>OX451735.1:1552216885-1552893444 GCA_948472305.1 Vicia faba | reverse complement strand
CTTTAAAGATTATCGAATCCCAAGGGACTAAATGTCGAACTACCATTATCTTAGGTTACTACGTAAATCTAAGGCTAATAATGTAATTAATAGGGGTTTAGGGAACCTAACTGATTATAATCTAGTTTAGATTCATGGGAGAATATCGGTATGTAATGGTCAGACTTCAGGGATTTAACAACTCATTGACCTAACTCAGATTAACAAAACAATTTTAAGTAGGAAGTATTTGTTTGAAAACCCTCTTCTCACACTCTCGTGTTTATTAATTCAGATCCTACGATTAAACCTAAGTGAGTGCTCTCGCTGTTTCAATTAGAGTTTAAAAATAGTTTTTGGAAACAAACAAAACCTAATCAACTTAAAAGCGCTCTTGCTGTATTTTAAGTTGATGCACAATTACCACTGTCCAGTTATTATCTCAAACTGTCGTTTTATTGATCCTAACTTCTATCTGTATTTTACGCTCGTAACAAAAAAGTTAATATTTAGAACTAGTAATTGAAACAAGAAAATTATTCTTTTTAAAAGGAACTGATCAATTGGCGTTGCTAAAACCCCGTTGGCTATATGACATTACATACTGATAAATAAATTTAGCCTAGCATGTTAAACAATTCAATAACAGTGCAAACAAAATAATTACCATCTAACAATTTAAATAAACTAAACATTTCAGACAATCCTGTCATAAATAAATAAAGCACTTTAAATTAAACCTGAAAATATTATGGCAGAATATTTGGATGATATCAGATGTCTCCCACAGATTGGTAAAGGAAATAATGCAGAAAGAAATAATGCAGAAAATATTTGGCAGAGTAACAGTAAAAACAGAGAAAAGAAAGTGTGTTTAAAAATGGGAATTTGAGGTCCTATTTATAGGCTTGGAGATGCGCAGGGAGTTGAGATATTTTCTCCTCTGGATTTGCCTCAGTGCAATGATCGTTACACTCCTTCTTTTGATGAAGGGCTAGTGTGTTAAGGTGTAACGGTTGTTACACCCCCTGCTTTTGAGGAAGGGTTTGCTTGGCATGGTGTAACGGTCGTTACACTAGGGTTAGGTGACGTGTAAGGATTTTTACACCCCTTGGACCTTGGGTGGATTGGGCCTAGCGTGTGTTTCTTCTTTGGACTTCCAAGGCTTTTTACTTGTAATGCACCCAAATTTGCCACACACCCCTCAATTGCATAATTTCTCGTTCTTTGTGCGAATTTTAAATACGATTAGCCCGACTTTTCTTGACTTTCTATGCAGATGCCTTGCAAACATCAAATTCCTGAAAACATAGAAAATACCAGCATAATACGAATAAAGAGTAATTTAATTAATTAAAATGCAGATAAAATTCATGTAAATTGATCCAAATATTCAATACATTTCAGGTTTATCAATTAACAAGTATAGAAAATACTTAGAAAAATTTCCAAATCTTGCAAAAGTTGGATTTTTGATGATCAAATTTCATATTTTGGATGTCTTGATGAAATGTGATTTTTGGGACTCAATTTTGGTCAAAAAGTCAAAGTTTGACTTTTTAGTGCACAGTTGACTTTTTCCACTAGTTGATCGAATTTTGTCTATCAATCCACTGATCTCAGTAGATGAATTGAAATATGCGATTAGGTAAAAATGAAGCGTCGGATCCTTGAGATCATGCTTCCAACCAATGAATCAGGTATTAGGTCAAAAATCAAAGTTCAGTCATTTTCAGTCAAAATCCTAATTTTGCCCATTTTTCCCTTTTGATAATTTGAATGACTTTCTCGAAAAATTGTGATCCAAGTCTTGAAACTTGACAGAAGTAATCCTGAGGGTCCATAATGATCCATGAAAGTAATTTGAAACATTAGAAATCTGATTGCCTTTGTACAAACTCAAACCCTAATTTGAGGCATCAGTGATGAGGAGATTGTTTGACCTAGTCGATACTTGCGCAAACTTGAGTTATTGAAGATCTTTGTAGGAAATGTCTTGGAAAATGAGAGAAAATTTTTTGGGGTATGTTGTACCCCAAAATTTTCCCTCTCATGTTTCAAAGGTCTCCCCTTACATGGTTGGTCACAAACCCTTGCCTAAGGAAAATAAATTTTTTTGAAGATGAACAAAGTGTCTTTCTATTGGCATCTGGGAAAAGTCTTCGATTGGGTATCCAAAATCCTTCGATACAGGCTTGACTCACCAGTCTTCGATTGGGCATTTGGCACTCTTCGATCAGGCTTTGATTAAGTAAGCTTCGATTAGGTGTTTGGAACCCTTCGATCAAGCTTTGGTGTGCAAGTCTTCGATTGGGCATTTAACACTCTTCGATCAGGCTTTGATTAGTAAGCTTCAATTAGGTGTTTGGAACCCTTCGATCAAGCTTTGGTGTGCAAGTCTTCGATTGGACATTTGGCACTCTTCGACCAGGCTTTGATTAGTAAGCTTCGATTAGGTGTTTGGACCTCCTTCGACCAAGCCTTGGTGTGCAAGTCTTCGATTGAGCGCTGGACCTCATTCGATCAAGCCTTGGTGTGCAAGTCTTCGATTGAGCGCTGGACCCCTTCAACCAAGTCAATTTCACAATGCTTCGACTAGTACTTCAGAGGGTCCTTCGACTGGAACTTCATACTTTACCTCAATCAGAACAACAGAATGAAATGACCTTCGAATGGCATTTCAGTGCAAAGTTTCTCTTAATCTAAGATGCTCTGATGAAGGAAGTTCTGGCCACTTCGAATTAGAACTCAGACTCATCAAAAGGCCAAGGGCTGGTCGAAGTTGTCTAATAGGGAATGTTCTAAATAGATTCGAATTGGACTTTGAAGCTGGAAAAGAAGGCAGTTTCGAAGGAATGAAGTAGGCTGGCATGACTAAGCAAAAACACATATCCTAACCTGTTCAGAATACCCAAAGTTCACAATGGCATGTGTCCCTTGCAAATATGCAATCGAAGCAGGGGGAGTCTCAATCGAAGGGGCTGTGACTGGTGTAGTTCGAATTGGGACTTTGAAGCAATCGAAGAGAGCAAATTCGAAGGGGCAAGTCAACTTTTGATTTTCATCAAGTTGGAGGCCCTAAACAACTCAGAGCAAGCTGGCAGAAACGCATGATTGGATCAAATATGGCAAGTTTTCATGAAAATCAAATCAAATCTCTTCATCACAATGGACCAAGATTTGATACACAAATGTTGACCTAATTTCCTTGCCTATATAAACCTCAAGCCTCACAAATCAAACACACACGAAACTCTGCTCACAAACAAAAAAACACACACGAAACCCTGCTGCACACACGTGAAGAATACATATACAAACTCTGCAAAAACGGCACCACAACCTTGAGGAAAAAAAAGCTTGAAAAGTGAGAGATCCAAAACAACCTTGGAGGCGAATTCAGACAAAAAGCAAAATGCAGCTTCCTTCCTTGTCATCCAGTGGAGCTATACCCATCAAAAGGGAGTCTTTCCATCGCCCATAACGCACTGTAAGTCTCCAGGAACTTTGCTCTGCACATGGAATCATAACTCGGCTTTCTTGCATCCTTTCATTGAAATAATTACATATTCATGCTTTTCGTTGCATTTTGAAACTGTTGGCATCACTGAATTTTATTTTCATAGCCTGTAACGCCATGCCCAGTTCTAGGGTTCGTATACCTTGTTTTTGGGGTTTTTAATTGCAGGAAAAATCAATGCGCATAATTGGTATAGGGATGAGGAGGAGGCAGAGACGAACATGTCTATGTTTTTTAATAGCATTTTCATGGCCTGGAGCAAGTTTTAGAACCATCCCACGAAACCTCCTGCGGGTAAAAATCCGCAGGTAAATAACCAGTCTTTTGATGAAGAAGACGATAACGTGTCTCCACGTGATTGATCAATTTGAATCAACTGCGTGCTTTATATATATATATATATATATATATATCTATATATATATATATATATATATATATATATATATATATATATATATATATATATATTTGCAGGCTAAATGTTTTGTTTATCATATAATATTTGATTCCTATTTCAATAACAACTAAGCAATTTGGTTGAGTGGCAAGCGCGTTGGCATGTGATCTTTGGAACCTGGGTTCGAATCCCAGGTCCCCCAAAACTTTGTTGTGTTTTTCCTTCAGGTATTCAGGCGTAGCATCCCAAGCGTGGAGCACCATATACCTCCAGATCTCAAAGGCCAGGTGGTTCCAGATTCAGATCCAATAGTCCAGGATGGAGGTTCACCATGAACCCTGGTCAACAAGCGCACATGCAAATCTGAAAGTCTAACAGGCTGGACGTTTGGGCCTGGAAGTTGCAATTCATACTCCCTTTCGAGCCCAGCACCCCTGAGTTTGTTTCTTTGTTTTTCTTTTCACTATTTTTATTTTATTATCATAATTAATTAATTAACTAATTAACTCTTTTTCATAAAAAAAATCAGAAACAACAAAAATACCTTTATTTTAATTTTCTTACTTATTTTTGTAAATAAATTGTAACCAATTAATTTAGTTTTTAATTAGGTTTAATCTTAACATTTTTGCAATAAATAAAAATTGACTTAGAATTAGGTTTTCACCTTTTTTTTTAATTTTATTTCCTTAATCAAAATAAAAACTCAAAAATATTTTCTTTTAATTAATTAATTCCATTATTAATTTAGATTTAATCCTTAATTCAAAAAGACCAAAAATATGCTTTCTTTAAATAAAAAGGGTCAAAACCCTAAAGGACAATCTGATTCAACTTTTCTCGCGCATATTATTTTTGATCTATATTTGTGTAATTGCTCCGAGGACGTAATAGCTTTAACTTAGGATTTTATTTACCGCATTTATTTACTTTTCCGCATTTACTTTTAAGGATTTGTTTTTGGCGATGTAAATACTCGACGCTTTGTAATAGCTTAGATTTAAATTTCCGCAATTTATTTTCCGCAACCATTAACTGCTAGATGTTTGAATAATAGGCTATGCATGACAAGATCTATCTTAAATTAAAATCAACCGTAGCTCACCATTAACATGTACAAAGATAACATAACTGAAAATTGACATACTCGCACATGCCACTCCTAGGGTACGCCTCACTTGGTTGCCTCGAACGTGGTCATTAAGTATATGATGTTTTAGAGGTCATCCTTTTGTCCAAAGATCATAAGTTGTCTCGAAACGGTTGCCTTCGGAAAAATGATCTAAGACATTAGGATTACCGCTAAGGCGTCCTAACGTTGCTTTAATGACCACATGTCCCTTAAATCGAATTGACCCGAAAACTCCAACGACGGTGCTACCTACTCCTCAATAGTGGGATAGCACTGTCTAGAGGAAATTTACACAATTTAATTCCTTTTTGAGTAGGTAGATGTTCTTAAGTACTTGCTCCTTTTTAAAACAAAAACAAACTTTTCGCACTTACACTTCTTTCAAACAAAAACTCTTTTCAAAACCCACAAACACAAAGAAAAGAGAACTTTTGAAAACATAGTGAGCAAGTACCTAAGAGCCCGTGGATAACCATGGATAGAAAGGGTGCTAACACCTTCCCTTTCTATAATCTACCTCCCGAACCCGAGAAACGTCTCGAAAAGGAATTTTTCTGTGCTTTTGTCCTTTCCTTGTTGGATAAAATAAAAGACGGTGGCGACTCTTGCTTACCGCGACATTTTGAGAAAACAAACGCAAACACGAACCAACATTCCAAAACAGTCAGTTCTATTCCCACCGATCACAGGGTACAACAACTTCTCATGTTCAATCTTCTTA
The DNA here is from genome assembly GCA_948472305.1 of Vicia faba. Lineage (NCBI taxonomy): Eukaryota > Viridiplantae > Streptophyta > Magnoliopsida > Fabales > Fabaceae > Vicia > Vicia faba. The sequence goes on along the minus strand of OX451735.1, from coordinate 1,552,887,692 downwards.
AACCTGAAGAGTTAGATTGGCGAGTCTGCCATTCGTGGCTTTAAGGTGGAAGATGATTGAACACTAGAGTGCCCAGAAATTTTCACTTGATGATGTGGTGGTTGATTGTGTCGGGAATGGGCTTATAGATGCCATTTAGAGAGGTAATGGAGAGTTTGTCGGAGATGGGCTTACAGATGCCATCCAGGGTGCCTGTTGGTAGAAATCAGAAGAAGTATAAGAATAAATCTTTGGTCGATTTATACTGAAATAGTAGATGTCTTGAAGGAAGTGTTTGTCATGTAGATAGTCGCCCCGTCTTGTTTCTGGAATTGATCTACAATCAATTTGTTGGTAAACCCGTCTTGTTTCGAGAGTTCATGCCATTGGTGGTAAAGATAGTCTCCCCGTCCTGTTTCGAGAATTGATCTTTATTTAACCAAAGAGAAAGAAAGATAGTTTCCCTGTCCTGTTTCGGGAGTTAATCTTCAATCTGCTCATGTAGATAGTTGTCTTGTCTTATTTCAGATATTAATCTACAATCACTTGTTCACAGATAATTGTCCTTTCTTATTTCATGTATTAATATGGAACCTACTTTTTGTTGGTCGTAGAGATAGTTATCTTGGCTTGTTTCAAAAATTAGTCTCTGACCTTAAAGAAAGGAAGATAGTTTCTCCGTCTTGTTTCGGGGGTTAATCTTCAATCTGCTTATGTAGATAATTGTCCTGTCTAGTTTCAGGTATTAATCTATAATCAATTGTTCAAAGATAGTTGTCCTGTCTTGTTTCAGGTATTAATCCGGAACCCGTTTTTTGTTTGTCGTAGGGATAGTTGCCCCAAATTATTTCAGGAATTAATCTCTACCTGACCAAAAAGAAAGAAAAATAGTTTCCCCGTCTTGTTTCGGGAGTTAATCTTCAATCTGCTCATGTAGATAGTTGTCCTGTCTTGTTTCAGGTATTAATCTACAATCAGTTGTTCATGGATAATTGCCCTGTCTTGTTTCAAGTATTAATCTGGAACCTGCTTTTTGTTGGTCATAGAGATAGTTGCCCTGACTTGTTTCAGGAATTAATCTCTTACCTTTTGAGAAATGTTGGTGGTATTTTCCAGAAGAGGACTTTTGTTGATTGTTTTTCCTGCAAGGAAGAGGGTTAGTTGCATGCAGATGTATGCATGGTTTGACGATGTTATCAAAATAAATGAGATTATGCTGTATGAATTTATCATGTATGTAATATGATGTATGTGTGATACGGTGGGAGAACTGACTTGGGTTTTGCGTTTGTGTGCACAAATGTTCGGTTTAGCAAGAGTCGCCACCGACTTTTTATTTTATCTTAAGGAAAGGTCAAAAAGCACAGGAAAGACCTTTGAGATGTTTTTGTGGGTTCAGGGGGTAGATTATGAAAAGGGAAGGTGCTAGCACCCTTTTCATCCATGATTTTCCATGGGCTCTTAGTTACTTGTTTTAGATCACTTGCCTTGATTTTCAATTGCTTTGAAATGGTGTTTTGTGTGTGTGGTTTTTGAAAATGTTTTGAAAAAGATGCCTTGTCTAGGAAACCTTTGTAATAATTCTTGTTTGAATGTTTTACAAAGGTGTTTGTCTTTTTGAAAAGATGTTTCAATGTTTTTTTGAAAGTTGTTTTGAAGTTGTGTTGTGGAGTGTGTTTTGAAAAATGGCAAGGATGTTTTTGCAAGTTTTTTGATCAAGTAACTAAGAGCTATCTACCATATTTTACTCAAAGATCTTTCTTTATGTTTTTGACCCTTTTAATAGTGTTGTTTCACCATTGTGTTTGGTGAACAACCTTGTGTTAGGATGTTTGAACGGGACGGGTGCGAGACGTTTGTATAGTCATAGAAGGCAACATATGGGACATTTTAGCAATGTCGTTTTAGGGACTAGATCATTTACCGAAGGCAACATCGAGGGTCATCGAGGGACTACGATCTTTTTTCGAGGGTCTTTGCTAAAACGCCCATGCTCGAGGGACATGACTATTTTCCGATAGGCAACAAGTGGAATTACCCTAAGGGTGCATGTGTGCAACGTGTGTTTATTTACATGCATTTGTCTTTGATTTTTTGGTGGTCTATTTGTTGGTTTTATCTTATCATACACACCTAATTACTAGCATTTATACAAAGTAAATAAAGTGCAGAAAGATAAAATCCTACGCTATTACAACCATATTGAAAGGCAAAAAAATGTAAAGGAAAAAATAAGATAAAAAGAAATAAAAAGAGCTCTTTCGACCCAGGCAGCAGCATCCTTCGATTGGGATTCTGCTGGCCTCCTTCGATTGGGACTAGCAGCCTTCGATTGGCATTCTGCTGGCCTCCTTCGATTGGGGTCAGCAACAGTGAAGTCATGTATTTCGATTAGGCTTTGGCACCAGTCAGGTCATGTACTTCGATTGGAGGCTGGCATCAGTATGGGAGTGCCTTTCGACTGAGCCTGGACTTAGTGCAAGTGTGCCTCTGGCTGGGCCTTTCTGCTTTGTTGCCTTCTTCGATTGGGCCTGGAGTCAGTGAGGAAGCCTGATGCTTCGTTTCATATTCATGCTTCCTGTTTACTTCGTTTGAGACATTAAATAGCAACATGGCCTAAGGCCATGCCAGTAAACAGTTTAACAACTAAAGCTAGTTCAGGCAAACAACAAGCAAAAACGAAAGGGTTTAGCTCTGAAAACATGTTAAAAGAGTGGAAACGAAAAGAAAAGTAATATGTACATGTTTCAAACGAACGTAAATACTATTTACATGTTATGTCCTGAAGCGAAAATTTCAAAGGTAAGAAACTTACCTTGCTTCTGGACTTGAATGGATGTGGGACCTTGAGTGGAGGTCCAAGGTTCTGGATTTGACAGAGGGGGCCAACAGTTGTGCTTGGGCTGCTGGATTTGAAGGAAGGAAAGAAACAAGTCTTGTGTTTCTTTCCAAATTGGATTCAAATGATACTGAAGAATATTTGTTCTTCAGAATCGAAGGAAGTGAATTTTGGATTTATTCTCACAAGTGTTGAAGGGACTTGAGAGATTTGTTGTGTTTGAGAAACTTTTGGTGTTTTGAGAATTTCTGCAGATTCGTTCGACTGGCCAAAAGGTCTTCCTTTGCACATGTTGTGAAGCCTTGTATTTATAGGCGAGGTGGCTGAAGCTTTGATATGGTTTTGGGGGGAAAACAAAATAGTTTGAACAGTTTGGGCAAACTGCTCTCTGTAGCCTTTGAGGGACAGTGCTTTATTTCCATTTTGGTGCAAGGAACTGGGAAGCTGTGCAGGACTGCTGTGCAGTAGTTTTGGAGTTTTATGGCAGAGCCTGGCAGCGCATGTGACTTGGTCTTGTGCTGGAGTGAAATCGAAGCACATTTGTTTGAAGGAAGCCTTTGCCTCAGTCGAAGCTTGTGTTCGAAACAAGCTAACTCAAAGGAAGCATATTGCCCAATCGAAAGCTTCTGCTCGAAGGAAGCATATTGCCCAATCGAAGCTCATGCTCGAAGGAAGCATATTGCCCAATCGAAAGTACGTGTTCGAAGGAGGCTTAGTGTTCAACATGAAGGACATATCCAAGTTGCATTCGAAAGAGGCTCTTGCTCCACTGAAGTTTTTTTATCTAGGCACACAGGAGGTGAGTGCCCAAATGAAGACTTGCCTTGTAAGGGGTACATGTGACCAGTAGGTCATGGCCTTCGATTGCAAGCATGTAGGCAGCGAAGGACAGAAACGAAACCTGCAACGAGAAGTCACATGCCCAGGAGAAAGAGGCACGCTAGCAGCCACTTTGAGAAATCGAAGGAGGCCAAGAGTCAATTGAAGGATGCTGATCGAAAGAGGCCTAAAGGCCAATCGTAGGATGCAAGTCAAGCCTGTGTCGAAAGCGTCCAAAAGGCCAATCGAAGGATGCAAATCAAGCCTGTGTCGAAAGAGGCCAAAAGGCCAATCGAAGGATGCTGATCGAAAGAGCACTTGCATTTCTCCAATTTTTGTCAAAATAATATTTTTATCAGTTTTCTCCCTTTTTGACAGTTTCCAAAGTACTTGTGCAAGCTTGAACCTTGAAAATCCTTGTGAGAAAGGCCTTGATAGTTGAGAGGGCAATTTTTGGGGTACAACAGTTGCCCCTGTTCAATTTTCTTAAACCTGAGGATGTAGATTGGCTTTCGAGCCTTTCGTGATCTAAGGGTGGAAGATAATTGAACACTAGAGTGCCCAAAAATTTGCATTCGCATGGTGTAGTATCAGCATTGTGATGTCGGGAATGGGCTTACAGATGCCATTTGCAGATGTGACAGAATCTTGTTGGAGATGGGCTTGTAGATGCCATCCAAGAATTCCTGTTGAATTGTAATTTTGTAAGTTGAAAGAAGGAACCTGTGTAGGGTTGCCTGATGATGAGTCCGTGCAAAACTGCATCCTGGAAGGAAGGAACCTGTGTAGGGTTGACTGATGATGAGTCCGTGTGAAACTGCATCTTGGAAGGAAGGAACCTGTGTAGGGTTGACTGATGATGAGTCTGTGAAACTGCATCTTGGAAGGAAGGAACCTGTGTAGGATTGCCTGATGATGAGTCCGTGTGAAACTGCATCTTAGAAGGAAGGAACCTGTGTAGGGTTGACTGATGATGAGTCCGTGTGAAACTGCATCTTGGAAGGAAGGAACCGGTGTAGGGTTGCCTGATGATGAGTCTGTATAAAACTGTATCTGGAATTTGAGAAGGAACCGGTGTAGGGTTGCCTGATGATGAGTCCGTGTAAAACTGCATCTGGAATTGAGAAGGAACCAGTGTAGGGTTGCCTGATGATGAGTCTGTGTAAAACTGCATCTGGAATTTGAGAAGGAACCAGTGTAGGGTTGCCCGATGATGAGTCCGTGTAAAACTGCATCTGGAATTTGAGAAGGAACCAGTGTAGGGTTGCCTGATGATGAGTCTGTGTAAAACTGCATCTGGAATTGAGAAGGAACCAGTGTAGGGTTGCCTGATGATGAGTCCGTGTAAAACTGCATCTGGAATTGAGAAGGAAACGGTGTAGGGTTGCCTGATGTCGAGTTCGTGTAAAACTGCATCTGGAATTTTAGAAGGAACCGGTGTAGGGTTGCTTCATGATGGTCAAGTAGATAATTGTCTTGTCTGGTTTCAGGTATTAATCTGGAACTTGAAAAGATTGATGGCAGCCATCTGTTGATTGTCCTTTTTCTGAAAAAGGTAAAACGTTAGTTGTATGCAATGTCATGATGTATGAAATGCACGATGTCATGATGTTCTCAAAATAAATGAGATTGCGTTGTATGCACTTATCATGTATGTAAATAGGATGTATGAAATGTGAAATGTTAATGAATGTATTTTTGTCTGGGAAAATAAATCCTTGACAAAAGCTGGAGAGTCGTTAAATCCTGGACTGCTGTTGAAGAGTATGTGTGTCTTCAAACTTTGCTTAGAATATTTCCAAAGGATTCCTATTTTGTTATTTGAGGAGAACTCCGCTGGGGGAAGTTGAAAACTCTGTGGGGAGTATGTTTATTTCAGCTTGGGAAAAGAGTTTAGGAGTCTTAGTTGTCCCTTGCTCTACTGGGGAGTCGAAGTTGAACTGATATCTGGTCAGGTCCAGGTTTCGCAGTAACTTGCTGGGGATTGTAGAGTAGTCTACTGGAGAGGAGGAGTTGTGGTCCTTTGATTTGTAGTAGTCGGAGAGGCAAACTCAAGCTGGGGAATCCTGGTGTTGTTGGGGAAATAAACCCTATCATCAGTCCGCTAGAGAGGTGACATCTTCGTTGGGGGAAGTCCTCGAGGATTCTTGAGGTTGATTCAGCTGGGGAAAGGGAGTCAGAGATTATACTCTTACTGGGGAATCATCCTATGAGAAGGACCTTGGGGAGACTTGTCATTGCCCCAAGTAGCGAATGCTTGTAGCATTGCCAAAAAGTTTGATTGTATGTAACCCTTTGTCGGGGTTGACGTTCAATGCCCCAAGTGACGGAGATGGAGACTTGCCCCTGGTTACTGTGATCGGTGGAAATAGAACTGACTGTTTTTTAAGATGGTTTGCGAAATGTCGCGGTAAGCAAAAGTTGCCACCGTCTTTTATGTTCTCCAACAAGGAAAGGACAAAAGCACAACAAAATTCCTTTTCGAGAATGTTTCTCGGTTCGGGAGGTAGATTTATAGAAAGGGAAGGTGTTAGCACCCTTTCTATCCGTGGTTATCCACGGGCTCTTAGGTACTTGCTCATTATGTTTTCAAAATATTTGCTTTTCAAGTGTTTGTGGGTTTTGAAAAAGTTTCTTTGAAAGATTTCTGAATGACTCTTGTATCTGTCCTCAAGAGTGTTTGAAAAAATTGTTTTGAAAACTTTTTGAAAGTGTCAGTGTGAAAAGATTTTTGTTTGTTTTTTGAAGAGAGCAAGTACCCATGAGTCATCTACCTACCCTAAGGAATTAGGCTGTGTAAAAGTCCTTAAGGTAGTGCCATCCCACCATTTAGAGGTAGGTAGCACCACCGTTGGAGATGTTCGGGTCAATTCGATTGTAGGGACAGTGTGGTCACCGAAGCAATAGTAGGACACTTTAGAAGTAACCCTAATGTCCTAGATCCTTTTTAATCCGAGGCAACCGTTTCGAGGCAACTGGATCTTGAACATAAGAGCGACCGCTAAAACATCCTATACTTGACGACCACGTTTCGAGGCAACGAGTGAGGCGTACCCTAGAAGTGGCATGTGCATTGTGTGTTGTTTTCATGTTAACATTTATCTTTGATCATGGCATTGTGAGCTACGAGTTGTTTTTAATTACCATACATTCTTTCATGCAATTTAGTAGTTAGGGGTGCGGAAAAGGAAATACGGAAATATAAAAGCTACGCTATTACAAGGCGCGGGTCTATACATCGCCAAAATACAAAGACCCGTTTTTGATAAAGATGCGGAAAGTAGAAACAATAAACCTAATTACTATTACATCCTTGGAAGCAGTTACATAATAATCAAAAGAAATAAAAATAACGCGCGACGGAATTAAATGGGACGTTTTTAGGGTTTTGACCCTTTTGTATCAATTGAGAGTTTTTGGTCCTTTACTTGAAATTAAATTAAACTTTAATGCTAATTAATTATTTAATTGGAAAGAAATTTTTTTTATGTTTTTAGGAAAAGAATTTAAAAGTTAGTAAACCCTAGTTCTAAGTTTATTTTAATTATTAATAAAAATGTTAAAGTTAACTAATTTAAACTAATTAATTAATTTACATGTTTATGTACAAAAATAATAGTAATTAATAATGATAATAATAATTAATTAAGAAAAATATAAAAAGTGTCGAAACCTAATTCTATGTAATTTTTATTTATTAAGAAAAGATTAAAATATAAACCTAAATTAAGCTAAGTTAATTATTAGAATTTATTTACAAAAATAAATTAGTGATGAAATTAATAAATAATTAAATATATTTACAATTTTGATTTTCTGTTTTTATTATAGAAAAAAAATTAATTTAGTGAATTAATAATAATTAAAACAATTAAAAGAATTAAAAAGAAAAGAAAATAAAATAAAATCAAACTATGCAAACCAAGGGGGTTAGATGGCCCAAAGTGGAGGTCAATTGTAAGAAATTCTGGCCCATTAGACAAAGTCACGTTTGACTTTCTGGCATCACGTGCATGCTTGTTGACTGGGACACACCATAGACTCCATCTCCTGGCCACTGGATGGATCTCATGGCCACTTGGCAAGCTAGCGCGTGAGGGTGCATGATGGAGCGTTGGACGTATACATGCATGAGATTATGTTAGAAAAAACATTAAGAATTATATGGGGGACCTGGGAATCGAACCCAGGTCCCAGCGCTTGCCAGCAATGTTTCCAACCACTACACCACCTACTTTTGTTTGTAAACATAATAACTAATAAAAATAATATATGCAAAGTAATAATTATGCTGGAAAACGCGCGCAGATTTGAATTCCCCAACCAGGTTGAGCCACGCACATCTTCTTCTTCGTTTTCTGCAAAATACAAAACAAGATAGCAGGGGTTTTAAACCCCCACTAACTACAACAGTGAAAAATAGCGAATAGAGTTAGGGGCAATATAAAAAAGGCGCGATGATTCCATCTTGATCGTCTCATCCAGACGGTTTCAGCCATGGGCATTATGGTCTCTAATTTTACTCATGCTGAAAAGCCCCAATCTAAAAGCTTGGAAACCCTAAATCTCTCCCATGGCAACTGGCGTTTCAGGGCATATTAACGAAATTAAATCATACCAGAAGCTTCACCTGAATGCTATGAACACAAAACAATCAACCAAATGTATTAAAAATGCATGAATCGAAGTTTACAGTTTTGAAAAAAAAGTGATCAACCGTGAATTTGTTAGAGCGTTTTCTTGAGCTTTAACGCTTGCTCTCAATGGCAACAGCTTCCTGGAAGGTCCAACAATATATTGGAAACAAGAAAAAGGCTCGAATTGGCCTGCAAGTGGGAATTCAGTTTCCAAAATTCTTGACTTTTTTTCAATTTGGCAATGGTGTTTTTGTGGCAGCTTTTTCGTCTCCTTCTTTAGGGTTTTCTTCAGCACATATATGTGAATGAATTTAGGTTAGAATAAGGCCCATGAATCCATTACATTATGACTTGAATATGTGATTGCCAATTATATCTTTTTCAATCTTTTCTTTCATGAAACCTTGCCAATCATGGATATTTTGAGGTCTTGGAAGTGCACACGAGTTGCCAGCTTGCCCTAGCCTTATTGCTTCACAAAAAGATCCAAAAAGCATATCTTTTTAATTTTCCTACAATTAAAACCAATTAAATGAATTAATATTAATATAAATTCAATTAATTAATTAAAAATAAGAAAATAAATCAAATTAAGTCAAATGGGTCGTTCATAGGCTTTGGGTAAAGATTTAAAAAAGAATTTGAGGCCCATTAGCCAAAAAGAAGTGTTTTAGGCAAAGTTGACTTTTGAAAGTTCCCAAAAATTTCCCAACTTCTCCAATGCACATCTTGCTCAATTTTGAAGCTATGAACATGTTCTTGGACATTTTGGAAAGGTATTGAAGTCCTCTAACCAATGCCTTTGGTCCCATGTCATTTTTATTTAACAATCTCAAGTTATGGTCTTTGACTTAAAGTGCCTTTTTGTTGACTTTTGAAAATGACCTATAATGTTGAAATTGATAACTTTTTGTGAGAGCATTTATTGGACTTGGAATGTGAAGATGAGTTGTAGGAAATGTCATCCCCTTCAAAATGAGCATTGGATGGGATTTTTCTGATGAACCATGAAAAAGTTATGCTCTGGTCAAATTGCAGTTGACTTTTCAGCTGTCCAAAAATAGAAACTTTTGCATCTTGAGACTTTTTGAGCCATGCTTGTGGAATCATGATCAAGAATTGATCAAATGATGATTGTGGCTTCAAAATAAGATGTTGATAAATTTTTTTGACTTTTGACTATTAAATGACCATTTTACCCCTACAATTGACTGCGAAGTAATTAGGGTTTTTGACTATGCAACTTGATGCTGTGAGTCTTGAAACTTGACATATGTATGCTTGACAATGTATATAGGCACATGGGACTTGATTGGACCCTTGAAAACCTCAATTTCTTTGCAAGAACCAAAACCCTAATTTTGATTGTGTTAGGAGGCAATTGGACTGTGCAATCCTTGAGAGATTTTGAAGCTTGATCTTGCCAAATCTTGAAGAATATGGGAGGGAAAATTTTGGGGTACAACAATTACTCTGCAATTCTTGAGAGATTTCTTGGAATCTTGACCGGACTACCCCAGGTGTGCTGGATAGTGACATGTCATGCCCCCTTGTTGATAGGAGATTTGTCAATGGAAGTGTCATCCTTTTTGAAGTGATTTTGTTCACTGTGAGAGCTTTCGTCCATCGGATATTCGCTGTGTGAATTTCTCCACTGTCAAACAAATAGCCAAATGCAAACAATGATATTCAAGTGATGCAAAGTTTATGTTTGTCTTGAAGTTTTGAAAAATGCGTTTATGTAAGTAAAGAAATTTTGTAAGAAAATTCAAACTCAGGATTTAGAGCAAAGCCTTACAGGAGTCAGGATACCTTTTGTAACAGTATGCTTTTGAACTAACCCATGCTTCAATTAGGACTTTTGAAGGGTTGTAACGTGGCTTGGTTCACGGTTTAAGAAACAAAGGATAAAGGCTCAAATGTATGTGTACCCACCCGCTCTTCGTGATGTTCTTCAATCCTAAACTCAGTTAATTATGCGTTTGAACTCCAATTGAGCCTGGAACGACGTTTTTTGTGATGGTTCACACAAGTTGAATTTGTTGGAAGGCAGTCATTTTTGCAACATTTTTCATGTTGTTGAGGATTTGTAGCGACCTCGTTCTTTTGATTTGTTATCCCTACCTTTTGCCTGACTGTTCCTGTTTTCGAGATTACAGTCTGCGGGACGCCCCAAATTTCTTAAGCCTTCTTTGTAGGTTTTGGTTAGTGGGCTTTTCTCTTTTGAGAGATAATGACTGCCTATGATATAAGGAGCCACCACTATCTTTTGATTCCAGAGGAATGCTTTTGATGTCGTTCGTTGTATTACGAACTGAGAGTTTGCGACTTCAAAGTGCATCTTTTGAATTAACTGAGTGACTACCCTGCCCCAGGTTTAAAGGTTTCAGTTTGTGTTTAAAACAGAAAACTTTTACTTCTTTGGCTCGAAGGGGTTGACTAGGGATTATCTTCCTTATAACTCCAGTGTTTAGGATTTAAAAGAAACGCCTGTACATCGTCAGCAAGGTCTGTTCAATAGCATACTGTTATGAGATTATGGCATTGTTTCGTCATCCTCCCTCTAAAGGATTGTAACTTTTAGCAAGAGTTAAATGTCATAAAGAGAGTAAAAAGCACAGTTTAAATGTAATGAAAATGAGTGGATCAAATCAAGACAAACATATGTAATGCATTAATGAAACAAAGTTTGACATTAATAGATAATTGTTTGAATAACAAAAGGAATTACAACTTGAAAATTCAAATGAACAAAGTCGCTCTCAATGATTTGCCAAAGGAGCATTGATTATGCTGGAGTCTCCGGAGGACCAAACTCAATCTCCTTGGCATCAATGAAATTCTGAATCTTGTACTTCAATGCCCAACAATCGTTAGTATCATGCCCGGGACTGTCAGAATGATAAGCGCACGTTGCATTAGGATTGTAGTTAGGAGAAGAAGTCTTGGGGTTTGGATGAGGTCCTATCAATATAATTAGATTCATCCTCAACAAGTGTTGCAACGCTTGAGACAACGACATGTTGATGTTGGTGAACTATCTTTTAGGCTAATCTGGCTTTCGTTGATTTCCCCTTTGTTGTTGTCGGTGTGACGCAGAACCAGAGATCAGGACTGCCCCTACGTGTTGGTCATGACGACTCTTTTGACTGTACACAACATTGGACTCTTTCTTCCCAATGTAAGGCTTTTTCTGAGCATCAGAAGGTGTAGCTTCTTGAATCTTGCCACTTTTGATGCCAGCTTCGACCCTTTCGCCGGTCAGTATTAGCTCGGTGAATCCGGCTGAAGAGCTTCTAATCAAGTGTTTGAAGAAAGGCCCTGTCAAAATTCCCATGAAGATGTCAATCACCTCCCTGTCAGTTAAAGGGGGTTGCACCCTACCAGCCAGATCTCTCCACTTTTGAGCGTATCCTTTGAAGCTCTCGTTGGAACCCATGGTCATGTTCTGCAATTGCACACGAGTTGGTGCAAGATCAACATTGTACTGATACTGTTTGTAAAAAGCAGCAGCTAGATCCTCCCAGGTGTGGATGCGGGAGCTCTCCAATTGATAAAACCACTCGAGTTGAGTCCATACTAGGCTTTCTTGGAAGAAATGGATCCAAAGCTTTGGATCAGTTGTGTATGGTTGAATCTTGCGGACATAAGACTTTAAGTGCATCTTAGGGCAAGAAACTCCATCGTACAGGGAAAAGGTAGGGACTTTGAACTTTGGAGGGATGACCATTCCAGAAACCAAACCCATGTCTCCTAAATCCAAGCCAGGTACTTGTTGAATCTCCATAGCACTGAGGCGATCCTCCAAATGTTTGTACTTGTCATCAGCGGGAGGATATTGTTCCTCATCATAGTCTGTCTCGTTGTCGGAGACCATAGGGCTAAGAGCCCTCCTTTCTTATGGACTACCCTTCCCTCCAGATGAGGTGGTCAGATCGGCTTCGTTCTGCAGCCCATTTCCAAACATGCGTCCAGTGTTGAACATGATGGTCCTCTTCTTCTTCTTCTTCCTCTCTTTCAGAATCAGGGTTTTCAGGTCCTGCTGACCCTTAGCTAGGCTCATGACCAACTCTTGAAATTGGGCATTCTGGGCCTGGAGGGCCTGGATAGCTTGCTCAGTGGAAGGTTCAGTAGACATGGTAATTGCTGAAATAAACATCGAGGAAGGTAAGAGACCTGTACTGGGAGACCTATTATACAATGATATGTACGATATATGTATGCAATGTTTCCAAGGATCTTGTGGGGTAAACACAAGAAAATGTTAGAAGTTGAACTTTGATCAACATCTTTGATTGGAGAACTTTGTTATTGGTGGATGTCTTTCCACGAGAATCAAGCTCACCATGTCAAGTGGGTCGTAGCCCCTGATTCAAGTTGTTGCACTTGATTTTTGACGGTGTTTGTTTAGAGGAGAACCCTCTTGCCCATTGGTAGACATCTGGTTCAACGTGACCCTGCATCAAAAGACCCTCGAGATCCTTGAAATGGTTATTGAAAATGCTATGGTATGATGTTATGATGTTATGTACATGTATTCAAAAGTAAGCAAGTGTATATACAGGTAGTCATATTCACACAGAGCAAACAAGTCCTTAGGTTTAGGCTTGCATGGAGTTTAGGCATTACCCTCTTTCAGTTTAGTTGGTTTCAACCTGTCCTAAAAATAGTAACTGAGTTCTAGAGGATCTCAATATCACTAACTATCCTCAATCGGTCATAATTCCAGTTTAGCAACCTTTTCTTGCGGCCGGAACCATCGCGAGAGTTTAGTCTCAATGAGTGTAGCATACTGCTACTGTTATATGGCCAAGTTGGTCATTTTAAGGTTCTAAGGTCAGTTGGTGCTTAATGACTCCTTAGAAGACCCATATTCTCCTCATTTCAACATAAGGGATATCGGTACAGACTAAGGTGTCACACCAACGTAGCTACTGCTTCATCCATGTCAGTCTATGCGGGACAGATCCCTCACAGTTTATTGCTACTTACCTAAAAAAGGTGCCCCCAAATCCGGGTGTAGGATTTACAACAAACCCAAACAAGTAACCCAAAAAGTAAAGCAATCAAAGCAAGCATGTAAAGGTGATCTAAAACCCTAAGGTAACCCCACTTTTAGAATATTTCCCCAGCAGAGTCGCCAGTTCTGTGATACGGTGGGAGAACTGACTTGGGTTTTGCGTTTGTGTGCGCAAATGTTCGGTTTAGCAAGAGTCGCCACCGACTTTTTATTTTATCCTTAGGAAAGGTCAAAAAGCACAGGAAAGACCTTTGGGATGTTTTCGTGGGTTCGGGGGGTAGATTATGAAAAGGGAAGGTGCTAGCACCCTTTTCATCCATGGTTTTCCATGGGCTCTTAGTTACTTGTTTTAGATCACTTGCCTTGATTTTCAATTGCTTTGAAATGGTGTTTTGTGTGTGTGGTTTTTGAAAATGTTTTGAAAAAGATGCCTTGTCTAGGCAACCTTTGTAATAATTCTTGTTTGAATGTTTTACAAAGGTGTTTGTTTTTTTGAAAAGATGTTTCAATGTTTTTTTGAAAGTTGTTTTGAAGTTGTGTTGTGGAGTGTGTTTTGAAAAATGGCAAGGATGTTTTTGCAAGTTTTTTGATCAAGTAACTAAAAGCTATCTACCATATTTTACTCAAAGATCTTTCTTTATGTTTTTGACCCTTTTAACAGTGTTGTTTCACCATTGTGTTTGGTGAACAACCTTGTGTTAGGATGTTTGAACGGGACGGGCGCAGAACGTTTGTATAGTCATAGAAGGCAACATATGGGACGTTTTAGCAATGTCGTTTTAGGGACTAGATCGTTTACCGAAGGCAACATCGAGGGTCATCGAGGGACTACGATCTTTTTTCGAGGGTCTTTGCTAAAACGCCCATGCTCGAGGGACATGACTATTTTCCGATAGGCAACAAGTGGAATTACCCTAAGGGTGCATGTGTGAAACGTGTGTTTATTTACATGCATTTGTCTTTGATTTTTTGGTGGTCTATTTGTTGGTTTTATCTTATCATACACACCTAATTACTAGCATTTATACAAAGTAAATAAAGTGCAAAAAGATAAAATCCTCCGCTATTACAACCATATTGAAAGGCAAGAAAATCTAAAGGCGAAAATAAGATAAAAAGAAATAAAAGAGCTCTTTCGACCCAGGCAGCAGCATCCTTCGATTGGGATTCTGCTAGCCTCCTTCGATTGGGACTAGCAGCCTTCGATTGACATTCTGCTGGCCTCCTTCGATTGGGGTCAGCAACAGTGAAGTCATGTATTTCGATTAGGCTTTGGCACCAGTCAGGTCATGTACTTCGATTGGGCTTTGGCACCAGTCAGGTCATGTACTTCGATTGGAGGCTGGCATCAGCATGGGAGTTCCTTTCGACTGAGCCTGGACTTAGTGCAAGTGTGCCTCTGGCTGGGCCTTTCTGCTTTGTTGCCTTCTTCGATTGGGCCTGGAGTCAGTGAGGAAGCCTGAGGCTTCGTTTCATATTCCTGCTTCCTGTTTACTTCGTTTGAGACATTAAATAGCAACATGGCCTAAGGCCATGCTAGTAAACAGTTTAACAACTAAAGCTAGTTCAGGCAAACAGCAAGCAAAAACGAAAGGGCTTAGCTCTGAAAACATGTTAAAAGAGTGGAAACGAAAAGAAAAGTAATATGTACATGTTTCAAACGAACATAAAGACTATTTACATGTTATGTCCTGAAGCGAAAAGTTTAAAGGTAAGAAACTTACCTTGCTTCTGGACTTGAATGGATGTGGGACCTTGAGTGGAGGTCCAAGGTTCTGGATTTGACAGAGGGGGCCAACAGATGTGCTTGGGCTGATGGATTTGAAGGAAGGAAAGAAACAAGTCTTGTGTTTCTTTCCAAACTGGATTCAAAGGATACTGAAGAATATTTGTTCTTCAGAATCGAAGGAAGTGAATTCTGGATTTGTTCTCACAAGTGTTGAAGGGACTTGAGAGATTTGTTGTGTTTGAGAAACTTTTGGTGTTTTGAGAATTTCTGCAGATTCGTTTGATTGGCCAAAAGGTCCTCCTTTGCACATGTTGTGAAGCCTTGTATTTATAGGCGAGGTGGCTGAAGCTTTGATATGGTTTTGGGGGGAAAACAAAATAGTTTGAACAGTTTGGGCAAACTGCTCTCTGTAGCCTTTGAGGGACAATGCTTTATTTCCATTTTGGTGCAAGGAACTGGGCAACTGTGCAGGACTGCTGTGCAGCAGTTTTGGAGTTTTATGGCAGAGCCTGGCAGCGCATGTGACTTGGTCTTGTGCTGGAGTGAAATCGAAGCACACCTGTTTGAAGGAAGCCTTTGCCTCAGTCGAAGCTTGTGGTCGAAACAAGCTAACTCGAAGGAAGCATATTGCCCAATCGAAAGCTCCTGCTCGAAGGAAGCATATTGCCCAATCGAAGCTCATGCTCGAAGAAAGCATATTGCCCAATCGAAAGTACGTGTTTGAAGGAGGCTTAGAGTTCAACATGAAGGACATATCCAAGTTGCATTCGAAGGAGGCTCTTGCTCCACTGAAGTTTTTTTTTATCTTGGCACACAGGAGGTGAGTTCCCAAACGAAGACTTGCCTTGCAGGGGGTACATGTGACCAGTAGGTCATGGCCTTCGATTTCAAGCATGCAGGCAGCGAAGGACACAAACAAAACCTGCAACGAGAAGTCACATGCCCAGGCGAAAGAGGCACGCTAGTAGCCACTTTGAGAAATTGAAGGAGGCCAAGAGTCAATCGAAGGATGCTGATCGAAAGAGGCCTAAAGGCCAATCGAAGGATGCAAGTCAAGCCTGTGTCGAAAGAGGCCAAAAGGCCAATCGAAGGATGCAAATCAAGCCTGTGTCAAAAGAGGCCAAAAGGCCAATCGAAGGATGCTGATCGAAAGAGCACTTGCATTTCTCCAATTTTTGTCAAAATAATATTTTTATCAGTTTTCTCCCTTTTTGACAGTTTCCAAAGTACTTGTGCAAGCTTGAACCTTGAAAATCCTTGTGAGAAAGGCTTTGATAATTGAGAGGGAAAATTTTGGGGTACAACAATATGAATGTGATATTCTTATTGAAGTATATTTGTCTAGGAAAATAAATCCTTAACAAATGCTGTGCAATTTTGGGAAGTTAAATCCCGGAATACTGCTGGAGATGAAGAGTATGTGTATCTTTGAAATTTGTTTAGAATGTTTCCACTGGGGATTCCTGTTTTGTTGTTTGAGGAGGACTCCCCTGGGGGACGTTGATTTTACTTGAGGTAAACTCTGTGGAGAGTGTTTATTTCTTCTTGAGGGAAAGAGTTTAGGAGTTTTAGTTGTCTGTTGCTCTACTGGGGAGTTATCTCTTGATTGGAGAGAAAGGAAGTTAAAAACTTGTTGAGGATAGTAAAGTTAACTATTAACTGGTCGGGTCCATGTTTCAACCATTTTAGCTTCAGTTTAAATGTTATCTGACCGGGTCCAGGTTTTGCAGTAACTCACTAGGGAAGATGAAATTAACTATTACCTCGTTGGGTCCAGTATTCCAGTAATTTTCTTGAAAGTATGAATTTGAAATGTTATCTGGTCGGGTCCAGGTTTTATAGTAACTTACTGAGGATAATGAGGTTGAATGTTATCTGGTCGAATCCAGGCTTTGCAGCAACTCACTGGGGATAGTGGCAAACCCTATTGGGGAAGAGGAGTTTTGTTAATGATTTGAAGAAGTTAAACTATTATCTGGTCGGTCCAGGTTTTAATAATTTGATCTTGAGGTTAACTGGTATCTGGTAAGGTCCAAGCTTCAGCAACTCAAACTATTATCTGGTCGGGTCCAGGTTTCAGCAATTATTTGTTTTGAAAGAGATGAAGTTGAACTAGTATGTGGTCGGGTCCAGGCTTCATAGTAACTTTCTTGAAAGAGGTGAAGTTGAACTAGTATCTGGTTGGGTCCAGGCTTCGTAGTAACTTGCTTTGAAGAATGGAGTCAACTATTATCTGGTCGGGTTCCAGGTTTCATAGTAACCTCTGGTGATAGTAACGACTCTGTTGGGGGTTGTAATGACTTAACTGGAGGTTAAGGGGTTTTTCCTATTGATTTGTAATAGTTTGAGAGGTCAACTCAAGCTGGAGAATTTGTAGTTTGTTGGGGAAATGAACCCTGTTGAAGAAAGTATTTTGACGACCTGCTGGGGAGGTGGCTTCTTTAGGTAGAACTCCATAAGGTTTTTTCCTTTAAGACCAACTTGGTCGGGGATTGGGTTTTCAGGAGATTGAAACTCTGGCTAGGGATTGCATGAATCCAACTTTGTAGGCATAATTTTTTGGGGATATCCATGAATTTGGCCTTGTGGGGTTTGGACCCTTGTCCGTGAAGATTATTCTATGGGGATAACCTTATAGAGGTGGCTCTGGCGACTTCACTGGGATCACCTTCTGAAAAGGACTTCGTGAGGATTTGTCACTGTCCATAGTAGTAAGTGTTGTAGAAATAACATAAAATGTTTACTTGGTCGTACGTGAACCTTTGCTGGAATTCATGTTCAATTCCCCAAGTGATTCAGATGGAGACCTGTCCCTGGCTATTCAAGACTTTATGAGGGGTTTCTTGGAATCTTGACTTTACTTCCCCAGACAAGTTGGACAATAACATGTCATGCCCCCTGATTATGGGAAATTTGTCATTGGGAGCGTCTTTCCCTTTGAAGTGATTGAAGTGATTCTGTTCATTGAGAGAATTTTCATTCATTGGATACTCGCCATGCGAATTTCTTTGTTTTTAAACAATTAGCCATATGCAAACATCGATATTCAAATAATGCAAAGTTTATGTTTGTCTTGAAGTTTTGAAAAATGCATTTTTAGCAGATAAAATAATTTTTTTAAGAATATGAATTCGACTCAGGATTTATAATGAGCCTTATAGGAGTCAGGATACCTTTTGTAACAATATGCTTCCTAACTAAACCATGCTTCAATTAGGACTTTTAAGGGGTTGTAACGTGGCCTAGTTCACGATTTAAAAACAAAGGATAAGGCTCAAAGTTTATTTGTACCCACTCATTCTTCGTGATGTTCTACCATCTTAAACTCGGTTAATTGTGTGTTTGAACTCCTATTGAATCTAGAATAATATTTTGGTGATGGTTCGGATACTTGGAAGTTTATTTGAGAAGGCAATCGTTTTTGCAACATTTTTCTGTTGTTGAGGATTTAGTGACCTCCTTTTTTATCTGCTATCCCTAATCTTGCCTGACTGTTCTTGTTTTGAGGTTATAGTCAGCGGGATGCCCTAGTTTTTCTTAAGTCTCCTTCATAGGTTTTGACTCAGTGGGCTTTTCTTTTGAGAGATAATGACTGCATATTTCACGGGGAACCATCACCGTGTTTTTTTGATTCAGAAGGATGTTTGTGATGTCACTCGTTGTGTACGAAGTGAAAGTTTGCGACTCAACACACATTTGTATTAACTGAGAAACTAACCTGCCCTCGGTTATGATTAAAGGTTTCATATTGTGTGAAAAATAAAACTCCTACTTCTTTGGCTCAAAGGGGTTGACTAGGGATTATCTTCCTTATAACTCCACTGTTTAGGAATTGAAAGAACGCTTGTACATCGTCAGCAAGGTCTATCAAAAAGCATATTGTATGAGATTATGGCATTGTTTTCATCATCCTCCCTCTAAAGGCTTTAGACTTGTAGTTGAGAGTTGAATATCATACAAAAATAGGTAAAAGCATAATTTCAACATAGTGAAAACGAATGGATTAACTCAAGACAAACATATGCAATGCATTAATGAGAATAACCAAAGTATGACATAACGACAAATGTTTAAGCAAACAAAGAAATTACAACTGAAAATTCGAATAAACAAAGTTTTCTTCGTCTAAACTTCTCGCTTCAGATGGTTTATCTTTGAGGGGTGACAGAAAAACTCCAGTTGATCGTCTTGTGTAAATTCCAACACTCCTTTGTTAATTAGGTCTTGAATCTTGTTTTTTAATGCCCAACGGTGGTTAGTGTTGTGTCCCCGAGTGTCAGAGTGGTATGTGCACTTTCCATTATGTTTGTAGCGGGGAGAAGAAGTATTAGGTTTTTGAGGAGGCTCCCTCAATGTAACCAGCTTGGCTTCCAACATATGATGCAATGCTTGAGCCAAGGACACATTGATCTAGGTAAATTGTCTTTTCGGCATATCTTGCTTGTGCTGACCATCTTGCCATGGTTGACAAGGTCGTTGTTGGACCCTTGGAGTAGTTTCCATTTCGAAAGGTGTTTTCTTGACCAAGCCAACTTCTTGTCTCATCGAAGGCTGATTAATGACTCGATCCCCAATTATAGCTATTTGTTCCATATGGTTGCATCTGTCTTGATGAAGCTTGTTGAAGAGAGCTCTCAGCTCTTCTTGTCCCTAAGCTAAGTTTTAGATAAGAGCCATCTGACCCACCATCTGGCCTATCATCTGGATTTTCATTGTTGCCATTTCAGTTTATAATCGTTTTAACTGGTCATCCCTGTCGTCTTCAGGATTCCTCTTAGTCATGCTCTCAATGAGGAATGTCTTTACTTCTTCTTACCCCTTGGATAGGTTCAGGAATAATTCTTGAAGTTGAGTATTTTGGGCCTGAAGATCCTGGATAGTCTGTTCTAGAGCCATCTCTACTAAAATAAATTGTAAGCAGATGAGAAACATGTATGAGGAAAACCTGTTATGATGACATGCATGTTATGTGGATGCGATGTTTTCAAGGATCTCACGGGGTAAACACAAGAAGATGTTATAATTTTAACTTTGATTACAACTTTGATTGGAGAACTTCGTATCATTGAATGCCCTTCTATGAGAATCAAGCTCACCATGTCAAGTGGGTCATAGCCCTTGACTCAAGTTACCGTGCTTTGGTCTTTGAGAGTGTTTGGTTAGAGGAAAATAAATCCTCTTGCCCCTTGATAGACGTCTGATTCAATATAACCCTGCATCATATACCCTTGAGTTCCTTGAAATGGTTATTGAAAATGCTATGGTATGATGTCATGATGTTATGTACAAGTACACACATACACACAAAGCAAACAAGTCCTTAGGTTTAGCCTTGCATGAGGTTTCAATGGTAAGTACCCTCTTGAAGTTTAGTTGGTTCAACCTGTCCTAGAAAATAACCGGGTTCTAGGGGATCTCAATATCATTGGTCTTTCTTCATTGGACATTGCCTCAGCATAATCAATATTTTCTTGCGGCCAAAATATCCCAAAAGTCCGATCTCAATGAGTGTAGTATCAAGTATCAATCAATCTTCAGCTTTACACCAAAGTCGGCTATCTCATTACTTCCTAATGGCCAAGTTGTTCAATTAAAGGTTCTACGGTCAGTTAGTGCTTCATGACACTTCTCAGCGTCCCCATATTCTCCTCGATTTAACACAAGGGATACCGGTTGTTGTACCCCAAAATTTGCCCTCTCATTTCTCAAGGCATTTTCTCACAAGAATTTTCAAAAGCTCAAAATTTGCACAAATACAAAGCAGAGAAAAAGGGCAAAACAGATAAAAAATGATGATTTTTGACAAAATTGAAGAAAAGAAAGCTTGCTTCGACTCGTTCATCTTTCTACTGAACATTTTGGCTTCTTCGACGCAACCTTGATTCACACGCTTCGACTGGCCTCCTGCATGCAAGTTTCAATTCAGAGAGCAATGGCCTCCTGAATGTTTGCCTCATAAATAATTTTCCTTCTGTATGCTAGCTTCGAATAGGCATTTTGACCTTCATATTAGCTTCCTTCTGAAGAAACTTCCTTCAATTCAGAAAGAGATGACCTTCTGAAATCTTTCTTCGATTCAAAGGGCAATGGCTTTCTGAAAGTTTTCCATTGACACAAAGCATGGACCTCCCGCATATTGGTTTCGATTTCACCATTGGCTCCGTACGTGTTTGCTTTGATTCACAAGGCATGAGTTTTTCCTCTTGTTAGTGTGCACAAGGCATTTTCACCTACATGCCTCCTTCGAATACGCCTACATGCTGGCTTTAAATTAATCTTCAGGCTTGTTTCAAATCCATTTTCCTGTAAACCTTTGAATCCTCCTACAAACTTGTATGTACAAGGCAAGAGTTTCTCTCATGCTAGCACTTATAAAGCAATGATCCCCTTTTAAATTGCTTCGAATACACCTACTTACTGGCTTTGAATCCACCTTCAGGATTGTTTGGAGTCACCTTCATATCACTTTCGAATCCACCTTTCAAGATTGTCTTAAATCACTTTCGTATCACCTTTGAATCCATTTGCAGACCCTTCAACACACATATCACTACATTATGATACATAACTTGGTAGCCCATTCGAAGGACTTGCCATGGTTGGGAAATAATTGGTTTTGTTTACTTCTAGGTCTTGTCGAAAGGTTGGGCTTAAGTGATCAAAAGCAAGAAGACTCAATGGCATATTCAGCTGAAGGAGGGCCATTCGAAGGATACACAACTAGTGGAAACAAATGCTACTTTTTTAAGTCTGGTCGAAGGCTATGAAAAAATGAAGGATTCGATTCAAAGAGTTAAGTTGTCCACAGGTCAGGCTACATAGGCCTCCAACTTGTGCCTAACTCCATATTAAATTGTTCTTCAAGCCAACTTGCTCTTGATGACATCACTACCTTTTTAGAATGTTCTAGAGCCTTGTGCCTGCCTCTTCTGCACACTTGCCCCATATAAACTAGGAGTCACCCATCTCAATCATTGATTTTTGTGCTTTGATCTTGGGATTATAAAAAGTTGACACAAGTGGATGTCGGCCTTTCAAAGAAACTATATTTTATTCCTTCACAAAGCTGTTCATTCAAAATTTTATCTATAAATAGAGAGTTCACTTGCACTTCAAAGGGGCTGAAAAAGAGAGAGAAAGAAGAGGAAGGTTGAAAAAGATTTTGGTTGCGTGGAAAGAATCTTCAAAGAACTGTCAAAACTTTCAAACACTTAACACCCTCCCGAACCCAAAACTTGAAGAAGAACCACACTTGTTTCTTTAAAATCTAGAAATAAACAAACACAAACAAACTTTTCTTGGTTTTTGAATCTAGCCAAAGAAACACCATGTTTGCTTCTTCCCCTTCAAATCCAAGAGCACCCAGGGAAGCAACTCAAGTCCAAAACCCACATTCCAGCTTCAAACAAGGTAAGTTCTCTTGATCTTAACCTTTCGTTCAAGTATAACATGTGAATACTCATTTCTTTTCGTTTCAAGCATCATCATTACTTTTTTATTTGTCTTTATTTTCACCTTTTTCGTTTGCTTTCTTTGCTAAGTCTTTTGGTTTGTTTTCTTTATTTATCAAACATATTTTTTTAAGAATTAATCTAGCCATGAAGCAATATTAGCATGGCCTCACACCATGCTGCTACTTAGTCCCCAAACAAAGAAAACAAGAAGAAGGTTGTGTGAATCGAAGCCTTTTAGGCTTCGACCCATGCTGCTATCTAAAATGAAAGAGGTGTGGTCGAAGGACATATATTCATTTTAATTTTCAGGACCAGTCGAAGTAAGCAGAAGAAGGGGTGTGGTCGAAGGATACATTCATTTTTGTTTTGCAGGTCCAGTCGAAGTGAGCAAAAAGAGGGGTGTGGTCGAAGGCCACATTCATTTTTGTTTTGCAGGCCCAGTCGAAAGAAGTTAAAACAGGGTGAATCGAAGGAGCATAATGCCTGGGTCGAAGGACCCACTTTTCCTCTTTTTCTTTTGTTTTTCATAGTTGCAATAGCTTAGGATTTATTCTTTTCATTTTTATTATTAGTAACTAGGCTATGTGGCAAAATAAAATCAACAAATAGATAACTTTCAAATTCAAGACAAAAACACATGAAATCAAACACACTATTCGCACACATGCATCTTTAGGGTAATCTCACTTGTTGCCTCGGAAAATAGTCATGTCCCTCGAATATGGGCATTTTAGCAAAAGCCCCTCGATAAAAAGATCGTAGTCCTCTGATGTCCCTCAATGCTGCCTTCAGTAAACGATCTAGTCCCTAAACAAAAAATTGCTAATACATTTCATAGGTTTCCTTCTATGACTATATAATTGATCCACGTATGTCCCTTTAAATCCAAAGATAAGGCTTCTTACCAATCAATGGTAAGATAACAATATCAAAGGAAGAGAAAAATGAACAAAAGACTTTTGAGTAAGGTAAAACGTTCTTAGTTGCTTGCTCATAATCTATTCTCAAAAATAAAACATTTTTCAAACACACCAAACACTTTTAAAAAATATGAAATATTTTCAAAAGTCCAACACTTTGTATACATTCTTATAGAGACGAGAATCATTACAAAGTTTTCCTAAATGAATGCGTTTTTCAAAAATACTTTCAAAATCCACCACAAAACACATTTTCAAACAAAGCGAGTGATCTAGCAAGCAACTAAGATCCCGTAGATAACTAAAGATGGAAAGGGTGCTAATACCTTCCCTTTTCATAATCTACCCCCCGAATTCAAGAAAACATCTCAAAGGTCTTTCCTGTTCTTTTCACCCTTTCCTTATTGGATAAAAGAAAACTCGGTGGCGACTCTTGCTATCCGCAACAATTGCAATCAAACGCAAAAGCACCAAGTCAGTTCTCCCACCGTATTACACCGGTACCAACAAATGCGTCACACTAACATAGCCATTGCTTCAACCATATCGGTCTACGCCATACAATTTCCACAATCTATTGCTACTTACCTAACGGTGTTCCCAGATTCGGGTAGATGATCAATACAAACCCAAATAAGGACCCATAAATGTAAAGCAAACAAATCAAATAATGAAAGAAATTGAATGTGATCTAACTCTAAGGTAACCCGCTGCCCCTGTTCAATCTTCTTAAACCTGAAGAGCAAGTATGGCACGTTGTCGTTCGTAGCTTGAAGGTAGAAGATGATTCCACACTAGAGTGCCCAGAAATTTGCACTCACATTAAATAGCATTGATAGTTGATGATGTAGGGAATGAGATTACAGATGCCATTTAGAGAGATGATGGAGAGTCGTCGGTGATGGGCTTAAGGATGCCATCTAGTGTGATTGTTGGCAGAAATTAGACTAAGTCTAAATTTGACTTCAACTGGAAAAGAATCAGAATAAATCTTTGGAGAGATTTATCTAAACCAGAGAAAGTGCCTAGCAGAAAGGAATCATGATAAACCATTTATCGATTTAAACTAAACCAGCAGAGGTCTTGGATATTCTTCAATTTATGATGGGCCTGTGTAGGGCTGCTTTAGGAGACATATGAGGGGGAAGCATGGGTAGGGCTGCCTCATGATGAGTCCATATAAAACTGCATTTGTGTAAGATTGCTTCATGATGAGCCCGTGTGAAGCTGCATTTGGTCATGAAGATAGTTTCTCTATCTTGCTTCAGAAACTAATCTTAGACCTGTTAAAAATTGTTGATGATAACTATCTGTTGATTGATTTTTCCTGACAAGGTAAAAGGTTAGCTATATGCAATGTCGTGATGTATGAAATGCATTATGTAATAATGTTATCAAAAATGAGGTTGTGTTGTATGCATATATCATGTATGTTATATGGTGTATGAATGTGATGCGCTTATTGCAGTGTGTCTTTGTCTAGGAAAACGAATCCTTGACAACATGTTGGGGAATCTTGGGAGGCTAAATCCCTAAATGTTGTTGGAGAATAGACGTATATTCAACTTTGTTTAGAACATTTCTGTTGGGAATTCCTGTTCTGTTGTTTGAGGAGAAACTCCACTAGGGAATATTGGCTTGCTTTAAGAGACTCTGTGGAGAGTGTTGATCTCTGCTTGGGGAAATAAAATTCAAGAATTTTGGTTATCCATTACTCTACTGGGGAATTATTCCTGACTGGAGAGAATCTAAAGTTAACTGTTATCTGGTCGAAATCCAGACTTAAGTTGACTGTTATCTGGTCATATTATAGGCTTTGCAGTGACTTACTGGGGAAGATTAAATTAACTGTTATCTGGTCGGATTCCAGGCTTCGCAGGAAATTACATGGGAGAGTGAAGTTAGGTTGTTATCTGGCCGGGTCCAGGCTTCATAGTAAGTTACTCGAAAGGATGAAGTTGAACTGATATCTGGTCGGGTCTAGGCTTCACAATAACTTGCTTGAAAGGATGAAGTTGAACTAATATCTGGTCGGATTCAGGATTCACAGTAACTTGCTTGAAAGGATAAAGTTAAACTGATCTCTGGTCGGGTCCAAGCTTCATATTAACTTGCTTGAAAGGATGAAGTTGAACTGGTATCTGGTCGGGTCCAGGCTTCACAGTAACTTGCTGGGAAAAGTGAAGTTGAACTGATATCTGGTCGGGTCCAGGCTTCACAGTAACTTGCTGGAAAGAATGAATTAACTGTTATCTGGTCGGATTCCAGGCTTCGCAAGAAATTACTTGGGAGAGTGAAGTTAGGTTGTTATCTGGTCATGTCCAGACTTCACAATAACTTGCTCAAAAGGATGAAGTTGAACTGATACCTGGTCGGATCCAAGCTTCACACTAACTTGCTTGAAAGGATGAAGTTGAACTGATATCTGGTCAGATCCAGGCTTCACAGTAAATTGCTTGAAAGGATAAAGTTGAACTGATATTTGGTCGGGTCCAGGCTTCACAGTAACTTTCTTGAAGGGATGAAGTTGAACTGTTATCTGGTCGGGTCCAGGCTTCGTAGTAACTTACTGAATTTGATTGTTATCTGGTCAGATTCCAGGCTTCACAACAAATTTTGAATTTAATGAAGTTGAACTGATATCTGGTCGGGTCCAGGCTTCATAGTAACTTGCTAGGGGAAATGAAGTTGAACTGATATCTGGTCAGGTCCAGGCTTCAGAGTAACTTGCCGGGGGTAGAGGTAAACTCTACTGGGGAAAAGAAGTTAAACATTTGTATGGTCGAACTTTAGTCTTCATAATATCTCGAGAAATTAAACTATTATTTGATTGGGTCCAAGCTTTATAGTATCTTGAGAAGTTAAACTATTATCTGGTCGGGTCTAGGCTTCATAGTAACTTAAAGTTGTTTGAATAAGAAGTGATTTTGTTGAGGAGTGAATGTTTTGTTGGGGAATAAACCCTGTTGAAGAGATTATTCGATGACATGCTGGCAAGGTGAATTCTTATCTGAAGAAATCCACAAGGCTTCTTCTTTTAAGACCAACTCAGCTGGGGAGAGGGTTGTCGAGAGATTGAAACTTTGACCGAGGTTTGCATAGATCCAACTTTGTGGGCAAATCTGTTGGGGCAAAGGTTTATTGTAGCAGGTTCTGTGGGGATAATGCTAATGAGATAACTCTGTGGGGATATTTCCACTGCATTAAAGAGATGCTCGTTACTGCTTGGCGAAACATATTTGCTAAACAGTTTAATTATGTTCATATGCATATGTTCATTCAATTTTAGTCATTGGACGTCTTTGCACTCAAGACAAAAAACAAAAAGTTTGTACTTCAAAGTATATTTGTATTGATGTTCTGCCCATGAGTATGCATTTTTGTATAAAGAGACGGAGATCCTAGTAAGAGGAAATCGTAGAAAGGATAACAAAATTGAAAACAAAAACAAAAAAACATTTGGAAATGATCTCATTGCGTTCCAACTCTACTATTGCCCCAATGTCTTCGAATGTCCCTTGCCATTGACAGAAGTTGATTGGATTGATCTTGGACCGTTCGAACCCGGACCTCGGTAATAAAGTCAATTGTGGTGATTCTATGAGACATAATCATACGCTTTTTATCCTTAACTTTTGCCTGGACCTCCCTTTCGGGTTTTCAACCCACCAGGATACCCATTTTTTCCCAAGTCGCCCTTTCGGGTTTTCGACTTGCCAAGTGTACAATCTTTTGCATATATCCCTAATTTTTGCCCAAACCGTTGGTTTGCTGGGATGCCCTTATCTTGCCCAGGTGTGTCAACCTAACGGGTCTCTTATACATAGTATTTTTAACTATGTCTGCATTCACCGGATGTAGGGAATCTTCCCCGTCCATAGTAGTTAGCATCATGGCACCACCAGAGAAAACTTTCTTGACAATAAATGGTCCTTCGTAAGTTGGAGTCCATTTTCCCCTGGGGTTGCCTTGTGGAAGAATGGTGCGCTTTATTACCAACTCACCAACTTGATATACCCGAGGCCTGATATTTTTGTTGAAAGCCTTGATCATACGTTTCTGGTACATCTGACCATGACAAACAACAACCAGTTGCTTTTCATCGATAAAGTTTAACTGATCCAATCTTGTCTGAATCCATTCGTCTTCGCCTAGGCCTGCTTTATTCATAATCCTTAGTGAGGGAATCTGAACTTTCACTGGCAGGACAACTTCCATGCCATAGACTAAAGAAAAAGGAGTTGCCCCAGTCGATGTCCGAGCTGAAGTACGATAGCCATGAAAAGAAAACGGTAACATCTCATGCCAGTCTTTATAGGTTACTACCATCTTCTGCACAATCTTCTTAATATTTTTGTTGGTTGCTTCCACTATACTGTAATGCGATGGGAGAACTGACTTGAGGTTTTTTCGTTTCATCGCAAATGTTGCGGTTAGCAAGAGTCGCCACCGACTTTTCTTTTGTCCAAAAGGAAAGGTTAAAAAGCACAGGAAAGACCTTTGAGATGTTTTCTTGAGTTCTGGGGGTAGATTATTAAAAGGGAAGGTGTTAGCACCCTTTTCATCCATGGTTTTCCATGGGCTCTTAGTTACTTGCTTAGATCACTTGCTTTTGTTTGTTTGAAATTGTGTTTGGTGTGGTTTTGAAAGTATTTTGTAAAAGAGCCCATTGTTTAGGCAATCTTTGCAATGATTCTCGTTCGTAAGAATGTATACAAAGATGTTTGTCTTTTTGAAAATGTTTTCAATGTTTGTAAGATGTTTTTAAAATGTGTGTATGTTTGTTTTAAAAATAGCAATGATTGCTGTTTGAAATGGAAAAAGTAACTAGAAGCTATCTACCTACTCAAATATCTTTCTTATGTATTTTCTATTCCTTTGACATTGTTGCCTTACCATTGATTTGGTAAGCAACCTTATCTTTGGATATAAACGGGACGGGCGTGGGTCATCGTATAACCATGATTAACAATGTTTGCCAAGTATCTTAGCATTTTTGAGGGACCAAGATCATTTTGTAAGGCGACTTTTGAATAGCGTCATCGAGGGACTATGATCTTATATTTGTTTTGTTTTGCCAAGATACTTCGCATGCGTAATATGGCTATTTTTATTTTAGGCAACCAAGTGGAGAAACCCTAAGGGTGCTTGTATGCAAGTGTATTATTTTCATGCTTTTGATTTTGTCTTGTATTTAGGGTTTTCTATTTTGCTTTGTTTTGTTCTTGTCATACAAACCCTAATTACTAATCATGGCATATAAAGCGATAAATTGCGTAATGTAAATATTTCTAAGCTATTAAACCAATTTATGGGAGGGGGAATACAAAATTGAATAGAGATTTGCAAGAATATAAACCTAAATAAATTATTACAACCAAATCGAATTTGTACGAATTAGAATAAATATAATACAATATTAAAAAGAAAATGCAATGCAATGTACATGTAAAAAAGATTTTTGTGTCTTGTTTTTTTATGTAAAAGAAAATTTCATCTAAACCTAAAAATATAAGGAAAAAGAATTAAATTTTTTTTGAAAGGGGGTTAATCCTAATTATTATTTTAAAAGGAAAATAAAGTTTTTATATGCATCAATTTATGTATTTTTCTTGTATAAAAATAATAAATAATATTGTATAAAAATATAAAAATATATATATGCAAAAATAAGTATTTATAAGTATGAAATAAAGAATAAATTGAACTAAATATGTTTAATTATATTTACAAGTTTATTAAGAAAATAAATGATATCCTATTAAAATAAAATATATTTTTATGTGAGAAATAAAATAAAAATAAGATAAAAGTGCAATATTATTAATTTACATTTTTTGGGATTTTTATGTATTAAAGAAAATATTTAAAATATTAAATATAAAAATAAAACAAATAAAAAATAAAAATATAAAAGTTA
The DNA here is from genome assembly GCA_948472305.1 of Vicia faba. Classification (NCBI taxonomy): domain Eukaryota; kingdom Viridiplantae; phylum Streptophyta; class Magnoliopsida; order Fabales; family Fabaceae; genus Vicia; species Vicia faba. The sequence continues at coordinate 1,552,858,375 of OX451735.1, read as the reverse complement.
GTAAGGAGGGGTAATGTAGTAGAATTGGTGGTAGTGTACTAGCAAAAACTCCTGGCCCAGCAGACCAAGCCCAACCAGCAAAAAATGAAATGGAAAAGAAAAAGAGTGAAAAAATACAAAAGTAGCGCGCCCAGGTTCGAACCGAGGACATGGGTCTCACCAGCGCCCTACTTTGCCACTGGGGTGGCTATACTTCCATTATCTTTAGTGAAACGGAAATAACATATTCTGAACCAAGTCCTTTCCCTGTTTCATCTTCTTCCTCAAGTTTTGGCCAGACACTTTGTAACTCTCTCATACTTCCATAAAAATAAAATTTCATAACATGAAAATTGTAGTGCTTGAACTCACGATTCCAACCATTTAAATTATGTGAACTATTAATCAAAGAACAAAGAGAATTTTAACAGCCCTAAATCTTGACCTAATATTTCCAGAGATTTCAAGTTCTAAATTCTCTCAGCACAAGTAAAATCAATGCAAGATAATGGTATGTATAGCTTCGTTTATGATTAGTGTTGTAGCCCAAAATTTGCCCTCCCATATTCCTCAAAACATTGCAAGAAAAATCTCCAAGTGGCTCAAGGTTGCTCAAGAGTTGGACAGACAAGCTATCTCTTAAGGCAGTCAACCCCAAATTAGGGTTTTGTGTTACATCAAGATCCTTGAGTCCAAATGACCCCAAGTGCTCACTAATGCCCTAATATGTTCTCAAGATCATCCCTGTCAAATTTCAAGCCTTGCAGAGGAAGTTTGCTCAGTCAATTGCTCAAAAAGTCCAAAAATCGATCGTGCTAGGGCAAAAGTCAGCTGTGACCTACAAATAGTCAAACTTCAAGATTTTTTGTCAACATTCTCATTTTTAAGGATATTTAATCATTTTATCAAGGGTTGACCATGATTAATCAAGGATTGCTCAAAATTCATCAAGACTCAAAAGTAGCTAAATTAGGGTTTTGTAGGAAAAGTCAACTCAAATTTGACCAAGCATAACTTTCTCATACTTTATGAGAAATGACCCATCCAAAGCTCATTTTGAAGAGGATGCAATTTCCTAAATTCCATCTTCATACCACAAGATCAAAAAATGCACTCACAAGAAGTTATAAATTTGGACATTATAGGTCATTTTGGAAAGTCAACAAAAACACCTTTTTTGCCAAAGCTTATAACTTGAGCATGGGATATCAAAATGAGATGAGACCAAAAGGGTTGTTTATAGGACATCTCAAGTTTTCTAAAAAGTTCAAGAACACCTCCAAAAGTTCAAAGTTGAAGAAGTTATGCATTGTTGAAGTTGGATATTTTTGCAAAATTGCCAAAAGTCAACTATCCCCAAAACTTCAAATTTTGTCAAATGGGCCCATTCTTTTCCACTTGATTTGAGCTTGCATAGTTGCCCACGTGTCCTAGCTTCAGACATGATCCCATACTTCATTTTTATTATTTAATTTGATTTTTAATTGAATTTATTCATTTTAAATCAAATTAAATCATATAAAATCCAAAACTTTGATAACATGAGATTTTTTGGCTGTTTCAAGCTTTGATTATCATCATTATCATCATCAAATTCGAATCAAACCAAATCATGTACAAAAAGATTGAAATTGGACAAATTTGGAAGGTTTAATAATGGAGAATCAAATCAAATTGGCAATCATTATTGGAGCAAGATTTGAATCAAATTTGTTACCCTAATACAAAGGACAATACATAAGAAATAGAAGGGATACGAAACACGGGTTGAAAAGTGGAAAGAGAGGAAGAATCAGATTTGGAAAATTCACAAAAAAGTGAGAGATCAAAGTCCAAGCTAGAGGCATTTTCAGGACTGGGGACTTGTCTCAATCAACTGATGATCATCTCTAGAAGCTTTTACAACCCAGACCACGCGTTTTCAAGCACTCTAAAGCACTGTAAGTCTCACGAAATATAGCCCTATTCTTGAAATCGATTTGGCTTATTCTTGTATCGTTTGAGAAAACTAACTGCATATTTATAATCCTCACAACATTTCCAAGCTTTTTGCATTATTTAATTTCGTTTATATGGTATGTATTGCAATTCGCCATAGCTAGGTTTTGCTTGGAGTTTTTGGGCGTTTTTATTTCAGGAACAATTAACCACCAAGAAGGGTATGGTTGTGACCGGGAGGGTGAGACGAGTTCAACCATGCCTTTGGAATTCATTTTTGTGGCCTGAGAAGGATTTTTGAGATGGGCCACCTTGTAGCTACGGACTCCTGTCCGTTGGTATAGGCAGTGGGACTTTTGGCCACGGTTGGGAGGTCAGGGATGATGCGTGGCATCCATCCACTGGCTAACTCAAATATGGCGCGCATTTTATTTTTTTCCTGACCAATAATTGTCGTTTTGTTTTATTATTATTGTTTTGTATTCATATAACAAATGGATCAACATGGCGTGGTGGCAAGCAAGTGAAGCAATTTCCTTCAGGACCTGGGTTCGAGTCCCAGGTCCCCCACTTTCTTAATAATTTTGTCTTTCAGGTATTCCCATGCACGTTTCAACTTGCAGTGCACCATACTCCCTCAGGCATCCAAGAGACAGATGGCCAATGGCCAGATTTGAGGGCTAGGGATTGAGGGACTACCAAGGCATTGGTCAATGCATGCGCACTAGATCTGTAGAGTCAAAACAAGGCCAGCACTAATGGGCCTTCCAATTGCTACCAGCACCCCCATAATTCAGGCCCAATACTCCTCTTTTCTATTTTATTTATTTTGTCTTTTCAATTGTTTTATTATTATTTTTATTTAATTTACTAACCAATCATAAAATTCCTCTTTTATTAAATAAAATCACCAAAAAATATTTTTATTCAATCAAATTTTAACTCTTTTTTTTTATATTAATAAATACTAATTAATTAACTTAGGTTTTAATTCTAGAATAATTTTAACTTATTTTGCAAATAATTAAAATTAACTAGATATAGTTAGGTTTTAATTACTAATTCAACTAATTTTATTTTCTTTCTTAAAATAATAAAAACTCTAAAAAAATAATTTATTTTTATTAATTAATTTATTTAATTTAGTTTAGCAATTAATTTAGGATTTATTTATTTCTTAATTTAAAAACAACAAAAACAAAAAAAAAGATATGTTTTCTTCAAAAGGGTCAAAACCCTAAAGTTCGCATTGGATCTAACTTCTCGCGCGTTGCGTATTTTTATTCAATAATATACTTGCTCCCGGATTGTAATAGTTAAATAGGACTCTTATTTATTTTTATCGCTTTATTTATTTTCAAAGGGTTTGTCTTTGGCGATGTAAATACCCGACGCCTTGTAATTTAAATTCCGCATTTTATTTCTGCAAATTATAACTGTTAGATGTTTGATAATAGGGTTGCATGACAAGACTAGATGTTTTAACCTAAAATCAAATTAGATCACCCTTAACATGTACAAAGATAAAAATAACTGAAAACGACACACTCGCACAAGCGCACTCTTAGGGTACACCCCACTTGGTTGCCTTCGTACACGGTCATTCAGTATAGGTCATTTTAGAGGTCGCCCTCTTGTCTAAAAGATCATAGTCGCCTCGAAATGGTTGCCTCGGATATTGTTGCCTCAAACAAATGATCTAAGACATTAGGGTTACCGCTAAGGCGTCCTAACATTGCTTTAGTGACCGTAAGTCCCGCATTCGAATTGACCCTTAAACTCCAACGACGGTGCTACCTGCTCATTCATAGTGGGATAGCATTGTCTAAAGGAAATTAGCATAGAACGATTCCTTTTTTCGAGTAGGTAGATGGTTCTTAGATACTTGCTCTTTCAAAAAACAAAAACTTTTCACACTTGCACTTTTCGAACAAAGTTTTCAAAAACACTTCATACGCTCTTGAGGACAGAAGCAAGAGTTAAATCGAAGTTTCAAAACAAAAACTTTTTCAAACCCACAAGTACAAAGAAAGCAATTTTGAAAACAATTGAGCAAGTACCTAAGAGCCCGTGGATAACCACGGATAAAAAGGGTGCTAACACCTTCCCTTTCTATAATCTACCCCCCGAACCCGAGAAACATCTCGAAAAAAGAATTTTTCTGTGCTTTTTTCCTTTCCTTGTTGGATAAAATAAAAGTCGGTGGCAACTCTTGCTTACTGCGACATTTTGCGAAAACAAACGCAAAACGCAAACTGGCATTCCAAAAAATAGTCAGTTCTTCCCACCGTATCACAGAACTGACGACTCTGCTGGGGAGTTATAAGTGGGGTGTACCTTAGGAATAGTTCATATTGTTTTTAATTGCTTGACTTGTATGCTTTATATTCGTGGGCTTGAATCGGAGTTACTATAGATCCTAACCCGGATCTGGGGGATACCCTTTAGGTAAGTAACAATAAACTGTGAGGGAACTGTACGACGTAGACCGAGACGGTTGAAGCAGTAGCTACGTTGGTGTGGCACTTTAGTTTGTACTGATATCCCTTGTGGCGTAACGAGGAGAATATGGGTCTTCTAAGGGGTCATTAAGCACCAACTGACCTTAGCACCTATAATTGACCAACTTGGCCATAGAACAGTAGCAGTATGCTACACTCATTGAGACCAAACTCTCGCGATGATTCTGGCTACAAGAAAAGGTTGCTAAACTAGAATTATGACCGACCGAGGGTGGTCAGTGATATTGAGATCCTCTAGAACCCGGTTACTATTTTTAGGACAGGTTTGAACCAACTAAACTGAAAGAGGGTAATACCTAAACTCCTTGCCAGCCTGAAATCTAAGGGCTATCTGTGTGATTTGTTTGCTCTTACCATGTTTGCTATTTATGGATACTTGTGGAACATCATGCATCATGACATTGCATGCATCTTGCATCAAGACTAACCCATTTCAAAGACATAGGGGATTCATCTTTGTTCTATTTTGTAGGTCATGGCACCCATGCGTAGAAACACCATCTGGATCAACTTTGTCCAGATTCCCACTCAGCTTAAGGAGTTGGTTGCAAAGATTTTAGATACTACCTCCTTTATCAGAAGACATGGGCACCTTCTTGGTTTGGTCACCTCTAAGATGGATGAACAGATGATGAGTGTCTTAGTCCAGTTCTTTGATCCACTGTACCATTGCTTTACTTTTCCGGACTACCAGTTGGTCCCTACCTTGGAAGAGTTCTCTGATCTGCTTGGTATCTCTATTCTGGAGCAGACCCCGTTCACAGGTTGGGAGAAAATACTTAGGCCAGAAGAGATTGCTTCAGCCCTCCATCTGACAAAGGCTGAGGTAATGTCTCATTGGGAGACTAGAAGTGGGACAAAAGGCTTTTTGACTAAGTTCTTGGTTGGTAAAGCTAATCATTTATGGGACAGTCTAGACTTCCAGGCATTTGAAGACATTCTGGCTCTTCTCATATATGGTTTGGTGTTGTTTCCTAACTCGGATTCCTTCGTCGACGTGAATGCAGTGAAGATTTTCATATCCAGTAATCCTGTGCCCACTCTCTTGGGTGACATTCTTCACTCTCTTTATGCCCGTACTGCTCGGAAGCGGGGAACCCTTATGTGCTATGCGCCATTGGTGGCGAGGTGGTTTATTTCGCACCTCCCCAAATCAGTTTTGAAGAACAAGGAAGGCATGGGTTGGGCCTACATGGTTATATCTCTCTCTCATAATGACATCATTTGGACTATTAAGGGAATGGAAGATGTGGCTATTATTGATCGCTGTGGGAAGTACCCCAATGTTCCACTGCTAGGAACCCATGGAGGAATCACTTATAATCCGTGCTTGGCCTTACGTCAGTTTGGGCGAGCTAGAAGGGAAGGACCTCATGAGTTGCTGATGCCGAGTATTGTCTTTGATTTCCAAGGGGATAGTGACGAGCAACGCCGCAGATTCATAAGGGCTTGGGATAGAGTACACAGGTCTGATCCGCACGAGCTGGGTGCGAAGACTTCTCTTCCAATGGAGCCATATCTCCGATGGGTTCAAATCCGTGCCCAAAAGCTAGGAATGCCGTACAAAGCCGTCTTGCCTATAATTGTTGAAGTTTCTAATGAAGAAGGGGTTCCTCCTACCATCCTCCATCCATACATGCCTACTGACATTGGGGCATTGAAGAGGTCCTGGATGCAGCCGAGGGAAGAACGAGATACTTATAGAGAAAAGTATCACAAACAAGAGTAGAAGATTCAGAAGTTGACAAGGCAGCTGGAGAACGAGCGGATCCTCAATGATTATGTCCGCACCGACAAGAAACGACCATGGGAGCACTGATTGTCTTTTTGATTATTTCTAGTTTGGATTTAATTTTCATTTTTTCTTTCTTGTAACGCCTTAAAGGCAGCTGATGAACAATTGAATTTCAAGTTTATCTAATAAAAGTGTGTTTCTTTTTGTTTACGAATTTGAATCCCTAAAAGTCTTTGAAATCATATCATGCGCATATCATTCCCATGCACCTCATAACAGGTACACTTACATGTCTCTTATCTTCTTCGCTGTTTATTTTAGCATCATGTCTTCTGAACCATCAACTGAACAAGCAATCAAGGCTCTGCAAGCCCAAAACGCCCAGTTCCAAGAGCTGTTCATGAGTTTGGATAAGGGTTAAGAAGATCTGAAGACCCTTATCTTGAAAGAGAAGAAGAAGAAGAAGAAGACGGTCCTATTTAATATGGGTCGCAGATTCGAAAACGATTTGCAAGAAGAGGTTGATTTGACCCACTCATCTGGAGGAGGAGATAATCAGGAAGAAAGGAGGGCTCCTAGCCCTGTGGTTTCCGACAACGAGACTGACTTTGACGAAGACCAATATCCTCCGGCTAAGGATAAATATAAGCAACTGGAAGACCGGTTGAGCGTGATGGAAGTTCAGAAAGTGCCTGGTCTAGACTTTGGTGATTTGGGTCTGTCATCTGGGGTGGTAATTCCCCACAAGTTTAAGGCACCAGCCTTTGCTAAATATGACGAGGTTTCTTGCCCAAAACTGCACCTCCGCTCGTATGTTAGGAAGATTCAACCATATACCGCTGACAAGAATCTCTGGATCCACTTCTTTCAAGATAGTCTCTCAGGGACTCAACTTGAATGGTTTTACCAGCTGGAAGGAGCTAGTATTCGTAATTGGGAGGACTTGGCTGATGCTTTCTACAAGCAGTACCAATACAATGCCGACCTCGCTCCCACGCGTACCCAACTCCAGGGTATGTCCATGGGTGCTGGTGAAGGTTTCAAAGATTATGCTCAGAAGTTGAGGGACCTTGCTGGAAGAGTGCAACCTCCCTTGGCTGATAGGGAGCTAGTGGATATGTTTCTGGGGAGCTTATTTGGTCCTTATTTCAACCATCTGATTGGAAGTTTATCGTCCGGGTTTATAGAACTGATCATGACCGGGGAAAGAATTGAGGCTGGTATCAAATCTGGTAAAATACAGAAGGGTGATTTGTCAAGCACCGAGAAGAAGCCTTTTAAGAAGGAGTCCAGTGCTGTTTACAGTTCAAAAAGTCAGAATAGACCTGAGCGCCGCCAAGCAGTTAATGCAGTGGTTATATCAATACCTGTTGTTGCTCCTCAGCGCAACAATCAGCCAAGGGTCGATAGACCGCGAAGAAGATTCACTCAGCTCAACATGACATTATCTCAGATTCTTCCGTAGTTATTGAAAACCAACTTGGTGATTCCGAGGGAGGCCCCGAAGAGTCCCAACACAACATCACCGATGTATGATCCGAATTCCCGATGTGCTTTTCACTCTGATAGCCCGGGGAATAATACAAATGACTGCTGAGTTTTGAAGAATAAGGTGCAGGACTTGATTGATGCTAAGGAAATTCAGTTCGAAGCGCCAGGAAAGCCTAATGTCATAACGACACCTATGCCTAAACATGACACATGAGTGAATGCCATTGAAGATGATGGTGAAGAGTTTGATATTGAAAATTGGATTTATCCTACTACTGATGGTGGTTTGAGCAATTGGAAAGTGAAGGATTCCATGTCAGTTTCTTATATTACCCAGTAATGAGACTTTTGTTTGAATTTGTAACAGACAATGTTTTAAACTTTGCGGCCCGGTGTCTTACTCGAGGCACCGTGGCATTGTTTGTGAGGGCTTTATGTTTGTTATCTCCATATATCATTAATAAAATCATTGGACGTTTCTTGCATTTCAAATTTTGTGCTCCCTGTTATTATTTTTATATATTGCAAAACAACTATTTTACACACACTCACATATACAGGTCTACACCCATTCTGGATCTCACTGGTAACGACTCTGCTACTGCCGGTTATACTTCGAAAGTCCGATCAACTTAGCCAAAGACGAAGGTGAAGATGATTGTGAAGTGCCGGGTGAACTTGCTAGACTGTTACTTCAAGAAGAGAGGGCCATACAACCGCATGAAGAGCCAGTGGAAACAATAAATATGGGTACAGAGGTAGACAAGAAAGAGGTCAAGATTGGTGCAAATCTGAAAGCTAGTGTTAAACAATGGTTGATTCAGATGCTACATGGCTACGTTGAGATATTTTCTTGGTCTTATGAAGATATTCCTGGGTTGGATACCGATATTGTGGTTCACCGATTGCCTACCAAGGAAGACTGTCCTCCAATGAAACAGAAGGTCCGCCGAATGCGCCCAGAAATGTCTGAGAAAATCAAGGCTGAGGTGATGAAGCAGTTTGACGCCGGTTTTCTAGCAGTTACTTCTTACCCACAGTGGGTGGCCAACGTGGTTCATGTGCCGAAAAAGGATGGTAAAGTTCGATTGTGTGTCGACTATAGGGATCTGAACAGGGCGAGCCCCAAGGATGATTTCCCTCTACCTCATATCGACGTTCTGGTTGACAACACCGCACAACATAAGGTCTTCTCCTTTATGGATGGTTTCTCCGGTTATAATCAGATTAAAATGGCTCCCGAAGACATGGAGAAGACAACCTTTGTTACTCAATGGGGTACCTTTTGCTACAAGGTCATGCCGTTTGGATTGAAAAATGTTGGGGCAACGTATCAGCGCGCCATGGTCGCTTTGTTCCATGACATGATCCATCATAAGATTGAGGTATACGTCGATGACATGATTGCAAGATCCCAGACTGAGAAAGAGCATCTGGACCATCTTCAGAAGCTATTTGACAGATTAAAGTTGTACAAGCTGAGGTTAAACCCGAACAAGTGCACCTTCGGGGTAACATCTGGTAAGCTGTTGGGTTTCGTCGTTAGTGATAAAGGTATTCAGGTGGATCCTGCAAAGGTGAAGGCTATACAGGAAATGCCAGCTCCCCGAACAGAAAAGGAAGTCAGAGGCTTTTTGGGGCGTCTGAACTATATTTCCCGATTCATCTCACACCTGACTGCTACTTGTGAACTGATCTTCAAGTTACTGAAGAAAGATCAAGTGGTAATATGGAACGATGAATGTCAGGCCTCTTTCTAAAGGATCAAAGAATATCTCCAAGAGCCTCTTATTCTAATGCCTCCAGTTGAAGGGAGACCTTTGATCTTATACTTAACAGTACTCGACAATTCGATGGGGTGTGTGCTGGGGCAGAATGACGAGTCTGGTCGAAAAGAGCATGCTATTTAATACCTTATCAAAAAGTTTAACGACTGCGAGACCCGATAATCGTTGCTCGAGAAAACTTGCTGCGCTTTGGCATGGGCTGCTTGCCGGTTGAGGCAGTATATGCTGACTCACACTACTCTTTCAATATCAAAAATGAATCCAATCAAGTATATCTTCGAGAAGCCTACCTTGTCTGAAATAATAGCAAGATGGCAGATGATCTTGACTGAGTACGACATTCAGTATACGACCCAAAAGGCAATCAAGGGAAGTGTGTTGGCGGATCATCTGGCACATAAGGCAGTGGACGATTACCAGTCTATGAACTTTGAATTTCCGGATGAGAATATCATGATAGTGACTGACTGTGAAGAACCTGGACCGAATGAAGGACCTGAGAAGGGATCCCGATGGTCTATGTACTTTGATGGAGCTTCAAATGCTTTGGGTAATGGCATTGGCGCCATGATCATATCTCCTAAAGGTTCCCATACTTCGTTTACCGCTCGACTATGTTTCAACTGCACCAACAACATGGCAGAGTATGAAGCGTGCATTATAGGTCTTCGAGCAGCAATTGACCTAAGGATTAAGTTTCTAAGTGTTTTCGGAGATTCCGCTCTCGTGATCAGTCAGATCAAAGGCGAGTGGGATACAAAACACCTAAATCTCATTCCTTGCAAGGAGTATGTATTGGCATTGCTTCCCCATTTTGAGGAGATAACCTTTGAACACTTCCTAAGAGAGGAGAATCAGTTTGCGGACGCGTTAGCTACGATGTCTTCTATGTTCAAAGTCAATTGGGACAACGAAGCTCCCCGGATTATCATTTAAAGGTTGGACGAACCTGCACATTATTGTGACATTGAGACTGAAGAAGTAGCAGATAAACCCTGGTTTCATGAGGTGAAGAGGTATCTTTAAGCTCAAGAATACCCCGAGGGTGCATCTGTTAATGACAAGAAGTTTCTAAGAAGGTTCACGACAAAGTTCTTCATTAGCAATGGTATTCTTTACAAGCGTAACCATGATTTGACCTTACCGCGTTGTGTGGATAAGAACGAGGCAGAAAGGATCATGACCGAGTTACATGAAGGTACTTTCGGAACTCATTCTAGTGGACACACCATGGCAAAGAAAATCCTTCAGGCAGGATATTTTTGGTCCACAATGGAAGCCGACTATTATCAGCATTCTCGGACCTGTCACAAGTGCCAAGTCTATGCTGATAAGGTGCACATACCTCTAGTACCTCTGAGCGTCTTGACAGCTCTGTGGCCTTTTGCATTGTGGGGCATTGATATGATCGCCGAGATCAGACCTACGGCATCCAACGAGCATCGTTTCTTCCTGGTAGTTATTGATTACTTTACGAAGTGGGTTGAAGCAGCTTCCTTTGCTACTATGACCAAGAACGTCGTGGCACGGTTCATTCGGCATAACCTGATCTATCGATACGGTGTACCAGAGAGGATCATTACGGACAATGGTACCAATCTCAACAATAAGATGATCACCGAGCTCTGCAAGCAGTTCAAGATACAGCATCACAACTCTTCTCCCTACCGATCGAAGATGAATGGGGCTGTAGAAGTGGCTAATAAGAACATTAAGAAGATTGTGCAGAAGAAGACGGTGACATACAAAGACTGGCACGAGATGTTACCATTTTCTCTTCATGCGTACCGTACCTCAGCGAGGACTTCAACAGGGGCAACCCCTTATTCCTTGGTATATGGTATGGAGGCCGTATTGCCCATTGAAGTTCAGATACCCTCTCTTCGGATTATGAAGGATGCCGACTTGAGCGAAGATGACTGGATCCAGACCCGTCTTGATCAGTTGAACTTAATAGACGAAAAGAGACTTACTGCTATTTGTCATGGTCAGACGTATCAAAAGCGGATGATCAAGGAATTTAACAAGAAAGTTAGACGACAAGAGTATCAAGTTGGGGACCTGGTTATTAAGCGCATCATACTACCTCAAGGTGATCCCAGGGGCAAATAGACCCCTACTTACGAAGGGCCATTTGTGGTTAAGAACATCTTCTCAGGAGGAGCTATGATTCTAACCACCATGGATGGTGACGACCTTCCTCACTCCATCAATGCAGACATAGTGAAAAGATACTACGCATAATTAACGACCCGCTAGGTTTACTGGCCTAGACAAAAATAAGAGCATCCCGACGAACCAAAAGGGTTCGGGCAAAAATAAGGGATGAAAATGAAAAAATCTGTACACCCGGCAAGTCAAAAACCTGAAAAGGCGGCTTGGGCAAAATAGGGTATCCCAGTGGACTGAAAACCCGAAAGGGAGGTCCAGGAAAAAATTGGGGATCAAAAGCGTAACACTATGTCTCATTGGATCACCTTGCATCCAGACTTCAGTATCGACTATCAAGCTCGGACGACACTAATCAATCTGATCTACCTTCAACCAAATAGCAAAGTGATGAGATGCTCGAGGACATAAAGGCAATAGCAGAGTTGGAACCCAGTGGGATTGTTCACTTAGCTGTTTTGTTTAGTTTTTCACAAATTGTATAAATTCTATTTGTTCGGCGGCGTTCTCTTACTAGGACATCAGCCTCTTGTACAAAAACGCCTATTTACAGGCCAAACTTCAAATCAATACAATTCATCTTCAAAGAAATTTCAAACTGTTTTTCCTTTATCTGTTTTGTTTTGCAAAGAATGTCCAATGTTCATTTTTGATATATACACTTGACATTAATTGCTGCTCATAAATATTTACATGCGAAACAAAAGACGATTACTTGTAATATTGGAAACAGGGGCAAATAAGAATGTCCAAACTGTACAGTTGCTCTGTCCACCAGGTACAAGGTAAATTCAACTGAAGAACATGGTTGAGATGTATTCACTCCCCGCAGAGTAAGACAATAATGTTAACTCTCCCCAGCTGAGACTTGCAACTGTGAATGAATCGGTAATATTCTCCCCAAGCAGAGTTTATCTACCATCAACACTGAAAAGGTTTAATATTCCCCGACGGAGTATAAGAATATTCCCCGGCAGAGTATAAAATATCCCCAGAGGAGTTTGAAATTTTTCCCAGTGCAGTCTGAAAAGCTTCCCCAGTGGAGTTTGGAGAATCATCCCCAGTAGACTTTGGAAGATTGTCCTCAGCAAAACTCAAAGGATTATCCCCATTAGATTCTAAAAGGTTATCCCCAGTGAAGTTGCAACCGAAAGTTCATCCCCAACGGAGTTCTTTCCTTTCACAAACAAGAAGTCAATCCCCAATAGGATTCAGTATCACCAGCAACGATAATTCATCCCCAGCGGAATTTATCGGTGGAATCCTCAGCAGAGCATCTCTTCCCCACAGAGTAATCTCCTCATCAGTTTATTCCTCAACGGAGTTATCCTCTCCTGCAGGTTTATTCTCGCAATCATCTTCGTTCGCCATCCCCAGCGGAAACGAAGAATTTAATTCTTTTCACCAACAGCTATCCGGGATTGATTTTCCCCAGCCAAAACATTACATTTCCATACATCATGATACATACATATACGCATCATACAACACAATCTCATTTATTTTGAGAACATCATTGCGTGATATATATCATGTATTGCATACGACTGACCTTTACCTTTCAGGAAGGATGCAATTAAGTTCTCAGCTATGTCGAACTACTAATCGGTTCTTAAATCTCAACTGAATTAGTCTCGATTGAATTACAGATAAGGTTCTAAATCTCGACAATTTTCCTCCGTCGAAGTGTGGACGAGTTCTTAAATCTCAATAGAATTATCCTCGGTTGAATTATAGACAGTTCCTAGATCTCGATGAAGATGTTTCCCTCAGTCGAAGTACTGACCGGTTCTTAAATCTCAACTGAATTAGTCTCGGTTGAATTACAGATACGGTTCTAAAACTCGGCAATTTTCCTCCGTCGAAGTATGGACAAGTTCTTAAATCTCAACAGAATTATCCTCCGTTGAAGTACAGACAGTCCTAGATCTCGATGGAGATGTTTCCCTCAGTCGAAGTACTGACCGGTTCTTAAATCTCAACTGAATCAGTCTCTGTTGAATTACAGATAAGGTTCTAAATCTCGGCAATTTTCCTCCGTCGAAGTGTGGACAAGTTCTTAAATCTCAACAAAATTATCCTCCGTTAAAGTACAAACAGTCCTAGATCTCGATGAAGATGTTTCCCTCAGTCGAAGTACTGACCGGTTCTTAAATCTCAACTGAATTAGTCTCGGTTGAATTACAGATAAGGTTCTAAATCTCGACAAATTCCTCCGTCGAAGTGTGGACAAGTTCTTAAATCTCAACAGAATTATCCTCGGTTGAATTACAGACAGTTCCTAGATCTTGATGAAGATGTTTCCCTCAGTCGAAGTACTGACCAATTCTTAAATCTCAACTGAATTATTCTCAGTTGAATTACAGATAAGTTTCTAAATCTCGACAAATTCCTCCGTCGAAGTGTGGACAAGTTCTTTAATCTCAACAGAATTATCCTCCGTTGAAGTAAAAACAGTCCTAGATCTCGATGGAGATGTTTCCCTCAGTCGAAATACTGAACGGTTCTTAAATCTCAACTGAATTAGTCTCGGTTGAATTACAGACAAGGTTTTAAATCTCGGCAATTTTCCCTAGTCGAAGTACTGACCGGTTCTTAAATCTAAACTGAATTATCCTCGGTTGAATTACAGATAAGGTTCTAAATCTCAACAGATTTCCCCCCAGTTGAATTACGGATAAGTTCTTAAAATTCAGCAGAGACGCTCTCTCAGTTGAAGTACAAGCAAGTTCCTAAATCTCAACAAAGATCAGACTTCCCCAAGCGGAATCTTCCACAATAACAAGTATGCGAGCTCTCGCTAAGGAATCTCTTATGCGATCGACATTCATGCAAATGGAATCTTTAAGCCTATCCTCCCACTAGCAACCTCTAAATGGCATCTGTAAGCCCATTCCCGACATCACCAGACTGATACCACTTCATGCGAGTGCAAATTTCTAGGCACTCTAGTGTTCAATCATCTTCCACCTTCGAATCACGAAAGGCACGAAAGCCAATCTACATCCTCAGGTTTAAGAAGATTGAATAGGGGAAGCTGTTGTACCCCAAAATTTTCCCTCCCATATTCCTCAAAACATTCCAAGAAAAATCTCCAAGTGGCTCAAGGTTGCTCAAGAGTTGGACAGACAAGCAATCTCCTAAGGCAGTCAACCCCAAATTAGGGTTTTGTGTTGCATCAAGATCCTTGAGTCCAAATGACCCCAAGTTCTCACTAATTTCCTAATATGTTCTCAAGATCATCCATGTCAAATTTCAAGCCTTGCAGAGGAAGTTTGCTCAGTCAATTGCTCAAAAAGTCCAAAAATCGACTTTGATAGGGCAAAAGTCAACTGTGACCTACAAATAGTCAAACTTTAATATTTTTTGTCATTATTCTCATTTTGAAGGATATTTCATCATTTGATCAAGGTTTTATCATGATTCATCAAGGATTGCTCAAAATTCATCAAGACTCAAAAGTTGCTAAATTAGGGTTTTGGAGAAAAAGTCAACTAAACTTTGACCAAGCATAAATTTCTCATACTTTATGAGAAATGACCCATCCAAAGCTCATTTTGAATAGGATGCAATTTAACACAATCCATCTTCATACCCCAATATCAAAAAATGCACTCACAAGAAGTTATAAATTTGGACATTATAGGTCATTTTGGAAAGTCAACAAAAACACCTTTTTTGCCAAAGCTTATAACTTGAGCATGGAATATTAAAATGATATTATACTAAAAGGGTTGCTTAGAGGATATCTCAAGATTCCTAAAAAGTCCAAGAACACCTCCAAAAGTTCAAAGTTGAAGAAGTTATGCATTGTTGAAGTTGGGCCCATTCTTTTCCACTTGATTTGAGCTTGCATAGTTTCCCACGTGTCCTAGCTTCAGCCATGAGCCCATACTTCATTTTTATTATTTAATTTTATTTTTAATTGAATTTATTCATTTTAAATCAAATTAAATCATATAAAATCCAAAACTTTGATAACATGAGATTTTTTGGCTGTTTCAGGCTTTGATTATCATCATTATCATCATCAAATTCGAATCAAACCAAATCATGTACAAAAAGATTGAAATTTGATAAATTTGGAAGGTTTAATAATGGAGAATCAAATCAAATTGGGAATCATTATTGGAGCAAGATTTGAATCAAATTTGTTACCCTAATACAAAGGAAAATACATAAGCAAGAGAAGGGATACGAAACAAGGGTTGAAAAGTGGAGAGAGAGGCAGAATCAGATTTGGAATATTCACAAAAAAGTGAGAGATCAAAGTCCAAGCTAGAGGCATTTTCAGGACTGGGGACTTGTCTCAATAGACTGCTGATCATCTTCATAAGATTTTACAACCCAGACCACGTGTTTTCAAGCACTCTAAAGCACTGTAAGTCTCACGAAATATAGCCCTATTCTTGAAATCGATTTGGCTTATTTTTGCATCGTTTGAGAAAACTAACTGCATATTTGTAACACTCACAACATTTCCAAGCTTTTTGCATTATTTAATTTCGTTTATATGGTCTGTATTGCAATTTGCCATAACTATGTTTTGCTTGGAGTTTTTGGGTGTTTTTATTTCAGGAATAATTAACCACCAAGAAGGGTATGGTTGTGACCGGGAGGGTGAGACGAGTTCAACCATGCCTTTGGAATTCATTTTTGTGGCCTGAGAAGGATTTTTGAGATGGGCCGCCTTGTAGCTACGGACTCCTGTCCGTTGGTATAGGCAGTGAGACTTTTGGCCACGGTTGGGAGGTCAGGGATGATGCGTGGCATCCATCCACTGGCTAATTCAAATATGGCGCACATTTTATTTTTTTCCTGACCAATAGTTGTCGTTTTGTTTTATTATTATTGTTTTGTATTCATATAACAAATGGATCAACATGGCGTGGTGGCAAGCAAGCGAAGCAATTTCCTTCAGGACCTGGGTTCGAGTCCCAGGTCCCCCACTTTCTTAATAATGTTGTCTTTCAGGTATTCCCATGCACGTTTCAGCTTGCAGTGCACCATACTCCCTCAGGCATCCAAGAGACAGATGGCCAATGGCCAGATCTGAGGGCTAGGGATTGAGGGACTACCAAGGCATTGGTCAATGCATGCGCACTAGATCTGCAGAGTCAAAACAAGGCCATCACTAATGGGCCTTCCAATTGCTACCAGCACCCCCATAATTCAGGCCCAATACTCCTCTTTTCTATTTTATTTATTTTGTCTTTTCAATTGTTTTATTATTATTTTTATTTAATTTACTAACCAATCATAAAATCCTCTTTTATTAAATAAAATCACCAAAAAATATTTTTATTTTATCAAAATTTAACTCTTTTTTTTATATTAATAAATACTAATTAATTAACTTAGGTTTTAATTCTAGAATAATTTTAACCTATTTTGCAAATAATTAAAATTAACTAGATATAATTAGGTTTTAATTACTAATTCAACTAATTTTATTTTCTTTCTTAAAATAATAAAAACTCCAAAAAAATAATTTATTTTTATTAATTAATTTATTTAATTTAGTTTAGCAATTAATTTAGGATTTGTTTCTTTCTTAATTTAAAAAAAAAAAAAAAGAGAGACATGTTTTCTTCAAAAGGGTCAAAACCCTAAAGTTCGCATTCGATCTAACTTCTCGCGCGTTGCTTATTTTTATTCAATAATATACTTGCTCCGGGATTGTAATAGTTAAATAGGACTCTTATTTATTTTTATCGCTTTATTTATTTTCAAAGGGTTTGTCTTTGGCGATGTAAATACCCGACGCCTTTTAATTTAAATTCCGCATTTTATTTCCGTAAATTATAACTGTTAGATGTTTGATAATAGGGTTGCATGACAAGACTGAATGTTTTAACCTAAAATCAAATTAGATCACCCTTAACATGTACAAAGATAAAAATAACTGAAAACGACACACTCGCACATGCGCACTCTTAGGGTACACCCCACTTGGTTGCCTTCATACACGGTCATTGAGTATAGGTCGTTTTAGAGGTCACCCTCTTGTCTAAAAGATCTTAGTCGCCTCGAAATGGTTGCCTCGGATATTGTTCCCTCAAACAAATGATCTAAGACATTAGGGTTACCACTAAGGCGTCCTAACATTGCTTTAGTGACCGTAAGTCCCATATTCGAATTGACCCTTAAACTCCAACGACGGTGCTACCTGCTCATTCATAGTGGGATAACATTGTCTAAAGGAAATTAGCATAGAACGATTCCTTTTTTCGAGTAGGTAGATGGTTCTTAGATACTTGCTCTTTCAAAAAACAAAAACTTTTCACACTTGCACTTTTCGAACAAAGTTTTCAAAAACACTTCATAAGCTCTTGAGGACAGAAGCAAGAGTTAAATCGAAGTTTCAAAACAAAAACTTTTTCAAACCCACAAGCACAAAGAAAGCAATTTTGTAAACAATTGAGCAAGTACCTAAGAGCCCGTGGATAACCACAGATAGAAAGGGTGCTAACACCTTCCCTTTCTATAATCTACCCCCGAACCCGAGAAACATCTCGCAAAAGGAATTTTTCTGTGCTTTTTTCCTTTCCTTGTTGGATAAAATAAAAGTAGGTGACGACTCTTGCTTACCGTGACATTTTGAGAAAACAAACGCAAAACATAAACCAGAATTCCAAAAAACAGCCAGTTCTTCCCACCGTATCACAATGAGGACTACATTTTTTTTAACAAATCGTGGCCTAAGGTTTCCTGTACAAGGATATAGAGTTTGAAATTTTACCTCCTTCAGTTGGGATCATGAATGGAACTGGGGTGAGTTTGAGGGAGGCCTGATGCTTTTTTGAGCTTCCTTGAATTTCCCTGGATGTATCCCAACCCTTGCTTTGCTCTGAAAGTAGCTGGAACTCGTTCCCCAAGTCAAACTGCAAGCTCTAAAGTCAACAATGGCAAATGGTGGAGGAGTGATTACAGAACAGGGATGATGGTCTGGATTGACTAGGTATCAAGTATGTAAGGTGTTTGAATGATCTAAACTTAAAACGCACGAGCCAAATGAAAGATGGATGTGCTTATGCCAAGTCTGCAGTTTTGGACAATTTTTTGGTGTTTTGCTGGTTGAGAGTGTTTCAGGTTCTTTCCAAACGTGCATTGTGTTGCATAATGTTTGTATATTAGTATTGAAATAGTTTAATGTCAACTCTCCAATAGATCTGCAAGCCCTAGCCTTTTTGCAACTTTTCTTGCATTTGAAGTAAAGTGAAGTGGCTATACTTGCCATGCTTGTACTTGCTCCCTTAGGGTTGGTATTAGTTTGTACAACTTACTTGAGACCTGTGAGACTTGTATGCACCAAGGGGATAGGTCCAAAGCTCAAAATTGTAAAGTTTGCAAAAGTTGTTAAGAAAAAATAAGAAAATTTTCTATACTTAGAAAATTTCTAAGTTAGGAAAATTTTCAAATTCAAACCCTAATTCTCAAATTTGGTTTTCTTGATGAACAAGTTTCAAATTTTTACATGTTTTGATGAATTATGACTCTTGACACTTGATTTTGACCAAAAAGTCAAACTTTGACTTTTCAGTATACAATTGACTTTTGATCAGTTGATTGCAAATTTCATCTGTCAATCCAATGAATTTGAGATGTTTTGAGCCATGTAATTAAGTCAAGATGATGCAATTGAATCCTTGGAATCATGCTTGAACTCAATTGGTCATTTTCTAGGTTAAAAATCAGAAATTTCCCTTCCTCAGTCAAAACCCTAATTTTGACCATTTTGCCCTTTTGATGATTTGATCAAATTTATTGAGGAATTATGATCCAAACTTGACCAAATGATACATGTGAGTTTAAAATGTTGATGTTGATAAAAAATTATGAAGTTTGACTATAAATTGGCCATGGTTGACTTTTTCCCCAGTACAGTTGATTTTTAGGTCAACTGTCCAATTGACTGATAAAAAATGTGGTTCAAGGCTTGAAACTTATCATGAGTGATCTTAGGGATCCATAATGATGTTTAAAAGTCATATGAAGCATTGATAGTCCAAAAATCCTTGTGAAAACTCAAACCCTAATTTTGGGTTGTTAGTGCAAGATGAGATGTCTTGAGCTGACCAAACCCTAATCCAGTCTTGAGTCTTGTGAGAGAAGTCTTGATAAATGAGAGGGAAAATTTTGGGGTACAACAACTTCCCTTGTTCAATCTTCTTAAACCTAAAGAGTTAGATTGGCGTGCTTTGCCATTCGTGACTTGAAGGTGAAAGAATGATTGGACACTAGAGTGCCCATAAATTTGCACTCGATGGCGTGAAGTTGAGGGAATGGGCTTAAAGATGCAATTTGGAGAAGAGATAGAATCTTGTTGGAGATGGGCTTGTAGATGCCATCCAAGAATGTTTGTTGAAGTGTAAGTCATAAGCTGAAAGAATGAGTATCAGAATGATGTTCGCGTCTGGAACGTATCTGAAAGATGAATCTGAAGGAGTAATAGAATGGCATCCGTGTCTAGAGCGTATCTGTACTGTATCTGAAAGCTGAATCTGAATGAGTAACAGAATGGCATCCGTGTCTGGAGCGTATCCGTATTGTATCATGGAGTTGAATCTGAATGAGTAACAGAATGGCATCCGTGGCTGGAGCGTATCTGAAATGTATCTGAGTCGAATCTGAATGAGTAACAGAATGGCATCCGTGGCTAGAGCGTGTCTATACTGTATCATGATTGCACATTGTTTAACAGTAGCTGCTAATCTTATCCTTAAAAGGGTAAAATGTTAGCTGGAACACAAAATTATGTTGCATGAAATGTATGATGCAATATATGTGTTTTATCAATGTTTATGATATGTGGATGTAATGTATGCGCATGTAAGTTGATTTGCTGTATTGCTGAGGATAATAAATCCTTGACTGTTGCCGAGGATATGTGGATTCTTCATGTCTTAAAGTTGGAGTATTGACAAAAATTCTGTTGTTAGAGCAATGTCGTATACTGCTTGAGGAATCTGCTTGGGGAATCCAGAGAATCTTGATGACTTCTACTGGGGATTAATAATAGGAGTCTTTGTTCCGTTGGGGAGTATCAGAAGTCAAATTGCTATCCAAATGGATTTCATTCTTCAAACAACTTGCTGGGGAATTTTGGAGGAACTGGATGGTCTCCAACTTGATATACTTGGTGTCTGACTTTCTTGTTGAAAGCCTTGATCATCCGTTTTTGATACATTTGACCATGGCAAACAACAATAAGTCTCTTTTCATCAATTAAGTTTAGTTGATCAAGTCGAGTCTAGATCCAATCATCCTCATTCAAATCTGCATCCTTCATAATTCTCAAAGAGGGGATTTGAACCTCAATAGGCAAGACAACCTCCATGCCATAAACCAAAGAATAGGGTGTTGCCCCAGTTGATGTGCGAGCCATGGTACGGTACCCGTGGAGAGCAAATTGTAGCATCTCATGCCAGTCCTTGTAGGTGACTGTCATTTTCTGTATGATCTTTTTAATGTTTTTATTAGCAGCTTCGACTGCACCATTCATATTTGGCCGATAGGGGGATGAATTGTGATGTTGAATCTTGAACTGCTCGCACAAGGCGGTGATCATAGTATTGTTAAGGTTTGTACCATTATAAGTGATGATCCTTTCTGGGATACGGTACCGGCAAATGAGATTCTACTTGATGAAACGGGCAATAACATTCTTAGTAACGGATGCAAAGGAAGCTGCTTCGACCCACTTTGTGAAATTATCAATGGCCACTAGAATGAAATGATGTCCATTGGAGGCTGTAGGCTTAATCTCCCTAATCATATCGATTCCCCACATAATAAAGGGCCAAGGAGCCGTCAAGACATTCAGAGGAACCGGAGGTACGTGTACCTTGTCAACATAAATTTGACATTTATGACAGGTCCGAGAGTGTTGATAGTAGTCTGCTTCCATGGTAGACCAATAATAGCCTTCCCGTAGGATTTTCTTCGCCATCGTATGCCCACTGGAGTGAGTGCTAAAGGTACCTTCATGTAATTCAGCCATGATCTTTTCAGCATCAATCTTATCCACATAACGGAGCAAAATAGAGTCGTGATTGCGTTTGTACAGGATGCTGTTACTCAGGAAGAACTTAGCAGAGAATTTCCTTAATAACTTCTTATCATTGATTGAAGCTCCTTCCGGATATTCCTGAGCCTCGAGATACTTCTTGACTTCATGAAACCAAGGTTGGTCCACTACTTCTTCAGTATTAATCTCGTGACAGTGTGCTGGTTCGTCCATTCGTTCGATGGTGATCTGTGGAGCCTCGTCATCCCAACTAAGTTTAAACATGGATGACATTGTGGCTAGAGCATCTGCTATCTGATTTTCTTCTCGCGAGAAATGCTCGAAGGTAATCTGCTAAAAATGTGGTAGCAATGTCAAGACATGTTCTTTGTAAGGGATAAGGTTTGGGTGCTTAGTGTCCCATTCTCCTTTGATCTGACTGACGACCAAAGCTGAATCTCCAAACACAACTAAGGATTTGATTCCCAAGTCTATGGCAGCCTTGAGACCAAAGATACATGCTTCGTATTCTGCCATGTTGTTCGTACAGTTGAAGCAAAGTCTGGCAGTAAAGGGAGTATGACACCCTTCTGGAGATATGAGTACAACGCCGATACCGTTACCAATTGCATTGGATGCCCCATCAAAGAACAGGGTCCATCGGGATCCTTGTTCAGGTCTGTCATATGGTCTGATCTCTTCACAGTCGTCTAATGTCATGATGTCTTCATCCGAGAATTCAAACTTCATGGACTGATAATCTTCTACAGCTTGATGTGCAAGATGATCCGCTAGCACACTGCCCTTTATAGCTTTCTGGGTAGTGTATTGTATGTCATATTCTGTTAGGATCATCTTCCATCTAGCTATCCTTCCAGACAAAGCAGGCTTCTCAAAGATGTACTTTATTGGATCCATCTTAGATATCAGCAAAGTGGTATGAGTCAACATATACTGTCTTAGCCGGCGAGCAACCCATACCAGAGCGTAACAAGTTTTCTCGAGTAGTGAATATCTGGTTTCACAGTCGGTAAACTTTTTGCTCAGGTAGTAAATAGCGTGCTCTTTTCGGCCAGACTCGTCGTGCTGCCCCAATACATACCCCATTGAGTTCTCTAAAACGGTCAGATACATGATTAGTGGTATTCCTTCGACTAGTGGCATCAAAACAGGAGGCTCTTGTAAGTACTCCTTGATCTTGTCAAAAGCAACCTGGCATTCGTTGTTCCAACTGACCACTTGATCTTTCTTCAATAGTTTGAAGATTGGCTCATAAGTAGCTGTTAGGTAAGAAATGAATCTGGAAATATAGTTCAGGCGCCCAAGAATCCTCTGACTTCCTTCTCAGTGCGAGGAGCAGGATCAACCTCGATGCCTTTGTTGCTGACAACGAAACCTAAGAGTTTACCAGACCGGACTCCGAATGTGCACTTGTTTGGATTCAAGGTGCTCCTCTTCAGTTTGTGATCGGGCTATCATGTCATCTATGTAGACCTCTATCTCATGATGTATCATATCATGAAACAAAGCTACCATGGCGCGTTGATAGGTTGCCTCGGCATTCTTCAGTTCGAATGGCATCACTTTGTAGCAGAATGTGCCCTACTGTGTGACAAATGTGGTTTTCTCCATATCCTCAGGTGCCATTTTGATCTGGTTATAACCTGAGAATCCGTCCATGAAGGAAAACACTTTGTGCTGGGCTGTATTATCAACCAGGATGTCGATGTGGGGAAGTGGAAAATCATCTTTAGGGCTGGCCCTGTTTAAATCTCTATAGTCCACACACATTCATACTTTATCGTCCTTTTTAGGCACGGGAACAATGTTGGCAACCCATTGAGGATAGGAAGTGACGGCCAAGAATCCAGCATTGAACTGTTTCATAACTTCCGCTTTGATCTTCTCTGACATGTCAGGTCTCATACGGCGGACTTTCTGTTTCACTGGTGGACAATCTTCTCTTGTGGGTAGACGATGTACCACGATGTCTGTATCATGTCCTGGCATGTTTGTATCTAGATTGGCACCCACTTTGATTTCCTTCTTATCTTCTTCGGTACCCAATTTGATTGTATCCAACGGTTCCTCATGAGGCTGAATATCTCTTTCCTCTTGTTGTAGTAGTCTGGCCAATTCCCCTGGCACTTCACAATCTTCCTCACCTTCGTATTCGGCTTGATAGATTGGATCTTCAAAGTCACTAAAGGCTATAGCAGTATCGTTACCCATGGGATCCGAAATGGAGGGGTACCTGCATTTTTGAGTGTGGGTGTGTGTAAGGGTATAGCCATCTTTAAACAATAAAAATGTAAAAGAAAGACAATGAGCACAAAAGGTTTGTATATGGAAAAACGTCCATGATTCATTGAATGTCATATGAAGATGAAATAAAAACCCTTACAAATGGACCATTGTGCCTCGGGTAAGACACAAGGTTTTTAAAGTGCGAATTGTTTGTGAATATTACAAGTCCAACAGAAATGTAAAAGATAAATTACTGAGAGATGAAAGTTATTGGGACAAAGTCTCTGGCTTCCCAGTTGCGAAGTCCTCCGTTGAAAGTAGGAAATATCCAATCTTCCAAGCTGCCATCCTCTTCAATATCTTCCACTGCGTTGACCTCCTGGTTACTAATCTTCAAAGGTGGCCCTCCAGCATGGGCATGGAGCACAACCTTCTGAGCAGTTGAAGTAAACCCCAAGCCAAACTTATATGATTTATACGGAATGTCAGGAAGCTTCCCTCAGATGGTGCATCCACCCTCTTCTACTACCGCCTTGGCGTCCTTTAGAGATGACATCCAAAGTGAAGGTCTTGTGATCTTGGGAATCGAGGATACTGCCTTGGTTGCCGTTACTTCTTGAGAGACTTCCTCGAAATGTTGAAAAGGAGTTTCAATGAACTCGCCGTCTAACTCCACATATCGGAAATAATTTAGATGACTAATCATGTACTCCTCCTCCCCGAAGACAGTTATGATCTTTCCTTGGACAGCGTACTTCAACATCTGGTGTAGCATGGAAGTGACAACATCGACATTATGGATCCAGGGCCGTCCTAACAGACAAGAGTAAGAGGGGCGGATGTCCATCACATAGAAGGTTGAGTTGAAGGTCTGAGTTCCCACCTTTATCAGGATGTCCTCCTTCCCGTGGACCATCCTCTTCGAGCCATCAAATGCTCTCATAATTATGTTATTGGGTTTCAATGTCAGCCCTTCGCAATCCAATCTGTCAAGAGCTTTCTTCGGTAAGACGTTCAAAGATGAACCCGTGTCCACCAAGACATGGGCCAGATTCGTTCCTCTACACTCCACAGAGACATGTAATGCCTCGTTGTACTTTCTCCCTCTGGGTGTCAAATCAGCATCAGAGAAGCCTAGGCCATTATCAGCTGTCAAACTGGCCACACGGTCTTGGAATTGGTCATCAGACGTCTCTTGTGGCACATGGGCTGTCTTTAAAAATTTTACCAGAGCTTTTGCATGTGCCTCAGAGCACAGCAGAAAGGCTAGCATGGAGATCTTGGAGGGAGTTTGCCCCAACTGTTCAACCACGTCATAGTCACTTTTCTTTATTATCCTCAGGATCTCTTCCATTTCCTTCTTGGATGTTTCGGGGATAGCTAGTGATTGAGCCTTCGTCTGGAAAGGCTCTTCTTGAATGCCTTTTCCTCGATTTTCAGCAGTAGAAGCATTGGTAGGGATAACAACAGGGATTGTGTCATCTTCATTGATAGGAGTACTTGCAGGTATGATCATCGGTACAGAGGTAATCTTCGGAACGGCCACGGGTCCAAAAACTGCCTTTGGAGGGGCAATCTCTAGAGAGAAGATTCTACCACTACGGGTAATCTTGCTAGTTCCGGCAATATTGCTAATGTCAGAGTTTTCTTCTTCGGAGCTCACTTCTTCGGCAGTCAGTTCATCTTGTTTGATACCATGGTAGTAGATTTCTCCACCGTAATTCCACGGTACTATTTTATCTGATTCATACGGGACTGGCCTGGGCATTGTGATCTTAAGAGGAGTAGTTTTTGAAACTGATGTAATCCTAACGGGTCTTTTAGGGACCCTGGAAGGATTGGCGGAGATGGTTATGATTGAAATGTCTTCAAAAGGAATAGGTAAAACGGGAGCATTTTCGAACAGAATTTCTTGATTGTCTATTAGGCGTTGAATGTCTGTCTTCAACAGAGGGAAAACGGTTGGTGAGGGTAAGCAATGATGGCAGTCTTCCTTGCAACTTAGGAATACACCAGCTTTCAACAAGTTCATCTTAATGATTGGGAGCGGAGTCAAAAGTTCATCCACTGTGGCAACAAATAAATCTTCCTCGATAGTGTTGGTGTTGTGACCATGCCTAGGCATCGGGGCGGAAATGACATTTGGTTTCTCAGGTGTGTCAAACTCAACTTCTTTTGCATCTATAAGGTCTTGAATTTTGTTTTTTAGGGCCCAACAGTTGTTAGTGTCGTGACCCGGACTTTCAGAATGGTACGCGCATCTGGCATTTGGGTGATAATGAGGAGGCACAATATTGGGGTTCTTTGGGGCCTCCTTTAAAGTTGCCAGATTCAATTTCAGAAGATGTTGTAAAACCTGGGCTAGAGTCATATTAACCCTGGTGAACTGCCGGACTGGCCTTTCCACCCTCGACTGGTTATTTCTTGGTTGATCAGATACAGACTTTGGGATCATAACGACCTCCACCACTGGTCGACATTCAGTTCTTCCTTGATTCCTTTGTGAATAAACAACAGATACCTCCTTCTTCCCAGTGAAAGGTTTTCTTATAGCTGTAGAGGCAGACGCATCCTTCTGAATCTTTCCACTTTTTATACCAGCTTCCACCCTTTCTCCGGTTAATATTAACTCAGTAAACCCATCAGATGAGCTCCCAATCAAATGGTTGAAGAAAGGGCCCGATAGGGTACCCAAGAACATATCCACCAACTCCCTTTCAGATAGAGGGGGTTGTACTCTTTCAGCTAGATCTCTCCATTTCTGCGCGTAATCTTTGAAACCCTCATTTGAAGCCATAGCCATACTCTGAAGTTGAATATGGGTAGGCGCCAAATCTGCGTTATACTGGTATTTCTTATAGAAATCTGCGGCAAGTTCTTCCCAGTTGTGGACGTCGGCCCTTTCCAATTGGTAAAACCAATCAAGTTGTGTTCCAGATAAGCTGTCTTGGAAAAAATGGACCCATAAGTCTTTGTCGGTGGAGTGCGGCTGAATCTTTCTGACATATGATCGGAGGTGAATTTTAGGACATGACACCCCATCATATTTTGCAAATAATGGCACTTTGAACTTTTGTGTGATCACAATTCCTGACACTAGCCCCAATTCTTCAAAGTCTATAACTGGTATCCTCTATATTTCTATAGCGCTTAAACGCTCTTCCAGATGTCTGTACTTATCATCAGCCGACGGGTATTGTTCCTCAGAGTAATCTTCCTCTTCCTCCTCTTCTTCAGACTCTGATGGAACTGCTGTTTCTTTTCCTTTTCTATCTCCTTCATCAGATGTTGCTAGAAAATCCAAGGTTCTTCTAGCCTGTCCTTGAAACCTTCTTCCCATGATTACCACACCGGTTGGTTTCTTCTCTTTGTTCTTTTTCTATTTTGCTAGCAGAGTCTTCAACTCCTCTTGTCCTTTGGCCAAGGTTGTGAGTAACTGTTGAAACTGCGTGTTTTGAGCTTGAAGATCTTTGACTGTCTGTTTGAGATCCATCTTACTGAAATAAACAGTAAAGAGATGAGGAAACTTGTTGCAAAGACCTGTTTATGTTATGATGAATGATATGTATACATGCAATGCTTTCAAGGATTTAAAAATTCAAATTTGTCTTAAACAAAAAGAAACACACGTTATATTAATAAGATAGAATTTGAGTACATCAATGCCCCTTGGGAAAAATAATACAAAATTCTAAGATAAAAAGTATTGCACATCCTCTTTGGGGCTATGTAGGTATTTAGAGTCTGCTCCTCATGAAGTAGCCTAGTGAGTTCCAAAACCTTCTTCTCGCTTGCGTAGAATTGGGCTTCGAAAGTATCCCGCTCTCCTTTGAGTTGTATCCAATCCCTTTGTAGATCTTCGAGTGATGTGGGTATGTCAGGATGTAGGATAGTGTATGGAACTTCTCCTTCCTTAACAGGCTCAATAATCACTGGGAGAATGGACGGATAAGGCATCATAAGACTTTGAGCACGGGTTCGTACCCACTTGAGGTAAGACTCAAGAGGGATGGAATTCTTGTGTTCCAAAGTCTTGCTATCCACCTTGTTCAACATCCTCCAAGCTCGGATGAATCTCTGGCGAAGACCTTGATCGTCGTTGTCGTAGTCGAATACCAAGCCTTGAATCAGCATGTAATATGGGTCATCCCTTCGGGCATAACCAAACTGTCTTAGAGCTAAACATGGGTTATAGGTGATGCCTCCCCTAATTCCAAGTAGAGGGACATTAGGGAATTCCCCACAATGGTCAACAATGATAACATTCTCTTTGGATCGAGAGCACCAATGAATATCTGAATGTTTAAGCGTCATTAACCTTTGTGACCACCTTAATCCTTGCTCATTCTTTAAGAATGATTGGGAGAGATGAGAAATAAACCATCTTTCCAGGAGAGGAGTACAACACATAAGGATACCTCTTTTCCTCATTGTACGAGTGTGAAAAGAGTGTAGGATATCCCCTAGAAATGTAGGTACCAGATTGCGTGACATGAAGATTTTGACGACACTCACATCTATGAGTTGTTCAGGGTTGGGGAACAATACTATCCCATAGATTAGAAGAGCCACAATCTCCTCAAAAGCTTACAATTCTAGGGAATTCCAACAGCTTTGGGCTTTCTCAAACAAAAACTTTGCTAAGAAACCTTTGACACCACTTCTAGTTTCCTAATGAGTTGTGACATCATATGAGTGCAAGTGTAGGGCTTGAGCAATCTCTTCTGGCTTTGGATCTCTTTCTGTACCGTTGAAAGGTAGTTGACTGAGAATAGGAATCCTCAAGAGTTGAGAAAATTCTTCCAAAGTAGGCACAAGCTGATAGTCATAAAATGTGAAGCAATGATGCAAAGGGTCAAAGAACTGAAAGAGAACCTTCATCATATCCTCCTCTGTGTTGGAGGTGACCAAGTTGAGTAGACGACCATGTCTCTCGGTGAATGGAGAGTTCTAAGGGATCCTTGAAGCTAGCTCCTTGAGTTTTGGAGGAATTCTTACAAGGTTGATTTGGATAGTTTTCCTGCGAAGTGAATCCATCTCCTACAAAACAAAAACAAACATGAATCTCCAAAATCCTTGAAATGGTTAGTGGATGCATATGATGTTCATGATGTCCATGATGTTATGAACAAATATGCATATACAAGCAAATCAAACAAGTTCTTAGTTTAGGCTGGCATGGGGTTTCATAGGTAAGTACCCTCTTGAAGTTTAGTTGGCTCAACCTGTCCTAATAATAGTAATCGGGTTCTAAGGAGCTTAATATCACTGGATTATTTCCTTGGTCATTGTTTCAGCTCAAGCCTCTTTAATGGCGACCGAAATATCCCAAGAAACCAACCCTCAATGAGTGCAGTATCGAGTATCTACCAACTTTGGACTGCACCAAAGCCGGTCATCTCACTACATCCTAAAAGGCCAAGTTGGTCAAGTAAAGGGTTCTATAAGTTCATTAGTGTTTCACGACATCACTCAGCAGCCCCGTATTCTCTTTGATTGACTCAAAGGCTACCGGTACCCACAAATATGTCACACTAACATAGCTATTGCTTAGATCATGTCGGTATACCCCACACAGTTTCCATAATGTATTGCTATTTACCTATAATGTTTCCTAAATCCGGGTAGAGGATTCAAACCCAAACAAAGAACCATAATGTAAAGCAAACAAGTCAAACAATGTAAGCAAATAAATATGATCTAGCCCTAAGGTAACCCCACTTTTATAATATTCCCCAGCAGAGTCGCCAATTCTGTGATGCGGTGGGAGAACTGACTTGAGGTTTTTGTGTTTCATCGCAAATGTTGCGGTTAGCAAGAGTCGCCACCGACTTTTCTTTTATCCAAAAGGAAAGGTGAAAAGCACATGAAAGAGATTTGAGATGTTTTCTTGAGTTCGGGGGGTAGATTATGAAAAGGGAAGGTGTTAGCACCCTTTTCATCCATGGTTTTCCATGGGCTCTTAGTTACATTCTTATATCACTTGCTTTTGTTTGTTTGAAATTGTGTTTGGTGTGGTTTTGAAAGTATTTTGTAAAAGAGGCCATTGTTTAGGCAATCTTTGCAATGATTCTTGTTCGTAAGAATGTATACAAAGATGTTTGTCTTTTTGAAAATGTTTTCAATGTTTGTAAGATGTTTTTGAAATGTGTGTGTGTTTATTTTGAAAATAGCAAGGATTCTTGTTTGAAATGGAGCAAGTAACTAGAAGCTATCTACCTACTCAAATGTCTTTCTTATGTATTTTCTATTCCTTTGACATTGTTGCCTTACCATTGATTTGGTAAGAAACCCTATCTTTGGATGTAAACGGGACGGGCGTGGGTCATCGTATAACCATGATTAGCAATGTTTGCCAAGTACCTTAACATTTTTGAGGGACCAAGATCATTTTGTAAGGAGAATTTTGAATAGCGTCATCGAGGGACTATGATCTTATATTTGTTTTTTTTTGCCAAGATACTTCGCATGCGTAATATGGCTATTTTTATTTTAGGCAACCAAGTGGAGAAACCATAAGGGTGCTTGTGTGAAAGTGTATTACAAACTTGAATAGGGATTTGCAAGAATATAAACCTAAATAAATTATTACAACCAAATTGAATTTGTACGAATTAGAATAAATATAATACAATATTAAAAAGAAAATGCAATGCAATGTACATGTAAAAAAGATTTTTGTGTCTTGTTTTTTTATGTAAAAGAAAATTTCATCTAAACCTAAAAATATAAGGAAAAAGAATTAATTTTTTTTTGAAAGGGGGTTAACCCTAATTATTATTTTAAAAGGAAAATAAAGTTTTTATATGCATCAATTTATGTATTTTTCTTGTATAAAAATAATAAATAATATTGTATAAAAATATAAAAATATATATATGCAAAAATAAGTATTTATAAGTATGAAATAAAAAATAAATTGAACTAAATATGTTTAATTATATTTACAAGTTTATTAAGAAAATAAATGATATCCTATTAAAATTAAATATATTTTCATGTGAGAAATAAAATAAAAATGAGATAAAAGTGCAATATTATTAATTTACATTTTTTGAGATTTTTATGTTTAAAGAAAATATTTAAAATATTAAATATAAAAATAAAACAAATAAAAAATAAAAATATAAAAGTTAGTAAGGGGGGGGGGGGGGGGGGGTAATGTAGTAGAATTGGTGGTAGTGTACTAGCAAAAACTCCTGACAAAACAGACCAAGCCCAACCTGCAAAAAATGAAATGGAAAAGAAAAAGAGTGAAAGAATACAAAAGTAGTGCGCCCAGGTTCGAACCCAGGACATGGGTCTTACCAGCGCGCTACTTTGCCACTGGGGTGACTATACTTCCATTATCTTTAGTGAAACGAAAATAACATATTCTGAACCAAGTCCTTGCCCTGTTTCATCTTCTTCCTCAAACTTTGGCCAGACACCCTGTAACTCTCTCATACTTCCATAAAAATAAAAGTTCATAACATGAAAATTGTAGTGCTTGAACTCACGATTCCAACCATATAAATTATCTAAACTATTAATTAAAGAACAAAGAGAATTTTAACAGCCCTAAATCTTGACCTAATATTTCCAGAGATTTCAAGTTCTAAATTCTCTCAGCACAAGTAAAATCAATGCAAGATAATGGTATGTACAACTTCGTTATGATGAGGACTACATTTTTTTTTCACAAATCGTGGCCTAAGGTTGCCTGTACAAGGAGATATAGTTTGAAATTTTACCTCCTTCAGTTGGGATCGTGAATGGAACTGGGGTGAGTTTGAGGGAGGCCTGATGCTTTCTTGAGCTTCCTTGAATTTCCCTGGATGTATCCCAACCCTTGCTTTGCTCTGAAAGTAGCTGGAACTCCTTGGCCAAGTCAAACCGCAAGCTCTGAAGTCAACAATGGCAGATGGTGGAGGAGTGATTACAGAACAAGGATGATGGCCTGGGTTGACTAGGTATCATATATGTAAGGTGTTTGAATGATCTAAACTCAAAACGCACGAGCCAAATGGAAGATGGATGTGCTTATGCCAAGTCTGTAGTTTTGGATAGTTTTTTGGTGTTTTGCTGGTTGAGATTGTTTCAGGTCCTTTCCAAACGTGCATTGTGTTGCATAATGTTTGTATATTAGTATTGAAATGGTTTGATGTCAACTCTCCAACAGATCTGCAAGCCCTAGCCTTTTTGCAACTTTTCTTGCATTTAAAGTAAAGTGAAGTGACTATACTTGCCATGCTTGTACTTGCTCCCTTAGGGTTGGTATTAGTTTGTACAACTTACTTGAGACCTGTGAGACTTGTATGCACCAAGGGGACAGGTCCAAAGCTCAAAATTGTAAAGTTTGCAAAAGTTGCTCTTTTTCAAAATGGCAATGGAACCTTTTTGCCATAAATGGAATTACAAGTTGGATAAAGGTTCAAAAACATGGATCAAAGCATTTTCAACTGAGTAAGCATTTAATTAAGGAGTGTGGAACAATTTTAGGACCTGTACAACATGAATTATCCAGCATATGATTGATTTTTCAACTTTGTTCTTCATGAAATGGCTTGGACAAAAAGTGAGAAATTGCCAACTTCATCTCTTCGATTCTCCCTACTCAAAAATGATCTTGGGGAGTTCTTGGACATTTTGTAAAGCTTGCAATGTTATCTATAATTCATATGTGAAATTAATTTTGAGATACCTCTTGGAACTAGGTGAAAAGTTTCCATGAAGTTGGGTCCAAAACCTGCCTAAATTAGGGAAAAATTTCACTAAGTTAACAAGTTCATGACCATGTATTCACAAATTTATATCTTGAGATCCAAGCATATTTAGGGAAAGGTGTGTGAAGAAAAGTTGTATATTTCATGGAGGTCTACAACTTTCATGTTGGGAACTTTCCTTGAATCATTATGCATCATGATGAAAAAGTGGCCTAAAGTTAAGAAAAAATAAGAAAATTTTCTATACTTAGAAAATTTCTAAGTTAGGAAAATTTTCAAATTCAAACCCTAATTTTCAAATTTGGTTTTCTTGATGAACAAGTTTCACATTTTGACATGTTTTGGTGAATTATGACTCTTGACACTTGATTTTGACCAAAAAGTCAAAGTTTGACTTTTCCGTATACAGTTGACTTTTGTTCAGTTGACTACAAATTTCATCTGTCAATCCAATGAATTTGAGATGTTTTGAGCCATGTAATTAAGTCAAGATGATTCCATTGAATCCTTAGAGTTATTCTTGAACTCAATTGGTAATTTTCTAGGTTAAAAATCAGAAATTGCCCTTCCTCAGTCAAAACCCTAATTTTGACCATTTTGCCCTTTTGATGATTTGATCAAATTTCTTGAGGAATTGTGATCCAAACTTGACCAAATGATACATGTCAGTTTAAAATGTTGATGTTGATAAAAAATTATGAATTTTGACTGTAAATTTGTCATGGTTGACTTTTTCCCCAATACAACTGATTTTTAGGTCAACTGTCCAGTTGACTGATCAAAAATGTGGTTCAAGGCTTGAAACTTGTCATGAGTGATCTTAGGGATCCATAATGATGTTTGAAAGTCATATGAAGAATTTATAGTCCAAAAATACTTGTGCAAACTCAAACACTAATTTTGGGTTGTTAGTGCAAGATGAGATGTCTTGAGCTGACCAAACCCTAATCCAGTCTTGAGTCTTGTGAGAGAAGTCTTGATAAATGAGAGGGAAAATTTTGGGGTACAACATGCACCATTCATTTTAGGTCTATAAGGAGAAGAATTGTGATGCTTGATTTTGAACTGGGTGCAAAGTTTTGTAATCATGGCATTGTTGAGACTGGTCCCATTGTCAATCATGATCCTTTCAGGGACACCATAACGGAAAATAAGGCTATACTTGATGAATCTGGCTACAACGTTCTTTGTGATTGAGGCAAATGAGGTAGCTTCAACCAATTTAGTGAAATAATCGATAACGACAAGAATGAAGCGATGTCCATTGGAAGTAATAGGTTTAATCTCTCTAATCATGTCAATGCCCCACATTGCCAACGGCCACAAAGCAGTCATGACATTTAAAGGAATAAGAGGCACGTAGACTTTGTCAGCGTAGATTTGGCACTTATGGCAAGTCCTTGAGTAGTGATGGAAATCAGTCTCCATTGTTGACCAATAGTAACCAACTCTCAGAATTTTCTTGGCCATAGTATGTCCGCTAGAGTGAGTCCTAAAGAGACCATCATGCATGTCTTACATAATTTCCTTTTCCTCCTTCTTGTCTACACATCAGAGTAGAGTATAATCATGGTTGCGTTTGTACAGGATTCCAATGCTTAGGAAGAATTTGGCTGAGAATCTTTGTAATAACTTTTTATCATTGATGGATGCTCCTTCGGGATACTCTTGTGCTTCAAGGTATCTCTTCACCTCATGGTGCCATGGCTTTTCAGCGTCAGTGTCAAGCTCATAGCAGGGAGCAGGTTCATTGAATCTATCAATTGTAATCATAGGAGCTTCGTTGTCCCATTTTACTTTAAACAGAAGACATTATGGCCAAAGCATCGGCTAACTGATTTTCTTCTCTAGGGAAGTGTTCAAAGGTGGTTTCTTCGAAGTAACGAATCAAAGATAACACAAGCTCTTTGTAAGGGATAAGATTATGGTGCTTTGTGTCCCAATATCCCCTTACTTGGCTAATCACCAAAGCGGAGTCTCCAAATACATTCAAATGCTTTATCCTTAGATCAATGGTAGCCTTCAGACCCAAAATGCATGCCTCATATTCAGACATGTTATTTGTACAATCGAAGCACAGTCTAGCAGTGAAAGGGGTGTGGCAACCCTCAGGAGAAACTATCACATCACCAATTCTGTTACCCAAAGCGTTAGAAGCACCATCGAAGACCATAGTCCATCGGGATCCTTGTTCAGGTCCATACGGTCCAGGTTTCGCACAGTCGGTTACTAACATGATATTCTCATCTGGGAAGTTAAAGTTCATAGACTGATAATCATCAACAGCTTAATGGGCTAAATTATCTTCCAATACACTTCCTTTGATGGCCTTTTGTTTTGTATATTGGATATCATACTCAGTCAAGATCATTTGCCATCTAGCTATCTGTCTGGACAAAGCGGGTTTCTCGAAGATGTACTTGATAGGGTCCATCTTAGAAATAAATAGAGTGGTATGAATCAACATGTACTGTCTTAGTCGGCGAGCAGCCCATGCCAGAGCATAATAAGTTTTCTCGAGCAGTGAGTATCTGGTTTCACAATCGGTAAACTTTTTGCTCAGGTAGTAAATTGCATGCTCTTTTCGGCCAGACTCGTCATGTTGGCGCAACACACACCCCATAGAATTCTCTAGCACAGTTAAGTACATGATCAAGGGTCTTCCTTCGACTGGAGGTATGAGAACAGGAGGTACTTGCAGATATTCCTTGATTTTGTCGAAGGCAGCTTGGCCTTCGTCATTCCATCTGACCACTTGATCTTTCTTCAAGAGTTTGAATATTGGCTCACAAGTAGCAATTAAGTGAGATATGAAGCGGGCGATGTAGTTAAGACGACCCAAGAATCCTCTAACCTCCTTTTTAGAATGGGGGACTAGCATTTCTTGAATGGCTTTTACCTTTGCAGGATCGACTTTGATGCCTTTACCACTGACAACAAAACCAAGAAGCTTTCTAGATCGTACTCCGAATGTGGACTTATTAGGGTTTAACCTTAACTTGTACTTTTTCAGCCTCTCGAATAGCTTATATAAGTGGTTGAGATGTTATTCCTTAGTTTGTGACCTTGAAATCATATCATCCACATATACCTCTATTTCATGATGGATCATATCATGAAACAAAGCTACCATAGCTCTTTGATATGTACCCCTCCATTTTTCAACCCAAATGGCATGACCTTGTAACAAAAGGTGTCCCATTGCGTAACAAAGGTGGTCTTCTCCATGTCTTCAGGAGCCATCTTAATTTGATTATAGTCGGAGAAACCATCCATGAAAGACAAGTATTTATGTTGAGCGGTGTTATCGACCAAGACATCGATATGAGGTAGAGGGAAATCGTCCTTGGGGCTTGTTGTAACGCCCCGATATTTAATTATTTATTTAATTAAATATTGTTTTGATTATTTTATTTTTTTTAATTCGAATTTTTATCGTTGAAGTCGGGATTATATTATTAAGTTGGAATAATAATTTAATCAGGTTTATATTGGTATAAATAAGTTGGAGTAGCATTTTACTAGTAAGCTTAGAATTGATGTTGGGCTTAAGTGTGGTGTCGCGAAGTAATAAGGAGGGTGTATTGGTTAGGCCCATTTAAGTTACTAAGAATTTAATAATGGTATTTTATTAGAAAATAGAAGAAAGGGAGAAAGTGGTGTTATCAGGAAAAACAAAATAAGAGAAAAGAGAATAGGGTTTATGAGAAGAGGAGAAGAACGAGGAAAGTTGCTGCTAGGGCCAATCAGAAATTCCATTGAAGCTTCCTTAAGTGTTTTCAAACTCAAACCAGGTAAGGGTGGGTTTCCTATACTATAATAGGGGTGTATGATACTTTGTATCTGGGAAATTGTATGTGAAATTGTTACTGTTTTATTGACTTGTGCTTGGCTTGTATTGTTGTGATAATAAATATTAATATTGTTTTAGTTATAGAACTATCAAGGAAAATATGTGGGTTGCTGTGTTGTTGTCTGGGTTGAGTTAGATTAGGAGACAGAAGAATTACTGAAGCAGTATAAGAACTACGCATAGAGATTTAAGTATAGGAAATAAAAAGAAGGAATGAAACAAACTGGGAGTGGAAATATGGAGAGAAGTGCCACTTTGGCACTGTGAGGCAGGGGCACTTGTTTTCTCTGTTTTCTCTATTTTTCTGCTTGTCCTTCTAAGGCACTATGCTGCATAATTTTTAATAGATATTAGTAATTGCTCATAGCAGTATATACGAATGTCACTGTTTTCAGTAGCAGTAAATTAAATTTAGTTGCTAGAAGCTAATTTATGTGGAAGAATGGCACACCCATTAGTTGTATAATAAGTTAGCAATTTTAGGGAGAACAAATAAAAGTGGACTATATATATTTTAAATGGTTGAATTAGTATTTTATTAGTGATGAGAATAATTTAGCAATGGAATTAATTGATTAAGTTGGTAAATAATTGGAGACGAGTTGATTAATTTGGTATGTTGGTATATTGATGTATTTTGCGAATTTGACCAAAATGTCGTTTTGTTTCGATATCTCTGTAGTAAGTAAATGTTGTGATTTACCCTTGATTAATTGGTAATAACGATGATATAGGCCTTTGGCCAATGTTGAAGGTGTGAATTGTTGTTATGTTGACCTTTATTATGTTGTTGTTGTTGTTGCATTGCCAAGTTGTGGTTGTTTATATCATAGCATAGCATTAAAGTTAGCCTGGATTGGCATGTTCTAAGTTGGAGCGAATGCTCACCACGTTGGCCTTTATTGGCAAGATTTATGTTGAGGGCTTATGCCATATGCCTCGGTAAATTGGCATTTTCTAAGTTGAGAGTTCTGCTCCAATGGTACCACATGCATTTGCATAGTTGAGTCGCATTTGGAGTCATTGAGTTGTTCTTTATTTGAAGTGTTGTTATGCACGGTAATGTTATAAGTTGAATTGAGGTGTTGGAGAATGGTATTGCTTTATGTTGATTTGGTATGAAGTGGTGATTTTACATAAACTGATTTCGATATATTATTTATCATATGTTCTATTATGGTATTCGATATCTCACCCCTTCTGTTTGAATATTACCCTGTGTTGGTAACATGCAGGTGACACAGAGGAGTATTCGTTAGCGTTGTTAGTTCGAGTTTGGTGTCATTTGCTCTGATACGTAGCATTCGGGGGGAAATGAATGCTTGTCTTATTTTGTTGTTTATTTATCGAACCTTATGTTGTTATTTGAGGATTTATCGTATTGATGTTGTTTTATGATTCAAAAGATGCTATGTCTCATATGGAGAATTATTATGAATCTGCTACGTGATTAATCAAAGTTGGTTTATGTTATGAAGACTTTATTCATGAGTTGTGTTCATTCCGTTTTCTTTAAGTGTTATGTATCTATTCTAAAAGAATGACATGTTTATGTGTCTCTGTTGAATGTGTAGCATCCTGATTATTTTGGAAATTTTTATACTCTGATTTTCCGTAAATTGCTTGGGGTAGAATTGGGGTGTTACATTAGTGGTATCAGAATAGATCGATCCGTCCGGTCAAGTTATCGAGTCGTAGTTGTGTAACAATCGAGTATTGTTAGTTTTCTTAACCGTTATTTATGTTGCAGTGATAAGATAAGATGACTGGGAGGAACGATGCTGCGATTGCTGCTGCTCTGCAAGTGATGGCCCAGGCTATGCAGAATCAGCCAATTGTGGACGAGAAAGCCGGATCTCGTAGCTTGGCGACTTTCTAAAGGGAGAATCCGTCGGTGTTCAAGGGTAGGTGTGATATGGTGGCAAAACTTACTGTTAATACTGGTTTGCGTTTTGCGTTTTTTGTTCGCAAAATGTCGCGGTAAGCAAGAGTTGCCACCGAATTTTATTTTATCCAATCATGGAAAAGGAAAAAGAATAGAAAAAACCTTTTTTCGAGATTTCTGAGTACGGGGGATAGATTATAGAAAGGGAAGGTGTTAGCACCCTTTCTATCCATGGTTTTCCATGGGCTCTTAGGTACTTACTCATCTTTTTAAAATTGCTTGTGTGTGCTTGTTTTGAAAAAAGTTTTACTTCGTGATAACCCTTGTATCAGTCCTCAAGGGTGTGATGAAGTTTGTTTTGAAAATTTGTTTTGCAAGGTGTTTGTGTGAAAAGTTTTGTTGAGCAAGTATTTAAGATTCTACCTACTCGAAAAAAGGTTGTTTGTTCTCATTTCCTTTAGACAGCGCTATCATACTATTACGGAGTAGGTAGCCCCGTCGTTGGAGTTTGTAAGGGACGTTCGAAAGGGACAAGTACAATCACTAAAGCAATAATTAGGAAACTTGAGTAGTAACCTTAGAGTCTTAAGATCTTTCTGAGGCAACATTTTCGAGGCAACATTTGAATGGGACATTTGATCTTTTAGACAGGAAGGCAACCACTAAAATCTCCTATGCTTAAATGACTATTTTACCGAAGGCAATCGAAGTGAGGCAAACCCTAGGAGTGAAATATGTGCACGTGATTTTTTCAGTTAATTAGTTTTTGCACATTAAGTGAGCTACCGTTTTAATTTTCAAACATCTTTCCATACAATCCAATTAACCATGCATCTAACAGTTAAAGATTACAGAAATTAAAAGTGCGAGAAAATAAACCTAGCTATTACAAGGCTTCGGGGAGGGGGATTAATTACATAACCAAAATCAGGGACAAAGCGATAAATAAAAACCCTAGTTTAACTATTACAAACCATTGGCAGTTACAAAAAATACGAAAAGAATTAATTAAACGCGTGGCGAATTAAGTACGAGGACGCTTAAAAAATAACCTAAAACCCTAATTGAGAGAAAAATATTTTTGTACATTTTTTATTCGAGAAAATAATTTAATTATACATTAATTAAACCCTTATTTCTAATTGGTTTTATTTACAAAAAAAAAGAATTAAATTAACCTAGTTTCTAATTAAATTAATTAATTAAAGAAAATAAATATTTTATGAAAAAATGATTTTTGGTGTTTTTGTGGTTTTTGATTTTATTAATTAAAAAAGTTAATTTGTAAACATAAATGATTAAACAAATAAAATAAATAAAAGAAATAAATGAAAGAAATTAAATTGGGTCTGTGCTGAATATCCCAAAGGGGAGTGTGATTCTGAATCTGACTTTGGGCCCAAGGTTGGTGGCCCAGGCTGGTGTGAGATCCCATGTGGTGGTCCTCTGATGGTGCAACATGCTCCTTCACTACAGGAGGCGTTGGATCTGATTGAGAGAAATCAGCTGGATGGATGATGGAGGCGTATGGTGAGTGTATGAGTGGGATGCACACCTGATATGCAAAGAAAAAATAGCACAAAGGACATTATTGGGACTTGGGATCGAACCCAGGTCTTTATACTCACCACCAACGCGCTTCCCCACTTGGCCAATTGGATTATTTGTACAAATAATGGAAACAAAATATAATATATGAAAAATAGTGGTTACTGGGATAACGCGCGCAGAATTTCAAATGGCCCAATGGTTGGCTGCCACATAATCTTCTTCTACCTTCCTTCGTCGTATTAGACATCAGATCTATACCTACAGACCATGTCTGTAGCTAAAACCCTGCACGTTTTCAAAATTAAGTACAAGCAATAATAATTAATACCAATGGCATGAATCAATTGCTCATGACATCCTGAATACAACTCCACTCTTTATATGGTCCAATTTGTCCTGTACATGAAGTTCCTAATTTGGAACCTCAAACCCTAATAAT
Source organism: Vicia faba (assembly GCA_948472305.1). Taxonomy (NCBI): domain Eukaryota; kingdom Viridiplantae; phylum Streptophyta; class Magnoliopsida; order Fabales; family Fabaceae; genus Vicia; species Vicia faba. The sequence goes on along the minus strand of OX451735.1, from coordinate 1,552,818,065 downwards.
GGCATATTTCCATATCTGCACTCAAACTTCAATCAAAGCATGCTAAAACATTGTAAACATGATAACAAACAACAATACATGATCAAAATGTGTTTATAGTGTATAAATCATGGAAATCGAATTTTAAAAATATTGCAAACTGAGCGTGAAAGGACTTGTAATTGATCAAGTTAGCTTTAGAAACGTTCTAGGATGCGATTGGGAGTGTTGGAAGGCTTTGAATCGTCCTCTAGGATAGAAATCAGATCACCACATTTTTTCAAAATTTGAGCTTTTGTTCTAGGCACTTCCACGACTGCCAACCCTTGTTTCATGCTTTGTTCTTGTTCATTATATATCCCTCAATGAATTAGGGTTACAAAACAGATTGAATCTTGTTGTTTTGATGAGATTTGATTTGATTCTTTAGTCATATGCAAACTTTCTAAATTGAGATAAATTATCCCATTTTTTTACCAATCATGCTTGATTCGATTTGGTCTTGATATCTCAGCATAATTTGATTAAGATCATGTCCAAAAATCATATCAAAACATATCTTTGATATTATTTACCAATTATTTTATTTTATTCAATTTTTAATAAATAAAAAATAAAAAATAAAATAAATAATGAAGCAAATAACATGTGAGTGAACATTTGGGTCGTGGACCATGTTATGAGTGAGGTTCAATCATGAAATGCTAAGCCCATTTGGTAAAAAATGCACTTTTGAGCATATTTGACTTTTGGCAATTTTGCAAAAAAAGATCAAGTTTGACAAGGCATATCTCCTCCAATTTTAACCCTAGAGAGGTGTTCTTGGAATTTTTTTAGAAATCTTAGGATGTCCCCTAAGCAACCTTTTTGGTCTCATTTCAATTGGGTCTTCCATGTTCATGTAAGAAGCTTTGACCCAAAAGGTGTTTTTGTCGACTTTTCAAAAGGACCTATAATGTAGAAATTCATATCTTTTCATGAGTGCATATTTTAAACTTGTGGGATGAAGATGAGTTGTATGGAATTGAATCCTCTTCAAAATGAGCCTTGGATGGAAAATTTCTGATAAAGTATGTGGAAGTTATGTTTGGTCAAAGTTTGGTTAACTTTTCCTAAGAAATCCTAATTTAGCAAATTTTGGGTTTTGATGAATTTAGGGCATTCCTTGAAGAATCATGATCAACCCTTGATCAAATGATGGATATCACTTCAAAATTTTGATGTTGACCAAAAATCTTTAAGTTTGACTGTATGTGGGCCACAATTGACTTTTGACCTAATAAAGTCGATTCTCAAGCATCTGAGCAGTCGATTGAGCAAACTTCTTGTGCAGTGCTTGAAATTTGACATGGAGGGTATTAAAAACATATTAGGACCATGGAGAGAATATGAGGTCTTTGGATTTCACCTATCTTGATGAAAATGGAAACTCTAATTTGAGACACACTGCCTTAGGAGAGAGAGTTTGTCTGGTGAACTCTTGGGCAAACTTGAGGAAATTGAGGATCTCTAGGAGTATGTATTGAGTAAAATGAGTGGGAAAATTTTGGGGTAAAACAGCTGCCCCTTTTCAATCTTCTTAAACCCGAGGATGTAGATTAGCTCGTCTGCCTTTCGTGATCTGAAGGTGGAAGATGATTGAACACTAGAGCACCCAGAAATTTGCACTCGCATGAAGTGATACTTGATTTATGATATCGAGAATGGGCTTATAGATGCCATTTGGAAGTTGCAAGATAATTGTCAGAGATGGGCTTAAAGATTCCATCTAAGATGTGACGGAGTACAGTCGGAGATGGGCTTAAAGATGCCAGCTAGAGGATGTTGATTTCCTTAGATATTCCTTTGATGAGAGTCCCTTCTCCTGTCATTGAGGAGGAATATGCTGAGGAATGTTGGTATCTGGATAGAATTTTAGGAGTTTCAGTTGTCCGTTACTCTACTAGGAAATTAACTCCGGAGGTGAACTGCATATCCGGTCAGTGTACAGGTTGCATCGCGACTTATTAAGGAAAGGTGAAATTGACCGAAACTGGTCAGGTCCAGGTTTTACCGTGTTGTAAACTGTCGTCTGGAGGTAAGAGAAAGGAAACCTGGATGGTAAGGTTATGAGAAGGAACCTGGATAGTAAGGTTACTTCGAAGTGAAACCCTGGATAGTAGGGCTGTGAGAAGGAACCTGGATAGTAGGGTTACTTCGATATGAAAGCCTGGATAGTAGGGTTGTGAGAAGGAACCTGGATAGTAAGGTTACTTCGATATGAAAGCCTGGATAGTAGGGATGTGAGAAGGAACCTGGATAGTAGGGTTACTTCGATAGGAAAACCTGGATAATAGGGCTCTGAGAAGGAACTTGGATAGTAGGGTTACTTCAAAATGAAAGCCTGGATAGTAGGGTTGTAAGAAGGAACCTGGATTAGGGTTACTTTGATATGAAAGCCTGGATGGTAAGGCTGTGAGAAGGAACCTGGATAGTAGGGTTACTTCGATATGAAATCCTGGATAATAAGGCTGTGAGAAGGAACCTAGATACTAGGGTTACTTCGATATGAAATCCTGGATAGTAGGGCTGTGAGAAGGAACCTGGATAGTAGGGTTACTTCGAAATGAAAGCCTAGATAGTAGGGCTGTGAGAACGAACCTGGATAGTAGGGTTACTTCGATATGAAAGCCTGGAAAGTAGTGCTGTGAGAAGGAACCTGGATAATAGGGTAACTTAAAAATGAAAGCCTGGATTCAGTTAGGTTCTCAAGCTAGACTCCAAAGACCTTGTCTGGTTCAGTTAAGTCGACTCCAAAGATTTTCCTGGTTATTATCCAGTCAAAGGCGTTCTCTGGTCTAGTTAAACCGACTCCTAAAGGTTTTTCTTTTGAAGACTCAGTTGAAGACTCCAAAGACCTTGTCTGGTTCAGTTAAATCGACTCCAAAGATTTTCCTGGTTATTATCCAGTCAAAGGCGTTCTATGGTCTAGTTAAACCGACTCCTAAAGGTTTTTCTTTTGAAGACTCAGTTGAAGACTCCAAAGACCTTGTCTGGTTCAGTTAAATCGACTCCAAAGATTTTCCTGGTTATTATCCAGTCAAAGGCGTTCTCTGGTCTAGTTAAACCGACTCCTAAAGGTTTTTCTTTTGAAGACTCAGTTGAAGACTCCAAAGACCTTGTCTGGTTCAGTTAAATCGACTCCAAAGATTTTCCTGGTTATTATCCAGTCAAAGGCGTTCTCTGGTCTAGTTAAACCGACTCCTAAAGGTTTTTCTTTTGAAGACTCAGTTGAAGACTCCAAAGACCTTGTCTAGTTCAGTTAAATCGACTCCAAAGATTTTCCTGGTTATTATCCAGTCAAAGGCGTTCTCTGGTCTAGTTAAACCGACTCCTAAAGGTTTTTCTTTTGAAGACTCAGTTGAAGACTCCAAAGACCTTGTCTGGTTCAGTTAAATCGACTCCAAAGATTTTCCTGGTTATTATCTAGTCAAAGGCGTTCTCTGGTCTAGTTAAACCGACTCCTAAAGGTTTTTCTTTTGAAGACTCAGTTGAAGACTCCAAAGACCTTGTCTGGTTCAGTTAAATCGACTCCAAAGATTTTCCTGGTTATTATCCAGTCAAAGGCGTTCTCTGGTCTAGTTAAACCGACTCCTAAAGGTTTTTCTTTTGAAGACTCAGTTGAAGACTCCAAAGACCTTGTCTGGTTCAGTTAAATCGACTCCAAAGATTTTCCTGGTTATTATCCAGTCAAAGGCGTTCTCTGGTCTAGTTAAACCGACTCCTAAAGGTTTTTCTTTTGAAGACTCAGTTGAAGACTCCAAAGACCTTGTCTGGTTCAGTTAAATCGACTCCAAAGATTTTCCTGGTTACTATCCAGTCAAAGGCGTTCTCTGGTCTAGTTAAACCGACTCCTAAAGGTTTTTCTTTTGAAGACTCAGTTGAAGACTCCAAAGACCTTGTCTGGTTCAGTTAAATCGACTCCCAAAGATTTTCCTGGTTATTATCCAGTCAAAGGCGTTCTCTGGTCTAGTTAAACCGACTCCTAAAGGTTTTTCTTTTGAAGACTCAGTTGAAGACTCCAAAGACCTTGTCTGGTTCAGTTAAATCGACTCCAAAGATTTTCCTGGTTATTATCCAGTCAAAGGCGTTCTCTGGTCTAGTTAAACCGACTCCTAAAGGTTTTTCTTTTGAAGACTCAGTTGAAGACTCCAAAGACCTTGTCTGGTTCAGTCAGATCGACTCCAAAGATCTCCCGGTCACTTATCCAGTTGAAGACATTCAAGACCTAGACCGGTTCAGTTAATCGACTCCAAAGATTTCTTATCCAGTCCAAGGCCTTCTCTAGTCCAGCTAAATCGACCCCAAACAGATTTTCCTGATAAAGACTCAGTTGAAGTTATCCAAGGTTCTCTCCCCGATACTGCGGAGGTGGTAATCCTAGATTTCGCTCAACGATTGCTGTTGAAGTTGAAGTTATCCAAGGTTCTCTCAATGTTTGCTGTTGAGGTGGTAATCGCCTATGGTTCTCTCCCCGATCCTGCGGAGGTAGTAATTCCAAGATTTTCTCAACGATTGCTGTTGAGGTTAAAGTCATCCAAGGTTCTCTCACCGTTCCTGTTGAGGTAGTAACCATCCCTGGTTCATTCATCATCGTTTGAAGCTCCAGATTCAGCTCCTGTAACCAGTCAGGACACATCTATACAAAGAGATTAAAGATCAGCTCCTGCAACATGCCAGGTACTCAGTTTTTTTTCTTTTGCAGGTACGCAAGTTCTCGCTAAGGAATCCCTTACGCGATCAACATCCAGATGACATCTATAAGCCCATCCACCTTCCATCATCTCTTAGCATGGCATCTATAAGCCCATCCACCTTCCATCATCTCTTAGCATGGCATCTATAAGCCCATCATCCTATCCATCAATCTCCAAATGGCATCTATAAGACCATCCCCCACATCACACTACTATGTGAGCACAAATTTCTGGGCACTCTAGTGTTCAATCATCTTCCACCTTCGGATTACGAAAGGCACGTCAGCCAATCTGCATCCTCAGGTCTAAGAAGATTGAATAGGGGCAACTGTTGTACCCCAAAATTTGCCCTCCCATATTTCTCAAAATATTTCAAGAAAAATTCACAAGTCCAACCCGGTGCATCATATTCAGGTGTTCTTTCGTCAAGATATCTCTGATAATATATTCTCAAATTCAGGTTCAGCTCAAGAGTCAATTCTTTAAAGAAGGTATCCGAATGTGTGAGTTTTCTTGAAGAAATATAGTGAAAAAGTATGCTGAAAGTGCAGTTTTTACGCGCTAAAAAATTCATAACTTGAAGATCGTGACTCGTTTTGAACCCGTTCCGGTGGCCAAAATTCCGTCTTGATATTATCTACGTTTTCATCTCTCACGGCTGGAAGCCAATTTCGATCAGAAGGTCTTCAAAAATGTGGATTTATCAAGTATTTTCGTGCAGAAAATTTGTGACAGAAGTTTATTTGCGTCATGTTCAAAAAATTATAATTTGGTCGATTTTCATCGTATCGAGCTGGTTCTGGCGCCAAAATTTCACAAATTGAGTTGGCTACATTTTCACAGAAGGTATTGAGTTCAAACGATATTCAAAAGGCCTTCGTTTTTTGCTCAGAGTGCGTGACACGCTGAAAATCCTGAATGCTGAATATTATTTCATCTGGGCCGAAACTTCGAAAATTCATAACTCGGTCAATTTTTATCGGATTGGGCTCATATTTTTACACAAGGTCACTGACTCATAGATCTACAACTTTGATTCAAAAGTCGAGACCAAATTATGCACCGATCAATACCAGTTTTTTATTGAAGAACGTGTCAGAGTCGACACTGGAGCCCAAAATAAGTTTGTCTGAGCTGAAACTTCAAAAATTCATAACAAATTCACCTTTTATCCGATTGAGTCGATTTTCGGACAGGAGTTAGTTCTCGATGCCGGCTACATTTTGTTTTCACATTTCAACTTCAAAAAATGCACTTAAGTCCCTGCGATTTAGCCTGGAAAGTGACGAATTCAAGTGAATATTGGAGGCCCAATTGCACATTCAAAGCCCATTTGCTTTACCCTAATTTCCATTATATAATTACCTTCTTTTCACACAAACCAGAGAGAAGAAAAAAGGAGGAGGAAAAAAGAGAGAAAAAACCTTGCCACAACACTGTTAGAATATCAAACTCTTTCAAGAACCCTAAAACCTTGAAATCCTTATTACAAATCCCTCTCTCACTACAAACAAGCCATCACAGTTACAAACCAACACCTCACTACTTCTTCAGTAAGGGTAAGCCATCACTACTTCTCCATGATCCTAATTTTCCAGTAAGGCATAAAAGCATTCAGGCCACTGATTTTCCAGTAAGGGTAAGATTGCTTTGATCTCCATGATCAAAAGGGTATAATCATTCATACATGCCATATTGTGCCTAAACATTAAATTTCTTCATATATTGGCTTTATTTGCATTTTATGATTTTATTTAATGTGTTCGTGAGATTCAACTGCAGATTTAGACAGGAACCCAGGTTCATTAAGGAACGTTGAGGCCAAAAGCCAAATGGCCAAAAGCCAAAAGCCAAATGGCCAAAGTAGAAAAACTTATGCATGACACCAATACATGGCGAGACAGACATCCTGAGAAGATTAAGGAACGTTGAGGCCAAAAGCCAAATGGCCAAAGTAGAACAACTTATGCATGATGAGGCCAGAACACAAATGGCCAAACCACTCCAATTCACCTCCAAAAAGGGGACAGAAACCCCCCAAGGTATTGTATTTTCTTTCTTTTCCTTATTTTATTTATTTCAATTATTTCTTTTTTTAATTAATTCCTTTAATTTAACTTATTTTCATAAAATATAAAAAATAGTAAAAAACAGAAAAGTCATAAAAATCAAAATATATTTATTTAATTAATATTTTTTGTAAATAAATTTCACTAATAATTAATTATTTATTTTTATAAATCAAAATTGCATGTAAATAATTAGATTAATTTTAGGTTTAATTTTAACATGTTTTTCTTAATAAATAAAAAAATTAGAATTAGGGTTAATATTTTAATTTCATTTAATCTTTCTCATAAAAATACATAAAAAACATAAATACCAAAAACTCAAAAAAAAAAATAATTTCGATTTTCTCTTTAATTTCATTAGTTTAATCATTTAATTTAATTTCATTAAAAAGGGTCCAACGCCCTCGTTTCCAATTTTCAATTCCAATTCGCGCGTTTTATTTTGTTTCTTTTAATTATTTATGTAATTCTCCCAAGGCTATGTAATATTTATCTTTCGCACTTTAATTCTCTATTTTCTGTCAAATCGGGTTCTTGAAATTTTGGCGATGTGGACCCGCGCCTTTTGTAATAGTTTAGAACTTTTAATTTCCGCATCTCTTTTAACTGTTAAATAAATGCATGCAAGAATGAATGGCCTAAAATAAAAAACAAACGCTTAGATCACTTTGACATGAACAAGATAAAATAACTCAACATGACACACAAATCACACACCACCCCTAGGGTACGCCTCACTGTTGCCTTGCCTCGAAAGGTGATCGTCGAGTAGAGGATGTTTTAGTAAGTCCTCATGATCCGGGAACCTGGCATGAGGGTAGCTTCTAAGGTGTCTTCCTATTGCTCTGGTGATCACCATGTCCCGAACTTCGAATTGACCCGCACACCTCCAACGGTGATGCTACCTACCTCTCAATGGTGGGATGGCACTACTTTAAAGGACATCTACACAGACGAATTCCTTAGGGTAGGTAGACAACTCTAGATACTTGCTCTAATTTCAAAACAAATCAAAAATACTTTTCACACCGACACCTTTTCAAAAAAGCTTTCGAAAGCAATTTTTCAAACACTCTTGAGGACAGATACAAGAGTCGAACTGGAATTTTCAAAGAAACTTTTTTAAAACCCACAGTTGAAAAGCAAACAAACCATTTTGAAAACACAAGTGAGGAAGTATCTAAGAGCCCATGGATAACCATGGATAGAAAGGGTGCTAACACCTTCCCTTTCTATAACCTACCTCCCGAACCGAGAGCAATCTCTTTAATGAATTTTTCTGTGCTTTTGTCCTTTCCATTTGGAGAAAATAATAGACGGTGGCGACTCTTGCTTCCGCGACATTTCGTGAACCAGTGTTAAACAGTCAGTTCCAGATCCACCGATCGCCAGAACTGGCGACTCTGCTGGGGATAAACTTAAAGTGAGGTGTACCTTAGGGCTTAGTTCATAACTGTGTTTTCAATTGCTTTCTTTGCTTGCTTTAAAATTGTGGGTTGCTTGGGAGTTCTATAGATCCTAACCCGGATCTTGTGGATACCTTCTTAGAAAGTAGCAATAAGGTTGTGAGGGAACTGTGCGGGGTATACCGACATGGTTGAAACAGTCTGCTACGTTGATGTGGCACTTTGGTGTGTACCGGTAACCCTTGAGTTCAGTCAAGGAGAGTACGGGGCCTCCGCGTGGTGTCATGAAGCATCAACAGACCTTAGGAACCTTAATTGAACTATCTTGGCCTCTTTAGGGTAGTGAGATAACTGACTTTGGTGCAGTCCGAGGTTGGTTGATACTCGATACTACACTCAATTGAGGATTGCTTTCCTGGAATATTTCGGTCGCCAGTTCAGTGGCTAAATCGAAACGATGAACAATGAAAGCAATCCCGTGATATTGGGACCCTTAGAACCCGGTTACTTCTAATAGGACAGGTTGAGCCCACCAACTTCAAGAGGGTACTACCCAGACCCCATGCTGGCCTAAACTCTAAGGGCTCTTTTGTGTGACTTGTGTGCCTTCGTATTTAACTATTTGCATGCTTGTTGTCTGACACTTGAGCTTCTTGCAGGTTTTGTTTGTAGTCCTTAATTAGGATTCATAACAAGGTTTACTAAGTTTCTTGCAGGTTTCGTTTATAGTCCTTAATTAGGACTCATAACAGGTTTTACTTGAGTTTCTTGCAGGTTTTGGCTTGCAGTCCTTAATTGGGACTCATAACAGGGTTACCTACATTACCCCATGCATACCATAACATCATACCATTGCATACATCCTAACCCATTTCAAGGACCTCAAGGGCTTGTGATGCAGGTCATGATAAATCAAACATCTAGCAAGGGGCAAAGAGGATTTATTTTCCTCTAGCCAAGGTTGTCAGGGGCTATGACCCACTTGATATGGTGAGCTTTGACACTTGAAGAAGGTTGCCCTAGCCAAGGTTGTCAGGGGCTATGACCCACTGGAATGGTGAGCTTTTGACCCTTGAAGAAGGATTCTCAGCAACATAGGGCTCCTCCAATCAAGCTAACAAATTCAAATGCTAACAGTCTTCTTGTTTATCCCACGAGATCCTTGAAAACATTACATGCATGTCATACACATCATTGCATTACAGGTATCCTTGTTGCAGGTCACTTATCCCCTTCGCTGTTTATTTCAGCAATGGCTGCACAACAAGATAACCAGGACCTTCCCGCTCAAGAGACTCAGTTCAAGGAGATCTTCCTAAGCCTATCCAAGGGGCAGGAAGAGCTGAGGACACTCCTCATGGGGAATCTGATCAGAAAGAGTCCTGAAGATGACAAGGACGAACAGCTGAAATGTCTACAAGCTGAGGTAGACACATTGAAAACCCAGATGCTGGGGCAAAGGGCCCTCATTCAAGGTTTAGCTCAGGAGAAAGGAGAGCTGAGGGCCATGATCAGTCAGCTTCATCAAGACATGAAGCAACCAGCCCAAGTCAGGGACCCAGTCATTAATCAACTTCCAAGAAGTCAAAGGTTTGGGCCTCTCCAAGCTGCTATTACTTCACAGGTCCAACAACGACCTCGCCCAGAACAACGGGCTGATCAGAGCAAACCAGACAAGCCTAAAAGGCAGTTCACCAAGATCAACATGTCGCTGGATCAAGCACTACAACAAATATTGGAGGCAGGGCTGATCACCTTAAGGGCTCCTCTCCGTAATCCAAATACTTATGCTCCTAATAATCATCCCAACGATAGGTGCGCATACCATTCTGATAGCCCGGGGCATACTACGGACAACTGCTGGCCTCTCAAAAACAAGATTCAAGACATGATCGACGCTGGAGAGATTCAGTTTAAAGTACCCAAGACTCCCCACGTGATCACTGCTCCCTTGCCAAAACATGGCTAGGATTGAGAGACTTTTATTCATTCGAAGGTTCAAGTTGTAATTCTCTTTTGTTCAAACATTTACTCATGTTAGAACGTTGTTATTTCATTAATGCATCGCATATGTCTGTTTTGAAGCAATATATTCGTATTCACTAAATGCAAATTATTTTCATATTTTTTTCTGATGATCAACTCTCAATTAATAATTCTAAGCCTCTTGAGGGAGGATGACGAAAACGATACCATAATCTACAGTATGCTTTTGAACAGACCCCGCTGATGAGGTACAGGCATTGCTTCAATCCCTAAACACTGGAGTTATAAGGAAGATAATCCCTCGTCAACCCCTCTGAGCCAAAGAAGTAGGAGTTTTTCTTTTCGAAAATTAAAACCCTTAATCATAACCTGGGGCAGGGTAGTCTCTCGGTTGATCCAAGTGCATAACGAATGGCACCAAAGAGGTCCTTACAAAACAAAGAAAGACAGTGATGGTTCCGAATAATCAATAAAGAAAGGCAGTCATTATATCAAAAAATAAAAAACCCATTAAGTCAAAACCCATGAAGGAGACTTACAAAACTGGGGCATCCCGCTGACTGTAATTCCAAAAAAGGAAACAGTTCAGGCAAAAAAAGAAAGGGATAACAAAAAATCAGACAGGAAAGAGGTCTTACGAACCCTCAACAAAAAAGGAAGGACTGCCTATTCAAAATAAGTTATCAACATCCGAATCATCACCGGAAAATCAGAGCAAAGACTCAAACAAGGTCTAACGTATGATCAACTGAGTTTAGGTTTGGAGAACATCACGAGGAGCGGGTGGGTACAAATAAAATTTGAGCCTTTATCCTTTGTTTCTTAAACCGTGAACCAAGCCACGTTATAACCCTTAAAAGTCCTAGCTGAAGCATGGGTTAGTTCGAAAGCATACTGTTACAAAAGGTATCCTGACTCCTTAAGGCCTACGGTAAATACGGAGTTGACATCACGTTTTACAAACATTCACTTGTTTTATGAAAAAGAATGCATTTTCAAAATCTTCAAGACAGACATAAGCTTTGCATTTTTGATATAACATTGTTTACATATGACTATTTGTTTGAACAGCAGGGAAATTCGCACGATGAAAGCCTAGTGAACATAAGCACTTCCAATCAAGGGGCACGACATGATCATTGTCCATCATCTGGGGCAGTTAAGTCAATTCAGAGAATCTCTCAAAACGCCTAATAGCCTGGGGCAAATCTCCGCCTGAGTCACTTGGGGCATTTCAACAATAAATCTTGCCTGGTTAAACATCTTCTGGCATGACAAAACACTTCTAACAGGGGCAACTCCCTATTTTCTGAGAACGGACATAGTCGAAAAATATTATGCATAATCAAAGACCCGCTAGGTTGACACACCTAGGCAAAAATAAGGGCTTCCCGGCGAACCAAAAGGGTTCGGGCAAAATGAAGGGATGAAATGAAAAAATCTGTACACCCGGCAAGTCGAAAACCTGAAAAGGCGGCTTGGGCAAAAATGGGTATCCCGGTGGACCGAAAACCCGAAAGGGCGGTCCAGGCAAAAGTTAGGGATCAAAGCGTACGACTATGTCCTATCATCTTGTCACCTGTCTACCAGAAGAAGGTTTGTCCATCAACAACTATCAGCACCTCATAGGTCTTCCTCTCCCACTGAAACAGGGGCAATAAAGAGTTGTCTAAACAATCTAATTGTTCTGTCCTCCAAAGTACCAAGGTAGGTTCAGCTGAAGAACATAACCAGTATATCTTAATTCCCCAGAGAGTGAGCCAGCAAGTCAGTACACTCTCCTCAAGCGAAGCTATTATCAAGCCTTAAGGAAGTTGGGTATCCTCCCGCAGATCTCAGCATTCCCCAGCAGCATATATGCACTCTTAACAGGCATCCCCGACAATCTTGGTCTAAAGATTGTTCCCCGGCGGTATATCAGACATTCAGTGGAGTCACTTCCCCAATACAGTTCAAAACTTCCCCAGGAGAGTCCAATCTAGTTCCCCAGGAATGTTGGAATATATCTCCCCAAGCAGTAAGCTTATCCCCAGTAGATTCTAGAAGCTTATCCTCGCAGAGCACGAACGCGTCTCCCAGCTTTATTTAAAAAGTTATTTCCTTACCCGGATATAACTGGGTTATCCTCAGCCTAAAGCCACGGAAAGATCGTCGTCGACACCGTCTTCCTATCCCCAGCGAAGTCTATTAACACAACAAGGGTATCCCCAGCAAGTTATTATCGACAACTCAACAAAGTACCTCTCTCCCCACAGAGTATTGCTTCCCAGCAAGATCGCTAGAGTACTTGTTTCCCCGCCGAGTATTCCATTCGCCAAGTTTATGCCCCAACGGAGTCATCTTCTCCTGCCGGTATTCTTGCAACTATCATCCCCAGCGGAAGCAATAAATCAATACTTCAACATCAGCCCAGGAGTGACTTCCCGGCACCCGTCAAGGATTTACATTCCTAGACGAAAAAACATACATCCCAAAACATCACATTCTCATACATTATAGCATGCATATACACATCATATCTTAAATCTCATTTATGTGGAGAACATCATTGCTTGATCCATATCATGCATTGCATATGACTGACCTTTACCTTTCAGGAAAGATTCAGTTAGGTTCTCAAGCTAGACTCCAAAGACCTTGTCTGGTTCAGTTAAGTCGACTCCAAAGATTTTCCTGGTTATTATCCAGTCAAAGGCGTTCTCTGGTCTAGTTAAACCGACTCCTAAAGGTTTTACTTTTGAAGACTCAGTTGAAGACTCCAAAGACCTTGTCTGGTTCAGTTAAATCGACTCCAAAGATTTTCCTGGTTATTATCCAGTCAAAGGCGTTCTCTGGTCTAGTTAAACCGACTCCTAAAGGTTTTTCTTTTGAAGACTCAGTTGAAGACTCCAAAGACCTTGTCTGGTTAAGTTAAATCGACTCCAAAGATTTTCCTGGTTATTATCCAGTCAAAGGCGTTCTCTGGTCTAGTTAAACCGACTCCTAAAGGTTTTTCTTTTGAAGACTCAGTTGAAGACTCCAAAGACCTTGTCTGGTTCAGTTAAATCGACTCCAAAGATTTTCCTGGTTATTATCCAGTCAAAGGCGTTCTCTGGTCTAGTTAAACCGACTCCTAAAGGTTTTTCTTTTGAAGACTCAGTTGAAGACTCCAAAGACCTTGTCTGGTTCAGTTAAATCGACTCCAAAGATTTTCCTGGTTATTATCCAGTCAAAGGCGTTCTCTGGTCTAGTTAAACCGACTCCTAAAGGTTTTTCTTTTGAAGACTCAGTTGAAGACTCCAAAGACCTTGTCTGGTTCAGTTAAATCGACTCCAAAGATTTTCCTGGTTATTATCCAGTCAAAGGCGTTCTCTGGTCTAGTTAAACCGACTCCTAAAGGTTTTTCTTTTGAAGACTCAGTTGAAGACTCCAAAGACCTTGTCTGGTTCAGTTAAATCGACTCCAAAGATTTTCCTGGTTATTATCCAGTCAAAGGCGTTCTCTGGTCTAGTTAAACCGACTCCTAAAGGTTTTTCTTTTGAAGACTCAGTTGAAGACTCCAAAGACGTTGTCTGGTTCAGTTAAATCGACTCCCAAAGATTTTCCTGGTTATTATCCAGTCAAAGGCGTTCTCTGGTCTAGTTAAACCGACTCCTAAAGGTTTTTCTTTTGAAGACTCAGTTGAAGACTCCAAAGACCTTGTCTGGTTCAGTTAAATCGACTCCAAAGATTTTCCTGGTTATTATCCAGTCAAAGGCGTTCTCTGGTCTAGTTAAACCGACTCCTAAACGTTTTTCTTTTGAAGACTCAGTTGAAGACTCCAAAGACCTTGTCTGGTTCAGTCAGATCGACTCCAAAGATCTCCCTGTCTCTTATCCAGTTGAAGACATTCAAGACCTAGACCGGTTCAGTTAATCGACTCCAAAGATTTCTTATCCAGTCCAAGGCCTTCTCTAGTCCAGCTAAATCGACCCCAAACAGATTTTCCTGATAAAGACTCAGTTAAAGTTATCCAAGGTTCTCTCCCCGATACTGTGGAGGTGGTAATCCTAGATTTCGCTCAACGATTGCTGTTGAAGTTGAAGTTATCCAAGGTTCTCTCAATGTTTGCTGTTGAGGTGGTAATCGCCTATGGTTCTCTCCCCGATCCTGCAGAGGTAGTAATCCCAAGATTTTCTCAACGATTGCTGTTGAGGTTAAAGTCATCCAAGGTTCTCTCACCGTTCCTGTTGAGGTAGTAACCATCCCTGGTTCATTCATCATGGTTTGAAGCTCCAGATTCAGCTCCTGTAACCAGTCAGGACACATCTATACAAAGAGATTAAAGATCAGCTCCTGCAACATGCCAGGTACTCAGTTTTTTTTCTTTTGCAGGTACGCAAGTTCTCGCTAAGGAATCCCTTACGCGATCAACATCCAGATGGCATCTATAAGCCCATCCACCTTCCATCATCTCTTAGCATGGCATCTATAAGCCCATCTACCTTCCATCATCTCTTAGCATGGCATCTATAAGCCCATCATCCTATCCATCAATCTCCAAATGGCATCTATAAGCCCATCCCCCACATCACACTACTATGTGAGTGCAAATTTCTGGGCACTCTAGTGTTCAATCATCTTCCACCTTCGGATTACGAAAGGCACGTCAGCCAATCTGCATCCTCAGGTCTAAGAAGATTGAACAGGGGCAACTGTTGTACCCCAAAATTTGCCCTCCCATATTTCTCAAAATATTTCAAGAAAAATTCACAAGTCCAACCCGGCGCATCATATTCAGGTGTTCTTTCGTCAAGATATCTCTGATAACATATTCTCAAATTCAGGTTCGGCTCAAGAGTCAATTCTTTAAAGAAGGTATCCGAATGTGTGAGTTTTCTTGAAGAAATATAGTGAAAAAGTGTGCTGAAAGTGCAGTTTTTACGCGCTAAAAAATTCATAACTTGAAGATCGTGACTCGTTTTGAACCCGTTCCGGTGGCCAAAATTCCGTCTTGATATTATCTACGTTTTCATCTCTCACGGCTGGAAGCCAATTTTGATCAGAAGGTCTTCAAAAATGTGGATTTATCAAGTATTTCCGTGCAGAAAATTTGTGACAGAAGTTTATTTGCGTCATGTTCAAAAAATCATAATTTGGTCGATTTTCATCGTATCGAGCTGGTTCTGGCGCCAAAATTTCAAAAATTGAGTTGGCTACATTTTCACAGAAGGTATTGAGTTCAAACGGTATTCAAAAGGCCTTCGTTTTTTGCTCAGAGTGCGTGACACGCTGAAAATCCTGAATGCTGAATATTATTTCATCTGGGCCGAAACTTCGAAAATTCATAACTCGGTCAATTTTTATCGGATTGGGCTCATATTTTTACACAAGGTCACTGACTCATAGATCTACAACTTTTATTCAAAAGTCGAGACCAAATTATGCACCGATCAATACCAGTTTTTTATTGAAGAACGTGTCAGAGTCGACACTGGAGCCCAAAATAAGTTTGTCTGAGCTGAAAGTTCAAAAATTCATAACTAATTCACCGTTTATCCGATTGAGTCGATTTTCGGACAGGAGTTAGTTCTCGATGCCGGCTACATTTTGTTTTCACATTTCAACTTCAAAAAATGCACTTAAGTCCCTGCGATTTAGCCTGGAAAGTGACGAATTCAAGTGAATATTGGAGGCCCAATTGCACATTCAAAGCCCATTTGCTTTACCTTAATTTCCATTATATAATCACCTTCTTTTCACACAAACCAGAGAGAAGAAAAAAGGAGGAGGAAAAAAGAGAGAAAAAACCTTGCCACAACACTGTTAGAATATCAAACTCTTTCAAGAACCCTAAAACCTTGAAATCCTTATTACAAATCCCTCTCTCACTACAAACAAGCCATCACAGTTACAAACCAACACCTCACTACTTCTTCAGTAAGGGTAAGCCATCACTACTTCTCCATGATCCTAATTTTCCAGTAAGGCATAAAAGCATTCAGGCCACTGATTTTCCAGTAAGGGTAAGATTGATTTGATCTCCATGATCAAATGGGTATAATCATTCATACATACCATATTGTGCCTAAACATTAAATTTCTTCATATATTGGCTTTATTTGCATTTTATGATTTTATTTAATGTGTTCGTGAGATTCAACTGCAGATTTAGACAGGATCCCAGGTTCATTAAGGAACGTTGAGGCCAAAAGCCAAATGGCCAAAAGCAAAAAGCCAAATGGCCAAAGTAGAAAAACTTATGCATGACACCAATACATGGCGAGACAGACATCCTGAGAAGATTAAGGAACGTTGAGGCCAAAAGCCAAAAGCCAAATGGCCAAAGTAGAACAACTTATGCATGATGAGGCCAGAACATAAATGGCCAAACCACTCCAATTCACCTCCAAAAAGGGGACAGAAACCCCTCAAGGTATTGTATTTTCTTTCTTTTCCTTATTTTATTTATTTCAATTATTTCTTTTTTTAATTAATTCCTTTAATTTAACTTATTTTCATAAAATATAAAAAATAGTAAAAAACAGAAAAGTCATAAAAATCAAAATATATTTATTTAATTAATATTTTTTGTAAATAAATTTCACTAATAATTAATTATTTATTTTTATAAATCAAAATTGCATGTAAATAATTAGATTAATTTTAGGTTTAATTTTAACATGTTTTTCTTAATAAATAAAAAAATTAGAATTAGGGTTAATATTTTAATTTCATTTAATCTTTCTCATAAAAATACATAAAAAACATAAATACCAAAAACTCAAAAAAATAATAATTTCTTTTTTCTCTTTAATTTCATTAGTTTAATCATTTAATTTAATTTCATTAAAAAGGGTCCAACGCCCTCGTTTCCAATTTTCAATTCCAATTCGCGCGTTTTATTTTGTTTCTTTTAATTATTTATGTAATTCTCCCAAGGCTATGTAATATTTATCTTTCGCACTTTAATTCTCTATTTTCTGTCAAATCGGGTTCTGGAAATTTTGGCGATGTGGACCCGCGCCTTTTGTAATAGTTTAGAACTTTTAATTTCCGCATCTCTTTTAACTGTTAAATAAATGCATGCAAGAATGAATGGCCTAAAATAAAAAACAAACGCTTAGATCACTTTGACATGAACAAGATAAAATAACTGAACATGACACACAAATCACACACCACCCCTAGGGTACGCCTCACTGTTGCCTTGCCTCGAAAGGTGATCGTCGAGTAGAGGATGTTTTAGTAAGTCCTCATGATCCGGGAACCTGGCATGAGGGTAGCTTCTAAGGTGTCTTCCTATTGCTCTGGTGATCACCATGTCCCGAACTTCGAATTGACCCGAACACCTCCAATGGTGGTGCTACCTACCTCTCAATGGTGGGATGGCACTACTTTAAAGGACATCTACACAGACGAATTCCTTAGGGTAGGTAGACAACTCTAGATACTTGCTCTAATTTCAAAACAAATCAAAAATACTTTTCACACCGACACCTTTTCAAAAAAGCTTTCGAAAGCAATTTTTCAAACACTCTTGAGGACAGATACAAGAGTCGAACTGGAATTTTCAAAGAAACTTTTTTAAAACCCAAAGCTGAAAAGCAAACAAACCATTTTGAAAACACAAGTGAGCAAGTATCTAAGAGCCCATGGATAACCATGGATAGAAAGGGTTCTAACACCTTCCCTTTCTATAACCTACCTCCCGAACCGAGAGCAATCTCTTTAATGAATTTTTCTGTGCTTTTGTCCTTTCCATTTGGAGAAAATAATAGACGGTGGCGACTCTTGCTTCCGCGACATTTCGTGAACCAGTGTTAAACAGTCAGTTCCAGATCCACCGATCGCCAGAACTGGCGACTCTGCTGGGGATAAACTTAAAGTGAGGTGTACCTTAGGGCTTAGTTCATAACTGTGTTTTCAATTGCTTTCTTTGCTTGCTTTAAAATTGTGGGTTGCTTGGGAGTTCTATAGATCCTAACCCGGATCTGGGGGATACCTTCTTAGAAAGTAGCAACAAGGCTGTGAGGGAACTGTGCGGGGTATACCGACATGGTTGAAACAGTCTGCTACGTTGATGTGGCACTTTGGTGTGTACCGGTAACCCTTGAGTTCAGTCAAGGAGAGTACGGGGCCTCCGTGTGGTGTCATGAAGCATCAACAGACCTTAGGAACCTTAATTGAACTATCTTGGCCTCTTTAGGGTAGTGAGATAACTGACTTTGGTGCAGTCCGAGGTTGGTTGATACTCGATACTACACTCAATTGAGGATTGCTTTCCTGGAATATTTCGGTCGCCAGTTCAGTGGCTAAATCGAAACGATGAACAATGAAAGCAATCCCGTGATATTGGGACCCTTAGAACCCGGTTACTTCTAATAGGACAGGTTGAGCCCACCAACTTCAAGAGGGTACTACCCAGACCCCATGCTGGCCTAAACTCTAAGGGCTCTTTTGTGTGACTTGTGTGCCTTCGTATTTGACTATTTGCATGCTTGTTGTCTGACACTTGAGCTTCTTGCAGGTTTTGTTTGTAGTCCTTAATTAGGATTCATAACAAAGTTTACTAAGTTTCTTGCAGGTTTCGTTTATAGTCCTTAATTAGGACTCATAACAGGTTTTACTTGAGTTTCTTACAGGTTTTGGCTTGCAGTCCTTAATTGGGACTCATAACAGGGTTACCTACATTACCCCATGCATACCATAACATCATACCATTGCATACATCCTAACCCATTTCAAGGACCTCAAGGGCTTGTGATGCAGGTCATGATAAATCAAACATCTAGTAAGGGGCAAATAGGATTTATTTTCCTCTAGCCAAGGTTGTCAGGGGATATGACCCACTTGATATGGTGAGCTTTGACACTTGAAGAAGGTTGCCCTAGCCAAGGTTGTCAGGGGCTATGACCCACTGGAATGGTGAGCTTTTGACCCTTGAAGAAGGATTCTCAGCAACATAGGGCTCCTCCAATCAAGCTAACAAATTCAAATGCTAACAGTCTTCTTGTTTATCCCACGAGATCCTTGAAAACATTACATGCATGTCATACACATCATTGCATTACAGGTATCCTTGTTGCAGGTCACTTATCCCCTTCGTTGTCTATTTCAGCAATGGCTGCACAACAAGATAACCAGGACCTTCCCGCTCAAGAGACTCAGTTCAAGGAGATCTTCCTAAGCCTATCCAAGGGGCAGGAAGAGCTGAGGACACTCCTCATGGGGAATCTGATCAGAAAGAGTCCTGAAGATGACAAGGACGAACATCTGAAACGTCTACAAGCTTAGGTAGACACATTGAAAACCCAGATGCTGGGGCAAAGGGCCCTCATTCAAGGTTTAGCTCAGGAGCAAGGAGAGCTGAGGGCCATGATCAGTCAGCTTCATCAAGACATGAAGCAACCATCCCAAGTCAGGTACCCAGTCATTAATCAACTTCCAAGAAGTCAAAGGTTTGGGCCTCTCCAAGTTGCTATTACTTCACAGGTCCAACAACGACCTCGCCCAGAACAACGGGCTGATCAGAGCAAACCAGACAAGCCTAAAAGGCAGTTCACCAAGATCAACATGTCGCTGGATCAAGCACTACAACAAATGTTGGAGGCAGGGCTGATCACCTTAAGGGCTCCTCTCCGGAATCCAAATACTTCTGCTCCTAATTATCATCCCAACGATAGGTGCGCATACCATTCTGATAGCCCGGGGCATACTACGGACAACTGCTGGCCTCTCAAAAACAAGATTCAAGACATGATCGACGCTGGAGAGATTCAGTTTAAAGTACCCAAGACTCCCCACGTGATCACTGCTCCCTTGCCAAAACATGGCTAGGATTGAGAGACTTTTGTTCATTCGAATGTTCAAGTTGTAATTCTCTTTTGTTCAAACATTTACTCATGTTAGAACGTTGTTATTTCATTAATGCATCGCATATGTCTGTTTTGAAGCAATATATTCGTATTCACTAAATGCAAATTATTTTCATATTTTTTTCTGATGATCAACTCTCAATTAATAATTCTAAGCCTCTTGAGGGAGGATGACGAAAACGATACCATAATCTACAGTATGCTTTTGAACAGACCCCGCTGATGAGGTACAGGCATTGTTTCAATCCCTAAACACTGGAGTTATAAGGAAGATAATCCCTCGTCAACCCCTCTGAGCCAAAGAAGTAGGAGTTTTTCTTTTCGAAAATTAAAACCCTTAATCATAACCTGGGGCAGGGTAGTCTCTCGGTTGATCCAAGTGCATAACGAATGGCACCAAATAGGTCCTTACAAAACAAAGAAAGACAGTGATGGTTCCGAATAATCAATAAAGAAAGGCAGTCATTATCTCAAAAAATAAAAAACCCATTAAGTCAAAACCCATGAAGGAGACTTACAAAACAGGGGCATCCCGCTGACTGTAATTCCAAAAAAGGAAACAGTTCAGGCAAAAAAAGAAAGGGATAACAAAAAATCAGACAGGAAAGAGGTCTTACGAACCCTCAACAAAAAAGGAAGGACTGCCTATTCAAAATAAGTTATCAACATCCGAATCATCACCGGAAAATCAGAGCAAAGACTCAAACAAGGTCTAACGTATGATCAACTGAGTTTAGGTTTGGAGAACATCACGAAGAGCGGGTGGGTACAAATAAAATTTGAGCCTTTATCCTTTGTTTCTTAAACCGTGAACCAAGCCACGTTATAACCCTTAAAAGTCCTAGCTGAAGCATGGGTTAGTTCGAAAGCATACTGTTACAAAAGGTATCCTGACTCCTTAAGGCCTACGGTAAATACGGAGTTGACATCACGTTTTACAAACATTCACTTGTTTTATGAAAAAGAATGAATTTTCAAAATCTTCAAGACAGACATAAGCTTTGCATTTTTGATATAACATTGTTTACATATGACTATTTGTTTGAACAGCAGGGAAATTCGCACGATGAAAGCCTAGTGAACATAAGCACTTCCAATCAAGGGGCACGACATGATCATTGTCCATCATCTGGGGCAGTTAAGTCAATTCAGAGAATCTCTCAAAATGCCTAATAGCCTGGGGCAAATCTCCGCCTGAGTCACTTGGGGCATTTCAACAATAAATCTTGCCTGGTTAAACATCTTCTGGCATGACAAAACACTTCTAACAGGGGCAACTCCCTATTTTCTGAGAACGGACATAGTCGAAAAATATTACGCATAATCAAAGACCCGCTAGGTTGACACACCTAGGCAAAAATAAGGGCTTCCCGGCGAACCAAAAGGGTTCGGGCAAAATGAAGGGATGAAATGAAAAAATCTGTACACCCGGCAAGTCGAAAACCTGAAAAGGCGGCTTGGGCAAAAATGGGTATCCCGGTGGACCGAAAACCCGAAAGGGCGGTCCAGGCAAAAGTTAGGGATCAAAGCGTACGACTATGTCCTATCATCTTGTCACCTGTCTACCAGAAGAAGGTTTGTCCATCAACAACTATCAGCACCTCATAGGTCTTCCTCTCCCACTGAAACAGGAGCAATAAAGAGTTGTCTAAACAATCTAATAGTTCTGTCCTCCAAAGTACCAAGGTAGGTTCAGCTGAAGAACATAACCAGTATATCTTAATTCCCCAGAGAGTGAGCCAGCAAGTCAGTACACTCTCCTCAAGCGAAGCTATTATCAAGCCTTAAGGAAGTTGGGTATCCTCCCGCAGATCTTAGCATTCCCCAGCAGCATATATGCACTCTTAACAGGCATCCCCGACAATCTTGGTCTAAAGATTGTTCCCCGGCGGTATATCAGACATTCAGTGGAGTCACTTCCCCAATACAGTTCAAAACTTCCCCAGGAGAGTCCAATCTAGTTCCCCGGGAAAGTTGGAATATATCTCCCCAAGCAGTAAGCTTATCCCCAGTAGATTCTGGAAGCTTATCCTCGCAGAGCACGAACGCGTCTCCCGGCTTTATTTAAAAAGTTATTTCCTTACCCGGATATAACTGGGTTATCCTCAGCCTAAAGCCACAGAAAGATCGTCGTCGACACCGTCTTCCTATCCCCAGCGAAGTCTATTAACACAACAAGGGTATCCCCAGCAAGTTATTATCGACAACTCAACAAAGTACCTCTCTCCCCACAGAGTATTGCTTCCCAGCAAGATCGCTAGAGTACTTGTTTCCCCGCCGAGTATTCCATTCGCCAAGTTTATGCCCCAACGGAGTCATCTTCTCCTGCCGGTATTCTTGCAACTATCATCCCCAGCGGAAGCAATAAATCAATACTTCAACATCAACCCAGGAGTGACTTCCCGGCACCCGTCAAGGATTTACATTCCTAGATGAAAAAACATACATCCCAAAACATCACATTCTCATACATTATAGCATGCATATACGCATCATATCTTAAATCTCATTTATGTGGAGAACATCATTGCTTGATCCATATCATGCATTGCATATGACTGACCTTTACCTTTCAGGAAAGATTCAGTTAGGTTCTCAAGCTAGACTCCAAAGACCTTGTCTGGTTCAGTTAAGTCGACTCCAAAGATTTTCCTGGTTATTATCCAGTCAAAGGCGTTCTCTGGTCTAGTTAAACCGACTCCTAAAGGTTTTTCTTTTGAAGACTCAGTTGAAGACTCCAAAGACCTTGTCTGGTTCAGTTAAATTGACTCCAAAGATTTTCCTGGTTATTATCCAGTCAAAGGCATTCTCTGGTCTAGTTAAACCGACTCCTAAAGGTTTTTCTTTTGAAGACTCAGTTGAAGACTCCAAAGACCTTGTCTGGTTCAGTTAAATCGACTCCAAAGATTTTCCTGGTTATTATCCAGTCAAAGGAGTTCTCTGGTCTAGTTAAACCGACTCCTAAAGGTTTTTCTTTTGAAGACTCAGTTGAAGACTCCAAAGACCATGTCTGGTTCAGTTAAATCGACTCCAAAGTTTTTCCTGGTTATTATCCAGTCAAAGGCGTTCTCTGGTCTAGTTAAACCGACTCCTAAAGGTTTTTCTTTTGAAGACTCAGTTGAAGACTCCAAAGACCTTGTTTGGTTCAGTTAATTCGACTCCAAAGATTTTCCTGGTTATTATCCAGTCAAAGGCGTTCTCTGGTCTAGTTAAACCGACTCCTAAAGGTTTTTCTTTTGAAGACTCACTTGAAGACTCCAAAGACCTTGTCTGGTTCAGTTAAATCGACTCCAAAGATTTTCCTGGTTATTATCCAGTCAAAGGCGTTCTCTGGTCTAGTTAAACCGATTCCTAAAGGTTTTTCTTTTGAAGACTCAGTTGAAGACTCCAAAGACCTTGTCTGGTTCAGTTAAATCGACTCCAAAGATTTTCCTAGTTATTATCCAGTCGAAGGCGTTCTCTGGTCTAGTTAAACCGACTCCTAAAGGTTTTTCTTTTTAAGACTCAGTTGAAGACTCCAAAGACCTTGTCTGGTTCAGTTAAATCGACTCCAAAGATTTTCCTGGTTATTATCCAGTCAAAGGCGTTCTCTGGTCTAGTTAAACCGACTCCTAAAGGTTTTTCTTTTGAAGACTCAGTTGAAGACTCCAAAGACCTTGTCTGGTTCAGTTAAATCGACTCCAAAGATTTTCCTGGTTATTATCCAGTCAAAGGCGTTCTCTGGTCTAGTTAAACCGACTCCTAAAGGTTTTTCTTTTGAAGACTCAGTTGAAGACTCCAAAGACGTTGTCTGGTTCAGTTAAATCGACTCCCAAAGATTTTCCTGGTTATTATCCAGTCAAAGGCGTTCTCTGGTCTAGTTAAACCGACTCCTAAAGGTTTTTCTTTTGAAGACTCAGTTGAAGACTCCAAAGACCTTGTCTGGTTCAGTTAAATCGACTCCAAAGATTTTCCTGGTTATTATCCAGTCAAAGGCGTTCTCTGGTCTAGTTAAACCGACTCCTAAACGTTTTTCTTTTGAAGACTCAGTTGAAGACTCCAAAGACCTTGTCTGGTTCAGTCAGATCGACTCCAAAGATCTCCCTGTCTCTTATCCAGTTGAAGACATTCAAGACCTAGACCGGTTCAGTTAATCGACTCCAAAGATTTCTTATCCAGTCCAAGGCCTTCTCTAGTCCAGCTAAATCGACCCCAAACAGATTTTCCTGATAAAGACTCAGTTAAAGTTATCCAAGGTTCTCTCCCCGATACTGCGGAGGTGGTAATCCTAGATTTCGCTCAACGATTGCTGTTGAAGTTGAAGTTATCCAAGGTTCTCTCAATGTTTGCTGTTGAGGTGGTAATCGCCTATGGTTCTCTCCCCGATCCTGCAGAGGTAGTAATCCCAAGATTTTCTCAACGATTGCTGTTGAGGTTAAAGTCATCCAAGGTTCTCTCACCGTTCCTGTTGAGGTAGTAACCATCCCTGGTTCATTCATCATGGTTTGAAGCTCCAGATTCAGCTCCTGTAACCAGTCAGGACACATCTATACAAAGAGATTAAAGATCAGCTCCTGCAACATGCCAGGTACTCAGTTTTTTTTCTTTTGCAGGTACGCAAGTTCTCGCTAAGGAATCCCTTACGCGATCAACATCCAGATGGCATCTATAAGCCCATCCACCTTCCATCATCTCTTAGCATGGCATCTATAAGCCCATCATCCTATCCATCAATCTCCAAATGGCATCTATAAGCCCATCCCCCACATCACACTACTATGTGAGCGCAAATTTCTGGGCACTCTAGTGTTCAATCATCTTCCACCTTCGGATTACGAAAGGCACGTCAGCCAATCTGCATCCTCAGGTCTAAGAAGATTGAACAGGGGCAACTGTTGTACCCCAAAATTTGCCCTCCCATATTTCTCAAAATATTTCAAGAAAAATTCACAAGTCCAACCCGGCGCATCATATTCAGGTGTTCTTTCGTCAAGATATCTCTGATAACATATTCTCAAATTCAGGTTCGGCTCAAGAGTCAATTCTTTAAAGAAGGTATCCGAATGTGTGAGTTTTCTTGAAGAAATATAGTGAAAAAGTGTGCTGAAAGTGCAGTTTTTACGCGCTAAAAAATTCATAACTTGAAGATCAAGACTCGTTTTGAACCCGTTCCGGTGGCCAAAATTCCGTCTTGATATTATCTACGTTTTCATCTCTCACGGCTGGAAGCCAATTTTGATCAGAAGGTCTTCAAAAATGTGGATTTATCAAGTATTTTCATGCAGAAAATTTGTGACAGAAGTTTATTTGCGTCATGTTCAAAAAATCATAATTTGGTCTATTTTCATCGTATCGAGCTGGTTCTAGCGCCAAAATTTCACAAATTGAGTTAGCTACATTTCCACAGAAGGTATTGAGTTCAAACGGTATTCAAAAGGCCTTCGTTTTTTGCTCAGAGTGCGTGACACGCTGAAAATCCTGAATGCTGAATATTATTTCATCTGGGCTGAAACTTCGAAAATTCATAACTCGATCGTTTTTTATCGGATTGTGACGAATTCAAGTGAATATTGGAGGCCCAATTGCACATTCAAAGCCCATTTGCTTTACCCTAATTTCCATTATATAATTACCTTCTTGTCACACAAACCAGAGAGAAGAAAAAAGGAGGAGGAAAAAAGAGAGAAAAAACCTTGCCACAACACTGTTAGAATATCAAACTCTTTCAAGAACCCTAAAACCTTGAAATCCTTATTACAAATCCCTCTCTCACTACAAACAAGCCATCACAGTTACAAACCAACACCTCACTACTTCTTCAGTAAGGGTAAGCCATCACTACTTCTCCATGATCCTAATTTTCCAGTAATGCATAAAAGCATTCAGGCCACTGATTTTCCAGTAAGGGTAAGATTGCTTTGATCTCCATGATCAAAAGGGTATAATCATTCATACATGCCATATTGTGCCTAAACATTAAATTTCTTCATATATTGGCTTTATTTGCATTTTATGATTTTATTTAATGTGTTCGTGAGATTCAACTGCAGATTTAGACAGGATCCCAGGTTCATTAAGGAACGTTGAGGCCAAAAGCCAAATGGCCAAAAGCCAAATGGCCAAAGTAGAAAAACTTATGCATGACACCAATACATGGCGAGACAGACATCCTGAGAAGATTAAGGAACGTTGAGGCCAAAAGCCAAATGGCCAAAAGCCAAAAGCCAAATGGCCAAAGTAGAACAACTTATGCATGATGAGGCCAGAACACAAATGGCCAAACCACTCCAATTCACCTCCAAAAAGGGGACAGAAACCCCCCAAGGTATTGTATTTTCTTTCTTTTCCTTATTTTATTTATTTCAATTATTTCTTTTTTTAATTAATTCCTTTAATTTAACTTATTTTCATAAAATATAAAAAATAGTAAAAAACAGAAAAGTCATAAAAATCAAAATATATTTATTTAATTAATATTTTTTGTAAATAAATTTCACTAATAATTAATTATTTATTTTTATAAATCAAAATTGCATGTAAATAATTAGATTAATTTTAGGTTTAATTTTAACATGTTTTTCTTAATAAATAAAAAAATTAGAATTAGGGTTAATATTTTAATTTCATTTAATCTTTCTCATAAAAATACATAAAAAACATAAATACCAAAAACTCAAAAAAAATAAAATAATTTCTTTTTTCTCTTTAATTTCATTAGTTTAATCATTTAATTTAATTTCATTAAAAAGGGTCCAACGCCCTCGTTTCCAATTTTCAATTCCAATTCGCGCGTTTTATTTTGTTTCTTTTAATTATTTATGTAATTCTCCCAAGGCTATGTAATATTTATCTTTCGCACTTTAATTCTCTATTTTCTGTCAAATCGGGTTCTGGAAATTTTGGCGATGTGGACCCGCGCCTTTTGTAATAGTTTAGAACTTTTAATTTCCGCATCTCTTTTAACTGTTAAATAAATGCATGCAAGATTGAATGACCTAAAATAAAAAACAAACGCTTAGATCACTTTGACATGAACAAGATAAAATAACTGAACATGACACACAAATCACACACCACCCCTAGGGTACGCCTCACTGTTGCCTTGCCTCGAAAGGTGATCGTCGAGTAGAGGATGTTTTAGTAAGTCCTCATGATCCGGGAACCTGGCATGAGGGTAGCTTCTAAGGTGTCTTCCTATTGCTCTGGTGATCACCATGTCCCGAACTTCGAATTGACCCGAACACCTCCAACGGTGGTGCTACCTACCTCTCAATGGTGGGATGGCACTACTTTAAAGGACATCTACACAGACGAATTCCTTAGGGTAGGTAGACAACTCTAGATACTTGCTCTAATTTCAAAACAAATCAAAATACTTTTCACACCGACACCTTTTCAAAAAAGCTTTCGAAAGCAATTTTTCAAACACTCTTGAGGACAGATACAAGAGTCGAACTGGAATTTTCAAAGAAATTTTTTTAAAACCCACAGTTGAAAAGCAAACAAACCATTTTGAAAACACAAGTGAGCAAGTATCTAAGAGCCCATGGATAACCATGGATAGAAAGGGTGCTAACACCTTCCCTTTCTATAACCTACCTCCCGAACCGAGAGCAATCTCTTTAAGGAATTTTTCTGTGCTTTTGTCCTTTCCATTTGGAGAAAATAAAAGATGGTGGCGACTCTTACTTCCGCGACATTTCGCGAACCAGCGTTAAACAGTCAGTTCCAGATCCACCGATTACAGTAGGGTTACTTCGATATGAAAGCCTGAATAGTAGGGTTGTGAGAATGAACCTGGGTCGTAGGGTTTCTTCGATATGAAAGCCTGGATAGTAGGGTTGTGAGAAGGAATCCAGATAGTAGGGTTACTTCGATATGAAATCCTAGATAATAGGGTTGTGAGAAAAAACCTGGATAGTAGGGTTACTTCGAAATGAAAGCCTGGGTAGTAGAACTGTGAGAAGGAACCTGGATAGTAGGGTTACTTCGAAATGAAAGCCTTGATAGTAGGGCTGTGAGAAGGAACCTAGATAGTAGGGTTGTGAAAAGGAACCTGGGTCGTAGGGTTACTTCGAAATGAAAGCATGGATAGTAGGGCTGTGAGAAGGAACCTGGATAGTAGGGTTACTTAGATATGAAAGCCTGGATAGTAGGGCTGTGAGAAGGAACCTGGATAGTAGGGTTAATTTGATATGAAAGCCCGGATAGTAGGGCTGTGAGAAGGAACCTGGATAGTAGGGGTACTTCGAATTGAAAGCCTTGATAGGAAGGCTGTGAGAAGGCACCTGGATAGTAGGGTTACTTCGATATGAAAGCCTGGATAATAAGGCTGTGAGAAGGAACCTAGATAGTAGGGTTACTTAAATATGAAAGCCTGGATAGTATGGCTGTAAGAAAGAACCTGGATAGTAGGGTTACTTCGATATGAAATCCTGAATACTAGGGATGTGAGAAGGAACCTGGATAGTAGGGTCACTTTGAAATGAAAGCCTGGATAGTAGGGCTGTAAAAAGGAACCTGG
This sequence comes from Vicia faba, assembly GCA_948472305.1. Lineage (NCBI taxonomy): Eukaryota > Viridiplantae > Streptophyta > Magnoliopsida > Fabales > Fabaceae > Vicia > Vicia faba. Next base: position 1,552,789,547 of record OX451735.1, on the reverse strand, counting down.
ATAGCAGGGTTACTTCGATATGAAAGCCTGAATAATAGGCTTGTGAGAAGGAACCTGGGTCATAGGGTTTCTTCGATATGAAAGCCTGGATAGTAGGGCCTTGAGAAGGAACCTGGATAGTAGGGTTACTTCGATATGAAATCCTGGATAATAGGGATGTGAGAAGAAACCTAGATAGTAGGGTTACTTCGATATGAAATCCTGGATAGTAGAGCTTTGAGAAGGAACCTGGATAGTAGGGTTACTTCGAAATGAAAGCCTGGATAGTAGGGCTGTGAGAAGGAACCTATATAGTAGGGTTTTGAAAAGGAACCTGGGTCGTAGGGTTACTTAGAAATGAAAGCCTGGATATTAGGGCTGTGAGAAGGATCCTGGATAGTAGGGTTATTTAGATATGAAATCCTGGATAGTAGGGCTGTGAGAAGGAACCTGGATAGTAGGGTTAATTTGATATGAAAGCCTAGATAGTAGGGCTGTGAGAAGGAACCTGGATAGTAGGGGTACTTCGAAATGAAAGCCTTGATAGTAAGGCTGTGAGAGGGAACCTGGATAGTAGCGTTACTTCGATATGAAAGCCTGGATAATAGGGCTGTGAGAAGGAACCTAGATAGTAGGGTTACTTCAATATGAAAGCCTGGATAGTAGGGCTGTAAGAAGGAACCTGGATAGTAGGGTTACTTCGAAATTAAAGCCTCTATAGTAGGGTTGTGAGAAGGAACCTGGATAGTAGGGTTACTTCGAAATTAAATCCTGGATAGCAGGGCTGTGAGAAGGAACCTGGATAGTAGGGTTACTTCGATATGAAAGCCTGTATAGTAAGGCTGTGAGAAGGAACCTGGATAGTAGGGTTACTTCGAAATGAAAGCCTGGATAGTAGGGTTGTGAGAAGGAACCTGGATAGTAGGGTTGTGAGAAAGAACCTAGGTTGTAGGGTTACTTCAAAATGAAATCTTGGATAGTAGGGCTGTGAGAAGGAACCTGGATTCGATATGAAAGCCTTGATAGTAGGGCTGTGAGAAGGAACCTGGATAATAGGGTTACTTCAATATGAAAGCCTGAATAGTAGGGCTGTGAGAAGGAACCTGGATAGTAGGGTTACATCGGAATGACAGCCTGGATAGTAGGCCTGTGAGAAGGAACCTGGATAGTAGGGTTACTTCGATATGAAATCCTGGATAGTAGGGATGTGAGAAGGAACTTGGATAGTAGGGTCACTTCGAAATGAAAGCCTGGATAGTAGGACTGTGAGAAGGAACCCGAATAGTAGGGTTACTTCGATATGAAAGCCTGAATAGTAGGGTTGTGAGAATGAACCTGGGTCGTAGGGTTTCTTTGATATGAAAGCCTGGATAGTAGGGTTGTGAGAAGGAACCTGGATAGTAGGGTTACTTCGATATGAAATCCTAGATAATAGGGTTGTGAGAAAAAACCTGGATAGTAGGGTTACTTCGAAATGAAAGCCTGGGTAGTAGAGCTGTGAGAAGGAACCTGGATAGTAGGGTTACTTCGAAATGAAAGCCTGGATAGTAGGGCTGTGAGAAGGAACCTAGATAGTAGGGTTGTGAAAAGGAACCTGCTTCGTAGGGTTACTTCGAAATGAAAGCCTGGATAGTAGGGCTGTGAGAAGGAACCTGGATAGTAGGGTTACTTAGATATGAAAGCCTGGATAGTAGGGCTGTGAGAAGGAACCTGGATAGTAGGGTTAATTTGATATGAAAGCCCGGATAGTAGGGCTGTGAGAAGGAACCTGGATAGTAGGGGTACTTCGAAATGAAAGCCTTGATAGTAAGGCTGTGAGAAGGCACCTGGATAGTAGGGTTACTTCGATATGAAAGCCTGGATAATAGGGTTGTGAGAAGGAACCTAGATAGTAGGGTTACTTAAATATGAAAGCCTGGATAGTAGGGCTGTGAGAAGGAACCTGGATAGTAGGGTTACTTGGAAATGAAAGCCTCGATAGTAGGGTTGTGAGAAGGAACCTGGATAATAGGGTTACTTCGATATGAAAGCCTGGAAAGTAGGGCTGTGAGAAGGAACTTGGATAGTAGGGTTACTTCAAAATGAAAGCCTGGATAATAGGGTTGTGAGAAGGAACCTGGATAGTAGGGTTACTTCAAAATTAAATCCTGGATAGTAGGGTTGTGAGAAGGAACCTGGATAGTAGGGTTACTTTGATATAAAAGCCTGGATAGTAAGGCTGTGAGAAGGAACCTGGATAGTAGGGTTACTTCGAAATGAAAGCCTGGATAGTAGGGTTGTGAGAAGGAACCTGGATAGTAGGGTTGTGAGGAAGAACCTGGGTCGTAGGGTTACTTAGAAATGAAAACCTGGATAGTAGGGTTGTGAGAAGGAACCTGGATAGTAGGGTTACTTCGATATGAAAGCCTGGATAGTAGGGCTGTGAGAAGGGACCTGGATAGTAGGGTTACTTCAATATGAAAGTATGGATAGTAGGGCTGTGAGAAGGAACTTGGATAGTAGGGTTACTTCGAAATGAAAGCTTGGATAGTCGGGTTGTGAGAAGGAACGTAGATAGTAGGGTTACTTCAATATGAAAGCCTGAATACTAGGGATGTGAGAAGGAACCTGGATAGTAGGGTCACTTCGAAATGAAAGCCTGGATAGTAGGGCTGTAAAAAGGAACCTGGATAGCAGGGTTACTTCGATATGAAAGCCTGAATAGTAGGCTTGTGAGAAGGAACCTGGGTCATAGGGTTTCTTCGATATGAAAGCCTGGATAGTAGGACCGTGAGAAGGAACCTGGATAGTAGGGTTACTTCGATATGAAATCCTGGATAATAGGGCTGTGAGAAGGAACCTGGATAGTAGGGTTACTTCGAAATGAAAGCCTGGATAGTAGGGCTGTGAGAAGGAATCTTGATAGTAGGGTTACTTCGAAATAAAATCCTGGATAGTAGGGCTGTGAGAAGGAACCTGGATAGTAGGGTTACTTCGATATGAAATTCTGGATAGTAGAGCTGTGAGAAGGAACCTGGATAGTAGGGTTACTTCGAAATGAAAGTCTGGATAGTAGGACTGTGAGATGGAACCTAGATAGTAGGGTTGTGAAAAGGAACCTGGGTCGTAGGGTTACTTTGAAATGAAAGCCTAGATAGTAGGGCTGTAAGAAGGAACCTGGATAGTAGGGTTACTTCAATATGAAAGCCTGGATAGTCGGGCTGTGAGAAGGAACCTGGATAGTAGGGTTAATTTGATATGAAAGCCTGGATAGTAGGACTGTGAGAAGGAACCTGGATAGTAGGGGTACTTCGAAATGAAAGCCTGGATAGTAGGGTTGTGAGAAGGAACCTGGATAGTAGGGTTACTTCGATATGAAATCCTGGATAGTAGGGCTGTGAGAAGGAACCTGGATAGTAGGGTTACTTCGAAATGAAATCTTGGATAGTAAGGCTGTGAGAAGGAACCTGGATAGTAGGGTTAGTTCGATATGAAAGCCTGGATAATAGGGCTGTGAGAAGGAACCTGGGTTGTAGGGTTTCTTTGATATGAAAGCCTGGATAGTAGGGCTGTAAGAAGGAACTTAGATAATAGGGTTACTTCAAAACAATAGTGTGGATTAGTTGACCCATTTGGCTTCGGGAACTGAGTTTCCGTTAGTCGTCTGCGGATGTTACTTGCTTAACTGCTGAATTTGTTGAAGCTAATCCTCTTTTCCTGGAAAGATATCAGGGTTAGTTATATGTGATGCATGAAATGCAGGGTGAGATGATGTTCTCAAAATAAATGAGATTATGCTGTATATGATATGCATGCGTATGCTATGATGTATGTTCATGAAATTCTATCGGGGTATGCTCGCGTCTGGGAAATTAAATCCCTGACAGTTGCTGGAGATTTGTAAATATTCTGTCGGGAGGAATTGCTGCTTGAGAATAAACTCTGTGGGGAATGAACTTTGAAAATGTATTTTTGTAGCTGAAGTGATAAACCCTGTAGGAGATTGATCCTCTGTATCTGGAGAAATAAACTCTGTTTGGGGGATGCAATTTACTGACTCGCCCGCGATTATGAACCTCAGCTGGGGTGGTTACGTCCTGTTTCGGGAAAGCTAACATCAATTCCTTTGGATACTTTTTCTCTATGGGGAATGTATGTACCAATAATTATGTTCCCAAGCTGGCTCTATCCCGGTACCTGCTGAGCGGACTAACCGTCGGGTTTGGCACTTCTTGTTTTTGCCCCTGTTTCTGGAATTACGAGTAATTGTCTTTTGTTTCTTATGTAAATATTTATGAGCAGCAATCACTTTCAAATGCATATATCAAAAATAAATCATTGGAAGTTCTTGCAAAACAAAACAAAAAACAAAAACAAACTCGAAGTGAAAATAATTTTGTATTGATTTTTGAAGTCGGCCTGTAATAGGCGTTTTTGTACAAGGAGGTTGACGCTCTAGTAAGAAAACGCCGCCGAAGAAAATAGAAGCTATACAATTTGTGTAAAAGAAAGAAAAACAGCTATGTGAAACAACCCCATTGGGTTCCAACTCTGTTATTGCCTTTATATCTTCAAATGTCTCATCACTTTGCTTCTTGGCCGAAAGTTGATCAGATTGATTGGTGCCGTCCGAGCTTGATAGTCGTTGTCGAAGTCTGGTCGCAAGATGATCCAATGAGACATAGTGGTACGTTTTATATCCCTAACTTTTTCCTGGACTGCCCTTTCGGGTTTTCAGTCCACCAGGGATACTCTTTTTTGCCCAAGCCTCCCTTTCGGGTTTTCGACTTGCCATGTGTACAATTTTTTTTTCATTTTCATCCCTTACTTTTTCCCGAACCCTTTTGGTTCGCCGGGAAGCCCTTATTTTTTCCTAGGTCGGTCAACCTAGCAGGTCTTTGATTAGGCGTATTATCTTTTCACTATGTCTGCATTGACAGGGTGAGGAAGGTCGTCACCATCCATGGTGGTTAGAATCATAGCTACTCCCAAGAAAATGTTCTTAACCACAAATGGCCCTTCGTACGTGGGGGTCCATTTGCCCCTGGGATCACCTTGCGGCAGTATGATGCATTTGATCACTAGATCCCCGACTTGATATTCTTGATGCTTGACTTTCTTGTTAAAAGCCTTGATCATTCACTTTTGGTACGTCTGACCATGGCAGATAACAGTAAGTCTCTTTTCATCGATTAGATTTAACTGATCAAGTCGGGTTCGAATCTAGTCGTCTTTGTTCAAACCCGCATCCTTCATAATCCTGAGAGAAGGTATCTGGACTTTGATGGGTAGGACTTCCTCCATGCCATATACCAGAGAATAAGGGGTTGCCCCTGTCCACGTCTGTGCTGAGGTACGGTACCCATAAAGAGCGAATGGTAACATCTCATGCCAGTCTTTATATGTCACCGTCATCTTCTGTACAATCTTCTTGATGTTCTTGTTAGCTGCTTCAACAACGCCATTCATCTTCGGCCGGTAGGGGGAAGAATTATGATGTTTTATCTTGAACTGTTTACAGAGCTCGGTGATCATTGTGTTGTTGAGATTCGTACCGTTGTCAGTGATAATTCTCTCTGGCATACCATATTGACATATCAGATTATGTCGGATAAATCGCGCTACATCGTTCTTGGTTACTGTAGCAAAGGAAGCTGCCTCAACCCACATCGTGAAGTAATCAATGGCTACTAAGATGAAGCAATGTCCATCGGAAGCGGTGGGCCTGATTTCTCCGATCATGTCAATTCCCCACATTGCAAAGGGCCACAGAGCTGTCAAGACATTTAAGGGGACCGGAGGCACATGCACCTTATCAGCGTAGATTTGGCATTTATGACAAGTTCGAGAGTGCTGATAATAATCGGCTTCCATAGTGGACCAGTAGTATCCTGCCTGTAGGATCTTCTTTGCCATGGTATGTCCACTGGAATTGGTTCCGAAGGTGCCTTCATGTAGATCTGTCACGATCCTCTCTGCTTCATTCTTGTCTACACACCGTAGTAGTGTGGAGTCATGGTTGCGTTTATATAGGATTCTATTACTGAGGAAGAACTTTGCAGCGAACCTTCTCAGAAACTTCTTATCATTGACAGATGCCCCTTCGGGATATTCTTGAGCCTCGAGACACCTTTTGACTTCGTGAAACCAGGATTTGTCTGCCACTTCTTCGGTATCGATTTCATAGCAGTGTGCTGGTTCATCCAACCTCTCAATGGTAATTTTGGGAGCTTCATTGTCCCACCTAACCTTGAACATAGAAGACATGGTATCTAGCACGTCCGCTAATTGGTTCTCCTCTCGTGGGAAATGTTTGAAGGTTACCTCCTCAAAGTGTGGGAGCAATGTCAGTACATACTCTTTGTAAGGAATGAGATTCGGGTGTTTCGTATCCCACTCGCCTTTGATCTGACTTATCACCAAAGCGGAATCCTCGAATACATTCAAGAACTTGATCCTTAGGTCAATAGCAGCTCGTAGGCCCATGATGCATGCTTCATACTCCGCCATGTTGTTGGTGCAATTGAAACATAATCGGGTAGTGAACGGAGTATGACAGCCCTTGAGAGATATTTTCTAGCGCCTATTCCATTACCTAGTGCGTTTGAGGCTCCATCAAAATACATAGCCCACCGAGAGCCAACATCTGGATGTTTTGGTTTTGGGATGGCTATTTTATTTTTCAGATCAGCAAGACGGTCAAGGCTGGTTAAGTCTATGAAGGTCCTGTTGGGGCTTTCGGTGGTTTGCTTGGCAGCAGTTTGTTTTGGAGATGGAGTGGGAGAATCAGAAATTATGATTGGACTGTGTGGTGTTTTGGGAGTATTGGGTGGTGTAGATTCTGGTGAGGATGGCAACTGGGCCATTGTGACTGTTGTTCCACATGGCAGCTAGATTGCCAGAGGTGATGGTTGAGGTGAATGAGGTTCAGAAGGTGGAGGAGAAGGAGTTTCAGAGTGATGAAACTCAGGTTGAGGTGATGGTGGATGAATTTCTGGTTGAGGAGAGGGAGACATAATTGCTGGTTGAGGAGAAATTGTTGGAATTTCTGGTTGTTCAGGGATGAGAGGTTCTTCTGGAATGGATGAGAGTGGTTGTTGTTGTTCTGGTTCCTCAGCAGATTGCTGTTGTTCTGGTTGTGGAGGAGGGACAATTTGTGGTTCAGAGTTTGGATTGGAGGAGTGATCAAAAGTGTGTTGATCAATGTCAGACAACACTTTGTCAATTGCTGATGTCGTTGAAATTATTGGTTTGGGATGTTTGGTTCTGGGTCTTCTGAGTTGTAATGCCTCAGAAGGGTCATCTTCTGGTTCAGTTTCATCTATTGTTGGGATGGGGATTGAGATTCTATGAGAGGTTGGAGGTGGAATAGATGCTGGAATAGTAGAAGAATTTAAAATAGAAGCAGCAGATAAATTACCTCTTTTCTTGGGTGTCTACTGGGATGATCCTTCTGATGGTGCCTTCCTCTTCTTCGTCTTCTTCAGAGTCACTTCTGGTTGAGGTTGATGCAGATCTTTGATCTTCAGATTTGGATCTGTGCCATCAGCTTTGCACGCGTCCATATATCTGAGAACTACCACTGGCTTGGATTCTATCTGAGAGAATAAAGGAAAGTCACTCAGTGGAACTCTTCTGCTGGTGATATCAGCAATAGGAGTAGCGCTGGGTTCCTTTTTGATATTCTCTACCAACTTCATTTTCTTCAAGTTCTTCGCGTTCAGAGGCTTCCCAACTGTTGGTTCAATGGTGCTTAACTCTTGAGCTTCTATCAGATGCTCTATCAGCCTATTCTCTGTCAGAATATCTGATATCAACCTTCTAAAGGGAATCCAATCCCTCTTTGTTCTTTCTTCTTCCCTGGTTTCCTTCACGCTTGTTCTGAGGTGGTTGAACAGAAGATGAGCCAAGTTGATTTTTACCTTCTGATTAATAAAGTAGATCAGAAACTGCTGATCCACATTTATGTAATCAGGGGAACTAGTTGGCTTCCTATGGTTGAAGCACCCCAGAATTATCTTTGCCCAAACTCTGTGATGATCCTTCAGATCTTTGATCTTACTGCTGGGCACCCCATGGGTGAAAATCCTTTCAGCTATGACGCCCACGTCAGCACATCTCTCAGCCATATCAATACAGCGGACGCCACCACCACTGTAACCTATTAACCTTGCTATGTGATCCTCAGTGATCACAATCTTCTTCCCCATGATGTAGGAGGTGACTTGATGCGTTGAAGCTGTCGCATGAATCCAGAATTCCTTCACTAACATAGGGAATGTTGGTCCAACCAACCTGTCAAAATACCTTTCCCATTTCTGTGCCCTAACTTCTTCTGTTAGGTCAAAACCGTTTTCCTTCAAACTTCCAAAATCAATGATCAATTCAGATAACACTTCAAGATTCTTCACAGGAGTGAGGAGTGTTCTGAATGGCACTTGATACTGTTCAGATGATGCTTTCTTCTGAGGACCTGCAGAAGCACTGCTGGAGGTTGCCATGTTCACACTAAAAGATTTTGAGAAGAAACTGAGAAAAAGGGTTTGCAAGAGATGAACACAGAAAAATGCAGAGAATGCTTGAGAAAAAGTGAGAAACTGTAAAAGATTAGAATGAGAGGTTAACGTGTTTAAATAGAGTTCAGAATATTTTGAAATTGTAAACGTTTTTTAAGAGAGAGAAATAAAATCATGATTACGTTTTAAACACATGATTATTTACATTTAATGCTTGCTGATTTTGGGGGATTTGAGAAAGATACTTAAAAACGGTTACCAGACATGTGTCTCAATGCACCCAATCAGCGTTTTGCCTTCTCAGAAGCGTGCACGCGTTCTGCTTCAGAGATTTGCTGATGATTGGATGACACTTGTTTGATGTAGTGATCAGCACGTCTGTCTTTGAGCTTAGACTCTCAGATCTTTAGACTTGCATCTAATACAATCTGCATGATCTATCTTTCTGAAAAGAGATTGATCAGAAGTTCACAGAAAACTAGATACATTTTGAAGATAAATATATGGAGTTAAAACATTTTCACTCTGGGCAGATTTTCATGCTGAGATGTTTCAGAATGAAATTGAACCTATCTTCAGAAAGGGGTTTAGTGAAGATATCAACCCATTGATGGTCTGTATCTATAAATTTTAAATTCAAAATTCCTTTCTGAATATAGTCCCTAATGATGTGATGTTTTATTTCTATATGCTTAGCTCTAGAATGTAAAATGGGATTCTTACTTAAGCAAATAGCAGAAGTATTATCACAAAGTATAGGAATGTTACTCTCAAAAATCTGGAAGTCTTCAAGCTGACTTTTCATCCAGAGTATTTGTGTGCTGCATCCTGCTGCTGCTATGTACTCAGCTTCTGCTGTTGATAGCGCAATTGTTGATGGCCTTTTGCTGGACCAAGAGATCAGATTTTCTCCCAGAAACTGGCAGCTTCCAGAAGTACTTTTACGCTCCACTCTGTCTCCAGCAAAGTCAGCATCACAGTAGCCTACTAAACTGTAATCACTAGATTTTCTATAAAAGAAACCCAGATTAGTAGTACCTTTCAGATACTTGAAAATTCGCTTAACAGCTGTTAAGTGAGATTCTCTAGGATCTGATTGGAATCTAGCACAAATACAAACACTGAATAATATATCAAGTCTTGAAGCAGTCAGATAAAGGAGAGAACCAATCATACCTCTGTAGACTTTCTATTCTACATTTTTGCTTACCTCTTCTCTTTCCAGAATGCACGTGGGATGCATTGGAATCTTTGATGGCTTACATTCTGAGAGGTCAAATTTCTTCAGAAGATCTCTGATGTATTTGCTCTGATGAATGTAAGTTCCCTCTGGAGTTTGATTGATCTGAATTCCTAGAAAGAATTTCAGTTCCCCCATGAGGCTCATCTCAAATTCTTCCTGCATACACTTAGCAAATTTTCTTCCAAGAGAAGGATTAGTAGAACCAAAAATAATATCATCAACGTAAATTTGACAGACTAAGATGTCATTCTTAACTGATTTACAAAATAAGGTAGTGTCCACCTTCCCTCTGATGAATTCATTTTCTAACAGAAAGTTACTTAGCCTTTCATACCAAGCTCTGGGAGCTTGTTTCAGACCATATAGTGACTTCTTTAGTTTGAAAACATGTTCTGGATGTTTTGTATTTTCAAAACCAGGGGGTTGGTGCACATAAACCTCTTCTTCTATATAACCATTTAAGAATGCACTTTTGACATCCATCTGATACAGAGTGATGCCTCTATTAACAACAAATGAAATTAAAAGTCTGATAGATTCTAACCTGGCGACTGGGGCAAAGGTTTCTGTATAGTCTATCCCCTCTTGCTGACTATAACCTTGTGCAACCAGTCGTGCCTTGTTTCTGATGACTTCACCTTGTTCATTTAGCTTGTTTCTGAACACCCATCTTGTTCCAATGACGTTGAATCCTTTTGGTCTGGGAACGAGATCCCATACGTCATTTCTGGTGAATTGATTCAGCTCTTCTTGCATTGCCAGAATCCAGTCATTATCCAGAAGTGCTTCATCAATAGAAGAAGGTTCAATCAGAGACACAAGTCCCATGAGAGTTTCTTCAGAGTTTCTGAAGCTTGCTCTTGTTCTGATTGGATCTTCCTTTCTTCCTAAGATAGTCTCTTCTGGGTGATCCAAGCTGCTTCTGGGTAATCTCTTCTGAGGTTGATCAGCAGCTGTTGTAGGATTGCTAGCAGTGCTCCTTTCAGACGTTGAAGGAGTGTCTTTGTTGAGAGCTTCTGATGACTTGTCTTCAGAACCTGTAAATTCAATTTCCATACCTGCAAAAACTTCATTCTGCTTTGACTTTTCAGAGTCAAGCTTATCATCAAAACGAACACTGATTGATTCTTCCACAATCTGTGTTTCTGTATTGTATACTCTGTACCCTCTTGAGCGTTCAGAGTATCCTAACATAATACACTTCTGTGCTTTAGAGTCAAACTTGTTCAAATAATTCTTTGTATTTAACATAAAGCAAGTACATCCAAATGGATGAAAATATGAAATGTTGGGCTTTCTGTTCTTCCACAATTCATATGGAGTCTTTTCCAGAATATGTCTTATTGAGATTCTATTCTGAATGTAGCACGCTGTGTTTATTGCCTCTGCCCAGAAGATCTTAGCAACGTTTGTCTCATTGATCATGGTTCTGGCCATTTCTTGCAATGTTCTGTTCTTTCGCTCTACAACTCCATTTTGTTGGGGAGTTCTAGGACAAGAGAAATCATGCAGAATGCCTCTGTCATTAAAGAATGAATCAAAATCTTTGTTTTCAAATTCTCCACCATGATCACTTCTGACTTTAACGATTCTAAGATCCTTTTCGTTCTGAACTTGATTGCAGAAAGTAACAAACACAGAGTGTGACTCGTCCTTGTGTCTTAAGAACTTTACCCATGTCCACTTGCTATAGTCATCTACGATTACTAACCCATACTTCTTGCCACTGACTGAAGCAGTTTTAACTGGTCCAAATAAGTCAATGTGCAGAAGTTCTAATGGCTTAGAGGTAGAAACAACATTTTTAGATTTAAAAGAAGGTTTTGCAAACTTGCCTTTCTGACATGCTTCACACAGAGCATCTGAATTGAACTTCAAATTAGGAAGTCCTCTGACCAGATTGAGTTTGTTAATCTGAGATATTCTTCTCATACTAACATGCCCCAATCTTCTGTGCCAGATCCACTGCTCGTTGTTAACAGACAGAAGGCACTTTACATTCTGACTCTTTAGTTCAGAAAGTTTGATTTTGTAAATGTTGTTTTTCCTCTTACCATTAAACAGGATAGTCCCATCTTTCTGACTAACAGCTTTACATGATTTTTGATTAAAGATTATATCATAACCGTTATCACTTAATTGACTTATGGATAACAGATTATGCATTAATCCATCTACTAGCAGAACATTATTAATAGAGGGAAGATTTCCATTACCTACAGTTCCAGAGCCAATTATCTTTCCCCTCTGATTGCCTCCAAAGCCAACGTGGCCTCCAGGCTTAAGTTCCAGGCTTTGGAACATATGCCTTCTTCCCGTCATGTGTCGCGAGCAGCCAGAGTCCAGGTACCATGACTGGTGTTTCTGACTTGCTGCTAAAGATATCTGCAACATGTATTATTTTATCCTTAGGTACCCAGATTTTCTTGGGTCCTGATTTGTTAGTTTTACCAAAACTCTGGTTGAATTTTGGTTTCACAGAGTGCTTACTGCTAGTGACCATACACAAAATGTGAATTCAGAGGAATGTGTTTAATAGTTAAGTCCATGACATTCTTTGGTGTAGGAACCTTACCTTGGTATCCTATTCCTTTCCTGCCGTTTCTGCTAACTCCATAGATCATTGAAGCCATTTTGCTTCTATCTATGCTTTTAGCAAGGAACTTCTGGAAACTGTGATCATACTCCTTGATGATCTCATCAGCGTTGCTGAGAGTTTCAGAAATTGGTTCCTTCTGAGAGTTTTGTAAAGTATTTTCTAATTTTGAAATCTTATTTCTCAGCTCAGAATTCTCCAATTTGAGACTCTCAGTCTTATTAGAGTCAGATTCAAGATTCCTTTTCAGGTCTCTGAATTTAACTCTAATTTGCTGATACCTTTCCAGAATCTCGTTAAGGCTTTCAGCAAGTTCAGCCTTGGTAAAATTAACAGCAAAGTTAGGAAATACCTCTTCAGTGTCTGATTCAGAGTCTGATTCAGAAGCTTCACTGTCTTCTAAAATATTAGCCATGAGAGCTATGTTGGCTCTCTCATCATCTGATTCTGAGTCAGCTTCAGACGAGTCAGAGTCATCCCATGTAGCCATGAGACTTTTCTTCTTCTCTCTTCCAAACTTCTTTTTGGGCTTTTCCCTCTGAAGCTTTGGGCAGTCACTCTTGTAGTGTCCTTGCTCATTACACTCATAGAAGATGATGTCCTTGGTGCTTGGCTTTTTGCTACTAGAGGAGCCTTCAGATCTTCTGTATCCAGAGGAAGAATCTGTCCTTTTGTATCTGGAAGAAGACTCGTTCTGATCAGATCTTCTGGGATTCCTGAACTTCCTTTGTCTTTGCTTCCACAGTTGATTTACTCTTCTGGAGAGGAGGGAGAGTTCGTCTTCTTCTGATGAGGATCCATCAGATGTTTCTTCAACTGCATGCAAAACTTTAGACTCAGATTTTTTGTTAGATTTCAATGCTAAAGGCTTACCTTGCTTCTGAGGCTCGTCAGCTTCTAGCTCTATCTCATGACTTCTGAGGGAGCTGATAAGTTCCTCCAGAGTGATTTTGTTGAGATCTTTTGCAAGCTTCAGAGCTGTAACCATTGGTCTCCACTGCTTGGGTAAACTTCTGATGATTTTCTTGACATGGTCAGCAGTAGAGTATCCTTTGTCCAGAACCTTGAGACCAACTACCAGAATCTGGAATCTTGAGAACATTGTTTCAATGGATTCAGATTCTTCCATTTTGAACGCCTCATACTTCTGAATGAGCGCCAGAGCTTTAGTTTCTTTGACCTGAACGTTGCCCTCATGCGTCATTCTGAGTGAGTCAAAAATGTTCTTTGCTGTGTCTCTGTTGGAGATCTTTTCATATTCAATATAGGAGATGCCGCTGAGGAGGATGGTTCTGGTCTTGTGGTGATTCTTGAAGTCACGCTTTTGTTGGTCGGACATTGTTTTTCTATCAATCTTCTGACCGCTTGCATTCACAGGGTGCGTGTATCCATTTGTCACCATATCCCACAGATCAGCATCATGTTCCACAAAGAAGCTTTCAATTCTGTCTTTCCAGTAATCAAAGTTTTCTCCATCAAAGACTGGAGGTTTGCCGCTGAATCTGTCTCTGCCCTCTTGGTTGTCATTGCTGGTGTGAGAATAGTTTCCTGCCATTGTGTTTTTCTGACGCTGGATCTTGTACTGACACGGTTAAGTGTTTTAGCTCAGAACCAGGCGCTCTGATACCAATTGAAGTAGTGAAAAACACAAGAAGGGGGGGTTGAATTGTAAAACTGAAAATCAATGCAATGAACAAGATATTTTTATCCTGGTTCGTTTGATCTCAAACTACTCCAGTCCACCCGTCAAGGTGATTTCGCCTCTCTCCAACGAGGTCTTAATCCACTATATTCAACTGAATATTACAAACTACTTTAACAACTGCTAAAGCCTTCTTGATGCAAACCACAACCCGGTTTGTCAAGGAAACACTTTCTTACAAAGAAGATAAATCTAAGTGTGAATGTTTTCTACAAAACTGTATCACAACTGTGATGTATACACAACTTTAAGCTTAGAAACTAGATTGCTAAAACAAAGATTGAGTAAGAAGATGTGTAGTGTTTAGCAAACTGAGAGAAGGAAGATTATGATCAGCTTTTAGGCGTGTAAAATGTTGGATAGCATTAGCCAATTCAATCTTCATAGTCTTGTTTATATAGCACTGAGATTCTTGAACGTTGGAGCAATATTCTTGATTCAATGCTAATAACAAACTTTCCTTATTGAGTAGATCTTGTCTGGAATGAGGCCGTTGGTAATAATTTGCTTTCAATGCACAGTACCGTTGCTTACTTAATGCATGTTCTGGCTTGGCTCATTCTGACTCTGCTTAGCTGCTGATGAACTGTTGTTTTCTTTATCAGAGTGTTGAGCGCAGTTCTGTTCATCAAGCTTCAGCATACACGTGAGTTGATCTTCTGATTCTGGTATTCTGATATAGCAACTTCTGATGCTGATGTCAAGAATCAATATTCTGATGCGGATTAAGTGTGATCTTGCTTATACCTATCAGAGTATCTGCAAATCAGAACGTAATAATTTAGGAAGCAAATAGTTCATACATGAATCATATAAATAATATATCTTTTCATTTTGTTATCATCAAAACTTAAACGTAGGGTAGTAGATTCAAACATTGTTCTAACATTTGGCCCCAAAGCCTTGGCGCCAGATCTATTTACCATGCCCCAAGCTCGTATGAACCTCCACCGATACTCTAGAACATCATCCTCATAGTTGAATACAATGCCCTCGATAAGTAACTCATGGGGACCATCTCTTCGAGCGTAACCAAATTGTCGCAGAGCTAAATAAGGATTGTAGGTTATACCCCCTCTAATACCAAGTAATGAGACATTAGGGTACTCCCTTCAACAGTCAATAATAGCAGTGTTTTCCATAGCTCGGGAGCACCAAAGAATATCCATGTGAGTGAGTGACATTATCCTTTGCGACCAACCCAAACCTTCTTCATTCTTCAGTACGGACTTAGGGAGGTAAGAAATAAACCACCTCGACAGCAATGGCATGCAACACATAAGAACCCTTCTTCTCTTCATGGTACGAGTATGGAGAGCGTGCAAAATATCTCCGAGCAAGGTAAGCACCGGGTTGCGGGAGAGGAAGATCTTGATAGCATTCACATCTATGAATGAGTCCGGATTAGGGAATATGACTAACCCATAGATTAGAAGAGCCAAAACATCCTCAAAAGCCTGAAAATCCATATCATCCCAAAACAAATGGGCCTTGTCTATCAGAAACTTATCTAGAAAACCCTTGACTCCGCTTCTTGTTTCCCAATTGGATACCATGTTGGCCCGTTTCAGATGCAAAGCTGAGGAAATGACTTATGGCTTAGGAACTTCCTCTAGACCTGTGAAGGGCAACTGTTCAAGAATGGGTGTATCTAACAGCTGAGAGAATTCTTCCAAGGTAGGCACCAACTGATAGTTTGGAAAGATGAAGCAGTGGTGCTTGGGATCAAAGAACTGAAAGAGTACACTCATCATCTTTTCATCAAAGTTTGAAGTAACCAGGTTGAGAAGTTGACCATGTCTCTTAGTGAACGCATAAGTTTCAGAAACCCTTGATACTAGCTCTTTGAGTTGGGAAGGTATCTTCACAAAGCTGATTCGGATAGTGTTTCTATGAACGAAAGCCATGATCTGCAAAACAGAACAAAGATAAATTCTCCTGGTCTTTGAAATGGTTAGTGCAATAAGAATGGATGCTATGGTATGATGCATGATGTCATGATAAACCACAAGTATAACAAACACAAACAAATCACACCAAGTTCTTAGGTTTAAGGCTTGCATGAGGTTAAAGGGCATGCCCTCTTAAAGTTTAGTTGGTTTCAAACCTGTCTTAAAAAGTAACCGGATTCTAAGGGATCTCAATATCACTGACCATCCTTTATCGAGAATTGTCTCAGCTCAAGCAATCTTTTCTTGCGGCCGAAATATCCTGAAAGTCTAATCTCAATGAGTGTAGCATCGAGTATCAATCAATCCTCAGCTCTATACCGAGGCCGGCTATCTCACTACTTTCTAATGGCCAAGTTTGTTCAACTAAGGTTCTAAGGTCCGTTAGTGCTTCACGACACCATACGGCAGCCCTGTACTCTCCTCATTTCCCCATGAAGGATACCGGTACCAACTAAAGTGCCACACCAACACAGCCATCACTTAAACCATATTGGTATATGCCGTACAGTCTCAGCGATCTATTGTTGTTTACCTAATAAGTGCCCCCAAATCCGGGTGTAGGATCTATAGTGTTGTACCCAAAAATTTTCCCTCTCATTTTGTCAAGATTTTCCTCACAAGACTCTTTGGACTCCAGACAGGATTAGGGTTTGCTCAGCTCAAGACCTCCTCTTGCACTGATGACCTGAAATTAGGGTTTGAGTTTTCACAAGGATTTTTGGACCATCAATGCTTGATGTGACTTTCATACACCATCTTGGACCCCTAAGGTTTCTCATACCAAGTTTCAAGCCTTGAATCACATTTTGCCCAGTCAATTGGACAGTTGACCTAAAAATCAATTGTATTGGGGAAAAAGTCAACCATGGCCAATTTATAGTCAAACTTCATAATTTTTTATCCACAACAACATTATAGGATCCTATGTACCATTTGATCAAGTTTGCATCACAACTTCTCAAGAAATTTGATCAAATCATCAAAAGGGCAAAATGGACAAAATTAGGGGTTTTACTGAGAAATGGCAATTTCTGATTTTTAAACTAGCCAATGACCAATTGGGTTCAAGCATGATTTCAAGGACTCAATGGAATCATCTTTACCTAATCACATAGTTCAAAAGATCTCAAATGCATAGGATTGGCAGATGAATTTTGCAGTCAACTAATATAAGTCAATTGTACACTGAAAAGTCAAACTTTGACTTTTTGGTCAAAATCAAGTGCCAAGGGTCATAATTCATCAAGATATATCAAAATATGAAACTTGTTGATCAAGAAAACCAATTTTGCAAATTAGGGTTTCAATTTGAAAATTTTTCATAACTTAGAAATTTTTTAAGTTATGAAAATTTCTTATGTTTTCCCAACTTTCCACAACTTTTTCACCATGATGCAATTGGATTCAACAAAACTTCCAACATGAAAGTTGTAGTCCTCCATGAAATATATAACTTTGATTCAAAATGTTTTCCAAAAATATGCTTGGATATCAAGTTATGATTTTGTGAATAGGGGTCCATAAATTTTTTAACTTAGTGAAATTTTGCCCTAGTTCAGGCAGATTTTTGACCTAACTTCATGGCAACTTTTCACCTAGTTCCAAGAATAATCTCAAAATTCATTTCAAAGATGGATTGTAGATAATTTTACAGCCTTTCCAAAATGTCCAAGAACTCTTCAAGATCATTTATGGTTAGGGAGAATCGAAGAAATAAAAATGGCAATTTATCACTTTTGTTCAAGGCATTTTTCACAATGGTTCAAGTTGCAAATCAATTTCAAACATGCTTGTACTTGGTTTTACAGGTTCTAATCCCTTATACACTCCATAATTAAATGCAAACACATTGGATAATGGTCTTGTTCTGATCTTTGAAGCATTGCACATTGAATTAATCCAAAAATGGCATAAAGTTGACATTGCTACTTTGATAAAGCTTGCTTTTTCAAACTTTGCAAATCTTGAGCCATGGACCTAATATTTTGCTGCAAACAATATCCACAAATATCAGACAACTTGTACCAACTATGTGCAGCTAGCAAGCAAGCCTGTACAGGCTTTGGCATTGTCACTTCCAACTTTTCTTCAAAAGCAAGAAACTTGCAAAAGTCAAGATAACTCATCCATCTGATAAAGGCAAGCCTTGGCCTCATTGGAACCAACTTCAGAACATTGTAACAAGCAAGAAACACAAATTCAAAACCTCCAAAACATTCAAAAACACAAAAAACCCAAGTTCTTGCCCAAACAGGGCATCTTCTGCAGAACCATTTCCAAAACAATATTGGCTCGTGCGTTTTGCTTTGAAACACTTCAAACACATTCCCCACATCACACCTAAACTATCCAGGCCCTTTTCTTGCAACTGTGTGCCCTGTTTCAAGCTTCACCATTTTCATTTTGAAGGTTTGCAGGTTGACTCGTGCAACAAGATTCAAGCACCTACAAGGCAAGTTGAGCATTGGAGAAGCTTGAGGGAACTTAAAGGAAACTCACAAGAACTTCAGGCCTCACTCAAAGTTCCCACATTGCCATATCCAAACTCAACTGAACAAGGTATTTGTCAAGTTTCTATCTCTCTATTTAGGCATCTTTAAGCTTAGGTTTGTGAAGCAAAAATGTAGTCCTTAACATGCTTGAGCTGTACATATACTTAGTTTCCATTTATATTAACTGAGATAAGAGTATTTGGTGGTTGAAGTTCATGAAAAAACTAGGTCAGAAATTAGGGCCATTAAAATTCTCCTTGGTCTTTTAGATTTAGGTCATGTTCTTTATATCATTGGAATCGTGTGATCATGAGCTACATTTTTCATGTTACAAGTTTTTGATTTTATGCAAAGAATAGCAAGATACAGGTTGAAGAGGAAGTGCACGCAGATTTGCTGTCTGGAGGTCAGGGACGAAGCTGTCCTGGGCCAGGGCCTTGGGCCTGCTTCTATTCACACCCCTTGTTTCCTTTTTGCACCCCCTTGGCCCATTTTCTATATTTTGCATATTTTTCATTTCTTTTTATATTTTTGACTTTATTATTTTTTTCTGAACATTAAAAAATCCCAAAAATATTTTCTTAATTTTTTGCATTTTATTTTATTTTTTATCTTATTTTTTGCATATAAAAATAGTTTTATTTTAATAAATAGAAATCATTTTCTTAAAATAACCTGTAAATAATATAAAAATATCATACATTTTTATTTTATTATTTTTCACATTTAAAATATTATTTTCATACATGTTTCAATTTTTTAACATTTTATACATATTATTATTATTTTTCTTGAACAAAAATGAATAAAATAATTAATATAGAATATATTTTCTTTTAAATAAAAACTAGGGTTTTTTACCCTTTCAAAAATAATCACAATATTTTTTCTTATTTTAGACTTAAATAATTTATTTTTTACATGCATAAAACAATTACAAAACATTTTTTTGCATATTTACATTTTTATTGCATATTTAAATAATTGTTTATTTATTTATTGTATATAAATTCAATTGGGTTGTAATAGTAAATTAGGGTTTTATTTTGTGCAAATATCCCCATTCAAAACTTGTATCCCCCCTCCCATAATATTGTTGTAATAGCTTAGATTTACTTTACGCAATTTATCGCATTATATACATGTTTAGTAAATTAGGGTTTGTATGATAAGACAAAAATCAAAACAAATAGCAAGACCTAACACAAGACAAACAAAATGCATGAAAAATGACAACACCTTGCACACAAGCACCTCTAGGGTTTCACCCACTTGGTTGCCTTAAAACATGGCCATGGTATGCATGCTAGGTATCTTGGCAAAACAAAACAAAAGATCATAGTCCCTCGATGATGTTATCTTGGTTGCCTAAACAAATATGATCTTAGTCCCTTAAAACTTGCTAAAGATACTTTGCAATATTGTTATCATGGTCATACGATGACCCATGCCCGTCCTGTTTAACATCCAAAGATATGGTTATCTACCAAAACAATGGTAGGTTAACAATGTCAAAGGAATAAAAATGTATAGGAAAGACTTTTGAGTAGGTAGATGCTTCTAGTTACTTGATCAAATTTGCAAACAATCCTTGCTATTTTCAAACAAACACACATACATTTCAAAACAATTTTCAAACAACTTTCAAAACATTGAAACATTTTTCAGAAGACAAACATCTTTGTATACATTCTTACGAACGAGAATCATTACAAAGATTGCCTAAACAATGGCCTCTTTTCAAAATACTTTCAAAACCATACAAAGCACCATTTCAAACAATTGTCAAAGCAAAGCAAGTGATCTAAAACAAGTAAATAAGAGCCCATGGAAAATCATGGATGAAAAGGGTTCTAGCACCTTTCCTTTTCATAATCTACCCCCCGAACCCAAAAACAATGTCAAAGGTCTTTCCTGTGCTTTTTTACCTTTCCTTTTAGATAAAATAAAAGTCGGTGGCGACTTTTGCTAAACCGCAACATTTGCGAACACAAACGCAAGACCTCAAGCCAGTTCTCCCACCGCATCACATATAGTAACCCAAGCAATAACCCTTTAAAAATAAAGCAAGCAAACAAGAAATCAATTTGAAATGACCTAGATCCTAAGGTAAACGCCACTTTATTTAAACTCCCCAGCAGAGTCGCCAGTTCTGTGATACGGTGGAAGAACCGACTGTTAATACTGGTTTGTGTTTTGCGTTTTTTGTTCGCAAAATGTCGCGGTAAGCAAGAGTCGCCACCGACTTTTATTTTATCCAATCATGGAAAAGGAAAAAGAATAGAAAAAACCGTTTTTTGATATTTCTAAGTACGGGGGTAGATTATAGAAAGGGAAGGTGTTAGCACCCTTTCTATCCATGGTTTTCCAAGGGCTCTTAGGTACTTGCTCATTTTTTTAAAATTGCTTGTGTGTACTTGTTTTGAAAAAAGTTTTACTTCGTGATAACCCTTGTATCAGTCCTCAAGGGTGTGACGAAGTTTGTTTTGAAACTTTGTTTTGCAAGGTGTTTGTGTGAAAAGTTCTGTTGAGCAAGTATTTAAGATTCTACCTACTCGAAAAAAGGTTGTTTGTTTTCATTTCCTTTAGACAGCGTTATCCTACTATTATGGAGTAGGTATCCCCGTCGTTGGAGTTTGTAAGAGAAGTTCGAAAGGGACAGGTGCAGTCACTAAAGCAATAATTAGGAAACTTGTGTAGTAACCCTATAGTCTTAAGATCTTTCCGAGGTAACATTTCCGAGGCAACATTTTCGAGGCAACTTTTCTGAGGCAACATTCGAATGGTACATTTGATCTTTTAGACAGGAAGGCAACCACTAAAATCTCCTATGCTTAAATGACTATTTTACCGAAGACAACCGAAGTGAGGCAAACCCTAGGAGTGAAACATGTGCACGTGATTTTTCAGTTAATTAGTATTTGCACATTAAGTGAGCTACTATTTTAATTTTAAAACATTTTTCCATATAATCCTATTAACCATGCATCTAACAGTTAAAGATTACGGAAATTAAAAGTGCGAGAAAATAAACCTAGCTATTACAAGGCTTCGGGGAGGGGGATTAATTACATAACCAAAATCGGAAACAAAGTGATAAATAAAAACCCTAGTTTAGCTATTACAAACCATTGGCAGTTACAAAAAATACGAAAAGAATTAATTAAATGCGCGGAAAATTAAGTACGAGGACACTTTAAAAATAACCTAAAACCCTAATTGAGAGAAAAATATTTTTGTACATTTTTTATTTGAGAAAATAATATAATTATACATTAATTAAACCCTAATTCCTAATTGGTTTTATTTACTAAAAAAAGAATTAAATTAACCTAGTTTCTAATTAAATTAATTAAATAAAGAAAATAAATATTTTATGAAAAAATGATTTTTGGTGTTTTTGTGGTTTTTGATTTTATTAATTAAAAAAGTTAATTTGTAAACATAAATGATTAAACAAATAAAATAAATAAAAGAAATAAATAAAAGAAATTAAATTGGGCTTGTGCTGAATATCCCAAAGGGGAGTGTGATTCTGAATCTGACTTTGGGCCCAAGGTGGGTGGCCCAGGCTGGCGTGAGATCTCATGTGGGGGTCCTCTAATGGTGCACCATGCTCCTTCACTACAGGAGGCGTTGGATCTGATTGAGAGGAATCCACTGGATGGATGATGGAGGCGTATGGTGAGCGTATGAGTGGGATGCACACCTGATCTGCAAAGAAAAAATAGCACAAAGGAAATTGTTGGGACCTGGGATCGAACCCAGGTCCTTATACTCACCACCAACACGCCTCACCACTGGGCCAACTGGATTATTTGTACAAATAATGGAAACAAAATATAATATATGAAAAATAGTGGTTAGTGGGAAAACGCGCGTGGAATTTCAAATGGCCCAATGGTTGGCTGCCACATAATCTTCTTATACCTTCCTCTGTCGTATTAGACATCAGATCTATACCTACAGACCATGTTTGTAGCTAAAACCCTGCGCGTTTTCAAAATTAAGTACAAGCAATAATAATTAATACCAATGGCATGAATCAATTACTCATGACCTCCTAAATACAACTCCACTCTTTATATGGTCCAATTTGGCCTGTACATGAAGTTCCTAATTTGGAACCTCAAACCCTAATAATGGTATATGTCCATATATGCACTCAAACTTCAATCAAAGCATGCTAAAACATTGTAAACATGATAACAAACAACAATACATGATCAAAATGTGTTTATAGTGCATAAATCATGGAAATCGAATTTTAAAAATATTGCAAACTGTGATGTTCATACAAGGTGTTTCTGAGCGTGAAAGGACTTGTAATTGATCCAGTTAGCTTCAGAAACGTTCCAAGATGCGATTGGGAGTGTTGGAAGGCTTTGAATCGTCCTCTAGGATAGAGATCAGATCACCACTTTTTGTCAAAATTTGAGCTTTTGTTCTAGGCACTTCCACGACTGCCAACCCTTGTTTCATGCTTTGTTCTTGTTCATATATATCCCTCAATGAATTAGGGTTGCAAAACAGATTGAATCTTGAAGTTTTGATGAGATTTGATTCTTTAGTCATATGCAAACTTTCTAAATTGAGCCAAATTATCCCATTTTTGTACCAATCATGCTTGATTCTATTTGGTCTTGATATCTCAGCATAATTTGATTGATATCCTATCCAAAAATCATATCAAAACATATCTTTGATATTATTTACCAATTATTTGATTTTATTCAATTTTTAATAAATAAAAAATCAAAATAAAATAAATAATGAAGCATATATTATGTGAGTGAACATTTGGGTCGTGGACCATGTTACGAGTGAGGTGCAATCATGAAATGCTAAGCCCATTTGGTAAAAAATGCACTTTTGAGCATATTTGACTTTTGGCAATTTTGCAAAAAAGACCAACTTTGACAAGGCATATCTCCTCCAATTTTGACCCTAGAGAGGTGTTCTTGGACTTTTTAGAAATCTTAGGATGTCCCCTAAGAAACCCTTTTGGTCTAATTTCAATTGGGTCTTCCATGTTCATGTAAGAAGCTTTGACCCAAAAGGTGTTTTTGTTGACTTTCAAAAGGACCTATAATATAGAAATTCATATCTTTTTATGAGTGCATATTTTGAACTTAGGGGTTGAAGATGAGTTGTAGGGAATTGCATCCTCTTCAAAATGAGCCTTGGATGGAAAATTTCTGATAAAGTATTTGGAAGTTATGTTTGGTCAAAGTTTGGTTGACTTTTCCTAAGAAACCCTAATTTAGCAAATTTTGGGTTTTAATGAATTTAGGGAATTCCTTGAAGAATCATGATAAACCCTTGATAAAATTATGGATATTACTTCAAAATTTTGATGTTGACCAAAAATCTTGAAGTTTAACTGTATGTGGGCCACAATTGACTTTTGACCTAATACAGTCGATTCTCAAGCATCTGAGCAGTTGACTGAGCAAACTTCTTGTGTAGTGCTTGAAATTTGACATGGAGGGTCTTGAGAATATATTAGGACCATGGATAGAATATGAGGTCTTTGGATTTCACCTATCTTGATGAAAATGGAAACCCTAATTTGAGACACACTGCCTTAGGAGAGAGTTTGTTTGGTCAACTCTTTGGAAAACTTGAGCAAATTGAGGATCTCTAGGAGTATGTATTGAGTAAAATGATAGGGAAAATTTTGGGGTACAATAGTAGGCATGATCTTGATGGAGCACTAGATTGGTTGAAGGAAATCGAGATGATTTTCCGTGTGATGGATTGCACCCCGGCATAGAAGGTTCGGTATGGCACTCACATGCTAGCAGTTGAAGCTGATGACTGGTGGCTAGAAATGCGTGCAAGGTTGGAAGCTGCAGGTAAGGATATCACTTAGGTTGTGTTTCGTAGGGAGTTTCTGAGGAAGTATTATCCTGAAGATGTTCGGGGTAAGAAAGAGATTGAGTTCCTCGAGTTGAAGCAAGGGAACAAATATGTCATTGAGTATGCTACTAAGTTCATTGAGCTAGCTAAGTTCTATCCACATTTCGGTGGTGAAGGTGCTGAATTTTCTAAGTGCATCAAGTATGAGAATGGGTTGCGCTCGGAAATCAAGAAGGTTGTTGGATATCAGAAGATTCGCGTCTTTTCCGAATTGGTTGATAGTTGCAGGATCTTTGAGGAGGATAGCAATGCTCATCACAAGATTGTTAGTGATAAGAGAGGTAAGAATCAACAGAACCATGGAAAGCCTTATGATGATGGTAGAGGTAAACAAAGATTTGCTCATGGTCAGAGGACTAGTTGGGGATATGCTCCTGCTAGGGTTGTATGTTTCAAATATGGGAAACCTGGTCACAAGAGTAATATGTGCACTACTGCTGATGGGAAGAGGTGTTTTCGTTGTGGTAAGATTGGGCATATGATATATGACTGCAAGCATAGGGAGATGATATGTTTCAACTGTGGTGGAGAAGGACACATTGGTAGTGTGATACGGTGGTAGAACCGACTATTTTTACTGGTTTGCATTTTGCATTTTTTGTTCGCAAAATGTCGCGGTAAGCAAGAGTCGCCACCGACTTTTATTTCATCCAATCGGAAAGGAAAAAAGTACAGAAAAAAAAATCCTTTTTTGAGATTTTGAGTACGGGGGTAGATTATAGAAAGGGAAGGTGTTAGCACCCTTTCTATCCATGGTTTTCCATGGGCTCTTAGGTACTTGCTCATTTTTAAATTGCTCGTGTTTGTGTGCTTGTTTTTTGAAAAATATTTTACTTCGTGATAACCCTTGTATCAGTCCTCAAGGGTGTGACGAAGTTGTTTTGAAAATTTGTTTGAAAAGTGTAAGTGTGAAAAGCTTTGATTTGAGCAAGTACCTACTAGCATATACCTACTCGGAAAAAAAAGATCATTTCTATTCTTGTTTCCTTTGGACAACACTATCCTACTATTGAGAAATAGGTAGCATCGTTGTTGGAATCTGTAAGGGTCAATTCAAAAGGAACGTACAGTCACTAAAGCAATATTGGGACACCTTAGTAGTAACCCTAGAGTCTTAAGATCTTATTCGAGGCAATATTTCCGAGGCAACATTTCCGAGGCAACATTCGAATGGGACATTTGATCTTTTTAAACTGGAGGGAAACCACTAAGACATCCTATGCTTAATAATCGAATACCGAAGGCAACCGAAGTGAGATTATACCCTAAGAGTGAATATGTGCGAGTGATTTGTTTCAGTTATTTATCTTTTCACATTAGGGTTTTCTAACCATTTTAATTTTGTCATGCATTCTTGCCATATAATCCTATTAGCATACATCTAGGAGTTAAGTATTTGCGGGAAATAAAAATGCGAGAAAATAAACCTAGCTATTACAAGGCTTTAGGGAGGGGGATTCATTACATTGCCAAAAATCATGGATTTAAACAGTAAATGTAAACCCTAAATTAACTATTACAAACCCTGTACAGTTACAAAATAATGGCAAAATAATCAACAAGCGCGCGGCGAATTAAATGCGAGGCGATTAGGGTCTTGACCCTTTGACTAATCCTACTTGCGATTGATTAAAGAAAAATGTTTTTTGTCATGTTTTGTCATTTGAGAAAATAATGGAAAATTGAATTAAAAAAAGGACCCTAATTACTAATTACTTTTAATTAAGAAAAATAATTAAGTTAACCTATTTTTTGTGTTTTTGACTTGAGAAAAAAAAATTTAATTGCAAAATTAAACCTAATTTCTACTTGATTTGAATTATAGAAAAGAAATTAAATTAATCTAGATTTCTAATTAAATTAAATAACTTAAAGAAAATGCTTTTTTTTGGTATATTGTGATTTTTTGATTTTATGTAAATAAAAAGTGATTAATTTTTGTGAAAAATAATTAAACAAACTAATTAAAATAAAAGAAATAAATAAAGAAAAGAAATAGAATGGGCATGTATGCTTAGCAAAAAAGGGGGTGTGAAGCTTAATTCTTTTAGCCTAATAAGCTCCAAGCCTGGTTGACCACGCCTGATTTGGTGCGTTGTTGACTTTGAGGAGCATGGTAGACCTTCATTGGAGAGGCGTGGGATCTGATGATACGTTGGATCACTTGGACAGATGTTGATGGAGTATGGTGGTCGCTGGATAGTGCACTACATTGGATCTATTGAATGAAAATAACATAAACGAAATACTGGGACCTGGGGATTGAACCCAAGTCCTTATGATCAATACCAGCGCTTGCTTTCCAGTTGTGCTGCACATTTTTGTTGTTAGTGTAATAATAATAAAACATAATATGCACTAAAACGTGAGTAGGTGGCCTAAATAGAAAAAGCACGCGCCAGTTTGAATGGACCAATCATTTTCCTCCACACCATCATCTTCTTCCCTTCTCCATCGTTTTAGACGAAGGGACTTTTACCTACAGCAGTCTTGCTGTAACTATAAACCTGTGACATTCAAAAATTATGTACAAGCAATATAAATGAAAGGTAATGGTATCAATCAACTCGTCTCATCCTCACGAGCATCATGGTACCTGATTCAAGTCCTAATTTTGCCTGTACTGAAAACCCCTAAAATGAGCCCTGAAACCCTAGCAATGGCAAATGCGTATATAAGCTTCAAAAATGCAATCAAACCATCATGTTAGCTTGCAAACATGATAATAATCACAAATAGGACAATTAAAGGTGCTAATGATGCGTAAATTGCAAAAATCAAATTTGAAAAAGCTTGCAAACCGCGTGAGGTGCAGAGGCGAATTCTGAGCGCTTTAGACCTTGCAAGTAGTGGAGATGGCTTCAGTGCATGCCCAGGATGTGATGGCTGGCTTTGAATTTCTCTTAAAGGTCCTCTAACCTGCAAACCGAACCTCACTTTTTGTCAAGATTTTTGAGCTTTGTTCTATGCCTCTCACGACCTCTAACCTTCTTTTTTGATCTGGAATCCTTCATTGTATAACCTAGAGTGAATTAGGTTAACAAACTTGGATTGAATCTTTGCATTTATCCAAGATTTGATTTAATTTTCAAGTTGTATGATATGTTCCTATTTTGAGCCAAAACATGCCTTTCTTGTATCAATTGGCCTTAACTCGAATTGATCTTGCAAACTCAGCATATCTTGATTGCCAAACTGTCAAAAAAACAAATTAAATCATATCTTTATTAATTTTCATCATTTATTTGATTTAATTCACTTTTTAATTAATGAAAAATCAAAATAAATTGAAAAATGAAGTACATAATGGGTGAGTGAACATTTGAGTCGTGGACCACATTATGATTGAGGTGCAAGCATAAAAAGTGGGGCCCATTTAGCAAAAAATGCAAATTTGAGAACATTTGACTTTTGACAATTTTGCAAAAATGGTCAACTTGGCCAATGCATAACTCTCTCAATTTTGACCCTAGAGAGGTTTTCTTGGACCTTTTAGAAATATTAGGATGTCCTCTAAACAAACCTTTTGGTCTCATCTCAATTGAGTCTTCCATGTTCATGTATGAAGCTTTGACCCAAAAGGTGTTTTTGTTGACTTTTCAAATGGACCTACAATGTCAAAATTCATATCTTTTTGTGAGTGAATATTATGGACTTGGAATATGAATATGAATTGTAGGGAATTTCGTCCTCTTCAAAATGAGCTTTGGATGGGTCATTTCTGATAAAGTATGAGAAAGTTATGCTTGGTCAAAGTTGAGTTGACTTTTCCTATAAAACCTTAATTTAGCAACTTTTGGGTTTTGATGAATTGTGAGCAATCCTTGAGGAATCATGATCCACCCTTGATAAAATGATGTATAATAATTCAAAATGAGGATGTTAACCAAAAATATTAAAGTTTGACTGTATATGGGCCACATTTGACTTTTGACCTAGTACAATTGATTTTCAGGCATTTGAGCAATTGACTGAGCAAACTTCTTCTCAAGGCTTGAAACTTGACATGGATGATCTTGAGAACATATTAGGACAATGGTGAGCATTTGAGTTCTTTGTCGTTCACCCATCTTGATGAAGATGGAAACCCTAATTTGAGGTATACTGCCCTAGGAGAGAGTTTGTCTGGTCAACTCTTGGGCAACCTCGAGCAAATAGAGGGCCTCACATGACATTTGTTGAGAAATATGAGAGGTAAAATTTTGGGGTACAACAGCTGCCCCTATTCAATCGTCTGCCTTTCGTGATCTAAAGGTGGAAGATGATTGAACACTAGAGTGCCCAGAAATTTTCACTCGCATGAAGTGGCACTTGATTTGTGATATCGGGAATGGGCTTACAGATGCCATTAAGAGGTCGATGATGGAAGATTGTCGAAGATGGGCTTAAAGATGCCATCCGAAGAGGTGTCAATCGCATAAGAGATTCCTTTGCGAGAGCCCGTATTCTTGTTGTTGAGGAGGACCTCGCTAGAGAATGCAGGTATCTGTCTCGGGATAAATAGAGTTTTAGGAGCTTCAGTTGTCTGTTACTCCACTGGGGAATAACTCCGGTTTGGGGAAGCAGAAGTGAACCGCGTATCTGATCGGGGTATATGCTGCACCGCGACTTACTAGAGATATTCGAAACCAATTGTGTTTGATTGGGTCCTGGTCTTACAATGTTGTGGACTGCTGTCTGGAGGATAAGAGAGGAAGAACCCGAATAGTAAGGTTATGAGAAGGAACCTAGATAGTATGGTTACTTCGAGATGAAAGCCTGGATAGTAGGACTGTGAGAAGGAACCTGGATAGTAGGGTTACTTCGAGATGAAAGCCTGTATAATAGGGCTTGAGAAGGAACCTGGATAGTAGGGCTGTGAGAAGGAATCTGGATAGTAGGGTAACTTCGACATGAAAGCCTGGATAATAGGGCTGTGAGAAGGAACCTGGATAGTAGGGTTACTTCGAGATGAAAGCCTGGATAGTAGGGCTTGAGAAGGAACCTGGATAGTAGGGTTACATCGATATGAAAGCCTGGATAGTAGGGCTGTGAGAAGGAACCTGGATAGTAGGGTTACTTCGATATGAAAGCCTCGATAGTAGGGTTGTGAGAAGGAACCTGGATAGTAGGGTTACTTCGATATGAAAGCTTGGATAGTAGGGCTTGAGAAGAAACCTGGATATGAGGGTTACTTCGAGATAAAAGCCTGGATAGTAGGGCTGTGAGAAGGAACCTGGATAGTAGGGTTACTTCGATATGAAAGTCGGGATAGTAGGGCTGTGAGAAGGAACCTGGATAGTAGGGCTACTTCAATATAAAAGCCGAGATAGTAGGGTTATGAGAAGGAACCTTAATAGTAGGGTTACTTCGAGATGAAAGCATTGATAATAGAGCTTGAGAAGGAACCTGGATAGTAGGGTTGTGAGAAGGAATCTGGATATTAGGGTAACTTGGACATGAAAGCCTGGATAGTAGGGTTGTGAGAAGGAACTGGATGGTAGGGTTACTTCGAGATGAAAGCCTGTATAGTAGGGCTTGAGAAGGAAGCTGGATAGTAGGGTTACTTCGAGATGAAAGCCTTGATAGTAGGGCTGTGAGAAGGAACCTGGATAATAGGGTTAGTTCGATATGAAAGCCTGGATAATAGGGCTGTGAGAAGGAACCTGGATAGTAGGGTTACTTTGATATGAAAGTTTGGATAGTAGGGCTTGAGAAGGAACCTGGATAGTAGGGTTACTTCGAGATAAAAGCCTGGATAATAGGGCTGTGAGAAGGAACCTGGATAGTAGGGTTAATTCGATATGAAAGCCGGGATAGTAGGGCTGTGAGAAGAAACCTGGATAGTAGGGCTACTTCGATATAAAATCTGGGATAGTAGGACTGTGAGAAGGAACCTGGATAGTAGGGTTACTTCGATATGAAAGCCTAGATAGTAGGGCTGTGAGAAGGAACCTGGATAATAGGTGTTGTACCCCAAAATTTTCCCTCCCATTTCTCATTGATTTCTCATCACAAAGCCCTTGAAGATCAAGATCCAGTTAGGGTTTCATCTGCTCAAGACTTCTCCTTGCACTGTTGACCCAAATTAGGGTTTGTATTTGCACATAGGTGTTTTGACCTAAAATTCCTAATATGACTTTCAGGCTTCATATTGGACTCCCAAGTTTATCCTCATCAAGTTTCAAGTCTTGATCCCAAGTTTTGCCCAGTCAATTGGACAGTTGACCTAGAAATCAACTGTATTGGGGAAAAAGTCAACTGTGGCCAATTGACAGTCAAAACTCATGAAAATTGACCCACATCAACATTATGAACTCCTATGAACCATTTGATCAAGTTTGGATCACAATTCCACAAGAAATTTGATCAGATCACCAAAAGGGCAAAATGGTCATTTTTAGGGTTTTGACTGCACAAAGGTAATTTTTGACTGTTTGACCTAGCCAATGGCAAACCAAGTTCACATATGGACTCAAGGACCCCATGGAATTATCTTGACATGCTCAACAAACTCAAAAGATCCCAAGTACACAAGATTGACAGTTGAATTTCGCAGTCAATTGATCAATTTTGACTGTATACTGAAAAGTCAAACTTTGACTTTTTGGTCAAAATCAAGAGTCAAGATTCATTTTTCATCAAAACATGCCAAATCATGAAACTTGTTCACCAAGAAATCAAAAAATGCAAATTAGGGTTAGAAATGAGAATTTTTCATAACTTAGAATTTTTCTAAGTTATGAAAAACCCTAATTTTTTCCCAACTTTGCCCCACTTTCTCACCAAGATCTATTTGGATTCAAACAAAAGTCAAAACATGAAAGTTTTATCTTGTTGCATAATCTACAACTTTGATTCACAAAGTTTTCCCAAATGAGGCTTGTATCTCAAGTTACAAATTTTTGAATAAGGGCACTAAACCATTCTTAACTTAGTGAAATTTTAACCTATTTTGACAAGGTTTTCTACCCAACTTCAAGGCCATTTTCCATACACTTCCACTTGGAATTTCAATTTGCATTTCAAAGATGGATTGTAGTACACATTCCAAGCTTTCCAAAATGTCCAAGAACTTCTCAAACAACCTCATGGTTAGAGAGAATCGAATTTCACAATATAGCAAAAACTCACTTTTGATTAGGCCAAGTTACATGTTCATAACACTATGCATTTTCAAAACTCAGCATGCCACTTGATTACAGGCCTTTTATCTCAATTACACTCATAAATTTAATGCCAAACCATTGTGCCAAGACCATGTTTTGTGTGTTCAAGCATTGCCTAGAAGATTAATCCATTTATAGATAAAGCATTATATCCATTTTTGCAAAAGTTTCACTTTATGTCATGATGCAAATCCACAAGTACAAATGAAATCTAATTGGCACAAGATTATGAGCAAAACACTCTGATCAAGGAGAGATTATGCAGCACATTAGGGGGCCTCTACTGACCTAGAACACAACTTGGGCATTTGTTGCTTAAAGTGTAAGTAACTTGGCATTTTGTAAGAGAACTCTCATATCGGCTTACAAACACTTAAGCAAACTTGTAAAACAGATCCAAGACATCCCAACCAAGCTAGTACACGACCCTAACCACCCTCATACACTCCCAATCCCAGAATCACCTTCAAACTGCAAGAACAGGGCAAGGCCTGCAGTTTGAGTGCCATCTCCCATTTCTCTCAAGCTTTCTTGCCCAAACCAGTTCACACACATTCCCTAGCATCTATGCAAGCTAACCATGACTTGAAACACGACCTGTAATTCCTCTAACAAGTTCCACCATTT
The DNA here is from genome assembly GCA_948472305.1 of Vicia faba. Taxonomy (NCBI): domain Eukaryota; kingdom Viridiplantae; phylum Streptophyta; class Magnoliopsida; order Fabales; family Fabaceae; genus Vicia; species Vicia faba. The sequence goes on along the minus strand of OX451735.1, from coordinate 1,552,757,391 downwards.
TTACTTTTTCATTTTGCAGTTGAAGTTCTACAGCTCAATTCAAGGTGTCTCAAGGCAAAGTAAATATTGGAACAGCATCACCACACCTCAAGGAAGCTATACCAACCATTATCTTGCACTGAAAGCTCCCCCATTGCCAGATAGAACTTCAACTGAACAGGTATTTTGGTGAACTTCTATCTCTCTTATTAGGCATCATTAGCTCTAAGTTTGTGAATAAGCAATGTTTTACTCATGCCACTGAACATGTACATGCTTTTACTTTTCATTTCTTTTGCCTGAGCTGTGAGAATTTAAGGTTTGAAAATGGCAGAAAATCTAGGTCAGGATTTGGGGGAGAAGAAATTCTCTCTCATCTTAGAGAGTTAGATCAAGTTCTGCATATGGTCGGATTCGTCTCTTGATGCTGAACATTTTTTATGTTATGAGTTTTCATTGATAAGCCAGGAATCAGGATGTTTGGATGGAAGAACAGGGCGCGCATTTTTTTGAATAATGTTGTTCAGAGGTTGAAGAAGGTGCCTCATGGGCTGGGCCAACTTTTGTTTTGCTTCTTACACCATACTTTTTGATTCATACCCCCCTGAGCCCATTTGCTTGATTTAATGTTTTTTTTTTATTTTTCTTTTTCATTTTGACTCATTTATTTTTTCTAATAATGTTTAAAACCTGAAAAATCATTTTTACACCATTTTTTGCATTTTTTAAGTATTTATTTGTTTATATATACTATTATACATAAATATATATATACTATTATTTAGAAATATTATTAATAATGTAAACATATTGTATTTCTGATTTTTATTTCATTTTTCCCTTTTGAAACATTTTTGTATAAAAAATACTTTTTTTATAAAATTAAATATTATTATTTTGTGCATATTTAATATATTTTGCAAATAGTATATATATATATATATATATATATATATATATATATATATATATATATATATATATATATATATATATATATATATATATATATATATATATATATATATATATATATATATATATATATATATATATATATATATATATATATATATATATATATATATATATATATATATATATATATATATATATATATATATATATATATATATATATATATATATATATATATATATATATATATATATATATATATATATATTAACACACTTAGGGTAAAATACTAAAAATATACATCTTTTTATTTTTATTTTTATTTAACACTAAAAATACATTTTTATAAATATACTATATTTTATTTTATTTTTGTATGTAAATAGTAAATATTATATATATTAAATAATTAATACCCTTTTGATTAAAACTAGGGTTTTGCCCTAAATATGAAAATACTACAAAAAATAATGCCTTTTTTTATTTCTTTTTTATTTTACATAAATAATATTTTTTTTCATACATATAAAAATTCTTTTTGCATTCTTGCATATTTGTTTTATTTCTATTTAATTTATGCCTTTAATCATATTGTAAATATTCAAAGAAAATGATGTAATAGCTAGGTTTAATTTCTTGTCTAAATAACCCCCATTTGAAACATTTGTACCCCCTCCCCATATTATTGTGTTGTAATAGTGTAGGAATTTTATTTTTTCGCGCTTTAACGCTTTTTAAATATGCCATGCTAGAATTAGGGTTTGTATGTAAATAAAACGAACAAAATAGTTTGACTTAATCTCAAGATAAACAAGCATGAAAATGGACAACACATCTCACACTTGCACCCCTAGGGTATTCCACTTTGATTGCCTTCAAATAATTGGGTCATATTGTATGTTAGGTTTCTTTGGGTAAAACAAATAATCAAATGATCATAAGTCCCTCGATGACGCTTTCAAAAAGTTGCCTAAAATGATCAAATCCCTTTCAAAGAAAAATTGCCCAAAGACATTTAACACTATTGCAATTATGGTCTAAACGATGACCCGCGCCCGTCCCTTTCACCTCCTAATGCAAGGTTGTCCACCAAATGCAATGGTGGAACAAAATTGTCAAGAGGATTAAAACATAACAAAATCTTTGAGAAAACTTTAGGGTAGATAACTCTTAAGTACTTGTCAATTTGCAAAGAAAACACTTGCCTAATTTCAAACCACACTTCACAAACACTTTCAAAACAAACTTTCAAAAAACTTTGAAACATCTTTTCAAAAGACAAAACACCTTTTGTAAAACATTCGAGTAAAGAATTGTTACAAGGGTAGCCTATACAAGGCATCTTTTCAAAACATTTTCAAAACCACACACAAAGCACCATTTCAAACAATTGAAAACCAAGGCAAGTTGATCTAAGCAAGTACCTAAGAGCCCATGGATAACCATGGATAGAAAGGGTGTTAATACCTGTTGTACCCCAAAATTTGCCCTCCCATATTCATCAAGAATTATCAAAGTCAAGGTCACAAAATGTCCCAAGGGTTGTGCAGCTCTACTGTCTCCTGTACAGTCAAAACTAGGGTTTGAGTTCTGGTCAAGCAAATGAACTTTTCAAAGGCCTAATCAAGTCCCATGTGCCTACAAAGATGGTCAAATATCCTCATGTCAAGTTTCAAGGCATTCAGCTCAAAATTGCACAGTCAAAACCCTAAATTGCACTACAGTCAACTGTAGGGGCAAAATGGTCATTTGACAATCAAAAGTTCAAATTTTTGGTCAATATATCATTTTGAAGCCACAAACATCATTTGATCAATGCTTGATCATGATTCTCAAAATTTGGCTCAGAAATCATCAAAAGATGCAAAAGTTGCTATATTTGGACAGCTGAAAAAGTCAACAGAAATTGACCAGGGCATAACTTTCACATGGATTATCAGAAAAATTCCATCCAAAGCTCATTTTGAAGAGAAAGACATTTCCTACAATTCATCTTCATGTTCCAAGTCCAAGAAATGCTCTCACAAAAAGTTATCAATTTCAACATTATAGGTCATTTTCAAAAGTCAACAAAAAGTGACTTTAAGTCAAAGGCCATAACTTGAGATTGGTAAATCAAAATGACATGGGACCAAAGGCATTGGTTAGAGGACTCAAAGACCTTTCCAAAATGTCCAAGAACATGTGAAAAGCTTAAAATTGACCAAGTTATGCCTTGTGGAAGTTGGGAAATTTTTGGAAATTTTTGAAAGTCAACATTGATGCAAAAGGCCTAAAAATGCTAATGGGCCCAATTTTCTTCCAAATTTCTTCATGCCAAGCCTATGCACGACCATTAAGCCCAAGGGGAAGTATTTTCACATTTTTTTATTATTTATTTGAATTTATATTAATATTTATTCATTTAAATTATTTAAATAAATAGAAAATACAAAACTTGACCAAAACAAATCTTTCCATGCATATTTATTCTCAATGATTCGTGTACATGCCAATTAGGGAAGTTTTGGTGTGATTGGAGCTGATTGAACACAAAAGGCCATGGAAAAAGATTCAAAAAGATTTCATACAAAATCAAATATCCAAACATTGAATACCATGGATTTTATGCAACTTTCTTAACCTAAATCATTCCTTACAAGTACTAGGAGGAAACCCTAATGCAAAAAGACTGGTAGCTGCGCAAGAAACAAGCCATTGCATTATTGAATTTTTCCATAAAAACTCAAGAACTGAAAAGTGCCTTAGGAACCGATTCAAGCTTCCAAACCTATCCAAAAAGCTTCAGTGGCAATTACTGGACACGTTCCAACCATTAGAATCAAGTCAGACCTCAAGAAACGGTATCAAGACTCGTGACTGTATAAAGAAAAATTCTTGAACGCATATCATAATTTAAGCATATTTCTTGAGTTTTATTTGTGGATTCATGATTGTTGTTTTGTTCTGATGCTAACCATGCTAATGAATTCCGTTTTTGTGCAATATACATGATTTCACCATGAATAACCTTTAGGGTTTCAGGAGCTCAAAAGAGGGTTTCTCTCATACGGCAAAATTAGGCCACGAGACCAAGCCTAACAAACTCAGCACCTCCAGACGATGAGGACTGAACCCTCGCGATGGATTTATGTTCCATATATGGCTAATCGCTATTTTCTGGAAAACCCTCTAAAGCCACGCCTCAAAACCGTTCCCATAGCGTTTATATTACAGGGTAGGGGAAGGAGATGATATCGTGTCCATCAACCATTGGACAGTTTGAATTTTTGCGCGAAATTCCAAAGTACTAACGCGTTATTATTATATTGTTATTTGTTTATTATATGTTAACTAAATGCACTTGGATCAGTTGGTAACATGACACGCTTGGAACCCTCAAGACCTGGGTTCAAGTCCCAGGTCTGGCCAAAATTTCACATTATTTTTCATAAGGAATTCCTATGCAGCGCCCTTGACGTGGTCCACTATGCACACTCAATAATTACCATCCACGCGTCCAGTTACTCTAATCCAAGGGCCAGGATCCAGGGAATATCATGAAGGCAAGTCAACGCGCTAGCACAGGATCTAAAAAGTCAACAGAATTCACCACAGATGGGCCAGGCTTTTTGGACCAACACCTCTCAAATTGGGATTATACCCCCCTGGTTTGCCTTTCTTCTCATAATTTATTTTTTTCTAATTATCATATTATTTGTTGTTTTAATTAATTAATTATTTTTTTCATCAAAATAACAAAAACGTACAAAAGTCAGAAAAATAAAAAATGCAATATTTATTTATTATGACTATTTTTAAACATGTAAATAATTTAGGTTAATTAGGCTATCATTTTAATCTTTCTAATAAAAAATCAAAAAGTAGAATTTAGGTTTAAACAACTTTTTATTTCTTTTTTTAATTTTCCTTTTTTTCAGAATAATATTATTTATTTATTTATTTTCTTATTTTAACTGTACATAAATTAATTTAGAGTTTAATTTAGGTTTAATCAAAAAATTTTCATAATAAATAAAAAAATACTAGAATTAGGGTTTGTCTTTCAATTTAATTTCAATTAATTTCTTGTCCTTATTAAATCTAAAAAATACAAAAATATCAAAAATACCATTTGTCATTTAATTTTAATTTTAATTTCCTTGATTAACTTTAATTATTTGCAAAAGGGTCCAACGCCCTAGTTTCGTTTTAATTATTTAATTCGCGCGTTTATCTTTTATCGTTTATTATAATTATGTAATTGCCCCTAAGCCATGTAATTTAAACTTCTCGCCCTTTATTTTCTTCGCATTATTTATTTTTTTCGCTAAATCGGGTCCGGTTTAATTTGGGCGATGTGGACCCGCGCCATTTGTAATAGTTTAGCTTTATTTCCTCGCAAAATATATAACTGTTAACCAAGCATGAAAGAATGAATGTTTAATTAAAATCAAGCGTAGATCACAATGGCATGACAAAAGACAAATAAATAACTGAAACATGACACACGATTCGCACACACCACCCCTAGGGTACGCCTCACTGTTGCCTTTCGAAAGGTGATCGTCGAGTAGAGGATGTCTTAGTAAGTCCTCATGATCCGGGAACCTGGCATGAGGGTAGCTTCTAAGGTGTCTTCCCATTGCTCTAGTGATCACCATGTCCCGAACCTCGAATTGACCCGAACACCTCCAACGGTGGTGCTACCTACCTCTCAATGGTGGGGTGGCACTACTTTAAAGGACTCTTACACAGACGAATTCCTTAGGGTAGGTAGGTTCTCGTAGGTACTTGCTCTAAACTCAAAAAATACTTTTCACACCACACAAAAGCTTTCAAAACAAAAAAACTTTTCAAACACTCTGACGTATGAGTCGATCTGGAATTTTTTTCAAAAGAAACTTTTTAACCCACATCTGAAAAGCAAACACACAAATTGAAAACACATTGAGTAAGTACCTAAGAGCCCATGGATAACCATGGATAGAAAGGGTGCTAACACCTTCCCTTTCTATAACCTACCTCCCGAACCGAGAGCGATCTCTTTAAGGAATTTTTCTGTGCTTTTGTCCTTTCCATTTGGAGAAAATAAAAGACGGTGGCGACTCTTGCTTACCGCGACATTTCGCGAACCAGCTTTTAAACAGTCAGTTCCAGATCCACCGATCACAGAACTGGCGACTCTGCTGGGGAGTTTGATAACTTAAAGTGGGGTATACCTTAGGGTTAGCTTATAACTATGTTTTCAATTGTCTTCCTTGTGTGCTTTAAATTGTGGGTTGCTTGGGAGTTCTATAGGTCCTACACCCGGATCTGGGGGATACCTTTCTTAGAAAGTAGCAACAAGGCTGTGAGGGAACTGTGCGGGGTATACCGACACGGTTGAAACAGTCTGCTACGTTGATGTGGCACTTTGGTGTGTACCGGTAACCCTTGAGTTCAGTCAAGGAGAGTACGGGGCCTCCGCGTGGTGTCGTGAAGCATCAACAGACCTTAGGAACCTTAATTGAACAATCTTGGCCTCTTTAGGGTAGTGAGATAACTGACTTTGGTGCAGTCCGAGGTTGGTTGATACTCGATACTACACTCAATTGAGGGTTGCTTTCCTGGAATATTTCGGTCGCCAGTTCAGTGGCTAAATCGAAACGATGAACAATGAAAGCAATCCAGTGATATTGGGACCCTTAGAACCCGGTTACTTTGATAGGACAGGTTGAACCCATCAACTTCAAGAGGGTACTACCCAGACCCCATGCTGGCCTTAAACCTTAAGGGCTCCTCTTGTGTGACTTGTGTGCCTTCGTACTTGCCTACTTGCATGCTTGTTATCTGACATCTGAACTTCTTGCAGGTTTTGTTTATAGTCCTTAACTAGGACTCATAACAAGGTTTAATGAATTTCCTGCAGGTTTTATTCATAGTCCTTAACTAGGACTCATAACAAGGCTTACTAAGTTTCTTGCAGGTTTTTGTTTTAGTCCTTAACTAGGACTCATAACAAGGTTTACCGAGTTTCTTGCAGGGTTTGTTTTAGTCCTTAATTGGGACTCATGACAGGTTTTACCGAATTTCTTGCAGGGCTTGTTCATAGTCCTTGATTGGGACTCATAACAGGGTTTACCTACATCACCCCATGCATATCATGACATCATACCATTGCATACATCCTAACCCATTTCAAGGATCTCAAGGGCTCGTGATGCAGGTCATGATGAATCAAACATCTAGCAAAGGGCAAAGAGGATTTATTTTCCTCTAGACAAAGTTGTCAGGGGCTATGACCCACTTGATATGGTGAGCTCTGACTCTTGAAGAAAGTTCCCTTAACCAAGGTTGTTTGGAAATCAAAACCAGACATGATGACTAAAGTCAGGGGCTATGACCCACTGGATATGGTGAGCCTTTGACCCTTGAAGAAGGGCTCTCTACAACAGGAAGTTCTTTCAATCAAGTTACCGGTCCTCAACTCTAACAAGTTTCTCTGTTTACCCCGCGAGATCCTTGAAATCATTGCATGCATGCCATACATCTCATTGCATTACAGGTATCCCTTTGACAGGTTGCTTACCTTTCTCCGCTGTTTATTTCAGCCGATCGTCATGAATTCTGGATCATCAGCTGAACAGTCCATCAAGGATCTCCAGGCTCAGAACGCCCAGTTCCAAGAGCTGATCCTGAATTTGACCCAGGGGCAACAAGATCTGAAGGCTTTGCTTTTGAAGAAGGATAAGAAAAAGAAGAGGACTGTTCTGTTCAGTCCTAGACGCAGATTTGGGAATACACCACAAGTTGAAGCTGAGAGGACAACCCCATCTGTGGGGAAAAGCAGTCATCATGAGAGAGAGGTTCCCAGTCCAGTGGTCTCCGACAACGAGACAGATTTTGATGAAGAGCAGTACCCTCCTGCTGATGACAGATATAAGCAACTGGAGGACAGAATGAAAGCTATGGAGGTTCAACAGGTACCTGGGCTGGATTTCGGAGATCTGGGTTTGTCGACTGGTGTGATTATCCCACATAAATTCAAAGCACCAACTTTCTCGAAGTATGACGGGGCGTCTTGTCCCAAGCTGCACTTAAGGTCCTATGTTCGAAAGATTCAGCCGTACTCTGCGGACAAGAATCTATGGATCCACTTCTTCCAGGAGAGTCTTTCAGGGACTCATCTCGAATGGTTCTATCAGCTAGATGGGACCAAGGTTCGTAACTGGGAGGAGTTGGCTACTGCTTTCTACAAGCAGTATCAGTATAATGCCGACCTTGCTCCTACGCGTACCCAACTCCAGGGTATGTCGTTAGGATCAAGTGAAGGTTTTAAAGAATATGCGCAGAAATGGAGGGATCTTGCTGGAAGGGTACAACCACCTCTGACTGACCGTGAACTCGTGGACATGTTCTTGGGGACCCTGTCTGGTCCATTCTTCAACCACCTCATTGGTAACTCATCTGCTGGATTTACCGACCTCATCCTGACCGGCGAAAGAATTGAAGCTGGTATCAAGAGCGGGAAAATCCAAGAGGCCACACCTTCTGATATTCATAAAAAGCCTTACACGGGAAAGAAGGAATCTAATGCTGCATACAGCCAAAAGAGTCGTCGTGACCAACATGCAGGGGCAGTCATGATCTCTGGTTCTGCACCACGCCGTCAACCACAAAGGGGAAATCAGCAAAGGCCGGACGGGCCTAGAAGACAGTTCACCAATATTAACATGCCATGGTCGCAAGCACTGCAACACATGCTGAAGATGAACCTAATTACAGTGATCAACCCTCCTGCCAATCCTAAGACCTCCTCTCCTAGCTACAATCCAGAAGCCAGATGCGCTTATCATTCCAATAGCCCGGGGCACGATACTGAGGACTGTTGGGCACTGAAGTACAAAATTCAGAACATGATCGATGCCAAAGAGATCGAGTTCGAGCCTGCTGAAACCCCCAATGTGATCAATGCTCCATTGCCAAAACATGACTAGGATTGGAGATTTTTTGTTCATTTGATTTCAAGCTGTATTTTCCTTTCTTGTTCAGATAAACGATTATCATGTTAAACTCTTTTATTTCATGAATGCATTACACATGTCTGTCTTGATTTAATTATGTTTACTATGCTTAAAACTGCTTTCATATTTTCGCGATGGTCAACTCTTAATTGAAAATTCTAAACCTCTTGAGGGAGGATGACGAAAAAGATACCACATTACAGTATGCTTTTGAACAGACCCCGCTTATGAGGTACAGGCATTGTTTCAATCCCTAAACACTGGAGTTATAAGGATGATAAACCCTCGTCAACCCATCTGAGCCAAAGAAGTAGGAGTTTTTATTTTCGAAAATTAAAACCCTTTATCATAACCCAGGGCAGGGTAGTCTTCTCAGTTGATCCAAGTGCATAACGAATGGCACCAAAGAGATCCTTACGAAAAACGGTGATGGTTCAGAACAATCATAAAGACAGGCGGTTTTTATCAAAAAAAAAATCATAAACAAAAAACCCAAAAAGGCAAAACCTACAAAAGGGACTTATGAAACTGGGGCATCCCGCTGACTGTAATTCCAAAAAGGAAACAGTTCAGGCAAAAAAAAAAAAGAAAGGGATAACAAAAATCAAGAAAGAGGTCTCACAAACCCTCAACAAAACAAAAAGGACTGCCTAGTCAGAATAAGTTATCAACATCTGAACCATCACTGAAAAATCAGAGCAAAGACTCAAACAAGGTCTAACGTATGATCAACTGAGTTTAGGTTTGGAGAATATCACGAAGAGCGGGTGGGTACAAATACTTTGAGCCTTTATCCTTTGTTTCTTAAACCGTGAACCAGGCCACGATATAACCCTTAAAAGTCCTAGCTGAAGCATGGGTTAGTTCGAAAGCATACTGTTACGAAGGTATCCTGACTCCTGAAGGTTTGCTGTAAAATATTGAGTTGACATCGCACTGTATAACAAAAAATGCATTTTCAAAATTCAAGACAGACATAGACTTCTGCATTCTTAAAATAACCTTGTTTGCATATGACTATTTGTTTGAACAGCAAGGAAATTCGCACGATGAACACCTTGTGAACAGAAGTATCTCCAATCAAGGGGCACAGTAGGAGCATTGCTCATTACCTGGGGCATGGCAAAATACTTCCAACAGGGGCAACTCCCTACTTTCTGAGAACGGACATAGTCGAAAAATACTACGCACAATCAAAGACCCGCTAGGTTGACACACCTAGGCAAAAATAAGGGCTTCCCGGCGAACCAAAAGGGTTCGGGCAAAATGAAGGGATGAAACGAAAAAAACATGTACACCCGGCAAGTCGAAAACCTGGAAAGGCGGCTTGGGCAAAAATGGGTATCCCGGTGGACTGAAAACCCGAAAGGGCGGTCCAGGCAAAAGTTAGGGATCAAAGCGTACGACTATATTCCGATATCTTATCACTTGTCTACCCGAAGATTTGTCAATCACCCAGGCAGGTGCCCTCTTCCCTCACCTCCGAAACAGGGGCAATAATGAGTTATCCAGGCAATCCAATTGCTCTGTCAAATAAAGTACAAAGGAACGATCAACATAAGAACGATTACCATCTACCTTTACAAATTCCAGATCGTGGGCTAGCGTCCGAAACCAAACAGGACAATTATCCACTTAATCAAAATCATGCAACCCAACACCGGTTTCTTCTCAACCTTCAGACAAAGTCATACACAGACTCCTCCTCCATAAGATGACCTAACCCTGGTTCATCAAGAAGTTTTTACACGAACTTATCCAGGTAACCTAACCCCGGTTCCTCCAGAAATCTCACATGGATTTACCACAAGGCAACCTTACCCCGGTTCCCCCAGAAATCTTACATGGATTTATCCCAAGGTAACCTAACCCCGGTTCCTCCTGAAGTCTTATATGGACCTACCTGAAGATGACCTAACCCCGGTTCATCAAAGTTTTTACACAAACTCGTCCAAGCAACCTTACCCCGGTTCATCAAGAAATCTCACATGGATTTACCCCAGGGTAACCTAACCCCGGTTCCTCTAGAAGTCTTACATGGATTTAGTTCAAGATAATCTTACCCCGATTCATCAAAAAGTTTTACATGAACTTACCTTACCAAGCAACCCTACACCGGTTCCCCCTATTCAAGATACAATTTTACATGGACTCGTCACCCAGAAACCCTACACCGGTTCCCCCTTTCCAAAAACGAAGTTTTACAAGAATTCATCATCAAAGTAACCCTACCCAGGTTCCTTCTCTATTTCAGATGCGGTTTTACACGAGCTCATCAGCAGGCAACCCTGCATAGGCTCCCTCTTTCAACCTACAGCATTACAGTTCAACTTCCCCCAGAAGAGTCCAATCCAGATTCACCAACAAAGTTGGAAGTCATATCCCTCAAGCAGTAAGCTTATCCCCAGTAGATTCTGGAAGCTTATCCCCTCGCAGAGCACGAACGCGTCGTCCCGGCTTGATTTAAAGAGTTATTTCCTTAACAGGATATAACTGGGTTATCCTCAGCCAAAAGCCACGGAAAGAGCGTCCTCGGCAAAGTATCTTCCTACCCCAGCGAAGTCTATCAAACACTTCCAGCACAACAAGGATATCCTCAGTATAACTCATCAACGGTATCCCCAGCGGAGTTATCTTCATCAACTCAGCAAAACATCGCTATCCCCACAGAGTAGTACTTCCCAGCATGATCGTTAGAGTATCTTTTCTCCCGCAGAATTATTTCATTTGCCAAGTTTATTCCTCAACGGAGTTATCTTCTCCTACCGGTATTCTTGCAACAATCACCCACAGCGGAAGCAAAATCTCTCCCTCAACATCAGCCCAGGATACGACTTCCTGGCGCCTGTCAAGGATTTACTTTCTTAGACAAAAATATACATTCATAAAACGTCACATACATCATTATAGCATGCATAGACACATCATATCATACAAGTCTCATTTACATCAAGAACGTCATTGCATATCATACATTGCATATGACTGACTTTTACCTTTCAGGAAAGATGCAGTTTAAATTCTCAATCACATTTCAAGACCTAGACCGGTCCAGTCCAATCAACCCTAAGATTTTCCTGATTCTTACCCAGTCCAAGGCCTTCTCTGGTTCAGTCAGATCGACCCTAAGATCTCCCTGGTTCTTATCCCAGTAGAAGACACCCAAGATTTTTTCTCAACGAGCGTTGTTGAAGATAAAGTCACCCAAGACTTCCTTAACGAGCGTTGTTGAGGTCATCAAGATTTTTCCTCAACAAGCGTTGTTGAAGTTAAAGTTTCTTTTATGGTCCCCTCTCCGACGGTGAGCGTGAGGTGGTAATTCCTTTTTCGAGATGTTTTCCTCTCCGACGGTGAGCGTGAGGTGATAGTCTTTTGTGGTCCCCTCTCCGACGATGAGCGTGAGGTGGTAATTCCTTTTTCGAGATGTTTTCCTCTCCGACGGTGAGCGTGAGGTGATAGTCTTTTGTGGTCCCCTCTCCGACGATGAGCGTGAGGTGGTAATTCCTTTTTCAAGATGTTTTCCTCTCCGACGATGAGCGTGAGGTGATAGTCTTTTATGGTCCCCTCTCCAACGGCGTGTGAGGTGGTAATTCCTTCTTCAGATAGTTCCCTCTCCAACGTGAGTGAGGTGACTCCCTTTGAGATTATAATTTCCTATAGTTCCCTCTCCAACGTGAGTGAGGTAACTCCTTTTGAGATTGTAACGTCCTTTGGCTCTCTTCCTGACACTACGAAGATGGTAATTCTCACCAAGATTTTCTCAACGAGCGTTGTTGAGATCATTCAGGTTCACTTATCATTCAGGCTAAGGCAGTAACCATCCCTGGTTCATTCATCAACGTTTGAAGCTCCAGATCCAGCTCCTGTAACCAGTCAGGACATATCTATACCAAGCACCTAAAATCAACTCCTGCAACGTGTCAGGTATTCATTTTCTCTTTTGCAGGTATGCAGGTTCTAGCGAAGGAATCTCTTACGCAGTCAGCATCCAGATGGCATCTGTAAGCCCATCACCCTACTCAGCAATCTCTAAAATGGCATCTATAAGCCCATTCCCCATCACTGTCACCATGTGAGCGCAAATTTCTGGGCACTTTAGTGTTCAATCATCTTCTACCCTCGGATTACGAAAGGCACGTCCGCCAATCTGCATCCTCAGGTCTAAGAAGATTGAACAGGGGCAACTGTTGTACCCCAAAATTTGCCCTCCCATATTCATCAAGAATTATCAAAGTCAAGGTCACAAAATGTCCCAAGGGTTGTGCAGCTCTACTGTCTCCTGTACAGTCAAAACTAGGGTTTGAGTTCTGGTCAAGCAAATGAACTTTTCAAAGGCCTAATCAAGTCCCATGTGCCTACAAAGATGGTCAAATATCCTCATGTCAAGTTTCAAGGCATTCAGCTCAAAATTGCACAGTCAAAACCCTAAATTGCACTACAGTCAACTGTAGGGGCAAAATGGTCATTTGACAATCAAAAGTTCAAATTTTTGGTCAATATATCATTTTGAAGCCACAAACATCATTTGATCAATGCTTGATCATGATTCTCAAAATTTGGCTCAGAAATCATCAAAAGATGCAAAAGTTGCTATATTTGGACAGCTGAAAAAGTCAACAGAAATTGACCAGGGCATAACTTTCACATGGATTATCAGAAAAATTCCATCCAAAGCTCATTTTGAAGAGAAAGACATTTCCTACAATTCATCTTCATGTTCCAAGTCCAAGAAATGCTCTCACAAAAAGTTATCAATTTCAACATTATAGGTCATTTTCAAAAGTCAACAAAAAGTGACTTTAAGTCAAAGGCCATAACTTGAGATTGGTAAATCAAAATGACATGGGACCAAAGGCATTGGTTAGAGGACTCAAAGACCTTTCCAAAATGTCCAAGAACATGTGAAAAGCTTAAAATTGACCAAGTTATGCCTTGTGGAAGTTGGGAAATTTTTGGAAATTTTTGAAAGTCAACATTGATGCAAAAGGCCTAAAAATGCTAATGGGCCCAATTTTCTTCCAAATTTCTTCATGCCAAGCCTATGCACGACCATTAAGCCCAAGGGGAAGTATTTTCACATTTTTTTATTATTTATTTGAATTTATATTAATATTTATTCATTTAAATTATTTAAATAAATAGAAAATACAAAACTTGACCAAAACAAATCTTTCCATGCATATTTATTCTCAATGATTCGTGTACATGCCAATTAGGGAAGTTTTGGTGTGATTGGAGCTGATTGAACACAAAAGGCCATGGAAAAAGATTCAAAAAGATTTCATACAAAATCAAATATCCAAACATTGAATACCATGGATTTTATGCAACTTTCTTAACCTAAATCATTCCTTACAAGTACTAGGAGGAAACCCTAATGCAAAAAGACTGGTAGCTGCGCAAGAAACAAGCCATTGCATTATTGAATTTTTCCATAAAAACTCAAGAACTGAAAAGTGCCTTAGGAACCGATTCAAGCTTCCAAACCTATCCAAAAAGCTTCAGTGGCAATTACTGGACACGTTCCAACCATTAGAATCAAGTCAGACCTCAAGAAACGGTATCAAGACTCGTGACTGTATAAAGAAAAATTCTTGAACGCATATCATAATTTAAGCATATTTCTTGAGTTTTATTTGTGGATTCATGATTGTTGTTTTGTTCTGATGCTAACCATGCTAATGAATTCCGTTTTTGTGCAATATACATGATTTCACCATGAATAACCTTTAGGGTTTCAGGAGCTCAAAAGAGGGTTTCTCTCATACGGCAAAATTAGGCCACGAGACCAAGCCTAACAAACTCAGCACCTCCAGACGATGAGGACTGAACCCTCGCGATGGATTTATGTTCCATATATGGCTAATCGCTATTTTCTGGAAAACCCTCTAAAGCCACGCCTCAAAACCGTTCCCATAGCGTTTATATTACAGGGTAGGGGAAGGAGATGATATCGTGTCCATCAACCATTGGACAGTTTGAATTTTTGCGCGAAATTCCAAAGTACTAACGCGTTATTATTATATTGTTATTTGTTTATTATATGTTAACTAAATGCACTTGGATCAGTTGGTAACATGACACGCTTGGAACCCTCAAGACCTGGGTTCAAGTCCCAGGTCTGGCCAAAATTTCACATTATTTTTCATAAGGAATTCCTATGCAGCGCCCTTGACGTGGTCCACTATGCACACTCAATAATTACCATCCACGCGTCCAGTTACTCTAATCCAAGGGCCAGGATCCAGGGAATATCATGAAGGCAAGTCAACGCGCTAGCACAGGATCTAAAAAGTCAACAGAATTCACCACAGATGGGCCAGGCTTTTTGGACCAACACCTCTCAAATTGGGATTATACCCCCCTGGTTTGCCTTTCTTCTCATAATTTATTTTTTTCTAATTATCATATTATTTGTTGTTTTAATTAATTAATTATTTTTTTCATCAAAATAACAAAAACGTACAAAAGTCAGAAAAATAAAAAATGCAATATTTATTTATTATGACTATTTTTAAACATGTAAATAATTTAGGTTAATTAGGCTATCATTTTAATCTTTCTAATAAAAAATCAAAAAGTAGAATTTAGGTTTAAACAACTTTTTATTTCTTTTTTTAATTTTCCTTTTTTTCAGAATAATATTATTTATTTATTTATTTTCTTATTTTAACTGTACATAAATTAATTTAGAGTTTAATTTAGGTTTAATCAAAAAATTTTCATAATAAATAAAAAAATACTAGAATTAGGGTTTGTCTTTCAATTTAATTTCAATTAATTTCTTGTCCTTATTAAATCTAAAAAATACAAAAATATCAAAAATACCATTTGTCATTTAATTTTAATTTTAATTTCCTTGATTAACTTTAATTATTTGCAAAAGGGTCCAACGCCCTAGTTTCGTTTTAATTATTTAATTCGCGCGTTTATCTTTTATCGTTTATTATAATTATGTAATTGCCCCTAAGCCATGTAATTTAAACTTCTCGCCCTTTATTTTCTTCGCATTATTTATTTTTTTCGCTAAATCGGGTCCGGTTTAATTTGGGCGATGTGGACCCGCGCCATTTGTAATAGTTTAGCTTTATTTCCTCGCAAAATATATAACTGTTAACCAAGCATGAAAGAATGAATGTTTAATTAAAATCAAGCGTAGATCACAATGGCATGACAAAAGACAAATAAATAACTGAAACATGACACACGATTCGCACACACCACCCCTAGGGTACGCCTCACTGTTGCCTTTCGAAAGGTGATCGTCGAGTAGAGGATGTCTTAGTAAGTCCTCATGATCCGGGAACCTGGCATGAGGGTAGCTTCTAAGGTGTCTTCCCATTGCTCTAGTGATCACCATGTCCCGAACCTCGAATTGACCCGAACACCTCCAACGGTGGTGCTACCTACCTCTCAATGGTGGGGTGGCACTACTTTAAAGGACTCTTACACAGACGAATTCCTTAGGGTAGGTAGGTTCTCGTAGGTACTTGCTCTAAACTCAAAAAATACTTTTCACACCACACAAAAGCTTTCAAAACAAAAAAACTTTTCAAACACTCTGACGTATGAGTCGATCTGGAATTTTTTTCAAAAGAAACTTTTTAACCCACATCTGAAAAGCAAACACACAAATTGAAAACACATTGAGTAAGTACCTAAGAGCCCATGGATAACCATGGATAGAAAGGGTGCTAACACCTTCCCTTTCTATAACCTACCTCCCGAACCGAGAGCGATCTCTTTAAGGAATTTTTCTGTGCTTTTGTCCTTTCCATTTGGAGAAAATAAAAGACGGTGGCGACTCTTGCTTACCGCGACATTTCGCGAACCAGCTTTTAAACAGTCAGTTCCAGATCCACCGATCACAATACCTTCCCTTTCTATAATCTACTCCCCGAACCCAAGAAAAATCTCAAAGGTTTTTGCTGTGCTTTTTAAACCTTTCCTTAGGATACAATAAAAAGTTGGTGGCGACTCTTGCTCGACCGAAACATTTGCGAAAACAAACGCAAAACCCTAGTCAGTTCTCCCACCGTATCACAGTAGGGTTACTTCGATATGATAGCCTGGATAGTAGGGCTCTGAGAAGGAACCTGGATAGTAGGGTTACTTCGATATGAAATTCGGGATAATAGGGTTGTGAGAAGGAACCTGGATAGTAGGGTTACTTCGATATGAAAGCCTGGATAGTAGGGTTGTGAGAAGGAACCTGAATGATAGGGTTACTTCGATATAAAAGCCTGGATAGTAGGGCTGTGAGAAGGAACCTGGATAGTAAGGTTGTGAGAAGGAACCTGGATAGTAGGGTTACTTTGATATGAAAGCCTGGATTGTAGGGCTGTGAGAAGGAACCTGGATAGTAGGGTTACTTCGATATGAAAGCCTGGATATTAGGGCTTGTGAGAAGGAACCTAGATAGTAGGGTTACTTCGAGGTGAAATCCTGGATAGTAGGGCTTGAGAAGGAACCTGGATAGTAGGGTCACTTCGATATGAAAGCCTGGATAGTAGGGCTGTGAGAAAGAACCTGGATAATAGGGTTACTTTGATATGAAAACCTAGATAGTATGGCTTGAGAAGGAACCTGGATAGTAGGGTCACTTCGATATGAAATCCAGGATAGTAGGGCTTGAGACGGAACTAGGATAGTAGGGTTACTTCGATATGAAAGCCTGGATAATAGGGATGTAAGAAGGAACCGGGGCCATAGGGTTACTTCGAGATGAATTCGTGTAAAACTTCAGAATGAACTGGGGTGAGGTTACTTCGAGATAAGTTCGTGTAAAACTTCATAATGAACTGGGGTAAGGTTGCTTTTGTCGCACTGATGATTACTCTGTTTAGCTTCGAGTGTTGATCATGGACCTATTGGAAATTGTTGATAATAATTGTCTTTCCTGAAAGAAATACAAGGTTAGTTATGTGCGATGAATGAGATGCATTGTGATGAGGTTCTCAAAATAACTGAGATTATGTTATATGCAATGTACACACATGTCATGATGTATGAACATGAAATGCTGACATAATAATTTGAGTCCGGGAAAATAAATCCCTGACTGCTATTTGGAGAGTATGAGAAATGGTATTCTTGACTGCTGTAAAAAAACATGGTTCCTCTACTCCTGTTGGGAATGGTGAACAAAGATGACTAGCTGGGGATTCACATCCATGTGGCTGGTGAACATTCTGCCGGAAGAGACCCCTGTCTGAGGATAACTCTGCGGGGAATAACTCTATTGGAGATGAGATGCTCTGTCGATGGATCATGCTGATTTGGAGAAATAAACTCAGCTGAGAATGAATTTCCATTGCTGGTGATAATGAATTCTGTTGGAGATTGAATTTCTGTTTGTGGGAGAAATAAACTCTGCTTGGGGAAAAATTTACTAACTCACTCGCGATTGTGAACCTCAGCTGGGGAGAGTTATGTCCTGTTCGGGAAATCTAACATCATTGTCTTTGGATACTTTTTACTCTGTGGGGAGTGTATGTATCGTTACTCATGTTCTCAAGCTGGTTCTATCCCGACACCTGATGGGCAGAGTAACTGTAAAGTTTGGTACTTCTTGTTTTCCCTGTTTCTGGAATTACGAGTAATCATCTTTTGTTTCTTATGTAAATCCTTATGAGCAGAAATTATTTTCAAATACATATATAAAAAATGAATCATTGGACGTTCTTGCAAAACAAACAGAAAAAGAAAAACAAATTGAAATTTCTTGTGGAAATGAATTGTATTGATTTTGAAATTGGCCTGTAATAAGCGTTTTTGTACAAAGAGGCTGACGTCCTAGTAAGAGAACGCCGCCGAAAGTCAGAAATTATACAATTTGTTTAAAAGAAAGAAAAACAGCTATGTGAAATGACCCCCATTGGGTTCCAACTCTGCTATTGCCTTTATATCTCCAAGCGTCTCATCACTTTGCTACTTGGCCGAAGGTTGATCAGATTGATTGGAGCTGTCTGAGCTTGATAGTTGATACCGAAGTCTGGTTGCGATATGATCCAATGAGATATAGTGTTACGCTTCGATCCCTAATTTTTGCTTGGACTGCCCTTTCGGGTTTTCAGTCCACCGGGATACCCTCTTTTGCCCAAGTCGCCTTTTCAAGTTTTCGACTTGCCGGGTGTACAACTTTTTCATTTTCATCCCTTACTTTTGCCCGAACCCTTTTGGTTCGCCGGGAAGCCCTTATTTCTGCCTAGGCCAGTCAACCTAGCGGGTCTTTGATTATGTGTAATATCTTTTCACTATGTCTACATTGACGGGGTGAGGGAGGTCGCCACCATCCATGGTGGTTAGAATCATAGCTCCTCCCGAAAAAATGTTCTTAACCACAAATGACCCTTCGTGTGTGGGGGTCCATTTTCCCCTGGGATCACCTTGTGGTATTATGATGCGTTTGATTACTAGATCCCCAACTTGATATTCTTGACGTCTGACTTTCTTGTTAAAATCCTTGATCATTCGCTTTTGATACGTCTGACCATGACAGATAGCAGTAAGTCTTTTTTCATTGATTAGATTCAGCTGATAAGGTCGGGTTTGGATCTAGTCGTCTTTGTTCAAACCCGCATCCTTCATAATCCCGAGAGAGGGTATCTGGACTTTGATGGGTAGGACTGCCTCCATGCCATACACCAAAGAGTAGGGTGTTGCCCCTGTCGACGTCTATGCTGAGGTACGGTACCCATGAAGAGCGAATGGTAACATCTCGTGCCAGTATTTGTATGTCACTATCATCTTCTGTATAATCTTATTGATGTTCTTGTTAGCTGCTTCAACATCCCCATTCATCTTTGGCCGGTAGGGAGAAGAGTTATGATGCCGAACCTTGAACTGCTTGCAGAGCTCGATGATCATTGTGTTATTGAGATTTGTACCATTGTTAGTAATAATTCTCTCTAGGACACCATATCGACAGATCAGATTGTGTCGGATGAACCGCGCCACGATGTTCTTGGCTACTGTAGCAAAGGAAGCTGCCCCAACCCACTTCGTGAAATAATCAATAGCCACCAGAATGAAACGATGCCCGTTAGACGCATTGGGTCTGATCTCGCCAATCATTTCAGTGCCCTACATTGCAAAGGGCCAAGGAGCCGTCAAAACATTCAGGGGCACCAGAGGTACATGCACCTTATCAGCATAGACTTGGCACTTATGACAGGTTCGAGAATGCTGATAACAATCGGCTTCTATAGTGGACCAGTAATATCCTGCCCGTAGGATTTTCTTTGCCATGGTATGTCCACTGGAAAGAGTTCTAAACGTACCTTCATGTAACTCTACCATGATCCTTTCTGCCTTGCTCTTGTCTACACACCGCAATAAGGTTGAATCATGGTTACGCTTATAGTGGATTCCATTACTGATGAAGAACTTCGCAGCGAACCTTCTCAGAAACTTATTATCATTAACAAATGCCCCCTCGGGGTATTCCTGAACCTCGAGATACCTTTTGACTTCGTGAAACCGGGGTTTATCTGCTACTTCTTCGGTGTCGATCTCACATCAGTGTGCGTGTTCATCCAACCACTCAATTGTAATCTGGGGAGCTTCATTGTCCCACCTAACTTTGAACATAGAAGACATGGTAGCTAGCGCGTCCACTAACTGATTCTCCTCTCTTGGGAAATGTTCAAAGGTTACCTCCTCAAATTGTGGGAGCAATGTCAGTATATACTCTCGGTAAGGAATGAGATTCGGGTGCTTCGTATCCCACTCGCCTTTGATCTGACTTATTACCAAAGAGGAATCTCTGAATACACTCAAGAACTTAATCCTCAGGTCAATAGCAGCTCAAAGACCCATAATACACGCTTCATACTCCGCCATATTGTTGGTGCAGTTGAAACATAATCGGGCGGTGAACGGAGTATGACAGCCCTCAAGAGATATAATTACAGCGCCAATGCCATTACCCAATGCGTTCGAGGCTCCATCGAAATACATAGACCATCGGGATCCCTCCTCGGGTCCTTCATCCGGTCCAGGTTCTTCACAGTCAGTAACTAACATGATATTCTCATCCGGGAACTCGAAATTCATGGACTGGTAGTCATCCACGGCCTGATGCGCCAAATGATCCGCCAATACACTCCCCTTGATTGCTTTTTGGGTTGTGTATTGGATGTCGTACTCGGTTAAGATCATCTGCCATCTAGCTATTCTTCCGAATAAGGCGGGCTTCTCGAAAATAAATTTGATCGGATCCATCTTTGATATCAACAAGGTAGTGTGAGTCAGCATATACTGTCTCAGTCGGCGAGCAACCCATGCCAAAGCGCAGCAAGTTTTCTTGAGAAATGAGTATCAGGTCTCATAGTCAGTAAAATTTTTGCTAAGGTAGTAAATTGCATGCTCTTTTTGACCAGACTCATCATGCTGCCCCAGCACATACCCCATTGAATTGTCTAGCACTGTCAGGTATATTATCAAATGTCTTCCTTCAACTGGAGGCATCAAAATTGGTGGTTCTTGAAGGTATTCTTTGGTTCTTTCAAAAGCGGCCTAGCATTCATCATTCCACTTTATCACTTGATATTTCTTCAGCAGCTTGAAGATTGGCTCACAAGTAGCAGTAAGATGTGAAATGAACCCGACGATGTAATTCAGACGTCCCAAGAAACCTCTAACTTCTTTTTCTATGCGGGAGCCAGCATCTCTTGTATCGCTTTTACCTTTGCATGGTCTACTTGAATACCCTTGTCACTGACGATGAAACCCATAAGCTTACCAGATCTTACCCCGAAGGTGCACTTGTTCGGGTTCAACCTCAGCTTGTACGTCTTCAACCTGTCAAACAGTTTCTAGAGATGATCAAGGTTCTCTTCCTCAGTCTGGGACCTGGCTATCCTTTCATCAACATAAACCTCGATCTCATGGTGAATCATATCGTGGAACAAAGCGACCATGGCGCACTGATAAGTTTCCTCAGCATTCTTCAACCCAAAAGGCATTACCTTGTAACAGAAGGTGCCCCATTGTGTAACGAAGGTTGTCTTCTCCATGTCCTCAGGAGCCATCTTGATCTGGTTGTAGCCAGAAAAACCATCCATGAAGGATAAGATCTTATGTTGCGCGGTGTTATCGACTAGAACATCAATGTGAGGAAGTGGGAAGTCATCCTTGGGCTTTCCCTGTTCAGATCTCTGTAGTCCACACACATTCGTACCTTACCGTCCTTGTTAGGTACCGGAACGACGTTGGCAACCCACTACGGATAAGAAGTGACAGCTAAGAATCCTGTGTCGATTTGTTTCATGACCTCTGCCTTGATTTTCTCTGACATTTCAGGGCGCATACGGCGAACCTTCTGCTTGATCGAAGGACAATCCTCTTTAGTTGGTAGGCAATGTACCACAATATTAGTGTCTAAACCAGGCATGTCTTCGTAGGACCAGACGAAGATCTCAACATAGTCGTGTAGCATCTGTATTAACCGTGTTTGACACTAGGCTCCAGATTCGCACCTATTTTAACCTCTTTCCTGTCTTCCTTTGTACCCAAATTCACTTACTCAACTGGCTCTTCATGAGGTTGTATGGCCCTTTCTTCCTGCTGTAACAGTCTAGCAAATTCTCCAGGCACCTCACAATCATCCTCACCTTCGTCCTCAGTTTGGTTGATCGGATTTTTGAAGTCATAACTGGCAGTAGCAGAGTTGTTATCAATGGGATCCAGAGTGGATATGGATCTGCAGTATGATACGTGAGTGTGTGTAAGAGAATAACTGTTTTGATAAAGTGAGAGATAGAAAAAGAAAAACAAGGAGCGCAAAATTTGTATGCAAGAAACATCCAATGCTTTATTAATGATATATGAAATGACAAATAATAGCCCTCACAAGCAAAGCCAAGGTGCCTCGGGCAAGGCACCGGGCCATAAAGTTTCAAACTGTTTATTTCAAATCTTAAAACAAATGAGTCAATTACTACAAAATAAAATAAACAGGTATGAAGTCCCTAGCCATCCAGTTATTTGGTCCACCGTTGGTTGTTGGGTAGATCCAACTGTCGATGTCTGAATCCTCTTCACTGTTTTCAATTGCATTAATTCCCCGATTGCTGATGTGTAGAGGAGGTCTTCCATCCCGAGCGTGCCTAACAGCCCTTTGAGCCCCTGTAGTAAAGCCTAAACCAAATTTGTCAGTTTTGTGAGTGAAATCAAGGAGCTGACCCCAATTGGTACACCCACCTTCTTCAACCACAGCCCTGGCGTCCTTGAGAGAGACCATCTTCAACCACATCCCTGGCGTCCTTGAGAGAGACCATCTTCAACCATAGCCATGGCGTCCTTGAGAGAGACCATCTTCAACAGAGGTTTATTGGTAGTAACTTCAGTTGATGCCAAGACCTGAGGGACCTCTTCTAAATTCTGACAAGGAGTTTCTATGAACTCCCCGTCCATCTCTACGTAGCGGAAGGAATTGAGGTGACTCACCATATATTCTTCTTCACCTTGCACTGTGACAATATTTCCCTTCACCGGATACTTCAACATTTGATGGAGTGTGGAAGTAATTGCCCCAACCTCATAGATCCAAGGACGACCCAACAAGCAAGAATACGACGGCCTGATATCCATTATGTAGAACATGGACCCAAAATTCTGAGAACCCACTTTGATAGGGATGTCCACCTCCCCGTGCACCATTCTCTTCGATCCTTCAAAAGCCCTTACCACAATGTTACTAGGCCTTAGAGTCAAACCCCCGCAATCCAACCGGTCCAACGCCTTCATGGGCAGAATATTCAGTGAAGACCCGATATCTACCAGCACATGAGCCATATTGGTGCCCCTACACTCAATCGAGACATGCAGAGCATCATTATGCTTCCTTCCTTTCGGTGTCAGATCCACATCTGAAAAACCCAGCCTATTGTCAGCAGTCAGACTGGTCACACAATCTTTGAACTGATCTGCTGAAGTTTCCTGCGGTACATGCGCAGTCTTGAGAAATGCAATCAAAGCCTTTGCGTGGGCTTCATAACACATCAGCAGAGACAACATGAATATCTTTAATGGGGTCTGCCCCAGCTGCTCGACCACATTGTAGTCGCTCTTCTTAATGATTTTCAATATTTCCTCTATTTCTTGTTTAGAGGCTTCCACAACGATTTTCTTAGGTGCCTCCATCCGGGCAGGCTCACCTATAATTTCCTTGCCCTGAGTCCCATATGGATCAGCAGCAAGGGTAATAACTGGAGTAGGAACAGGAGAAATGTTAGGAGTGCTGGTTGGAGCAGCAGTTGGAATAACAGTAGGCTTGATGATCTTCAGAGCAATCTCAAGAGAGAAAACCCTTCCACTTAGGGTAACCTTACTAGTCCCGACAATATTACTGACATCAGTATCATCTTCTTCATTCTTCAGATCTTGCTTAATGCCATGATAGTACACATCAGCACCATAATGCCATGGGACAACCTTGTCTGAGGTGTACGGGATGGGACCAGGAACAGTGATTATCAGCGGGGCAATTCTTTGAACAGGTGTAATCCTAACAGGTTTTCTAGAGGAAACCTTGGAAGGATTGGCGGAAATGGTTATAATAGTGACGTCTTCAACAGGAACAACAGGGATCACAGTATTCTCGAACAAAATCTCCTTATTATCCATCAGGCGCTGAACACTTGACTTCAACAAACGGCAACCAGAAGGTAAAATCGAACACATGTGGCAACCTTCACCACAACCCGGAAATAAACTGGTCAATAACAAATTCTTCTTAACAGTTATAAGAGGAGTAGAAATTTCTTCAACAGAGGTCACAAACAAATCAGTGTCGACAATGTTAACTCCACGACCATGTTTGGGCATGGGAGCAGTTATAACATTTGGATTTTATGGAGCATCAAACTCTATCTCCTTGGCTTCGAGCAAGTCTTGTAATTTGTTTCTCAGAGCCTAGCAATCATTTGTAGCATAGCCAGGACTCTCAGAATGGTAGGCGCACCACGCGTTGGGATTGAATCTGGGAGAAGTAGTGGTTGGATTCTTGGGAGTCTCTCTCAAGGTTGCCAAGTTGGATTTTAATAAGTGACGTAAAACTTCAGCCAAAGTCATGTTGATGCGGGTAAACTGCCGTTGTGGTCTTTCCACCCTTTGTTGATTGTTGCATTGTGGAGCAACTGCAGGTCTTGGTATCACTACAGCATTTACCGTTTATCGGTGTTCAGATCTGTTTTGGCCCCTCGGGCTATAGACTACATTGGCTTCCTTCTTACCAATGAAAGGCTTCTTTGCTGAACTCGAGGAGGCATCCTTCTATATTTTACCACTCCGAATTCCAGATTCTACTCTTTCTCCCGTTAGAATTAGCTCGGTGAAACCAGATGATGAGCTGCCGATTAAGTGATTGAAAAATGGACCCGATAGCGTTCCAAGAAACATATCAACCAACTCCCTATCAGACAAAGGGGTTTGAACTCTCCCAGCCAAGTCTCTCCATTTTTAGCATAATCTTTAAAACCTTCACTTGTACCCATGGACATACTCTGGAGTTGAGCACGAGTGGGAGCAAGGTTGACATTATACTGATACTTCTTGTAGAAAGCAGCAACGAGATCTTCCCAGTTTCGGACACTAGCTCCCTCCAACTAGTAGAACCATTCAAGCTGAGTCCCTGACAAACTATCTTGAAAGAAATGCACCCACAAATTTCTATCAGCGGTGTGGGGTTGGATTTTTCTGACATACAAACGGAGATGGAGTTTTGGGCAGGACACCCCATCATACTTGGCAAAAACCGGAGCTTTGAACTTTTGCGGGATGACTACTCCCGACACCAATCCCAGTTCTTCAAAATCTAGTCCAGGTATCCTCTGAACTTCCATGGCACTCAGACAGTCTTCTAGCTATTTGTATCTATCCTCCGCAGGAGGGTATTGCTTATCGTTGTAATCAGTATCATCGTCAGAAACGGCAGGACTAGGGTCCTTTTCCCCTTCTTGGTTCTCCCCTTCCTTGGATGAAGAGGTCAGATCAGTTTGTTGCTTCAACCTTTCTCCAAACCTTCTGCCCATATTCAGAATACTGACCGCCTTCTTCTTCTTCTTCTTCTCTTTCAAAATGAGGGCCTTCTGATCCTCCTGCCCTTTTGCCAAACTTATGAACATTTGTTGGAACTGGGTGTTCTGTGCCTGAAGATCTTTGATGGCTTGATCAGAAGACATTTCTGCTGAAATAAACATCGAAGAAGATGAGAAACCTGGAGTGGTACCTGTAATGATGTGTATGATAATGGGATGCGCATGTAATGATTTCAAAGACTTTGGGAAATTTAAATTTGCAAACCAAAATAAATAAAAACTTTATTAGCTTAAATTTGAAGGTTCAAAATGCCTTTAAGGCGTTACAAATAAGTAAATAAAACAAATCTAAAACTAGAAAAGAAAAATCAAAAGTCCCATGGACGCTTTCTCTTTGTGCTGATATAATCATTGAGCACTCTTTCTTCCTGGAGCTGCCTGGTGAGCTTTAAAACCTTCATCTCTTGATCATGGAATTGTTCCCTGTAAGTATCCCGCTCATTCCTCAGCTGAATCCAAGACCTCTGTAACTCCCCAAGATCGGTGGGCATGTAAGGATAGAGAATCGTGTAAGGAATGCCTTCTTCAGTAGTGGGCTCCACAATCACTGGTAATACAGCCACATAAGGCATCATAAGCTTCTGGGCCTAAGCTCGTACCCATTGGAGGTAAGGCTCCATAAGAATGGAAGTCTTTGGTCCGAAATCTTTGGGGTCAGATCTGTTTACCATGCCCCAAGCTCGTATGAACCTCCGACGATACTCCTTAACATCATCCTCATAGTTGAATACAATGCTCTCAATAAGTAACTCATGGGGACCATCCCTTCGAGCATGACCAAATTTTCACAAATCTAGACAAGGATTGTAAGTTATACCCCCTCTGACACCAAGTAATGGGACATTAGGGTACTCCCCACAGCGGTCAATAATAGCAATGTCTTCCATAGCTCGGGAACACTAAAGAATATCCGTATGAGCGAGTGACATATTATGTGCGACCAACCCAAACCTTCTTCGTTCTTCAGTATAGACTTAGGGAGGTGAGAAATAAACCACCTCGACAACAACGACATGCAGCACATAAGAGTCCCTCTTCTCTTCATGGTACGAGTATGGAGAGCGTGTAAAATATCTCCGAGCAAGGTAGGCACAGGGTTGCGAGAAAGGAAAATCTTGATAGCATTCACATCTACGAAGGAGTCCGGATTAGGGAAGAGAACTAAACCATAGATAAGAAGAGCCTAGACCTCCTCAAAAGCCTGAAAATCCAAATCATCCCAAAATAGCTGAGCCTTGTCTATTAGAAATTTGGTTAGAAAACCCTCGACTCCGCTTCAAGTTTCCCAATTGGATACCACATCGGCCCGTTTCAGATGTAAAGCTGAGGCAATGACTTCTGGCTTAGGAACTTCTTCTATACCTGTGAAGGGTACTCGTTCAAGAATGGGTATGCCCAATAGCTGAGAGAATTCTTCCAAGGTGGGTACCAACTGATAATCTGGAAAGGTGAAGCAGTGATGCTTGGGATCAAATAATTGAAAAAGTATGCTCATCATCTGTTCATCAAGGTTTGAAGTAACCAGGCTGAGAAGTTGACCGTGTCTCTTAATGAAAGTAGAAGTTTCAGAAACTCTTGATACTAGCTCTTTGAGTTGGGAAGGTATCTGCACAAAGCTGATTTAGATAGTATTTCTACGCACGGAAGCCATGATCTGCAAAACAGAACAAAGATAAATTCCCTTGGTCTTTGAAATGGTTAGTGTAATGAAGCATGAATGCCATGTTATGATGCATGATGTCATGATAAACCATAGGTATAACAAACACAGGCATTACAAACACAGTCAAATCACACAAAGCCCTTAGGTTTAAGGCTAGCATAAGGTCAAAGGCAATACCCTCTTGAAGTTTAGTTGGTTCAACCTGCCCTATAAATAGTAACCAGGTTCTAGAGGATCTCAATATCACTGACCATTCTTCATCGGTCATGGTTTAAGCTCACACAATCTTTTCTTGCAGCCGAAATATTCCGAAAGTATGATCTTAATGAGTGTAGCATCGAGTATCAACTAGTTCTCAGCTCTACACCAAGGCCGGCTATCTCGCTACTTTCTAATGGCCAAGTTGGGCAATTAAAGGTTCTAAGGTTATTTGATGCTTCAAGACACCATGCAGCGGCCCCGTATTCTCCTCGTTTCACCACAAGGGATACCGGTACCAACCGAAGTGCCACACCAACGTAGTTACTGCTTCAACCGTATCGGTTTACGTTGTACAGTTCCCTCACAGTCTATTGCTACTTACCTAAAAGGTGTTCCCCAGATCCGGGTGTAGGATCTATAGTAACCCCAAACAAAACCCTCAAAATTAAAGCAAACAAAGCAATCAAGAGAAGCAATTTAAATGACCTAGATCATAAGGTATACCCCACTTATTATTCCCCAGCAGAGTCGCCAGTTCTGTGATACGGTGGCAGAACCGACTGTTTTTACTGGTTTGTGTTTTGCATTTTTTGTTTGCAAAATGTCACGATAAGCAAGAGTCGCCACCGACTTTTATTTCATCCAATCGGAAAGGAAAAAAGTACAGAAAAAAAATCCTTTTTCGATATTTTGAGTACGGGGGGTAGATTATAGAAAAGGAAGGTGTTAGCACCCTTTCTATCCATGGTTTTCCACGGGCTCTTAGTTACTTGCTCATTTTTAAATTTTTTGTGTTTGTGTGCTTGTTTTTAGAAAAATATTTTACTTCGTGATAACCCTTGTATCAGTCCTCAAGGGTGTGACGAAGTTGTGTTGAAAATTTGTTTGAAAAGTGTAAGTGTGAAAAGCTTTGATTTGAGCAAGTACCTACTAGCATCTACCTACTCGGAAAAAAAAGATCATTTCTATTCTTGTTTCCTTTGGACAACAATATCCTACTATTGAGAAATAGGTAGCACTGTCGTTGGAGTCTGTAAGGGTCAATTCGAAAGGGACGTACAGTCACTAAAGCAATATTGGGACACTTTTGTAGTAACCCTAGAGTCCCAAGATCTTATTCGAGGCAATATTTCCGAGGCAACATTTCCGAGGCAACATTCGAATGGGACATTTGATCTTTTTAGACTGGAGGGCAACCACTAAGACACCCTATGCTTAATGATCGTTTACCATAGGCAACCGAAGTGAGAGTATACCCTAAGAGTGAATATGTGCGAGTGATTTGTTTCAGTTATTTATCTTTGCACATTAGGGTTTTCTAACCATTTTAATTTTGTCATGCATTCTTGCCATACAATCCTATTAGCATACATCTAGGAGTTAAGTATTTGCGGGAATTAAAAATGCGAGAAAATAAACCTAGCTATTTAATTAAGAAAAATAATTAAGTTAACCTATTTTTTGTGTTTTTGACTTGAGAAAAAAAGAAATTTAATTGCAAAATTAAACCTAATTTCTACTTGATTTTAATTATAGAAAAGAAATTAAATTAACAAAGATTTCTAATTAAATTAAATAATTTAAAGAAAATGCTTTTTTTTGGTATTTTGTGATTTGTTGATTTTATGATTAAATAAAAAGTGATTAATTTTTGTGAAAAATAATTAAACAAACTAATAAAATAAAATAAATAAATAAAGAAAAGAAATAGAATGGGCATGTATGCTTAGCAAAAAAAGGGTGTCAAGCTGAATTCTTTTGGCCCAATAAGCTCCAAGCCTGGTTGACCACGCCTGATCTGGTGCGTTGTTGACTTTGAGGAGCATGGTAGACCTTCATTGGAGAGGCATGGGATCCGATGATACGTTGGATCACTTGGACAGATGTTGATGGAGTATGGTGGTCGCTGGATAGTGCACTACATTGGATCTATTGAATGAAAATAACATAAACGAAATACTAGGACCTGGGGATCGAACCCAGGTCCTGGGGATCGAACCCAGGTCCTTATGATCAATACCAGCACTTGCTTGCCAGTTGTGCTGCACGTTTTTGTTGTTAGTGTAATAATAAAACATAATATGCACTAAAACGTGAGTAGGTGGCTAAAACAGAAAAAGCGCGCGTCAGTTTGAATGGACCAATCATTTTCCTCCACGCCATCATCTTCTTCCCTTCTCTGTCGTTTTAGACGAAAGGAATGTTACCTACAGCAGTCTTGCTGTAACTATAAACCCGTGACATTAAAAAATTGTGTACAAGCAATATAAATGAAAGGTAATGGTACCAATTAACTCGTCTCATCCTCACGAGCATCATGGTACCTGATTCAAATCCTAATTTTTCCTGTACTGAAAACCCCCAAAACGAGCCCAGAAACCCTAACAATGGAAAATGCTATATAGGCTTAAAAATGCAATAAAACCATCATGTTAGCTTGCAAACATGATAATAATCACAAATAGGACAATTAAAATTGCTAATGATGCGTAAATTGCAATAATCAAATTTGAAAAAAGCTTGCAAACCGCGTGAGGTGTAGAGGCAAATTATGAGCGCTTCAGACCTTGCAAATGGTGGAGATGGCTTCAGTGTACGCCCATGATGTGATGGATGGCTTTGAGTTTCTCTCAAAGGTCCTCTAACCTGCAAACCGAACCTCACTTTTTGTCATGATTTTTGATTTTTATTCTATGCCTCTCACGACCTCTAACCTTCTTTTTTGATCTAGAATCCTTCATTATATAACCTAGAGTGAATTAGGTTAACAAACTTGGATTGAATCTTTGCATTTATCCAAGATTTGATTTGATTTTCAAGTTGTATGATATGTTCCTATTTTGAGCCAAAATATGCCTTTCTTGTATCAATTGTCCTTAAATCGAATTGATCTTGCAAACTCAGCATATCTTGATTGTCAAACTATCAAAAAAATAAATCAAATCATATCTTTATTAATTTTCATCATTTATTTGATTTAATTCACTTTTTAATTAATGAAAAATCAAAATAAATTGAAAAATGAAGCACATAATGGGTGAGTGAACATTTGAGTCGTGGACCACATTATGATTGAGGTGCAAGCATAAAAAGTGGGGCCCATTTAGCAAAAAATGCAAATTTGAGCACATTTGACTTTTGGCTATTTTGCAAAAATGGTCAACTTGGCCAATGCATAACTCTCTCAATTTTGACCCTAGAGAGGTGTTCTTAGACTTTTTAGAAATCTTAGGATGTCCTCTAAACAACCCTTTTGGTCTCATCTCAATTGAGTCTTCCATTTTCATGTATGAAGCTTTGACTCAAAATGTGTTTTTGTTGACTTTTCAAAAGGACCTATAATGTCAAAATTCATATATTTTTGTGAGTGCATATTATGGACTTGGGAGATGATTATTAATTGTAGGGAATTTCATCCTCTTCAAAATGAGCTTTGGATGGGTCATTTCTGATAAAGTATGAGAAAGTTATGCTTGGTCAAAGTTGAGTTGACTTTTCCTATAAAACCCTAATTTAGCAACTTTTGGATTTTGATGAATTGTCAGAAATCTTTGAGGAATCATGATCCACCCTTGATAAAATGATGGATAATAATTCAAAATGAGGATGTTGACCAAAAATCTTGAAGTTTGACTGTATATGGACCACAATTGACTTTTGACCTAGTATAGTTGATTTTTAGGCATTTAAGCAATTGACTGAGCAAACTTCTTCTGCAAGGCTTGAAACTTGACATGGATGATCTTGAGAACATATTAGGACAATGGTGAGCATTTTAGTCCTTTGTGGTTCACCCATCTTGATGAATATGGAAACCCTAATTTGAGGTATACTTCCTTAGGAGAGAGTTTGTCTGGTCAACTCTTGGGTATCCTCGAGTAAATTGGGGGCCTCACTTGACATTTATTGAGAAATATGGGAGGGAAAATTTTGGGGTACAACATGTAGTAATTGTCCGAAACCAAAGAAGTCACAAACTGGTGGCAAGGTGTTAACTTTGGCTGGGACTTCGAAAGCTAGTGAGGACAGACTCATCAGAAGTACATGTTTCATTAATAGTACTCCTTTAATTACTATTATTGATACTGGTGCTACTCATTATTTTATTGCTGCTGATTGTGTTGAAAGATTGGGTCTTGTGTTGTCTTCTATGGATGGAGAAATGGTCATCGAGACCCCGACTAAGGGATCGTTAACTACTTCTCATGTGTGTTTGAATTGTCCTTTGTCGATCTTCGGCAAAGACTTTGCTGTTGATTTGATTTGTTTGCCTTTAAGCGGGTTAGAGGTGATCTTGGGTATGAATTGGTTAGAGTATAACTATGTTCATATCAATTGCTATAACAAGTCTGTGAGGTTTTCTACTCCTGAAGACGAAAGAGTTGGCTTGTTGACCGGTAAACAGTTGAGGAAGCTGATGCAAGATGAAGCGCAGATGTTCATGTTGATGGCGTCGCTATCAATGGAGAACCAATTTAGAATTGATGAGTTACAGGTGGTGCGAGAATTTCCTGAAGTGTTCCCTGATAAAATTCCTGATGTACCGCCAGAGAGAGAAGTTGAATTTGCGATTAATCTTGTACCTGGTACCAGACCTGTTTCTACGGCACCGTACATGATGTCTGCATCTGAATTGTATGAATTGAAGAAGCAATTAAAAGAGCTACTTGAGAAAAAGTTTGTAAGACCCAGTGTATCTCCATGGGGAGCGCCTGTGTTATTAGTAAAGAAGAAAGATGGAAGTATGAGGCTTTGTGTTGATTACAGGCAGTTGAATAAAGTGACGATTAAGAACAAGTATCCGCTTCCGAGGATTGATGGGTTGATGGATCAATTGGTGGGTGCAAGTGTGTTTTCTAAGATTGATTTGAGGTCAGGATATCACCAGATTAGAGTGAAATAAGATGATATTCAGAAGACCGCATTTAGGACTCGGTATGGACACTACGAGTATTCGGTGATGCCTTTCGGTATGACCAATGTGTCGGGAGTATTCATGGAGTACATGAATCATATCTTTCATACTTATTTGGATCGATTTGTGGTTCTATTCATTGATGACATTCTGATTTACTCTAAGTCAGAAGAGGAACATGAAGAGCACCTAAGAGTTATATTGCAAGTTTTGAGAGAGAAGAAGTTGTATGCGAAGTTGTCCAAGTGTGAATTTTGGTTGCATCAGGTTAGTTTCCTTGGTCATGTCATTTCTGGTAGTGGCATCGCTATGGATCCTTCTAAAGTAGATGCTGTGTTGCAATGGGAAGCTCCAAAGTCGGTTACTGAAATTAGAAGTTTCTTTGGATTAGTCGGTTACTATAGACGATTTATAGGAGGTTTTTCTAAGTTGGAACTTCCGTTGACCAAGTTAACGTGTAAGGCTAAAGCCTTTATGTGGGATAGTCGATGTGAAGAAAGTTTTACTGAGTTAAAGAAGAGGTTGACGTCGGCTCCAGTTTTGACCTTGCCTAATCCGGGGGAACCTTTTGTTGCATATTGTGATGCTTGTCTGATGGGGTTAGGTGGTGTACTCATGCATAATAGTAAGGTGGTTGCTTATGCGTCGAGACAATTGAGGACTCATGAAAAGAATTATCCTACGCATGATTTAGAATTGGCTGCAGTTGTCTTTGTGTTAAAAATCTGGAGGCATTATCTCTATGGTTCTAGATTTGAAGTGTTTAGTGACCATAAGAGTTTGAAGTATATTTTTGATCAGAAAGAGTTGAATATAAGGCAGCGAAGGTGGTTAGAATTGCTGAAGGGTTATGATTTCGGTTTGAATTATCATCCAGGAAAAGCTAATGTTGTGGCTGATGCTTTAAGCCGAAAGACGTTGCATATGTCGGAAATGATGGTTAGAGAGTTGGAGTTGATTGAGCAATTCCGATATTTGAGTCTAGTTTGTGAAGTGACACCGCAGAGTTTTATGTTGGGAATGTTAAAGATTAATAATGACTTTCTCAACAGTATCAGCAAGGTTCAAAAGCTAGATGTGATGTTGGTGGATAAGATGATGGAAATTGTTTAATCTGAGAATGATGATTTCAAGATAGATGCGCAAGGTGTGTTGAGATTCTGAGATCGTATTTGCATTCCTGATGATGAAGATATTAAGAAAGTGATACTTGAGAAAAGTCACTGAAGTAGTTTGAGTATTCATCCAGGAGCTACTAAAATGTATCAGGATTTGAAAGGTTTGTTTTGGTGTGCTGGTATGAAGCGAGATGTGGCACAATTTGTGTATGCTTGTTTGACTTGTCAGAAGTCGAAGGTTGAGCATCAGAAGCCTGCAGGGTTGATGCAACCGTTAGAGATTCCAAAATGGAAATGGGGAAACATTTCTATGGACTTTGTAACGGGATTACCTAGTACCTTTAGGGGACACGATTCAATATGGGTGATTATTGATAGGATTACGAAGTCGGCACACTTTATACCTATTAACATCACATATCCGATTTCGAAGTTGGCATAGATTTACACTAGAACAATTGTGAAGTTGCATGGTGTTCCTTTGTGTATTGTGTCGGATAGAGATCCGAGATTTACTTCTGATTTCTGGAAAAGTTTGCAAGAGGCTTTGGGATCTAAGTTGAGATTGAGTTCGGCGTATCATCCTCAGACGGATGGTCAGACCGAGAGGACTATTCAGTCATTGGAGGATCTATTGAGAGCATGTGTTCTTGAACAGGGAGGTTCGTGGGATACTTATCTTCCGTTGATTGAGTTCACTTATAATAACAGTTACCATTCTAGTATTGGGATGGCACCTTTTGAGGCGTTGTATGGCGGAGGTGTAGGACTCCATTGTGTTGGCATGAATCTGGTGAAAGTGTGGTACTTGGACCCGAGATTGTTCGAGAGACTACTGAGAAAGTGAAGCTTATCCGAGAGAAGATGAAGGTTTCTCAAAGTAGACAAAAAAGTTACCATGACAAGAGAAGGAAAGATTTAGAATTCTAAGCTGGTGATCATGTGTTTTTTAGAGTAACACCTGTGACTGGTGTTGGGCGAGCTCTGAAGTCTAAGAAGCTCACTCCTTGTTTTATTGGTCCATATCAGATATCAGAACAAGTTGGGAAGGTTGCTTACCAAGTGGCGTTACGGCCAAACCTTGCTAATTTGCATGAAGTGTTTCATGTATCACAACTTTGGAAGTATATTCCCGATCCGTCTCATGTGATTCAGATGGACGATGTGCAAGTACGGGATAATCTCACAGTGGAGACGATGCATGTGCGAGTCGCGGATCGCGAGATGAAGATCCTAAGGGGAAAGGAGATTGCATTAGTGAAAGTTGTCTGGTTAGGAGCTGCTGGAGAGAGTATGACCTGGGAGTTGGAGAGCAAGATGCGAGACTCCTATCCCGAGTTATTTGAACCAGGTAAACTTTTATTTTCGAGGACGAAAATACTCTAAGTGGGGGAGAGTTGTAACGCCCCTATATTTAATTATTTATTTAATTAAATATTGTTTTGATTATTTTATTTTTTTTAATTCAAATTTTTATCGTTGAAGTCGGGATTATATTATTATGTTGGAATAATAATTTAATCAGGTTTATATTGGTATAAATAAGTTGGAGTAGCATTTTACTAGTAAGCTTAGAATTGATGTTGGGCTTAAGTGTGGTGTCGCGATGTAATAAGGAGGGTATATTGGTTAGGCCCATTTAAGTTACTAAGAAGTTAATAATAGTATTTTATTAGAAAATAGAAGAAAGGGAGAAAGTGGTGTTATTAGGAAAAACAAAATAAGAGAAAAGAGAATAGGGTTTGTGAGAAGAGGAGAAGAACGAGGAAAGTTGCTGCTAGGGCCAAACTCAGAAATTCCATTGAAGCTTCCTTAAGTGTTTTCAAACTCAAACCAGGTAAGGGTGGGTTTCCTATATTATAATGGGGTGTATAATACTTTATATGTGGGAAATTGTATGTGAAATTGTTACTGTTTTATTGACTTGTGCTTGGCTTGTTTTGTTGTGATAATAAAGATTAATATTGTTTTAGTTATAAAACTGTCAAGGAAAATATGTGGGTTGCTGTGTTATTGTCTGGGTTGAGTTGGATTGGGAGACAGAAGAATTACTGAAGCAGTATAAGAACTACGCATAGAGATTTAAGTATAGGAAATAAGAAGAAGGAATGAAACAAACTGGGAGTGGGAGTTCCGTCCGGCACTTGTGTATATGGGGAGGTTGCCGTTCGGCAACCTTTGGGAAAGGGAGAGGTGTCGATCGACACATGTGTAGTAGGTGGAGAGAAGTGCCACTTTGGCACTGTGAGGCAGGGGCACTTGTTTTCTCTATTTTCCTGCTTGTCCTTCTAAGGCACTATGCTGCATAATTTTTAATAGATATCAGTAATTGCTCATAAAAGTATATACGAATGTCACTGTTTCCAGTAGCAGTAAATTAAATTTAGTTGCTAGAAGCTAATTTATGTGGAAGAATGGCACACCCATTAGTTGTATAATAAGTTAGCAATTTTAGGGAGAACAAATAACAGTGGACTATATATATTTTAAATGGTTGAATTAGTATTTTATTAGTGATGAGAATAATTTAGCAATGGGATTAATTGATTAAGTTTGTAAATAATTGGAGACGAGTTGATTAATTCGGTATGTTGGTATATTGATGCATTTTGCGAATTTGACAGAAATTTCGTTTTGTTTCGATATCTCCGTAGTAAGTAAATGTTGTGATTTACCCTTGATTAATTGGTAATAACGGTGATATAGGCCTTTGGCCGATGTTGAAGGTGTGAATTGTTGTTATGTTGACCTTTATTATGTTGTTGTCATTGTTACGTTGCCAAGTTGTGGTTGTTTATATCATAGCATAGCATTAAAGTTGGCCTGGATTGGCATGTTCTAAGTTGGAGCGAATGCTCACCACGTTGGCCTTTATTGGCAAGATTTATATTGAGGGCTTATGCCTTATGCCTCGGTAAATTGGCATTTCCTAAGTTGGGAGTTCTGCTCCAATGGTACTACATGCATTTGCATAGTTGAGTTGCATTTGGAGTCATTGAGTTGTTGCTTATTTGAAGTGTTGTTATGCACAATAATGTTATAAGTTGAATTGAGGTGTTGGAAAATGGTATTGCTTTATGTTGATTTGGTATGAAGTGGCGATTTTACATAAATTGATTTCGATATATTATTTATCATATGTTCTATTATGGTATTCGATATCTCACCCCTTCTGTTTGAATGTTACCTTTGTTGGTAATGTGCAGGTGACCAAGAGGAGTAGTCGTTAACGTTGTTAGTTCGAGTTTGGTGTCATTTGCTCTGATACGTAGCACTCGGGGGAAAATGAAGGCCTGTCTTATTTTGTTGTTTATTTATCGAACCTTATGTTGTTATATGAGGATTTATCGTATTGATGTTGTTTTATGATTCAAAAGATGCTATGTCTCATATGGTGAATTATTATGAATATGCTACGTGATTAATCAAAGTTGGTTTATGTTATGAAGACTTTATTCATGAGTTGTGTTCATTCCGTTTTCTTTAAGTGTTATGTATCTATTCTAAAATCATGACAGGTTTATGTGTCTATGTTGAATGTGTAGCATCCTGATTATTCTGGAAATTTTTATACTCTGATTTTCTGTAAATTGCTTGGGGTAGAATTGGGGTGTTACCCTTACCCTATTCAGATCCCTGTAATCTACGCACATACGAACTTTTCCGTCTTTCTTTTGCACTGGCACCACATTTTCCACCCATTGAGGATAAGATGTCACAGCTAGGAATCCTGCATCAAATTATTTCATCACTTCAGCTTTTATTTTCTCAGATATGCCAGGCCGCATACGAAGAACTTTTTTCTTGACAAGAGGAAAATTTTCCTTTGTTGGCAGACGATGAACTACAATGTCGGTATCCAACCCTAGCATATCTTCATACGACCAAACAAACACTTCCATATAGTCATGTAACATCTGGACCAATCTGTTTTTGACACTGCTTCCTAGGTTGGCGCCGATCTTGACCTCTTTCTTGTCTGTCTTGGTACCTAGGTTGATGGCTTCAACTGATTCTTCATGCGGATGAATAAATTTTTCCTCTTGCATTAGAAGCATGGTTAGTTCTCCCGGTATTTCATAATCTTCTTTGCTTTCGTCTTTGGCTTGGTTAATTGGATGTTCGAAATCATACCTGGCAATAGTAGAGTCATTGGCAATGAGATCCGGAGTGGAAGACGATCTGCAAGAGAAAGAGAGAGAGAGAGAGAGAGAGAGTGTGTGTGTGTGTGTGTGTGTGTGTGTGTGTGTGTGTGTGTGTGTTTGTGTGTGTGTGTGTGTGTGTGTGTGTGTGTGTGTGTAAGATACATGACTATTTTGAAGAACGCATTAAAGAAAAAAAAAGATAATGAGCACTAAAATTTGAATGCAAAAAAGTCCAATGGTTTATATTGAATGATCATATGATAAAATGAACACAAATAAAACCCTTAATAAAATGGACCATAGTGCCCCTGGCCAGGCATACGGCTTAAAAGTCATTGTTTAATATTACAGATAAAAGGTTCTTGGAAAGAAATAAACAAGTAATTACTCCTTAATGAAGGAGATGGGGACGAAGTCCTTTGTGTGCCAATCGTTGAGTTCTATTGTAGTAGGGTATATCCACTCTTCGAAAGCACATTCATCATTGGAATCCTCCACAGCGTTTACTTCATGATTTCCATTACGGAGAGGGGGCTTTCTCGCACGAGCGCGCCTAACCTCTTTCTGAGTCTTGACAGTGAAACCCAACCCACATTTATTTTCTTTGAACGGGATCTCGGGGAGTTTCCCCTAGGTAGCACAACTTCCATTTTCGACTACGGCATGAACATCCTTAACTGAAACCATCCTTGGCATAACTTTATTAGCTTTGGGCGTGTCGAAAGAAATTTTGGCAGTAGCAACCAAAGGTGGAACAACCTCAAAAGCCTAACACAAGGTTTCTATAAATTCTCCATCCATCTCCATATATTTGAAATAATTGATATGGCTTACCATGAATTCCTCCTCACCACAAACAGTGACGATCCTCCCCTCGACTGGGTATTTTAGCTTTTGGTGAAGCGTAGATGTTACTGAAGAAGTGAAAAGCATAAGAAGGGGGGTTGAATTGAAACTTTAAAATAAAATGCAAATGACACTATGATTTTTATCCTAGTTCACTTGATCTCAAACTACTCCAGTCCACCCGCCAAGGTGATTTCGCCTCTCTCCAACAAGGACTTAATTCACTAATCAAACTGATTACAATTCTACTTTAAAAACTGCCAAAGTCTTCTTGAGTACAACCACAACCCGGTTTATCTCAAGGAAATTCACTAACAAAAATA
The DNA here is from genome assembly GCA_948472305.1 of Vicia faba. Taxonomy (NCBI): domain Eukaryota; kingdom Viridiplantae; phylum Streptophyta; class Magnoliopsida; order Fabales; family Fabaceae; genus Vicia; species Vicia faba. The sequence continues at coordinate 1,552,718,196 of OX451735.1, read as the reverse complement.
AGAAATAATTTGTGTACAAGTTGTTTTTCGTTACAAAAACTGTATCACAAACTTGTGATGTATTATATAATTTTAGAGAATAGTATGAATATGATTTGTAGCATTGAGAGATTGTATGAAAGAAGTGATGTAAATCGTGAATGATTTAACCTTGATGCTTGTTTAAATAGGTATGGCAGTATGTGCAAATGGATACTTGATAATTGACAGTTAATGCACTTTCCATAATATGAAGATCCTTGTCTATTTGTAGCCATTGTAATTGATATTGCTTTGATGGAAAAGTAACGCTTCAGAACATAAGAAATCTGCTTGCTGCTTTGCTTCAGAACTTGGGAAGTCAAAATCATAATGGCATGGTTGCAACGTTAGACTTCCATTCAGAGTTAAGATGTCTTTCACTTTAGCGCAAGTTCTGATCTTCATTCATCAGAACATTCTGATATTAGTCTGCGTATACAACATGAGTACCTTTGTAGCTTAACTTCTGATCCACTTCCATTCAGAACTTCTGTACAAAATAAAACACAAATTTAGAGTGCATATTTGTTCTTTGTGTTTGTTATCATCAAAACTCTTACGAGGGTTGTAGAATCAAACCATGTTCTAACAATCTCCCCCTTTTTGATGATGACAAAAACTAGGATTTTTCAATAAAAATAGACAGAACAAAAAGCTTAAGAGAGTCTCCCCCTGAGTTGAGTACTCAGATAGAAATGAATTACTTCCCTGAAGTTCATTCTGATCAGAGCTTTTGATGAATCTCCTTCTGTCTTTATCAGAGTTATGTTCCTGTTATGCTTTCAGAGAAAATAAGAAGTTAAGATATTCAGAATGTTTGAGACTTTGTCCCGATATAATGTTATTGAAAATATCTTACATTCTCCCCCTTTTTGTCAGGAATAAAAAAGCAATATAATAAAAAATAATCAGAGTCAAAAAAGGACGATTTGTATTAAAACAGATTTCAATAACATTTCAGAACTAGATAAAACAAGGTGCAGAAAACAAGTTAAAAAATCTAAGATGGAGGGGGAAGTCGTGTGAACAATGCTTCTAACAAGCTCTTAATCCTAGTGCTTGATTCTTCTTGCTTTCCAAGCATATCCTTGATTTCTTTGGTTGTGTCTTCTTGCTTATCCAATCTTTCGTTGATTAAAGCATTCTCCTTCTTTAACTCTTCCAGAGTTTGCATGACCAGAGATGGAGCTGGTGTTTCCTCAGAGGATGCAAGTCTTTCAGAACACTCTACAGTATTTTCTGATTCAATTGCTTCTTCAGTTGCATTTTCCTTTTATTGAACAATAGCCAGAGGGTGACTATCAGAACATGGTTCATTAACTTCAGAAGGTTGGTGCTCTTTCCAGGGAGCATTGTCCAACAGAAGAATTGATTTCTTTTTCTAGTGACTCAGAACTTGATCTTTAAAAGCTTTTAGTTGATCACAGAAGTTCTGTTGAGCCATATCATAACTTAATTCTTTCATCCTCTGGGATTCAGAGTTGAACCATCTTCTGAATCGATCCCAATGAGAATTAGAAGCAGCAGGAGTTGAATTTTCTAGACTTGCTTGCTTCAAAGAATTAACCCATTTCATTAACTCTGTTTTAAAAATCAATAAGTTCTTACCAACATCTGTTTTGGTTATTGTTGGTATAGGTTTGGGGATGGAAATTTTATTTGAGGTTGAAGCTAGGTGGTCCAGCACTTCTAAATTAATGATTATTCTGAGGTGATCAGCTGGACGGCTAATAGGAGAGGTAGTAGGAGAATCAGAAATTATGATTGGTGAACAAGGAGTGTTTGGTGGAGTGGAATGATAAGGTGATGGTATTTCTGGAATATCTTGAATGGTGAGAGGTTGACAAACCATAAGAGGTTATGTTATTCTAGGGATAGTGGTAGTGGTATCAGAGTCTAGTTGAGGAGAATGGAGGTTTTGATGTTCTGGTTGAGGAGTATGAAGGTTTAGATTTTATTGGATAGGTGTTTCGAAGTCTTGATCAAATAGTTCAATATCAGAAAGAACTCTAGCAAGTTCTGGTTGATTTTGTTCTAGATTTAGATTGGGGGATTGAGGTTCGTTTAGGAATTTTCCTAGGGTTACAGAAAGATTGAACTCTATGTCAAAGTCCTCAAAAGTTTGAGGTGAGGGATCTTCTGTTGGTAGAGGGTGAGTGTTTCAGATGTTGGAAAAGCTAATAATTCTACGACAGAAATAAAGGAAGTGTTACCTTTCTTTTTAGCAACTTTGGGGGTCCTATGAGAATATCCTTCTCCTGCTGCCTTTCTCTTTCTGGATTTCTTGAACACAACATCTGGAGCTTTCCTATGTAGATCATGAATGTTAAGTTCTAGAGCTGTTCCATCTTCCTTGCAAGCTTCTAAGTATCTGACCACAATCTCTGGTGAAGCATCAATCTCAGAAAATAACGGAAAATCTTTCAGAGGGATTCTCCTTGACATGATGACTTCATGAGTAGAAAATGTTGGCTCCTTCTTAATGCTATCAATAATCTTCATCTTTTTCAGATTCTTGGCATTAAGTGGTTTTCCAGCACTTGCCTCCAGAGTGCTAATCTGCTGAGCTTCTGTCAAATGCTCTATCAACCTGTTCTCTGTCAGAATATCAAAGATTAATCTTCCCAGAGGAATCTAATCCCTCTTTGTCCTGTCTTCTTCCCTTGTTTCTTTCACGCTTGTTCTCAGATGATTGAAAAGCAAGTGTGGAAGATTTATTCCGGTCTTCTTTGAAATAAAATACAGCAGAAATTGTTGATCAATGTTGATGTAGTCAGGAGAGCTTGTTGGATTCATGTGGTTTATACATCCTAGAATTATCTTGGCCCATATTCTGTAGTAATCCTTCAAATCCCTTATCTTGCTGGATGGCTATCCAAAAGTAAATATAACTCTTGCAATGGCCTTTAGGTCAGAACATTTTTCAGCCATGTCGTTGCACCTAAATCCGCCGCCATTGTACCCAATAAGTTTTCCAATCAAGTATTCAATGATTACAATCTTCTTCCCCATTACATAAGATGTAACTTGATGATTAGATGAAGTTGCATGAATCTAGAATTCCTTTACCAGAATGGGGAATACTGGACCTAGAAGACAATCAAAGTACTTATTCCAGCCTTGAGCCGTTACATCCTCAGAGAGATCAAACCCATTTTCCTTCAAGCTTTCAAAATCAATGGTAAGCTCACATAACACTTCAAGAGAATCCACTGGAGTGAGAAAAGTTCTTATAGGTTCCTTGTACCGTTCAGCTATTGAAGAAGAACCAGTAGCACTTTGAATATTTTTTATACTTGAGGAAGATGCCATTGTTCACACAGTTTGTTTTGCGATTTCTGAGAAAAGGGTTTTTTCAAAACAAAAGCAAGAGAGAGTAATAAAAGCGAGAAGAAGTGAATGAAATAATGATTGTATATTTATAATAAATTTTGAAAACTTAATCAGTAAGAAAGAGAAAAAAATAATGATTATACTGTAATTATGAAACATGAAAATAGGGGATTGTGTGTAGATACTGAACAATTACCATTGGCATGTGTCTCAATGCATCCAATCAGATCCTTAGACCCTTCAAAATTTGAACGCTTGTTCAGTCTTAGAAGGTAGCTTATGAGAGGATGACAAATGTTTGATGGTGTGAACTGCACGCCTCTATCTTTATAAGGAAAGGTTCATATCTTCTTAGATAGATTCTGAAGCAATTGTACTCCTAACTTCTGAAGACATGTTGATCATATGTTCACAAAGAAAATATAAATTTATGAAGGTTACATGATATATAAATAAAACTTCTTATTCTGGACATGATTTCATGCTGAGATATTTCAGAATGAAATTAAACCTATCTTCAGAATGGGGTTTTGTAAAAACATCAACCCACTGATGGTTTGTGTCAATAAATTTTAAAGTAAGGATTCCTTTCTGAATATAGTCCCTAATAAAATGATGTTTTATTTCTATATGCTTAGCCCTAGAATGCAAAATTGGATTTCTAGATAAACACATTGCAGAAGTATTATCACAGAAAATAGAGATGTTACTCTCAAATATGTTGAAGTCTTCAAGCTGACTTTTCATCTAGAGCATTTGTGTGATGCATCCAGCAACTGCAATGTATTCAACTTTAGCTGTTGACAGCATAATTATGGACTTCCTCTTGCTGGTCCATGAGATCAGATTATCTCCCAGAAACTTCCAGCTTCCAAAAGTACTTTTTTGTTCTACTTTGTCTCCAGCAAAATCAGCATCACAGTACCCTACTAAATTGTATTCACTGGTTTTTCTATAAAACAAACCCAGGTTAGTAGAACCTTCCAGATACTTGAAAATTCGCTTAACAGTTGTTAAGTGAGATTCTCTAGGATCTGATTGGAATTTGGCTCATAAGCAAACACTGTATAAAATGCCAGGCCTTGAAGCTATAAGATATAAGAGAGAACCAATCATACCTCTGTAGATCTTCTGTTCTACCTTTTTACTTACCTCTTCCTTTTCCAGAATGCATGTGGGATGCATTGGAGTCTTTGATGGCTTACACTCTAATAGATCAAATTTCTTCAGATGTTCTCTGACGTATTTGCTCTGGTGAATGTAAGTTCCTTCTGGAGTTTGATTGATCTGAATGCCCATAAAGAATTCGAGTTCTCCCATCAAGCTCATCTCAAACTCTTCCTGTATAGACTTAGCAAATTCTCTTCCCAAATAAGGTTTAGTAGATCCAAATATTATATCATCTACATAAATCTGACATACTAAAATGTCATTCTTAAATGTCTTACAGAACAAGTTTGTGTCCACTTTCCCTCTGGTGAATTCCTTTTCTAACATAAAGTTACTTAGTCTTTCATACAAAGCTCTGGGAGCTTGTTTCAGACCATACAGTGACTTATTTAGTTTGAAAACATATTATGGGTGTTTGGAATTTTCAAACCCAAGGGGTTGGTGCACATAAACCTCTTCATCAGTGTAACCATTTAAGAATGCACTTTTGACATCCATCTGATACAGAATGATGCCATTATTTACAGCAAAAGAGATTAAGAGTCTGATAGATTCTAACCTGGCGACTGGACTAAAGGTTTTTGTATAGTATATCCCCTCTTGCTGACTATAACATTGTGCAATTAGTCATGCCTTATTTCTGACGACTTCTCCTTGTTCATTCAGTTTTTTTTTCTGAACACCCACTTTGTTCCAATAATGTTGAATCCTTTTGGTTTGGGAACCATATCCCATACGTCATTTCTGATAAATTGATTTAATTCCTCCTGCATTTCCAAAATCCAGTCATTGTCCAGAAGAGCTTCATCAATTGTTGTTGGATCAATCAGAGATACCAATCCCATGAGGGATTCTTCAGAATTTCTGAACGTTGATCTTGTTCTGATTGGATCTTCCTTCTTTCCCTGAATTTTGTCTTCAGGGTGAGCTATGCTGCTTCTGGATAGTCGTTTTTTGAGATGTTCTACAGAAGTTGCTGAAGTGCTTGTGACATTTTCTTCTGATGTTGTTGGAGCGTCTTTGTTGGGAACTTCTGATGAATTGCCTTCAGCACCTGTGAATTCAACTTCTATATTTGCAAGAGATTCATTCTGCTTTGACTTTTAAGGGCCAATCTTGTCATCAAATCTAACACTGATAGACTCTTCTACAATTTGTGTTTCTGGATTGTATACTCTGTAGCCTCTTGAGCGTTCAGAGTATCCTAACATAATACACTTCTGTGCTTTAGAGTCAAACTTGTTCAAATGTTCTTTAGTGTTAAGTCTAAAATAGGTACATCCAAAAGGATGAAAATAAGAAATGTTGGGCTTTCTGTTCTTCCACAATTCATATGGAGTCTTATCCAGATTAAGTCTTATGGAGATTCTATTCTGAATGTAACATGCTGTGTTAATTGCTTCTGCCCAGAAAATCTTAGCAATGTTAGTCTCATTGATCATGGTTCTGGCCATTTCTTGTAATGTTCTGTTCTTTCGTTCTACAACTCCATTTTACTGAGGAGTTCTAGGACAAGAGATATAATGAGAAATGCCATTTTCATTAAAAAATATTTCAAATTTTTTGTTTTCAAATTCTCCACCATGATCACTCCTGACTTTGACAATTCTAAGATCTTTCTCATTCTGAACTTGGTTACAGAAAGCAACGAACACAGAATGTGACTCGTCCTTGTGTCTTAAGAACTTTACCCATGTCTATCTGCTATAGTCATCTACGATCACTAATCCATACTTCTTGCCACTAAAGGATGTAGTTTTCACTGGTCCAAATAAATCTATGTGCAGAAGTTCTAATGGTCTAGAGGTAGAAACAACATTTTTTGCTTTAAAAGGAGGTTTTGCAAATTTTCCTTTCTGACATGCTTCACACAGAGCATATGAGTTGAACTTCAAATTAGGAAGTCCTCTGACCAGATTGAGTTTGTTAATCTGAGATATGCTTCTCATACTAACATGCCCCAATCTTTTATGCCAGACCCATTGCTCGTTGTTAACAGAAAGAAGGCATTTTACATTCTGACTCTTTAGTTCAGAAAGTTTTATCTTGTAAATGTTATTTTTCCTCTTTCCATTAAATAGGATAGTTACGTCTTTCTGACTAACAACTTTGCATGAATTTTGATTAAAGATTATATCATAACCGTTATCACTTAATTGACTGTTGTATAACAGATTATGCATTAATCCATCTACTAGGAGAACATTATTAATAGAGGGGAGGTTACCATTACCCACTGTTCTAGACCAAATGATCTTCCCTCTTTGATTGCCTCCAAAACCCACTAGTCTCCAGGTTTAAGTTCCAAACTTTGGAATATATGCTTTCTTCCCGTCATGCGTCGAGAGCATCCAGAGTCCAGGTACCATGACTGGTGTTTTAGTCTTGCTGCTAAATATATCTGCTACATATATAATTTTGTCCTTAGGTACCCATATCTTTTTGGGTCCTTGTTTGTTAGTTTCACCAAAATTCTGTTTGAATTTTGGTTTAGCAGAATAATCATTACTTGTGTATTTCAAGTCGTGTGTGTGCCCATAGGTGAAGTTGGATTTTAATGGTGTGCATTTAATAACTACGTCCATGACTTTCTTAGGTTGGGATACTTTACCTTGGTATCCTATACCTTTTCTACCATTTCTGCTAACTCTGTATATCATTGAAGCCATCTTACTTCTATCTATGTTTTTAGCCAGAAACTTCTGAAAGCTGTGATTATATTCTTTTATGATCTTATCAGCATTACTGGGAGCCTCTGAGATTATTTCCTTCTGAGAGTTTTGTAAACCATTTTCTAGTTTTGAAATATTTTCTTTTAACTCAGAATTTTCTAATCTCAGACTCTCAGTTTCTTCAGAGTTAGAAACAAGATCCTTTTCAGGTTCTTGAATTTGACTCTAAGCTGCTGATATCTTTCCAGAATTTCACTCAGACTTTCTCCTAGTTCAGCTTTAGTGAAATTAACAATAAATTCAGAAAATACCTCTTATGTGTCTAATTCTGATTCTGACCCAGATGCTTCGCTGTCTTCTGTCACATTTGCCATAAGAACAATGTTGGCTCTTTCATCATCTGACTATGTGTCTGCGTCAGAAGTATCTGAATCATCCTATGTTGCCATGAGACTTTTATTCTTCTCTCTGAAGAACTTCTTTTTGGGTTTCTCCTTCTGAAGCCTTGGACAATCGCTTTTGTAGTGCCCTTGTTCATTGCACTCATAGCAGACGATGTCCATGTTGCTTGACTTTTTGTGACCAGAAGAAGATTCAGACTTTCTATGTCCAGAGGAGGGTTCAGACTTTCTGTATCCAGAGGGCGATTCATTCTGATTCCCTGTTCTTCTGGAGTTTCTGAATTTTCTGAATTTTCTTTGCCTCTGCTTCCACAGCTGATTGACTCTTCTGGAGAGAAGAGACAATTCACCTTCTTCTGATGAGGATCCATCAGAGGTTTCTTCCATAGCCTGCAAAAGTTTAGAATCAAATTTTTTGTTAGATTTTAACGCTAAAGGCTTACCTTGCTTCTGAGGCTCGTCGTCTTCTAGCTCTATCTCATGAATTTTGAGTGAGATGAAAAGTTCCTCCAGAGATATCTTGTTGAGATCTTTTGCCACCTTGAGAGCAGTGACCATTGGCCTCCATTGCTTTGGTAAAATTCTGATGATCTTATTTACATGATCAGCAGTTGAATACCCTTTGTCAAGAACTCTCAGCCCAACAACTAAAATCTGGAATCTTGAGAATATTGCTTCAATGGATTCACTTTCTTCCATCTTGAAGGCTTCATATTTCTGAATGAGCGCAAGGGCCTTGGTTTCCTTAACTTGTATGTTGCCTTCATGCGTCGTTCTCAGAGAGTCAAACATGTTTTGAGATCTTCTCATACTCTGAATATGAGATGGCACTAAGAAGAATCGTTCTGGCCTTGTGATGGTTTCTGAAGTCACGCTTTTGTTGGTCAAGACATTCTTTTTCTATCAATCTTCTGACTATTTTCTTCCATAGGATGCATGTATCCATCAATTACCATATCCCATAAATCAACATCGTGAGCTGGAAAGAAACTCTCAATTCTGTCTTTCCAGTAGTCAAAGTGTTCTCCATCAAAGACTGGAGGTTTTCCGCTGATTCTGTCCTTATCATCATGATATTCATGGCTGATGTTCTGACTTGGTCCCACCATAGTGTTTTTCTTTAGCTTAGATCTTGTACTGACACGGTTAAGTGTATGAACTCAGAACCAAGCGCTCTGATGCCAATTGAAGAAGTGAAAAACATAAGAAGGGGGTGTGATACGGTGGCAGAACCGACTATTAATACTAGTTTGTTTTTTTTGTTTGTAAATGTCACGGTAAGCAAGAGTCGCCACCGACTTTTATTTTATCCAATCAGGAAAAGGAACAGAAAAAACCTTTTTTGAGATGTTTCTGAGTACGGGGGGTAGATTATAGAAAGGGAAGGTGTTAGCACCCTTTCTATCTATTGTTTTCCACGGGCTCTTAGGTACTTTCTCATTTTGAAAACTGCTTGTGTGTGCTTGTTTTGAAAAGTTTTATTTTACTTCACATTAACCCTTGTTTCTGTCCTCAAGAGTGTTACGAAGTTGTTTTTGAAATCTTTGTTTGGAAAGTGTTGGTGTGAAAAAGTTTTTGTTTGTTTGAGCAAGTACCTAGGAACTAATCTACATACTCGAAAAAGGTCTGTTCGTTTTCCTTTTAGACAATGCTATCCCATTATTGAGAAATAGGTAGCATCATCGTTGGAGTTTTTTAGGGACATTCGAAGGGACAAATACGATCACAAAAGTAATGTTAGGAAATGTTAGTAATCATCCTAAAGCCTTAAAGATCTTTTTCCGAGGCAACATCCGAATGGGTCATTTTAAATCTTTCGGGGCTAGAGGACAACCACTAACAAACCCTATACTTCATGACCGTTTACCGAAGGCAATCGGAGTGGAGTAAACCCTAGGAGTGAGCATTTGCGAGTGTAATTTTCAGTTAATTAATCTTTGCATATTTAGGGTTTTCTACCGTATTAATTTTCAGTTTGTCTTTCCATACAATCCTATTAACATACATCTAAGCAGTTTATAATTTGCGGAAATTAAAGCAAGAAAGTTAAAGTCCTAGCTATTACAGGGCTTTTGTAGATACATAATTATTTTGATTGAAAATAAAGATGCGGAATTGAAACCCTAATTACTATTACAAACTCAGAGCAATTACAATTATAATAAAAAGTAAAAAATGCGCGCGGTGAATTAAATGCGAGAATAATTATCAAAACCTAAAAGATCTAATTAAAAAAAATGTTTAGGTTAGTTTTTTGAGAAAAAATCAGATTATATACAAAATTAAACCCTAAGTCTAATTATTTTAAATTATGACAAAATAAATAATTAAATTGCCTTAATTTAATTAAACTAATTAATTAATTAAAGAAACAAAATATTTTTTATGAAAAATGATTTTGGATGTTTTTTATGATTTTTTGATTAAATGAAAAAAGTAATGATTTTTGTGTTATTTTTAAAAAGAAAATAATTAGAAATAATTAAAAGAATTAAAATAAAAAAGATAGGATGGGCCAGTTAGAAGCTGAGTGGGGGGGGGTATGATGTTGAATTGCTTAGGCCCATGAAGCTGAGCCCATTCCATGCGTGTGATTTCCTGTTGTGCCAGCCTGAGAGTGCACCATAGTCCTTCCTTGATTGAAGCATTAGATCTGGCTAGCAATGAATCCAATGGCAAGATGGTGACAGCGCATGAGAGGTGCTTGGAAAGGCAGTGCACATAATCTGTAGAAACAAAGTGAGAAAATAAAATTTGCTGGAACCTGGGATCGAACCCAAGTCCTCCCACTCAAATCAATACACGTCTTGCCATCTGGGCTATCTGCTTTGTTTGTTAGTATAATAAAAATAAATAATAATATATGAAAACATATAGATAAAAACAAAAACGTGCGCTAGCATTTGAATGGACCAGTACCATGATGTCAAGTCATCGTCTCCTTCATTGAGACCGTCGTCTTAGGTATCACCTTTTACCTACAGACAAACGTCTATAGCCATAGCCTGTACACTTCAAACATCAAGAAATACGCATGATAAATGAAATTAAAGACCATGGTTTAACTTATCTTGACGCCACGAACACCATGGCATCCTTTTCTTGGCCTAATTTAGCCTGTAGATAAAAAACCTAAAACGGCCATGAAAACCCTAACAATGGCAAACACACATACAAGCCTCAAAACTTCAAATAAACAATCCAGGCATGTTGCAAATACATCAATAATCACAAGTATATCATTAAAATATGCTAATGATGAAAGAATTGTTGTAATTGATTTTGAAAAATAAAGCAAACTGTATGAAGTCTAGGGGTCGATTTTGGGCGTGAGGATGCGTGAAACTGATCGTGTTAGATTCAGAGAGGGTTCAGGAAACGATTGGGAGTATTGGAATGGCTTGAATTTCCTTTTAGGTCCAAAAATGATCCAACACTTTTGTCCAATTTTTTGAGTTTTGGTATGGCGTTTTACGACTGCAAATCCTTGTCATTTTGGCTTGTTCTTGCTCAATATATATGCTAGAATGAATTAGGGTAACAAAAACAATTTGAATCTTTCAAGATCATCAAAATTTGATTTGTTTCCCTTGCATCATATCTTTCTAAATGCATCAAAATCATGCCAATTTGAGCCATTCCACCCTTGCACGATTTTATTTGGTCATGCTAGGTTGATTTGATTTGATTCCTACAAAAAACTTAGATCAAAATCAATCTTTTGTAGTTTTTGCCATTTATTTGATTTAATTTGTATTTTATATAATAAAAAATAAAAAGAAAATAAATAATGAAGAAAATAAAGTGTGGATGCTGATTTGGGTCGTGGACCATGTCCCCAATAAAATTCAATCATGAAAAGCTAGACCCATTTGACAAAAAATGCAATTTTGAGCACATTTGACTTTTGGCAATTTTGCAAAAATGGTCAACTTTGACAAGGCATATCTCCTACAATTTTAACCCTAAAGAGGTGTTCATTGACTTTTTAGAAAGCTTAGGATGTCCCTTAAACAACCCTTCTGGTTTCATCTCAATTGGGTCTTCCATGTTCATGTAAGAAGCTTTGACCCAAAAGGTGTTTTTGTTGACTTTTCAAAAGGACCTATAATGTAGAAATTCATATCTTTTGATGAGTGCATATTTTGAACTTGTGGGATGAAGATGAGTTGTATGGAATTTCATCCTATTCAAAATGAGCCTTGGATGAAAAATTTCTGATAAAGTATGAAGAAGTTATGCCTGGTCAAAGTTTGGTTGACTTTTCCTGTGAAACCCTAATTTAGCAACTTTTGGGTTTTAATGAATTTGGGGGAATTCCTTGAGGAATCATGATAAAACCTTGATCAAATGATGGATATATATTCAAAATGTTGATTTTGACCAAAATTTTTGAAGTTTGACTGTATGTGGGCCACAATTGACTTTTGACCTAGTACAGTTAATTTTTAGGCATCTGGGCAATTGACTGAGCAAACTTCTTGTGCAAGGCATGAAACTTAACATGGATGATCTTGAGAACATATTGGGACCATGGAAGGAATTTGGGACCCTTGGACTTCAACCATCTTGATGAGGAGTGAAACCCTAGTTTAAAGCTTGTTGCCTTAGGAGGAGGATTTGTATGGTCAATCCTTAGTCATCCTTGAGCAATTGAGGACCTCTAGAGGCATGTCTTGAGTGAAATTAGAAGGAAAATTTTGGGGTACAACAACTGCCCCTGTTCAATCTTCTTAAACCTGAGGATGTAGATTGGCTGTCTTCCTTTTGTAATTTGAAGGTGGAAGATGATTGAACACTAGAGTGACCAGAAATTTGCACTCGTCTGAGATGCTGCTGGACTGTGTAGGTAGTATCGAGAATGGGCTTACAGATTCCATTTGGAGGAGATGACGGAAGGTCATCAGAGATGGGATTAAAGATGCCATCCGGAAGATATGACAGAGAATCGTCGGAGATGGGCTTAAAGATGCCATCTAGAGGATGTTGATTTCCCGAGATATCCCTTTGATGAGAATTCCTGTTCTTGTCGTTGAGGAGGAATCTGCTGAGGAATGTTGGTCTCTGTCTTCGGAGAAATGGAATTTTAGGAACTTCAGTTGTCCGTTACTCTACTGGGGAATCATCTCTTAGTCGAGGAGATGAAAATGAACTGCTATCTGGTCGTGCTCCAGGCCTTACAGTGATTTGCTAAGGATAATAAGACTGACTACTATCTGGTCGTGCTCCAAGTTTTACAGTGACTTACTGGGGAGATGAGATTAAACTTGCTATCTGGTCGTGCTCCAGGCTTTGCAATCTCAAAAATTGTTATCTGGTTGTGCTTCAGGCTTCAGAAGGAATTAAGTGGTTATCCGGTTGCATTCGGGTTTCAACTTGAATTTAAGGCATACTAACATCCGGTCATTTCCAGGCTTTAATAGTAATTGGCTAACTAAACTGCTATCTGGTCGAATTCTAAGCTTCGCAGTACCTCATATTGTTATCTGGTCGTGCTCCAGGTTTCACAGTGTCTCTTGCCGCTATTTGGCCGTGCTCTAGACTTCAAAGCGTCTTATACCGTTATCTGGTCATGCTCCAGGCTTCAGTAATTTTGGGAAATTAAGCTGTTATCCGGTCAGTTTACGGGCTTCATAGCTTTTTTAACTGGAATATAAATCTTAGTATCGATTTGACTAAACTAGGGAAAGGTCTCGAGTTGTCTTTAACTGGGAGAGAAATCTTAGTATCGATTTGACTGAACCCGGGAGAGGTCTCAGATTAACTTTGACTAGAATAGAAATCAAGGGAATCTTAGCGGCGATTCGACTGACCCAGACGAAATTCTTAGAAGATCTTCAACTAGAATAGAAACCTTAGTGTCAGTTTGACTGAACCAGAGAAACTCTTGAAAAGTGTTGGAATATCTTCAACTGGAATAGAAACCTTGGTGTCAGTTTGGCTGAACCTGAGAGAACTTGTAAGAACTTGATTGCATCTTTCCCGGAAAGGTAAAGAGTTAGCTGTATGTAATGTCATGATGTATGAAATGTATTGAGTAATGATGTTCTCAAAATAAATGAGATTCTGCTGTATAATATGTATGCACATGCCATGATGTATGGATATGGAATGCTATTGTGATATTCTCTAGCTGGGGAAAATAAATCATGGACTGCTACTGGAGAGTATAAGGAGTTGAGTTCTTCGTTTCCGCTGGGGATAGTGACCGAAGATGATTAGCTGGGAATTTAGATCCATTCTTCTTGAGAACATTCTGCTGGAGGAGACTCTGTCTGAGAATAATCCTGTGGGGGAATGACTCTGTGGGGAAGAGAGATACTCTGTTGGAAGATCTACTGATTTCGAGAAATAAACTCAGCTGAGGATGAACTTCCATTGCTGGAGAGAAGAGCTCTGTTGGAGATTGAGCTTCCATTGTCAGAGAAATAAACTCTGCTCGGGAGATGGCTTTATAAACTGCTCATGGTTATAAAACTCGGCTGGGGAATGCAGATATCAGCTTTCTGAAGGAAACTGATGGGGAGAGAATTCCTGCTTGGGGATACGGAGGTCGGACCTTGGTTGTCTCGGCTCTGTGGGGGAATATAGGTATCACTGGCTTGTATGTGATAGTGACTTCGCTTCCAACTGTCTCTGCCCCTTGTACCATGATGGACGGGGTAACAGTCGGTATTTAGGTTTTGTACCAATTTCTTTGAGTTCTTAGTAACTGTCTTTATGTTTTATATGCAGATATTTGTGAACAGTACTCATATTCAAATGCATATGACAAGAATAAAACATTGGATGTTTTCTTTGCAAAACAAAACAAAAAACAAAAAACAAACAGAGTTTTGTACTCAAAAGACGCTTTGTGTTGATTTGAAATTTTCCTATAACAGGCGTTTTTTACAAGGAGGCTGACGCTCTAGTAAGAGAACTCCACCGTAAAAATGGGAATTTATTACAGAAATTGTGTACAAAAAGAAAACAGCTATGTGTAGTGATCCCATTGGGTTTCAATTCTGCTATTTCCCCTATATGTCTTCGAGCATCTCATCACTTTGCTGCTTGTTTGAAGCTGATTGGATTGATCGGTACCTTTTGAGCTTGATATCTGATTACTGAGGTCTGATCGCAAGGTGATCCAATGGGATATAGTGATATGCTTTAATCCGTAATTTTTTCCTGGACCGCCCTTTCGAGTTTTCAGTCCACCGGGATACCCTTTTTTGCCCAAACCACCCTTTCGGGTTTTCGACTTGCCGGGTGTACAAATTTTTTCATTTTTTATCCCTAATTTTTCCCCGAACCCTTTTGGTTCACCAGGATGCCCTTATTTTTGCCTAGGTATGTCAACCTAGAGAGTCTTTATTATGCGTAGTATCTTTTCACTATGTCCGTATTAACATGGTGTGGAAGGTCATCACCATCCATGGTGGTCAGAATCATGGCTCCACCAGAAAATATGTTCTTGACTACAAATGGTCCCTCATAGGTGGGAGTCCATTTTCCCCTGGGATCACCTTGCGGCAGTATGATGCGCTTGATTACCAGATCCCCTACTTGATACACTTGTTGTCTGACTTTCTTGTTGAAGGCCTTGATCATCCATTTCTGATATATTTGACCATGGCAGATAACAATAAGTCTTTTCTTGTCGATTAAGTTCAATTGATCAAGTCGAGTCTGGATCCAATCGTCTTCGCTCAAACCCGCATCCTTCATAATCCATAGAGAAGGGATCTGGACCTTCATGGGTAGGACAACCTCCATGCCATATACCGGAGAATTGGGTGTTGCCCCTGTCGACGTACGTGTTGAAGTATGGTACCCGTGAAGAGCAAACGGTAACGTCTCGTGCCAGTCTTTGTATGTCACCGTCATCTTTTGTATGATCTTTTTAATATTCTTATTAGCATATTCGACAACCCCATTCATCTTCGGCCGATAAGGAGAAGAGTTGTGATGCTGAATCTTGAACTGTTTACAGAGTTCAATGATCATCGAGTTGTTGAGATTAGTAGCATTATCCGTGATGATTCTCTCAGGCATACCATAACGACAAACCAAGTTATGCTTAATGAACCGTGCCACCACATTCTTGGTAACTGTAGAAAAAGAGACAGCCTCAACCCACTTCATGAAGTAATCAATGGCCACTAGGATGAAACGATGTACGTTGGATGCGGTAGGTCTGATCTCGCCGATCATGTCAATTCCCCACATTGTAAAGGGCCAGGGAGCTGTCAAGACGTTCAAGGGAACTGGATGTACACGCACCTTATCAGCATAGGTTTGGCACTTATGACAGGTTCGAGAATGCTGATAACAGTCAGCGTCCATAGTGGACCAGTAGTATCCTGCCCGTAGGATCTTCTTTTCCATGGTATGTCCACTGGAATGAGTGCCAGAGGTACCTTTGTGTAGGTCTGCCATGATCCTCTCTGCTTCGCTCTTGTCTACACACCGCAGTAAGGTAGAGTCATGATTACGCTTATAGAGGATTCCATTGCCGAGGAAGAAATTTGCAATAAACCTTCTCATAAATTTCTTGTCATTGACAGATGCCCCTTTGGGGTATTCTTGAGCCATGAGATACCTTTTCACCTCGTGAAACCAAGGTTTGTCGGCTACCTCCTCAGTATCGATCTCACATCAGTATGTCGGTTCATCCAACCTCTCAATAGTGATTCGGGGAGCTTCATTGTCCCACCTGACCTTGAACATTGACGACATAGTAGCTAGCGCGTTCGCTAACTGATTCTCTTCTCGTGGTAAATATTCAAAGGTGATCTCTTCAAAATGAGGAAGCAGTGTTAGTACATACTCTTTGCAAGGGATAAGGTTTAGGTGCTTCATATCCCACTCGCCTTTGATCTGACTTATCACTAAAGCAGAATCCTCGAATACACTCAAGAACTTGATTCTCAGGTGAATAGCAGCTCGAAGACCCATAATACATGCTTCATACTCCGCCATGTTATTGGTATAGTTAAAACATAATCAGGTAGTGAATGGAGTATGACAGCCCTCGGGAGATATGATTATAGCGCCAATGCCATTACCCAGTGCGTTTGAGGCTCCATCAAAAAACATAGACCATCGGGATCCTTCCTCAGATCCTTTATTCGGTCCAGGTTTTTCATATTCGGTTACTAACATGATATTCTCATCCGAGAACTCAAAATTCATGGACTGGTAGTCATCCATGGCTTGATGTGCCAAATGATCAGCTAACACACTTCCCTTGATTTCTTTTTGGGTTGTGTATTGGATGTCGTACTCGGTTAAGATCATTTGCCATCTTGCTATTCTTCCGGAGAGAGCGGCCTTCTAAAAAATGTACTTGATCGGATCCATCTCAGATATCAATAAAGTAGTGTGGGTCAACATATACTGTCTCAGTCGACGAGCAGCCCATGCCAAAGTGCAGCAAGTTTTCTCGAGCAGTGAGTATCGTGTTTCACATTCGGTAAACTTTTTGCTAAGGTAGTATATTGCGTGCTCTTTTTGACCAGACTCGTCATGCTGCCCCAACACACACCCCATTGAATTATCTAGCACTGTTAAGTACATTATCAAAGGTCTTCCTTCAGACGGAGGCATCAGAATAGGAGGCTCTTTGAGATATTGTTTGATTCTGTTAAAGGCTACTTGGCATTCGTCATTCCACTTTACCACTTGATCTTTCTTCAGAAGCTTGATGATCGGCTCACAAGCAGCAGTCATATGTGAAATGAACCTGGAAATGTAATTCAGACGTCCCAAGAAACCTCTAACTTCCTTCTCAATGTGGGGAGCCTACATCTCTTGTATGGCCTTCACCTTTGCGGGGTCTACCTGAATACCTTTGTCACTGACGATGAATCCCAGCAGCTTTCTAGACCTCACCCGAAGGTGTACTTGTTCGGATTTAACCTCAGCTTGTACGTCTTCAACCTACCAAACAGCTTTTGTAGATGATCAAGATGTTCTTCCTCAGTTTGAGACCTGGCTAACATGTCATCGACGTAAACCTCTATCTCATGGTGAGTCATGTCATGGAATAGAGCTGCCATAGCTCGCTGATAAGTTGCCCCAGTATTCTTCAACCCAAACGGTATCACCTTGTAGAAGAAAGTGCCCCACTGTGTAACAAAGGTTGTCTTCTTCATGTCTTCAGGTGCCATCTTGATCTGATTGTAGCTAGAGAAACCGTCCATGAAGGAAAAGACTTTGTGTTGTGCGGTGTTATCAACTAGAACATCGACGTGGGGAAGCGGGAAGTCATCCTTACGGCTTGCCCTGTTCAGGTCTCTGTAATCCACACACATTCGTACTTTACCATCTTTCTTAGGTACTGGAACCACATTAGCAACCCACTGCGGATAGGAGGTGACAGATAAGAACCCTGGGTTGAACTGCTTCATAACCTCTAATTTAATCTTCTCTGACATATCAGGGCACATACGGCGGGCCTTTTGCTTTACCGGAGGGCAGTCTTCTTTAGTCGGCATATGATGAACCACTATATCCATGTCTAGTCCCGACATGTCTTCATATGACCAGGCGAAGATTTCAACATACTCATGCAACATCTGTACCAACCGATGTTTGACACTAAGCTCCAGATTTACACCTATCTTAACCTCTTTTTTGTCTTCCTCTGTACCCAAGTTCACTGTCTCAACCGGCTCTTCATGAGGTTGTATGGCCCTTTCTTCCTGCTGTAATAGTCTAGCAAGTTCTCCGGGTACCTCACAATCTTCCTCACCTTTGTCCTCGGCTTGGTTGATCGGATTTCCAAAGTCATAATGAGCACTAGAAGAACTGTTATCAATGGGATCCATAGTGGATATGGATCTGCATTTGGATACGTGAGTGTGTGTAAGCGCATAACTGTATAGACAGAATAAAAGAAAAGAAAGACAGAGAGTGCAAACGTCCAATGCTTTATTGATGTCATATGAAAATGAAACATGATAACCCTCACAAATAGAATCATTGTGCCCCGGGTAAGACACATGGCAATAGATTTTATATTGTTTTTAAATTACATATCTGAAAAATCAGAAAGATAATTACTCCTGAACAAAAGTAATCGGTACAAAGTCCTTGGCAGTCCAGTTACCGAGTCTGTCGTTGGTAGTCGGGAAGATCCAGCTGTCAATGCCGGAATCACCATCACTGTCTTCAAGCGCATTGACCCCAGGATTGCTGATGCATAGGGGAGGTCCTCCAGCCCGAGCATGACGAACAACCCTTTGAGCACCTTCTTCAACCACTGCTCGTGCATCCTTGAGAGAAGCCATCTTCGATGGAGATTTGGTGACCTTTGGTGGATTGTCGGTAGTTTTTGTTGTAGCCATAATCTGAGGTACCTCTTCAAAGTTCTGGCAAGGAGTCTCGATGAACTCGCCATCCATTTCCACGTACCTGAAGGAGTTCAAATGACTGATCATATACTCCTCTTCACCACACACAATGACAATCTTTCCTCTTACTGGGTACTTCAACATTTGGTGGAGGGTGTAAGTAACAACCCCAGCCCCATGTATCCAAGGGCGTCCCAACAAGCAATAATATGATGGTTTGATATCCATTACGTAGAAAGTGGAGTCGAAGGTCTGGGAACCAACTTTGATAGGGATGTCCACTTCCCCGTGCATCATCCTCTTCGAACCATCGAAAGATTTCACTAATATATTGATAGTGTTGTACCCCAAAATTTTCCCTCTCATTTTACTCAATACATGTCCATTGAGATCCTCAATTTGCTCAAGGATGCCTAAGAGTTGACCAGACAAACTCTCTCCTAAGGCAATGTACCTCAAACTAGGGTTTCCATTTTCAATAAGATGTGTGCACTTCAAAAGTCCCAAATGCTTACCAAGGTCCTAATATGTTCCCAATATCATCCATGTCAAGTTTCATGCCTTGCACACGAAGTTTGCTCAGTCAACTGCTCAAATGCTTGAGAATCGACTGTATTAGGTCAAAAGTCAACTGTGACCCACATACAGTCAAACTTAAGATTTTTAGTCAACATTAACATTTTGAAATGAATTTCATCATTTTATCAAGGATTGATCATGATTCCCCAAGGAATGCTCCAAATTCATCAAAACCCAAAAGTTGCTAAATTAGGGTTTCTTAGGAAAAGTCAACCAAACTTTGACCAAGCATAACTTCTTCATACTTTATCAAATATTTTCCATCTAAGGCTCATTTTTAAGAGGATGCAATTCCCTACAATTCATATTCATGCTACAAGTTCAAAATATGCACTCATCAAAAGATATGAATTTCTACATTATAGGTCCTTTTGAAAAGTCAACAAAAACACATTTTGGGTCAAAGCTTCTTACATGAACATGGAAGATCCAATTGAGATAAAACCAAAAGGGTTGGTTAGGGGACATCCTAATCTTTCTAAAAAGTCCAATAACACCCTCTTAGGGTCAACATTGAGAGGGTTGTGCCTTGTCAAAGTTGGCAATTTTTGGAAAATTGTTAAAAGTCAACATTGATCAAATTTGAATTTTTTTCCAAAGGGGCCCATGTTTTCTTGTTTGAAACATGTTTCTAATAGGACCCACGACCCCTGAGCTTTTCCACCTATTATTATATTATTTTTATTATTTATTTTGATTTTATTTCATTTAAATAAAAAAAAATCAATATAAAATAGTAAAATAATGAAATAAAATCAAATCCTTGATTTTTTTTATGCATATTTTGAGTCCATGTACAGCTAACATGCCAGCCAATTCGAGCAAAGTGGATTTGGATCGAAAAAGATTGGATTGAAGCTTGTCTTAGAAATATATAATACAAGAGCAAATCAAATCCAATTTCCATTATTTCTCAAGATTCATGCCAATTTTATTGACCTAATTCAGTCTACTATAAGTGCATAACAATTGTAGATCAAAAGGAGAGGTTTTGCAGTCGTGGGGAGCAAGAACACAAACTCAAAAATTGGATAAAAAGTGTGCATTTGATTTCTGCCCTAGAGGACGATTCCAGGTCATTCAAAGACCCTAATCACTTCCTGGCCATCTCCTGAAGCCAACAACATCATTTGTAGCCTTCAAAACATCAAGAACCATCTCCTAGATACATCACGGTTTACCCCAAAATTCTCAAAATCGTTTACTATGTTTTATGCATTATAAATCCATTCTATTCATATATTCTTGTTCATAATCGTGTTTGCAAAATTTCTATATCCTTTAATTGTATTAATAGTGGAGGGATCCACACTTGCCATTGTTAGGGTTCGTGAGAAGTTTTTGGGGTTTCTTGATACAGAAAAAATTAGGCCAAGAAAATGATACCATGATGCTCGTGAGGCCAAGACGAGTTAATTGGTATAAATGGAATTGATTTATCATGCTTGATATGAACTTTTGAGTTTTGCAGGGCTGTAGTTACAACAAACATCTGTAGGTATAGGTCAATAACCTAAGACAGTGGACAGGGAAGAAGACAATTACTTGTCACCATCCCACTAGTCCATTTGAATTCACACGCGTTTTTCTGGGCATAATGGGATTTTGTATTATATTATATTTCATTTATCTATGTTAACAAAAGAACAAGCAGCACAGATGGTTGAGAGGCGCACCTTTAATGCACACGTCCTGGGTTTGATCCCAGACATGTGCATTTTGTTATTTTCCTATTTATTTCAGGCAGATATGGTGTTTCTCATCAAACAAGCACACCATGGACCTACGCCTCATCACTATTGGATGGCACGCTGCCTAGATCCAATGTCTCTAGATTGCATCCTCATGATGGACCTCATGAAGGCCAGCTCCATAGAATCCAGCGTGGTTGACTGGGCTCAGCATTATTGGGCTTGGAATTTCAGCTTCACACCCCCTTCAACAATTCAACAACAAGCCCATTTTATTATTTTTCTATTTTTTTTCTCTTTAATTTCTTTGTTTATTTTCTTTAATTATTTTCTTTTTCTTTTAATTAACACAAAATTATTTTTTATTAACAAATCACAAATCACAAAATTCTTTTTTTTAATAATATTTTTATTTTTTAAAATTAGTTAGTTTAATTAACTTAGGGCAATTTAATCTTTTTATAATTAAAAATAATTAGAATTAGGATTTTAGTTGTACATAATTTAATTAATTTTCTTTAAAAATACATCAAAAATCATTTTTCTCATAAATATCTATTTCTTTAATTAATTAATTTAATTAGAAAATTAGGTTAATTTATTTTCTTTCATAATTTAAAAACAATTAGAAATTAGGTTTAATTGATTTGTAATTTAAATGTTTTCTAAAATAAAAATCCACAAAAACTCTTTTTTTCTCTCAATTAGGGTTTTAGGTTATTTCAATCGTCCTCGCATTTAACTTGCCACGCGCTTGTTAATTATTTGTCCATAATTATGTAACTGCTTATTGGTTTCTAATAGTTAAAACTAAGGTTTTTATTTATCGCTTTTCCCCCACTTTTGGTTATGTAATTAATCCCGCTCCCCAAAGCCTTGTAATAGCTAGGTTTTATTTTTCGCACTTTAAATTCCTGCAATCTTTAACTGTCTAGATGCATGGCTAATAGGATTGTATGAAAAGAATGCTCGAAATTTAAAACGATAGATCACCTAATGTGCAAAGACTAAATAACTGGAAAAAGTTCACATGCACATGTTCACTCCTAGGGTTTGCCTCACTCCGGTTGCCTTCGGTAAACAGTCATTAAGCATAGGAAATTTTAGTGGTTGTCCTCCTGTCTAAAAGATCAAATGTCCCATTCGAATCTTGCCTCGGAAATGTTTCCTCGGAGATGTTGCCTCGGAAACGTTGCCTCGAAAAGATCTTAAGACTCTAGGGTTACTACTAAGGTTTTCTAACTATCGCTTTAGTGATTATATTTGTCCCTTTCGAATGTCCCTTACAACTCCAACGACGGTGCTACCTACTCCTTAATAGTAGGATAACGCTGTCTAAAGGAAACGAGAACGAATAATCTTTTTTCGAGTAGGTAGAATCTTAAGTACTTGCTCAGTAAAAACTTTTCACACAAACACCTTTCAAAACAAATTTTCAAAACAAACTTCGTCACACCCTTGAGGACTGATACAAGGGTTATCACGAAGCAAAACATTTTCAAAACAAACACACACAAGCAATTTGAAAAATGAGCAAGTACCTAAGAGCCCATGGAAAACCATGGATAGAAAGGGTGCTAACACCTTCCCTTTCTATAATCTACCCCCCGTACTCAGAATATCTCGAGAAAAAGTTTTTTCTGTTCTTTTTC
Source organism: Vicia faba (assembly GCA_948472305.1). Classification (NCBI taxonomy): domain Eukaryota; kingdom Viridiplantae; phylum Streptophyta; class Magnoliopsida; order Fabales; family Fabaceae; genus Vicia; species Vicia faba. The sequence goes on along the minus strand of OX451735.1, from coordinate 1,552,695,338 downwards.
CTTTCCATATTGGATGAAATAAAATTCGGTTGCGACTCTTGCTTACCGCGACATTTTGCAAACAAAAAAACGCAAAACGCAAACCAGTATTAACAGTCGGTTCTGCCACCGTATCATAGAACTGGCGACTCTGCTGGGGACTTATATGAAGTGGGGTATACCTTAGGATCTAGGTCATTAAATTGCTTCTCTTGATTGTCTTGATTGCTTTACTTTCGAGGGTTTGTTTGGGGTTACTATAGATCCTACACCCGGATCTGGGAAACACCTTTTAGGTAAGTAGCAATAAACTGTGAGGGAACTATGTTGGGGTATACCGACACAGTTGAAGTAGTATATACGTTGATGTGGCACTTTGGTTGGTACCGGTAACCCTTGAGTCAATCAGGGAGAGTACGGGGCCGCCGCATGGTGTCGTGAAGCATCAACTAACCTTAGAACCTTTAATTACACAACTTGGCCAATAGGACGTAGCGAGGTGGCCGACTTTGGTGTATTCCCAAGGTCGACAGATACTCAATGCTACACTCATTGAGGTCTGACTCTTGAGCTTTGTTTGGTTGCGAGTTAATCGCCTATTGAGCGAAGCTGGGAGAAAGATCAGTGATATTGAGATCCCTTTTAGAACTCGGTTACTATTTATAGGACATGTTGAACCAATCCAACTTCAAGAGGGTATGACCTTAAAACTCACGCAAGCCTTAAACCTAAGGACTTGGTGTGACTTGTTTATTGTTTGCTATATCTGTGATTTTCTAACCTAATCATGACATCAGAAGCATAACATATCATGACTAACCATTTCAAGGATTCCCTAGGGCTCATTTTTGCTCTGTTTTGTAGGACATGACATCTTCCCGAAGGAACACTATACAGATCAACCTTGTGAAAGTGTCTCTTCAACTAAAGGATATGGCATCAAGGGTTCTCGAAGGTTCTCATTTCACTAGAAATCATGGTCAGTTGCTCAATCTGGTCACTATAAAACCCGATGAAGAGTTGTTAAAAGTGATGTTTCAGTTCGTCGACCCGGTGCACCATTGTTTCACCTTCTCGGATTATCAGTTAGTACCTACTATGGAGGAATTTTCTCAGTTATTGGGAGTACCTATTCTTGACCAGTTTCCTTTCAATGGTACGGAAGAACATCCAAAGCCTGAAGAAATTGCTAGAGCTCTGTCTTTACAACGGTCTGACATAGTGGCAAATTGGGAGACTAGAGGGAGTGTCCAGGGAATTCCGGTTAAGTTTCTATTTGAGAAGGCTTATCATTTTTGGGATACCTTAGATTTACAAGCTTTTGAAGAGGTGCTAGAACTTCTCGTATAGGGATGGTACTTTTCCATAATGCTGATTGTTGTACCCCAAAATTTGCCCTCCCATTTCCTCATCAAGACCTTTGAAGATCAAGATCCAGTTAGGGTTTCCTCTGCTCAAGACTTCTCCTTGCACTGCTAACCTAAATTAGGGTTTGTGGTTGAACCATGATATTTTGACCTAAAATGCCTAAGATGACTTTCATGCTTCATGTTGGACTCCCAAGTTTACCCATACCAAGTTTCAAGTCTTGATTCCAAGTTTTACCCAGTCAATTGGACAGTTGACCTAGAAATCAGCTGTATTGGGGAAAAAGTCAACTGTGGCCAATTGACAGTCAAATCTCATGAAAATTGACCCACATCAACATTATGAACTCATATGGACCATTTGATCAAGTTTGGATCATAAATCCACAAGGAATTTGATCAGATCACCAAAAGGGCAAAATGGTCATTTTTAGGGTTTTGACTACACAAAGGCAATTTCTGACTGTTTGACCTAGCCAATGGAAAACCAAGCTCACATATGGACTCAAGGACCCCATGGAATTGTCTTGGCATGTTCAACAAACTCAAAAGATCCCAAGTACACAAGATTGACAGTTGAATTTCCCAGTCAATTAATTAATTTTGACTGTATACTGAAAAGTCAAACTTTGACTTTTTGGTCAAAATCAAGAGTCAAGATTCATTTTTCATCAAAACATGCCAAATCATGAAACTTGTTCACCAAGAAACCAAGAAATGCAAATTAGGGTTTGAAATGGAATTTTTCATAACTTAATTTTTCTAAGTTATGGAAAACCCTAATTTTTTCCCAACTTTGCCCCACTTTTTCACCAAGATCCATTTGGATTCAAACAAAAGTCAAAACATTAAAGTTGTAGCTTGTTGCATAATCTACAACTTTGATTCACAAAGTTTTCCCAAATGAGGCTTGTATCTCAAGTTACAAATTTTTGAATAAGGGCACTAAACCATTCTTAACTTAGTGAATTTTTGACCTATTTTGACAAGGTTTTCTACCCCACTTCAAAGCCATTTTACATACACTTCCACTTGGAATTTCAATTTGCATTTCAAAGATGGATTGTAGTAAACATTCCAAGCTTTCCAAAATGTCCAAGAACTTCTCAAACAACCTCATGGTTATGGAGAATCGAATTTCACAATATGGCAAAAACTCACTTTGTTCATGACCAAGTTACATGTCCATAACCTTGCAATTTGAACTCAGCATGCCTTAAGCTAGATTACAGGTCTTTAAACCATCCAACACTCATAAATTTAATGCATATTCTTTGTGCCAAGACCATGTTCTTTGAGTTCAAGCATTGTCTAAAGGTTTAATCCCAAAGTAGATAAAGCAAATTGGCCATTTTTGTAAAAGGTAGCTTTATGTCAAATTGAAAATCCAACAAGTACATTGCAAATCTGATTGGCACAAGATTATGAGCATAACACACTGATCAAGGAGGGATTATGCAGCACATTAGGGGGTCCTCTACATGCCTAGAAACACAAGTTGGCTTTTGTTGCTTAAGAAAGAAGAAAAGTGTCATAACATCACACAACTCTCATATCAGCTTAGGCACACTTAGACAAACTTATCAAACACATTCCAAAGATCATAACCAAGCTTTTGCACAACCCTAGCACCTCTCAAACACTCCCCTTTCCATAATCACTCTCAAACTGCAAAAACAGGGCAAGGCCTGCAATTTGAGTGCTATCTTTCATTTCTCTCAAGCTTTCTTGCCCAAACCAGTTCACACATCTTCCATACCATCTATGCAAGCTAACCAAAAGCAAAAACACGACCTGTAATCCCTCTAACTGGTTCCACCATTTTCACATTTCTGACTTGCAGGTGAAGTTCTCTAGCTCGATTCAGAAGCTTTCAAGACAAAGTAAACATTGGAATAGCATCCCTGGACCTCAAGGAAGATTTTCCAATCATCACCTTGCACTGAAAGTTCCTACATTTCCAGATAGAACTTCAACTGAACAGGTAAGTTTTTGAATTCGTATCTCTCTTATTAAGCATCATTAGCTTTAAGTTTGTGAATAAACAATGTTCTACTCATGCCACTGAACATGTACATTCTTTTACTTTTCATTTCTTTTGCCTGAGCTGTGAGAATTTAAGGTCTGAAAATGGTAGAAAACTTAGGTTAGGATTTGGGATTGTTAAAATTCTCTCTCATTTCTGAGAGTTAGGAGATGTTCTTTATATATTTGGAATCGTGGTTTCATGCTTAACATTTTTTGTGTTGGAAGTTTGTGCAAAAGATCAAAGAATCAGGATGTTTGAATGTTGGAACCAAACACGCGTTTTTGAACATTGTTTGCTGGAGGTTGAAGAAGACAGGTCTTCTGGGCTGGGCTTGGAGTGTTTTTCTTATTTGCACCTTGTTTCTACTTTGACACCCCCTGGCCCATTTTGATTTTTACTTGTTATTTTCTATATTTTCTTTTTGATTTTGTTTCCATATTTTTATTCAATTCATAAAAAACATTGAAAATATTTTTTTTAAATATTTTTTGCATTTATTTTGATATTTATTTGACTACTAGTTAGTTTTGTACATAAATAAATAAATTTGCCTTTTATTTAAAATAGCCAAAAAATAATACAAACATGCTATTTTCTGATTTTTATTTTATATTACCTCTTGAAAACATTTTACATAAAATATATTTTTATATAAATATTAAATATTATTATTTTTTTGTATATATAATATATATTTAGAAAATTATACAAATAAATACATATGTATTAGTATACTTAGAATAAAAATACTAAAAAAATACATATTTTATTTTATTAATATTTAATATAAAAATACATTTTTGACAAATACTTCACTTTATTTTATTTTGTATATAAATAAATAAATACTTGTATTAAATTAAATAATAATACATTTCATTTAATAAAAATTAGGGTTTTGCCCTAAATTCAAAATACTCCAAAAAAATAATATCTTTTTATTTTCTTTTTATTTTACATAAATAATACTTTTTTCATACATATAAAAAACCCTTTTTTGCATTCTTGCATATTTGTTTTATTTCTATTTTATTTATGCAATTAAATTATCTTGTAAATAATTCAAATCTTGATGTAATAGTTTTAGGTTTAAATTCCTTGTCAAAATCCCCATTTGAAACATTGTACCCCCCTCCCTATATTATTGTGTTGTAATAGCGTAGGAGTTTAAATTTCGCACTTTATCGCTTTCTAAATATACAATGTTAGAATTAGAGTTTATATGCGAATAAAATGAACAAAATAGTTATGACCTAATCTCAAGACAAACAAGCATGAAAATGGACACACAAATCACACTTGCACCCCCTAGGGTATTCCACTTTGTTGCCTTTCAAAATTGGGCCATATTGCATGTTAGGTCTCTTTGGTAAAAACAAACAAATTGAATGATCATAGTCCCTCGATAACACTTTTCAAAATATTGACCAAACAAATGATCAAGTCCCTTAAAGAAAATGCCCAAAGATACTTGGCACCATTGCAATTATGGTCTAAACGATGACCCGCGCCCGTCCCTTTCACATCCTAACATGAGATTGTCCACCAAATACAATGGTGGAACAAACTTATTAAAAGGGTTAAAACATAGCAATAAACTTTGAGAAATTTAGGAGTAGATAACCTCTTAGTTACTTGAATCAAACTTGCAATACAAAAACACTTGCCTATTTTCTAAAACTACACCTCACAACACTTTCAAAATAAACTTTCAAAAACAAATGAAAACCTTTTCAAAAGACATACACCTTTGTATACATCCCAACATGGATCATTACAAAGGTTGCCACCACATTGGCTTCTTTTCAAAACATTTTCAAACCCACACACACAAGCACCATTTCAAACAATTGAAAAATAAGGCAAGTTGATCTAAGCAAGTAACTAAGAGCCCATGGATAACCATGGATAGAAAGGGTGCTAATACCTTCCCTTTCTATAATCTACTCCCCGAACCCAAGAAAACATATCAAAGGTTTTTGCTGTGCTTTTTAACCTTTCCTTAGGATAAAATAAAAAGTCGGTGGCGACTCTTGCTCAACCGAAACATTTGCAAAAACAAACGCAAAACCATAGTCAGTTCTCCCACCGTATCACAGAACTGGCGACTCTGCTGGGGACTGTTTTAAAAGTGGAGTAACCTTAGGGCTTAGATCACCCTCTTGCATGACTAATTGTTTGAATTGTTTGCTTTATACTTTGGCTCTATTTGTTTGGGTTTGCAATCCTACACCCGGATTTTGGGAAACATTCATAGATAGCAATACGTTGTGGAAACTGTGCGGGGTATACCGACACAGTTGAAGCAATAGCTATATTAGTGCGACATATTTGTGAGTACCGGTAACCCTTGAGTTCAATCAAGGAGAGTACGGGGCCGCTGAGTGATGTCACTAAGCACTAATGACCTAGAACCTTACTTGACCATCTTGGCCTTTTATTAGGGGTAGTGAGATGACCGGCTTTGGTGCAGTCCGAAGTTGGTAGATACTCGATACTACACTCATTGAGGTTTGTTTTCTTGGAATATTTTGGTCGCTAGTTAAGTGGCTAAACCAAAACCATGAACAACGAAAACAATCCAGTGATATTGAGCTCCTTAGAACCCGGTTACTATTTATAGGACAGGTTTTTAAGCCAACTACACTCAAGAGGGTACTTACCTATGAAACCCCATGCAAGCCTGAAACTAGGGTTTGGTGCGATTTGCTTGTACATATGTTTTGTGCATACATCATAAACATCATGAAGCATCATATGCATTCTCTAACCATTTCAAGGGTTTTGTATCTTCATCTTTGTTCTTGTTTTGTAGGACATGGAAATTCCTCGCAGAAATACCATCCAAGTCAACCTTGTGAGAATCTCTCCTCAACTCAAGGAGATCACCTCAAGAATTCCGGAAAACTCATCCTTCAGTGAAAGACATGGTAGACTGCTCAGCCTAGTCAACACCAACATTGAAGAAGACATGATGAAAGTGCTATTCCAGTTCTTTGACCCTCTTCACCATTGTTTCACTTTCCCTGATTATCAGTTGGTACCCACTTTGGAGGAGTTTTCTTAACTCCTAAGAATCCCTATCCTTAATCAACTACCCTTCAACGGTACGGAAAGGGAACCAAAGCCGGAAGATGTTGCTCGAGCATTACATCTACAACCATCTGACATCAAGGGGCATTGGGAAACCAGAAGCAGCGTCAAAGGATTCTTAGCAAAATTCTTGTTTGAGAAGGCACAAGAATGTTGGAACTCATTGGACCTACAAGCCTTTGAAGAGATTGTGGCACTCCTTATCTATGGGTTGGTCTTGTTCCCAAATCCTGACCAATTGGTAGATGTTAACGCCGTCAAAATCTTCTTGTCCAGAAATCCAATACCAACATTGCTTGGGGACATTCTTCACTCATTTTACACACGAACAATGAGAAAGAGGGGTGTTCTCATGTGTTGTACTCCTATCCTTACAAGGTGGTTTATTTCGCACCTTCCACAGTCTGTCTTGAAGAATGACCAAGGTACAAGGTGGTCCCAACGGTTGATGACTCTTACTCATTCTGATGTGCATTGGTGTTCTCGGTCCAGAGAAAATGTCATCATTGTCGATTGTTGCGGAGAATTTCCTAATGTTCCTTTACTTGGAATTAGAGGGGGTATCACTTATAACCCTTGCCTAGCTTTGAGGCAATTTGGATATGCACGGAGGGATGGCCCTCATGATATGTTGATTCCTAGCCTAGTTTTTGACTTCGACAACGATGCGCAAGGACTTCGCCAAAGATTCATCAGAGCTTGGGGAAAACTCAACAAGGTTGATAGCAAGACTCTGGGACACAAGAACTCCATCCCTCTTGAGCCCTATCTCAAGTGGGTACGAGCCCGAGCCCAAAGTCTAATGATGCCTTATCCCCATGTACTCCCAGTGATTAAAGAGCCCGTCAATGAAGGAGAGGTTCCCTACACCATCCTACATCCAGACATGCCTACATCGTGGGAGGAAATGCAGAAAAGCTGGATTCAGCTCAAGGAGGAACGAAATACTTTTGAAGCTAGCTACTACGCCAGTGAAAAGAAGGTTCTAGAGCTTACCCGCTGACTCCACGAGCAAGAGGCCCTCAATACCTACATCGCACCCAAAAGGATGCGCAATGTCTTTTTGCCTTAAGAAGTTTATTTTGTAATATTTGGCCCATGGGGCATTTATGTACTAACAAATTTCTTCTTATTAATATGACGTGCGTTCTTCTTTGTCTAAACAATTTTGAATGTCCTAAATCCTTGAATGCATTGCATACATAAGCATACCATTCATCATGTGCATAAGCAGGTCTCATCCCAGGTTTCCTTATCTGTCTGCTGTTTATTTCAGTAGGATGGATCTCGAGCAAACAATCAAAGACCTACAGGCTCAGAATGCGCAATTCCAGCAACTCCTGATGACCTTGGCTAAGGGTCAGGAGGATATCAAGACTCAATTGGGGAACAAAGACCCGGTGAAAAAGAAGAAAAAGAGACTCGGGGTGGCTACTTTGGGGAGAAGATTTGACGGAGAAGCTCGAAGAGTGCTTGAATTTCCTCCTACTTCTGATGAAGGGACCAGTAAAAGAGATGGAGCTGCGGTGCCTTCCGAGTCTGATGCGGAAGAAGAAGAGGTTGAAGAGGATGAAGATTATTCTGACCAGCAATACCCTCCAGCTGATGATAAATACAAAGGGTTAGAAGACAGATTAGCCGCCATGGAATTACAAAGAGTACCGGGTTTGGATTTTGAAGACTTGGGTTTGGTTGCCGGGATTGTGATTCCCCCAAAATTCAAAGTGCCAGTGTTTGTAAGGTATGATGGGTTGTCCTGCCCCAAAATGCATCTCAGGTCCTACGTGAGAAAGATTCAACCCTATACGGCAGACAAAAACCTATGGATTCATTTCTTTCAAGACAACCTTTCTGGAGCTCAGTTGGAGTGGTTTTATCAGCTAGAGGGAACCAATGTCCGAAATTGGGAAGATTTGGCCACCGCTTTCTACAAACAATACCAATACAATTCTGACCTTGCCCCTACTCGTACCCAGCTTCAGGGTATGTCGTTAGGAACAGGCGAAGGATTCAAAGAGTACGCACAAAAATGGAGGGATTTGGCTGGCAGGGTGCAGCCTCCTTTAACCGATCGTGAACTTGTTGATATGTTTATAGGGACCCTATCTGGGCCATTTTTCAATCATCTGATTGGTAACTCTTCAGCGGGGTTTACCGATTTGATCTTAACGGGCGAAAGAATAGAAGCTGGCATCAAGTCAGGAAAAATTCAGAAGAGTGTTGCTACAAGTACTGAGAAGAGGCCTTTTAAGAAAGAAGGAAGTGCCGTCTATGGTCCTAGAAGACAAGTCAAGCCCGAAATTCGCCAAGCCGTCAATGCTTTGGTCATTTCAAAACCTGTTGCTGCTCCTCAGCAGTACAATCAACAAAGAAGTGAAAGGCCCAAGAGGCAGTATACTCGGCTGAGTATGACCTTATCTCAAATTTTACCCCAACTGCTATCAACCAATTTGGTTACCACCAAAGAAGCTCCTAAAGTCGTGAATACTGCGTCTCCTAAGTATAACCCAAATGCCCGGTGTGCTTATCATTCTGATAGTCCCGGGCACACTACTGATGATTGCTGGGCCTTGAGAAACAAAGTGCAAGATCTTATCGACGCGAAGGAAATTCAGTTTGAAGCGCCTGAGAGACCAAATGTTGTAACTGCTCCTATGCCCCAGCATAGAGTAAATGCCATTGAGGAAGAATTGTATGCTGTTTCGGTGAATGAAGTTGTTACCCCTCTTTTGACTGTTAAGAGGAACTTACTACTAGCCGGTTTATTTCCGGGTTGTAGTAAGGGTTGCCTCCTGTGTGCTGTTATCCCTACCGGTTGTCCACTGCTGAAATCAGGCATCCAAAGCCTAATGGATAGCAAGGAAATTCTGTTCAAGAAAACTGCTGTTCCGTTTGTTTCCATTGAAGAAATATCTGTTGTCACAATCTACAATCCTGCCAAAGCTCCCGTAAAGAAACCAGTCCAAATTATGTATGTTGCACCCATCACTATTACTGTCCCGGGGCCTCTCCCGTATGAGTCTGATAAAGCTGTTCCATGGCATTATGGAGCCGACGTGTATGTGCTTGGGGTGAAGCAGGAGTTCGACACCAATACCAGTATCAGTAACATCACTGGTCCCGCCAAGATTACCCGCAGTGGTAGGCTCTTCTCGCCTGACATTGCACCGCCAGTTATCCGAAAACCTCTCACCATCACACCCGCAAGTGTGCATGTTCCAGTTCAAGTTCCTGTGTCTACTACTGCCGCCGAGTCTTCTGATACTCGGGGCAAAGAAGTTGCTACCGATTTGCCTGCCAGGACGGAGGCACCAAAAAAGAAGACTGCTGTGGAAGCCTCCCAACAAGAAATGGAGGAAATTCTTAAAATTATCAAAAAGAGTGACTTTAATGTTGTTGAACAGTTGGGGCATACTCCCTCCAAAATCTCTATGCTATCACTACTGCTATGCTCAGAGGCCCATGCAAAAGCCCTGATTTCATTTCTGAAAACGGCCCATGTGCCGCAAGAGACCTCCGCGGATCAATTCACCGACTGTGTGGCTAATTTGACGGCTGAAAATGGCTTGGGGTTCTCAGATGCTGACCTTACCGCCAAAGGGAAAAATCACAATGATGCCCTGCATGTTTCCATAGAATGCAGGGGCACTACTCTCGCACACGTATTAGTAGATACCGGCTCTTCCCTGAATGTTTTGCCTAAGAAGGCATTGGATCGTCTGGATTGTGAGGGTTTGGAGCTGAAACCTAGTAACATCATTGTTAGAGCCTTCGACGGTTCTAAGAGGATGGTGCACAGTGAAGTAGACATTCCTATTCGTGTGGGTTCCCAAGTTTTCGACTCAACATTCTATGTAATGGATATTCGCCCATCCTACTCCTGCTTATTGGGTCGACCCTGGATTCAAAAAGCTGGGGCAGTAACCTCCACTTTACACCAAAAGCTCAAATATCCTGTCAAAGGGAAGATTGTTACTGTGTAGGGTGAGGAGGAATACATGGTGAGTCACTTGAATTCATTCCGGTATATCGAGATGGACGGGGAGTTTATTGAAACCCCCTTTCAACATTTTGAGGAGGTACCTCCAATTTTGGCATCAGCTGAAGCAGTAGTTGAAGAAGACTTTCTGTCGAAGATGGCGTCCTTAAGGGATGCCCGGGCTGTAATCGAGAAAGGCAATTGTGCAAACTGGGGTCAGCTTCCCGACTTCACTCAAAAGAATGACAAGTTTGGGCTGGGCTTTACTGCAGAGGCTCAGAGGGCTGTGCGCAAGGAAAAGATCAGAAAGGCTCCGGTGTTTATCTCCAACCCTAGGGTGAATGCTATCGAGGAGGAAGTAGAGGAAGCAGAGTTTGACAGTTGGATCTACCCGACTACCAGCAACGGACCGAGCAACTGGACGGCAAAGGATTTTACGCCTATCACATTTGTCACGCAGTAATTAATTTCTTTTGATTTCCAATTTGTAACAAACAATGTGTTAAAACTTTTATTGGCTCGGTGTCCTACCCGGGGCATCGTAGCTCCATTTGTGAGGGCTTTTTGTATGACATTTCCATATATCATCAATCAAAACATTGGACGTTTGTTGCATTTCAAATCTTGTGCTCTTTTTATTTCTGTGTTATATATTGCAAAACAGCTATATTTACACACACTCACTTATACAGGTTTCAATCCACTCTGGATCTCACTGGTAACAGCTCTGCTACCACCAGTTATGACTTCGAGAATCCGATCAACTTGGACGAAGACGAAGGTGAAGATGATTGCGAAGTCCCTGGTGAACTCGCAAGACTGCTACTCCAGGAAGAGAGGGCCATTCAACCACATGAAGAGCCGGTGGAAACAATTAACCTGGGTACTGAGACAGATAGGAGAGAGGTCAAGATTGGTGCCAATCTAGAGCTCAGCGTGAAACAACGATTGATCCAGATGCTATAGGATTACATGGAGATATTTTCTTGGTCCTATGAAGATATGCCTGGTTTGGATGCCGACATTGTAGTTCATCACCTGCCAACCAAGGAAGACTGCCCTCCGGTAAAGCAAAAGGTTCGCCGCATGCGCCCAGAGATGTCCGAAAAGATCAAGGCTGAGGTAATGAAGCAATTCGATGCCGGGTTTCTAGAAGTAACTTCTTATCCTCAATGGGTCGCCAATGTGGTGCCAGTACCGAAGAAGGACGGTAAAGTCAGAATGTGTGTCGACTACAGGGATTTGAACAGGGCCAGCCCCAAGGATGATTTTCCTCTACCTCACATTGACGTCCTCGTTGACAATACTGCTCAACACAAGGTGTTCTCCTTCATGGATGGTTTTTCAGGGTATAATCAGATCAAGATGGCTCCGGAAGATATGGAAAAGACCACCTTTGTGACTCAGTGGGGCACCTTCTGCTACAAGTTCATGCCATTCGGATTAAAAAATGCTGGGGCAACCTATCAACGTGCCATGGTTGCTTTATTTCATGATATGATCCATCATGAGATTGAGGTATACGTTGATGACATGATTGCAAGGTCTCAAACTGAGGAGGAGCACCTTGACCATCTGAGGAAGTTGTTTGACCGACTCAAGTTATACAAGCTGAGGTTGAATCCCAACAAATGCACCTTTGGGGTAAGATCTGGAAAATTGCTAGGTTTCATTGTAAGTGACAAAGGCATTCAGGTGGACCCTGCCAAGGTAAAAGCCATACAAGAGATGCCGACTCCAAAGACAGAGAAAGAAGTCAGAGGCTTCCTGGGACGACTGAATTACATTGCCAGATTCATCTCACATCCGACTGCTACTTGTGAGCCAATCTTCAAATTACTAAAGAAAGATCAAGTGGTGCGTTGGAACAATGAATGTCAGGCCGCCTTTGAAAAGATAAAGAAATATCTCCAGGAGCCACCCATTCTTATGCCACCAGTGGAAGGAAGACCTCTAATATTATACTTGACAGTACTTGACAATTCAATGGGGTGTGTGCTGGGGCAGCATGACGAGTCCGGCCGAAAAGAGCACGCTATTTATTACTTGAGCAAAAAGTTTACCGACTGTGAGTCTCGTCACTCACTGCTTGAGAAAACTTGCTGCGCTCTAGTATGGGCTGCTCGCCGGCTGAGACAGTATATGCTGACTCATACTACTCTATTGATTTCAAAGATGGATCCCATCAAGTACATATTTGAAAAGCCTGCTCTGTCTGGGAGAATAGCAAGATGGCAAATGATCTTGACAGAATATGATATCCAGTATACAACTCAGAAAGCAATCAAAGGAAGTGTACTGGCAGATCATTTGGCACACCAACATGTGGACGATTACCAGTCATTGAACTTTGATTTTCCGGACGAAGACATCATGGTGGTAACTGACTGTGAAGTACCTAGACCGGATGAAGGACCTGAGGAAGGATCCCGATGGTCTATGCATTTTGACGGAGCCTCCAATGCTTTGGGTAACGGCGTCGGCGCTGTAATCATATCTCCCAAAGGAACTCATACTCCACTCACTGCCCGATTATGTTTCAACTGCACCAACAACATGGCAGAATATGAGGCATGTATCATGGGTTTACAAGCTGTAATCAACTTAAGGATCAAGTTTCTGAGTGTCTTCGGAGATTCCGCTCTCGTGATCAATCAGATCAAGGGCGAGTGGGATACGAAACACCCGAATCTTATTCCTTACAAGGAGTATGTGTCAACCTTGCTTCCCCACTTTGAAGAAATAACTTTTGAGCACTTCCCAAGAGAGGAGAACCAGCTAGCGGACGCACTAGCTACGATGTCTTCAATGTTCAAAGTTAAATGGGACAATGAGGCTCCCCGGATCATTATCTGGAAGTTGGACGAACCGGCATACTGCTGCGAACTTGAGGCTGAGAAGGTGACTGAGAAACCCTGGTATCATGAGGTGAAGAGGTACTTGGAAGCTCAGGAATACCCTGAAGATGCATCTGTCAATGACAAGAAGTTCATGAGAAGGTTTGCGGCGAAATTCTTCCTCAGCAACGGCATTCTCTACAAACGGAATCATGATTCAACTCTACTACGTTGTGTGGATAAGGCCGAAGCAGAGAAGATCATGATAGAACTGCATGAAGGTACATTTGGAACACATTCCAGTGGACACACCATGGCTAAGAAAATCCTTCGGGCAGGATATTTCTGGTCCACAATGGAAGCCGATTGTTACCAACACTCTCGAACTTGTCACAAATGCCAGATCTATGCTGACAAGGTGCATATTCCTCTAGTTCCTCTGAACGTCCTGACGGCACCTTGGCCTTTCGCAATGTGGGGGATTGATATGATCGGTGAGATCTGACCGACGGCATCCAATGGGCATCGCTTCATCTTGGTGGCGATCGATTATTTCACAAAGTGGGTTGAGGCAGCTTCCTACGCCACAGTAACCAAGAGCGTCGTGGCACGTTTCATCCGGCATAATCTGATCTGTCGTTACGGCGTCCCGGAAAGAATCATTACGGACAATGGTACCAATCTCAACAACAAGATGATCACTGAGCTCTGCGAACAATTCAAGATACAGCACCACAACTCTTCTCCCTACCGGCCGAAGATGAATGGGGCTGTAGAGGCAGCTAATAAAAATATCAAGAAAATTGTGCAGAAGATGACAGTGACCTATAAAGATTGGCACGAGATGTTACCGTTCGCTCTACATGGGTACCGTACCTCAGCCAGGACGTCAACCGGGGAAACTCCTTTCTCCTTGGTTTACGGTATGGAGGCAGTCTTACCGATTGAAGTGCAAATACCCTCTCTCCGGATAATGAAAGATGCAGATCTGAGTGAAGATGATTGGATCCAGACTCGACTTGATCAATTAAACCTGATTGACGAAAAGAGACTCACCGTTATCTGTCATGGTCAGACGTATCAAAAACGGATGATCAGGGCATTTAACAAGAAAGTCAGACCACAAGAATATCAAGTTGGAGACCTGGTAATCAAACGCATCATCCTTCCTCAAAGTGATCCCCGGGGCAAATGGACCCCTACATACGAAGGGCCATTTGTGGTTAAACATGTGTTCTCAGGAGGAGCCATGATCCTAACCACCATGGATGGTGACGACCTTCCTCACCCCGCCAATGCAGACATAGTGAAAAGATACTATGCATAAATAAAAGACCCGCTAGGTTGACATACCTAGGCAAAAATTAGGGCTTCCCGGCGAACCAAAAGGATTCGGGAAAAAATAAGGGATGAAATGAAAAAAATATGTACACCCGGCAAGTCGAAAACCTGAAAAGGTGGCTTGGGCAAAAATGGGTATCCCGATGGACTGAAAACCCGAAAGGGCGGTCCAGGCAAAAGTTAGGGATAAAGCGTAACACTATGTCTCATTGGATCACTTCGCATCCAGAATTCGGCATCAACTATCTGGCTCAGACTTCGGCATCGACCAATCAGCTTCATCTTCAACTAGGCAGCAAATCGATGAGACGCTTGGAGACATAAAGGAGATAGCAGAGTTGGAACCCAGTGGGATTGTTCACATAGCTGTTTTGTCTTCTTTTCAAAATTGTAAACTCTATGTTATTTGGCGGCGTCCTCTTACTAGGATGTCAGCCTCTTGTACAAAAACGCCTATTCACAAGGCAAAATTAAAATCAATACAAATTCACTTTTCCGTACAAATTGCCATTGTTTTTTTTCTTTTTCTGTTTTGTTTTGCAAAGAACGTCCAATGTTCATTTTTGATATATGCATTTGACACTAAATTGCTGATTCATAAATATTTGCACATAAAACGGAAGATTAATTACAGGTGACATCAGAAATAGGGGCAATGTGGAATTGTCTGATGCAGTCTGGTTGCTTTGTCCACCAAGGTACCAAGGTAGATTCGACTGAAGAATGTGACCAAATGATCTCAGCTCCCCGCAGAGTAAGACAAGATTCAGCAATACTTCCCCCAGTGAAGTCGCCAACTTTCTCCGGCAGGTCTAAAAGCTTGTCCCTAGTAGATTCTGGAAGCTTGTTCCCTGCAGAATACGGACGTCTCTCCCGAGCTTTATTCAGAGTTATTCCTCACCAGGGTTTATAACTGGGTTATCCTCAGCCATTTGCAATGGAAGATCGCCCTCGGCAAGGTTCTTTCAGTCCCCGACAGGAGTTTGTCTTTGATATTCCCCAAGCAGAGTTTATCATCATTATCCCCAGCGGAATCCATCATTGAAGTCCTCAGCAGGCCTCTCGTCAAAACTTCAGCAAAGTATCTCTTCCACAGAGCAATTCCCCGGCCGATCGTCAAGGATTCATTTTCCTAAGACAAAAATATATTCATAAACATTTCACGTTTTCATACATCCTGCTTACATACATGATAAGTGCATACAACACTATCTCATGTTAAAGCATCATGCATATCATACATCATGACATTGCATACAACTTATGTTTCGCCTTTTCAGGGAAAAAGACAATCCCAAAGACAATTACCTTCAACTGTCACAAATTCCAGATTCGATTCCTGTATCTAGCCAGGGCACATCTGAGAGTGATTAGTTTCCAGACTCAACTCCTGTATCTAGCCAGGGCACGTCTGAAGAGTTCGAAGATTTGATTCCTGTATCCAGCCAGGGCACATCTATCAACTATAACATTTCCAGACTCGATTCCTGTATCTAGCCAGGGCACGTCTGAAGAGTTCGAAGATTCGATTCCTGTATCCAGCCAGGGCATATCTGTTGACAACTATTTCCGGATTCGATTCCTGTATCTAGCCAGGGCACATCTGTGAGCAACCATTTGTAGACTCGACACCTGTATCTAGCCAGGGCATATCTGCATAAAGAGATTGAAGATCAAACACCTGTAACAAGCCAGGAAAACATCTGTCTTTCTCAAATACACAAGTACTCGCTAAGGAATCTCTTATGAGATCAACACTTCCAAATGGCATCTATAAGCCCATTCCCGACAAGTTTCTGTCACATCTCCAGATGGCATCCATAAGCCCATCTCCCTATCCACCATCTCTCCAAATGGCATCTATAAGCCCATTCCCAACATCACATTACTGGTACTTCAACATGCGAGTGCAAATTTCCGGGCACTCTAGTGTCCAATCTCCTTTTACCCTCGAGCCACAAAAGGCAAACTTGCCAATCTAACTCTTCAGGTTCAAGAAGATTGAACAGGGGCAACTGTTGTACCCCAAAATTTGCCCTCCCATTTCCTCATCAAGACCTTTGAAGATCAAGATCCAGTTAGGGTTTCCTCTGCTCAAGACTTCTCCTTGCACTGCTAACCTAAATTAGGGTTTGTGGTTGAACCAAGATATTTTGACCTAAAATGCCTAAGATGACTTTCATGCTTCATGTTGGACTCCCAAGTTTACCCATACCAAGTTTCAAGTCTTGATTCCAAGTTTTACCCAGTCAATTGGACAGTTAACCTAGAAATCAACTGTATTGGGGAAAAAGTCAACTGTGGCCAATTGATAGTCAAATCTCATGAAAATTGACCCACATCAACATTATGAACTCATATGGACCATTTGATCAAGTTTGGATCACAAATCCACAAGGAATTTGATCAGATCACCAAAAGGGCAAAATGGTCATTTTTAGGGTTTTGACTACACAAAGGCAATTTCTGACTGTTTGACCTAGCCAATGGCAAACCAAGCTCACATATGGACTCAAGGACCACATGGAATTGTCTTGGCATGTTCAACAAACTCAAAAGATCCCAAGTACACAAGATTGACAGTTGAATTTCCCAGTCAATTGATCAATTTTGACTGTATACTGAAAAGTCAAACTTTGACTTTTTGGTCAAAATCAAGAGTCAAGATTCATTTTTCATCAAAACATGCCAAATCATGAAACTTGTTCACCAAGAAACCAAGAAATTCAAATTAGGATTTGAAATGGAATTTTTCATAACTTAGAATTTTTCTAAGTTATGGAAAACCCTAATTTTTTCCCAACTTTGCCCCACTTGTTCACCAAGATCCATTTGGATTCAAACAAAAGTCAAAACATGAAAGTTGCAGCTTGTTGCATAATCTACAACTCTGATTCACAAAGTTTTCCCAAATAAGGCTTGTATCTCAAGTTACAAATTTTTGAATAAGGGCACTAAACCATTCTTAACTTAGTGAATTTTTGACCTATTTTGACAAGGTTTTCTACCCCACTTCAAGGCCATTTTACATACACTTCCACTTGGAATTTCAATTTTCATTTCAAAGATGGATTGTAGTACACATTCCAAGCTTTCAAAAATGTCCAAGAACTTCTCAAACAACCTCATGGTTAGGGAGAATTGAATTTCACAATATGGCAAAAACTCACTTTGTTCATGACCAAGTTACATGTCCATAACCTTGCAATTTGAACTCAGCATGCCTTAAGCTAGATTACAGGTCTTTAAACCATCCAACACTCATAAATTTAATGCATATTCTTTGTTCCAAGACCATGTTCTTTGAGTTCAAGCATTGTCTAAAGGTTTAATCCCAAAGTAGATAAAGCAAATTGGCCATTTTTGTAAAAGGTAGCTTTATGTCAAATTGAAAATCCAACAAGTACATTGCAAATCTGATTGGCACAAGATTATGAGCATAACACACTGATCAAGGAGGGATTATGCAGCACATTAGGGGGTCCTCTACATGCCTAGAAACACAAGTTGGCTTTTGTTGCTTAAGAAAGAAGAAAAGTGTCATAACATCACACAACTCTCATATCAGCTTAGGCACACTTAGACAAACTTATCAAACACATTCCAAAGATCAGAACCAAGCTTTTTCACAACCCTAGCACCTCTCAAACACTCCCCTTTCCATAATCACTCTCAAACTGCAAAAACAGGGCAAGGCCTGCAAGTTGAGTGCTATCTTTCATTTCTCTCAAGCTTTCTTGCCCAAACCAGTTCACACATCTTCCATACCATCTATGCAAGCTAACCAAAAGCAAAAACACGACCTGTAATCCCTCTAACTGGTTCCACCATTTTCACATTTCTGACTTGCAGGTGAAGTTCTCTAGCTCGATTCAGAAGCTTTCAAGACAAAGTAAACATTGGAATAACATCCCTGGACCTCAAGGAAGCTTTTCCAATCATCACCTTGCACTGAAAGTTCCTACATTTCCAGATAGAACTTCAACTGAACAGGTAAGTTTTTGAATTCGTATCTCTCTTATTAGGCATCATTAGCTTTAAGTTTGTGAATAAACAATGTTCTACTCATGCCACTAAACATGTACATTCTTTTACTTTTCATTTCTTTTGCCTGAGCTGTGAGAATTTAAGGTCTGAAAATGGTAGAAAACTTAGGTCAGGATTTGGGATTGTTAAAATTCTCTCTCATTTCTGAGAGTTAGGAGATGTTCTTTATATATTTGGAATCGTGGTTTCATGCTTAACATTTTTTGTGTTGGAAGTTTGTGCAAAAGATCAAAGAATCAGGATGTTTGAATGTTGGAACCAAACGCGCGTTTTTGAACATTGTTTGCTGGAGGTTGAAGAAGACAGGTCTTCTGGGCTGGGCTTGGAGTGTTTTTCTTATTTGCACCTTGTTTCTACTTTGACACCCCCCTGACCCATTTTGATTTTTACTTGTTATTTTCTATATTTTCTTTTTGATTTTGTTTCAACATTTTTATTCAATTCATAAAAAACATTGAAAATATTTTTTTTTATATTTTTTGCATTTATTTTGATATTTATTTGACTACTAGTTAGTTTTGTACATAAATAAATAAATTTGCCTTTTATTTAAAATAGCCAAAAAATAATACAAACATGCTATTTTCTGATTTTTATTTTATATTACCTCTTGAAAACATTTTACATAAAATATATTTTTATATAAATATTAAATATTATTATTTTTTTGTATATATAATATATATTTAGAAAATTATACAAATAAATACATATGTATTAGTATACTTAGAATAAAAATACTAAAAAAATACATATTTTATTTTATTAATATTTAATATAAAAATACATTTTTGACAAATACTTCACTTTATTTTATTTTGTATATAAATAAATAAATACTTGTATTAAATTAAATAATAATACATTTCATTTAATAAAAATTAGGGTTTTGCCCTAAATTCAAAATACTCCAAAAAAATAATATCTTTTTATTTTCTTTTTATTTTACATAAATAATACTTTTTTCATACATATAAAAAACCCTTTTTTGCATTCTTGCATATTTGTTTTATTTCTATTTTATTTATGCAATTAAATTATCTTGTAAATAATTCAAATCTTGATGTAATAGTTTTAGGTTTAAATTCCTTGTCAAAATCCCCATTTGAAACATTGTACCCCCCTCCCTATATTATTGTGTTGTAATAGCGTAGGAGTTTAAATTTCTCACTTTATCGCTTTCTAAATATACAATGTTAGAATTAGGGTTTATATGCGAATAAAATGAACAAAATAGTTATGACCTAATCTCAAGACAAACAAGCATGAAAATGGACACACAAATCACACTTGCACCCCCTAGGGTATTCCACTTTGTTGCCTTTCAAAATTGGGCCATATTGCATGTTAGGTCTCTTTGGGCAAAACAAACAAATTGAATGATCATAGTCCCTCGATAACACTTTTCAAAATATTGACCAAACAAATAATCAAGTCCCTTAAAGAAAATGCCCAAAGATACTTGGCACCATTGCAATTATGGTCTAAACGATGACCCGCGCCCGTCCCTTTCACATCCTAACATGAGATTGTCCACCAAATACAATGGTGGAACAAACTTATTAAAAGGGTTAAAACATAGCAATAAACTTTGAGAAATTTAGGAGTAGATAACCTCTTAGTTACTTGAATCAAACTTGCAATACAAAAACACTTGCCTATTTTCTAAAACTACACCTCACAACACTTTCAAAAACAAATGAAAACCTTTTCAAAAGACATACACCTTTGTATACATCCCAACATGGATCATTACAAAGGTTGCCACCACATTGGCTTCTTTTCAAAACATTTTCAAACCCACACACACAAGAACCATTTCAAACAATTGAAAAATAAGGCAAGTTGATCTAAGCAAGTAACTAAGAGCCCATGGATAACCATGGATAGAAAGGGTGCTAATACCTTCCCTTTCTATAATCTACTCCCCGAACCCAAGAAAACATCTCAAAGGTTTTTGCTGTGCTTTTTAACCTTTCCTTAGGATAAAATAAAAAGTCGGTGGAGACTCTTGCTCAACCGAAACATTTGCGAAAACAAACGCAAAACCATAGTCAGTTCTCCCACCGTATCACACTGATCAACTCGTAGATGTGAGCACTATTAAGGTTTTCCTGTCTCATAATCCAATACCTACATTACTCGGGGATATTCTAAACTCTCTGCATGCTCACACTCTAAAGAGAAGGGGAACCCTCCTGTGTTGCACTCCTCTATTGACTAGGTGGTTTATTTCGCACCTACCCAGGGCTGTTTTGAAGAATGAACAGGGTTTGAAATGGTCTCGTAGGCTGATGTCCCTCAAGCATTCAGACATTCATTGGTGTTCGCAGTTCTCGGAAGATATTACCATCATTGATCATTATGGTGAATTATCTAATGCCCCTCTCTTAGGCATTAGGGGAGGAATCACTTACAACCCTTGTTTGGCCTTACGCCAGTTTGGTTATGCGAGAAGAGATGGTCCACATGACACGCTTATCCAAAGAATTGCCTTCAACTATGAGAATGATGCTCAGGAATACCGCAAAAGGTTCATAAAGGCTTGGGGAATGGTGCATAAAATAGATAGCAAGACGCTAGGACACAAGAATTCCATTCCTCTTGAGCCTTATCTCCGGTGGGTACGAGCTCGTGCCCAAAGCCTTAGGATGCCTTACCCAGTTGTCCTACCAATAACCGTGGAGCCAGCTACTGAAGGAGACACTACTTCACTTGGTCATCATCCCGACATGCCAACCGATCATGAAGAGTTACAGAAGTCCTAGGTTCAACTCAAAGAGGAGCGGGACACATTTGAAGCTCAATTCTATGCTAGCGAGAAGAAGGTCCTGGAGCTCACTAGGATACTTCATGAAGAAAGGAACATAAATGCCTACATCGCGCCAAAGAGGATGCGCTCCAGGGAGACCTAGTTTCTTTCTTTAAGTTTTGTTTTGTTTAATTGTAAGCCTAGGGTTTGCCTCACTCCGGTTGCCTTCGGTTAATAGTCATTAAGCATAGGAAATTTTAATGGTCGCCCTCCTGTCTAAAAGATCAAATGTCCCATTCGAATGTTGGCTCGGAAATGTTGGCTCGGAGATGTTGCCTCGGAAATGTTGCCGCAAAAAGATCTTAAGACTCTAGGGTTACTACTAAGGTTTTCTAACTATTTCTTTAGTGATTGTATTTGTCCCTTTCGAATGTCCCTTACAACTCCAACTACGGTGCTACCTACTCCTTAATATTAGGATAATGCTGTCTAAAGGAAACGAGAACGAATAATATTTTTTTCGAGTAGGTAGAATCTTAAGTACTTGCTTAGTAAAAACTTTTCACACAAACAACTTTCAAAACAAATTTTCAAAACAAACTTCGTCACACCCTTGAGGACTGATACAAGGGTTATCACGAAGCAAAACGTTTTCAAAACAAACACACACAAGCAATTTGAAAAATGAGCAAGTACCTAAGAGCCCATGGAAAACCATGGATAGAAAGGGTGCTAACACCTTCCCTTTCTATAAACTACCCCTCGTACTCAGAATATCTCAAAAAAAGGTTTTTTCTGTTCTTTTTCCTTTTCCATGATTGGATTAAAAGTCGGTGGTGACTCTTGCTTACCGCGACATTTTGCAAACAAAAAAACGCAAAATAAAAGCCAGTATTAACAGTCTGTTCTACCATCATATCACAGCTAGGCTACAAGGTCAAGCCTTCGCAGTCCAATCTGTCCAGAGCTTTTTTAGGTAGCATATTCAACGAGGAGACAATATCTACCAAAACATGGGCCAGAGTCATGCCCCTGCATTCAACGGAAACATGAAGAGCATTATTATGCTTCCTCCCCTTTGGTGTCAGATCCGCATTGGAAAAACCCAAACCGTTATCGACAGTCAGACTAGCCACACAATCTTCAAACTGATCAACAGATGTCTCTTGTGGCACGTGAGTTGTCTTCAGAAACTTAACCAAAGCCTTCACATGGGCCTCAGAACACAACAACAAAGCCAACATAGAAATTTTGGATGGGGTCTGCCCCAGCTGCTCGACCACGTTGTAGTCGCTCTTCTTTATTATCTTCAAAATTTCTTCCATTTCCTTTTTGGAAGCTTCTGGTATGGTTACTGAATTGGCCTTTGTCAGGACATGCTCAATCAGTATGTCTTTGCCTCGAGTCTCGACCGACTCGGTGATAGGAGGGTCAACAGGAGTGATTACTAGAATTGCAGTAGTAGTCTTGGGTGGAACCACAGCAGGAATGATCACAGGTCCGATAACAGTCTTCGGGGGAGAAATTACAGAGGAGAACACTCTCCCACTTCTTGTTATTTTACTAGTTCCGGCAATATTGACGATGTCGGAATCATCATTTTCAGCAATCTTGCCTTCAATGGCTAGCATGTCCTGCTTTATGCCGTGGTAATAGACGTCAGCCCCATAGTTCCAAGGAACAGCTTTGTCCGAGGAGTATGGGATTGGTCCAGGCATGGTTATGATCAAAGGAGTCACCTTCGGAACTGATATAATCCTGACGGGTCTCTTAGCGGAGGCCCTGGGAGGATTGGCAGAAATGGTTATGATAGTAATGTCTTTACAAGAAACAGTCAGAATAGGGGTCTTCTCAAACATAACCTCTTTGTCATCCATCGGGCGCTGAACACCTGCCTTCAACAAAGGGCAACCAGTCGGTAGAAATGAACAAAAGTGGCAACCTTCACCACAACCCAGAAATAAACTGGCCTTCAATAAATTCCCCTTGATAGTCATTAGTGGGGTCACCAATTCTTCCACAGAGCTCACAAACACACCTTCTTCAACGACATTAACACCCCGACCATGTTTTAGCATAGGAGCTGTGATAACATTAAGTCTCTGGGGGATCAAATTCAATCTCCTTAGCATCAATCAGATCCCGTACTTTGTTCTTCAAATCCCAGTTGTGATACGGTGGCAGAACCGACTGTTAATACTGGTTTGCATTTTGTATTCACAAATGTCGCGGTAAGCAAGAGTCGCCACCAACTTTTATTTTATCCAATCAGGAAAAGGAAAAAGAACAGAAAAAACCTTTTTCGAGATGTTTCTGAGTATGAGGGGTAGATTATAGAAAGGGAAGGTATTAGCACCCTTCTATCCATGGTTTTCCATGGGCTCTTAGGTACTTGCTCATTTTAAAATTTCTTGTGTGTGTGCTTGTTTTGAAAATTTTTGTTTAATTCGTGATAACCCTTGTATCGGTCCTCAAGAGTGTGAAGAAGTTGTTTTGAAAATTGTTTTGAAAAAGTGTTTCTGTGAAAAGTTTATTTGAGCAAGTATCTAGGAACTAATCTACCTACTCAAAAAATTCTATTCGTTTTCCTTTAGAAAGCGCTATCCTATTATTAAGGAATAGGTAGCACCGTCGTTGGAGTTTTAAGGGACATATACGGTCACAAAAGCAATGTTAGGAGGTGTTAGTAATCATCCTAAAACCTTAAAGATATTTTCCGAGGCAACATCCGAATGGGTCATTTTTAGATCTTTCGGGGCTAGAGGACGACCACTAACAAACCCTATACTTCATGACCGTTTAACCGAAGGTAACCGGAGTGGAGTAAACCCTAGGAGTGAGCATGTGCGAGTACTTTTTTCTGTTAATTTGTCTTTGCACATTTAGGGTTTTCTAGCGTTTTAATTTTCAAGTATTCTTTCCATACAATCCTATTAGCATACATCTAACAGTTTATAATTGCGGAAATTAAAATGCGGAAAGTTTAAAGTTCTAGCTATTACATGGCTTTCGCAGATACATAATTATTTTTTACTGTAAAATAAAATGCGGAATTAAAACCTAGTTAAAGCTATTACAAACTCGGAGCAGTTACAAAAATAATAAAAAAGTAATTAAAATGCTCGCGACTAATTAAATGCGAGGATAAATATAAAACCTAAAAATCCAATTGAGAAAAAATTTAAGTTATTTTTTGAAGAAAAATTAATTATATACAAAATTAAACCCTAATTTCTAATTGATTTTAATTACAAAAATAAGATTTAATTACCCTAATTTAATTAAATTAATTAATTCAAGGAAATAAAATATTTTTTATGAAAAAAAGGTTTTTGGTGTTTTTGTGATTTTGATTTAATAAATAAAAAGAAATAATTTATGTGTTATTTTGATAAACGAAAAAAAAATTAGTAAATAAATAAATAAATAAAAATATGAAAGAAAGAGGATTTGGGCCTGTTTGCTGGATGAAAGGGGGTGTATTGTTGAAAATGCTTAGGCCCAAAGAGCCGGTAAGCCCAGTCAATGCTTGATCCCATGTGGTGCTGACCTGAGGGTACACCATGTTCCTTCAGTGATGAGCGCTGAATCTGATTGATCATGAATCTGCTGGTTGGATATGTGTGGTGCATGGTGGACACTTAAACAAGTGCTGTATAGGATCTGCAAAGAAGAATTAAAACAAAGAAAATTGTTGGGACCTGGGATCAAACCCAGGTCCTCCCACTCATTGCAATGCACACTTCACCAACTGGGCCACATGTTTTGGTTGTTAACATAATAACAATAATATATAATATATAAATCAAGGTAACTGAGTCACAAACGCGCACGAAATTCAAAATGGCCAGTCAGATCTTGGCACACCTTCATCCTCCTCCCTGTTCCATCGTTTTAGACAACGACCCTTTACCCACAGCAATTTCCGTCACTATAGGCTTTAGTGACGGTTTTTGTGCGTTGCTATAGACCTGCAATATCTCAAAACACAAAGCAAGCAATATCAATCAGAGCTAAGAACATAGATCCACTAAGAATCTTGTCCTGAGTTCATTGGTATCATTAATCAGTTCTAATTGTGCCTCTACAAGGAATCCCTAATTTGAAGCTTCCAAACCCTAATTATGGCGTAAGCTTGTTCCTGCACTAGAAATCAAATCCAGGCTATCCAAAAGGTCACAAACATGATTATGAATACATTTATGCAAGCAAATCGAATGTAAAATGCGTAAAACCCTGAAAACGAATTTGAGTTACAAGGGTGCAAACTGTGATCTGTATCTTACAGTTTGAGACTTTTTGTGGCTTGAGAATGATTGGAATCACTTCAGAGCACGTCCAGGAACAAATTAATGGCCTTGTAATTGCTTGAATAAAACTGCAAATGAAAATCCGACCTACACTTTTCTTTGGAAATTTTTGAATTTGTTCTTGTGTTTTCTCTAATGACAACCCCTCTTTTCGTGTCTGCTCTTTCTCTCTATAAAACCCTGAACAAATTAGGTTTATAAAAACCACTTGTATCTTGAAATTTTAAGAAGATTTGATCTCATTCCTCCTTTGTATGATTTGTTTCCAAATTAGGCCTAATCATGCCATTCTTGTTCCAATCAATCTTGATACGATTTGATCCTACTATGCCAGCATAATTAAATTTGGATTCTATCAAAAAATCAGATCAAAATAAATCTTTGCTATCTTTTTGTCATTTATTTGATTTAATTCAACTTTTAATTAATAAAAATCAAAATAAAATAAATAATGAAGAAAATAAAATGTGGGTGAGTATTTGGGTCGTGGACCATGTTATAAGTGAGGTGCAAGCATAAAAAGTTAGGCCCATTTGACAAAAAAAAACATTTTTGAGCATATTTGACTTTTGGCAATTTTGCAAAAATGGTCAACTTTGACAAGGCATATATCTTCCAATTTTAACCCTAGAGAGGTGTTCTTGGACTTTTTAGAAATCTTAGGATGTCCCCTAAACAACCCTTTTGGTCTCGTCCCAATTGGGTCTTCCATGATCATGTAAGAAGCTTTGACCCAAAAAGTGTTTTTGTTGACTTTTCAAAAGGACCTATAATGTGGAAATTCATATCTTTTTGTGAGTGCATATTTTGAACTTGAGGGATGAAGATTAATTGTAGGTAATTGAATACTCTTCAAAATGAGACTTGGATGGAAAATTTCTGATAAAGTATGAAGACGTTATGCTTGGTCAAAGTTTGGTTGACTTTTCCTAATAAACCCTAATTTAGCAACTTTTGGGTTTTGGAGAATTTGGGGAATTCCTTGAGGAATCATGATCAAACCTTGATAAAATTATGTATATAACTTCAAAATGTTGATGTTGACCAAAAATCTTGAAGTTTGACTGTATGTGGGCCACAATTGACTTTTGACCTAATATAGTCGATTCTCAAGCATCTGAGTTGTTGACTGAGCAAACTTCTTGTGCAAGGCTTGAAATTTGACATAGAGGGTCTTGAGAACATATTTTGACCATGGAGAGAATATGAGGTCTTTGGAGTTCACCCATCTTGACGAAAATGGAAACCCTAGTTTGAGGTACATTTCCTTAGGAGAGAGTTTGTCTGGTCAACTCTTGGGCATCCTTGAGCAAGTTGAGGATCTCAATGGGCATGTATTGAGTAAAATGAGATGGAAAATTTTGGGGTACAACAGCTTCCCCTGTTCAAACTTCTTAAACCTGATGATATAGATTGGTTGTCTGCCTTTCGTAATCTGAAAGTGGAAGATGATTGAACACTAGAGTGCCCAGAAATTTGCACTCGTGTGAAGTGAATGTCGATCGGTGGTATCGAGAGTGAGCTTACAGATTCCATTTGGAAGTTAACGGAGAATCTTCGGAGATGGGCTTAAAGATACCATCTAGATAAGATATCGGTCGCGTAAGAGGTTCCTTTGTGAGCATCCATGTACCTGCCGTCGAGGAGGACTTTACCGGAGAATGATCGAGGAGGTGGAAGTGAGTGGTGTATCTAGTCAGGGTCTAGGTTGCACAACGACTTACAGGGGAAATGTGAAATCGATCGTGTTTGATCAGGTCCAGGTCTTACAGTGTTGTGAACTGTTGTCTGGAGATAAGAGAGAAGGAACCTGGATAGTAGGGTTGCTTCGAAATGAAAGCCTAGATAGTAGGGCTATGAGAAGGAACCTGGATAGTAGGGTTACTTCGAAATGAAAGCCTGGATAGTAGGGCTATGAGAAGGAACCTAGATAGTAGGGTTACTTCGAAGTGAAAGCCTAGATAGTAGGGGTATGAGAAGGAACTTGGGTCGTAGGGTTACTTCTAAATGAAAGCCTGGATAGTAGGGATGTGAGAAGAAACCTGGATAGTAGGGTTACTTCGAAATGAAAGCCTAGATAATAGGGCTATGAGAAGGAACCTGTATCGTAGGGTTACTTCGAAATGAAAGCCTGGATAGTAGGGATGTGAGAAGAAACCTGGATAGTAGGGTTACATAGAAATGAAATCCTGGATAGTAGGGCTACAAGAAGGAACCTGGATCATAGGGTTACTTCGAAATGAAAGCCTGGATAGTAGGGTTGTGAAAAGGAACCTGGATAGTAGGGTTACTTCGAAATGAAATCCTGGATAGTAGGGCTATGAGAAGGAACCTGGATAGTAGGGTTATGAGAAGGAACCTGGATAGTAGGGTTACTTCGAAATGAAATCCTGGATAATAGGTGTTGCACCCCAAAATTTTCCCTCTCATTTCCAAGGAATCACCCTGGATCCTCAAATTTTCTCTCATTTAAATCGAAGCCTTGAATTATCAATTTTTCAAAGCAAATCACTCACAAGGGCGAAATGGTCATTTGCACACTAAAAGTCTAACTTTGACTTTTTGTATCAAAATCAAATCTCAAAGATCATATTTCATTAAGACATATTGGAATATGAATTTTTCTTCATAAAGAGTTTCAAAAGTCAAATTTTACTTTGGAAGAATCAAATTCTAAAGACTTAGAAATTTTTCTAAGTATTTAAGAAATATGACAATTTTAGAACTTCTGAGCCAGTGTTCACACTCAGTAAATTCTGGATATTCTTAAGACAGAGTTTGGTCAGAACTTCTGGGCCAATGTTCACAAAGGTTCAGTCAGAGTTTGCAAAGGTTAAATCAAAGAAGGTAACAAAGCGTGTTGTAAGTATACTGGAAGTTTTGAAGGATCCTTCAGAATACGTTGAAATCATAAGATAAGAGGATCAGAAGATGAGATGCTACGCTGAAGTAAAACTTCTAATCCAGAGTCAAACAAGGATCGAGAGTTTCACATGGGAACCCATTTAATGCTTACAACCACTTTTGAAGTCTTTATCCAAGGGATTCATACCACGTGTACCCCTACTGTCTTGGGAAGACAAACTTTTGTGCAAAAGTATGCTAGACCCACGCGTTATTTCTACTTTCCCTTAATTCACGCTGCTAAATCCAGATGAGGCGCTGTAAACCATCCAACTTGAATGCATTGAACCCCCACTTGTTTAAGCTTACTTCAAGAGTAAGTCATCATCTAGCATATGATGTTGGTGCCACTTGACCTCCCCAACTACAAAACTTTGACTATAAATAGAACACCATTTGCACACTGAAAAAGGCTAGACAAAATTTGTGAAAGAGGCGAGAGAATTGAGAAAGAAAGCTTTGAACCACTGCAAAAATTCCAAGAACCCAGGAAACTATAAACACAAAATACCAAAATCTTAGCATTGATTTCTTATACTCAAACTCCATTTTTCCTCAAGTGTTATTGACTAAAGCCATCCACGTAGCTGCTGATTCATACCTTAGAAGCTACCTTAACTTCTGTATTCCTATTTCCATACACTCTCCACTCACTTCCACCTAAAAGGAGTCAGAATACCACCCCTTGATTGTTTCAGAAGTTGCAAACTTCCATCCTGCTGAGTACTTGAAGAAGTTACTCAGAACATCACCAGAATTCAAGACCAACCTCCAATTCACAGAATCCTTTCCAACTGCAAGGTAAGTTTTCTGCTGACTCTCAATCATAACTGATTAAGCATTGTCAGATTTTGCATATTTAGCACAATGTAGATATTATGATCCCGATGAGGTGCATATTCTGAAAATTCATGCATCTTCCTGCCTAAGTAAGAAGGAATCCCAGTCCAGAGTTTCATAAAGAAATTAGGGTTCAGAATTAGAATTAGCAAATACATGTTACTTATGATTTGTGCTTCCGATATTTCATGAAATTTGTCATAGCTGTTATGCACGCAACATCTGTTCTGTAAATGACTAAGCTGCAGATGTTATGACTGGCATGGAGAGAGGAAAAGTTCTGACAGTTGCGTCAGAACTTCTGAAAACTTCTGAGTCTTCAGAAGGTCCAGAACTTCTGAACTTCCATATTTTTGCTAACATGTTTCTGTTTGTGCAGCAAGTTAGAGTCAAAACTTCTGACCTCTTCTATTTTCAACACTTTGCGCTGATTATGTTTTCTTCTTTTTTTATTATTTTGCCATCATATTATTTTTATTATTAATCAAAAAACACCAAAAATATTTTATATTTGCATGTTATATTTTCTTTTAACATAAAAAGACAAAAATATTTTCTTAAACAAAAGTTGTTTTCCTTTTTTAAACAAACAAACACTTTGCATTTCCTGTACATTCTTATCTATTTCAATATGGTTGTAGTAGTAACCTAGAATTTTAACTTGCAACCCCCATTCATAAATATGTACCCCCATCCCCCAAAATATTGTAATAGCGTAGGACTTTACATTTCTGCACTGTTATTTCTTTCAATATATGCTAGTAATTAGGGTATGCATGACAAGATATGAAAATTGACAAATAGATCACCCTAATCAAGACAAACTATGCATGCAATCAAACACACTCGCACACTTACACCCCTAGGGTAATTCCACTTGTTGCCTTATAAAAATGGCCATGTTATGCACGTGGGAGGTCTTAGCACAAACAAATCGAAAAAAGATCATAGTCCCTCAATGACGCTATCAAAGTTGCCTTTCAAAATGATCTTAGTCCCTAAAGGAAAAGTGCTAAGTCATCTCACAACATTGTTATCATGGTCATACGATGACCCAACGCCCGTCCCTTCACATCCAATAATGGGGCTTCTTACCAAAACAATGGTAAGGTAGCAACATCTAAAGGAGGGGGAAAACACATCTAAGACCTTTTGAGTAGGTAGATTACTTTTAGTTACTTCCTCAATTTCAAAACAAACATCCTTGCTATTTTCAAAACAATCACATACACTTTCCAAACATCTTTCCAAGACTTGAAATATATTCAAAAGCTCATACCTCCAGTTCCTCTGAACGTCTTGGCGGCACCTTGGCCTTTTGCAATGTGTGCAGAAGATGACAATGACATACAAAGACTGGCACAAGATGTTACCATTTGCTCTTCATGCGTATCGTACCTCAGAACGGACGTCGACAGGGGCAACACCCTATTCCCTGGTTTATGGCATGGAGGCAGTCCTGCCCATTGAAGTTAAGATACCCTCTCTTCGGATCATGAAGGATGTAGGTTTAAGCGAAAATGACTGGATTCAGACCTGGCTTGATCAGTTGAACCTAATCGACGAAAAGAGACTTACTGCTATTTGTCATGGTCAGACGTACCAAAAACGGATGATCAAGGCATTTAACAAGAAAGTTAGACGACAAGAGTATCAAGTTGGGGATCTGGTAATCAAGCGCATTATCTTACCTCAAGGTGACCCCAGGGGAAAATGGACCCCTACCTACGAAGGGCCATTTGTGGTTAAGAACATTTTCTCAGGCGGAGCTATGACTCTAACCACCATGGATGGTGACGACCTTCCTCACCCCGTCAATGCAGACATAGTGAAAAGATACTACGCATAATCAAAGACCCGCTAGATTAACTGGCCTAGGCAAAAATAAGGGCTTCCCGGCGAACCAAAAGGGTTCGGGCAAAAATAAGGGATGAAAATGAAAAAATCTGTACACCCGACAAGTCGAAAACCTGAAAAGGTGACTTGGGCAAAAAAGGGTATCCCGGTGGACTGAAAACCCGAAAGGGCGGTCCAAGCAAAAGTTAGGGATCAAAGCGTAACACTATGTCTCATTGGATCACCTTGCATCCAGACTTCGGTATCGACTATCAAGCTCGGACGACACTAATCAATCTGATCTACCTTCAACCAAGTAGCAAATTGATGAGATGCTCGAGGACATAAAGACAATAGCAGAGTTGGAACCCAGTGGGATCATTCACATAGCTGTTTTGTTTAGTTTTTCAAAAATTGTTTAAATTCTATTATTCGGCGGCGTTCTCTTACTAGGACGTCAGCCTCTTGTACAAAAACGCCTATTTACAGGCCAAACTTCAAAATCAATACAAATTCATTCTCAAAGAAATTTCAAACTGTTTTTTTTCCTTTATCCGTTTTGTTTTGCAAAAAACGTCCAATGTTCATTTTTGATATATGTATTTGACATTAATTGCTGCTCATAAATATTTACATGTGAAACAAAAGACGAATTACAGGTAATATCATAAACAGGGGCAATAAGAATTTCCCGAACTGTGTAGTTACTCTGTCCACCAGGTACGAAGTTAGATTCAGCTGAAGAATATGGCTAAGATACCTTCACTCCCCGCAGAGTAAGGCAGTAATGGCAACTCTCCCCCAGCTGAGATTTGCAACTATGAACGAATCAGCAATGCTCTCCCCAAGCAAAGTTTATCTACCATCAGCACTAAAAAGGGTTTGAATATCCCTAGCAGTTTAAATATTCCCCAACAGAGTATAAGAATGTTCCCCGGCAGAATACAAGATACCCCCAGTGGAGTCAATATTTCCCCAGCACGGTCTAAAAAGCTTCCCCAACGAAGTTGAAGTATCATCCCCAGTAGACTCTGGAAGTTTATCCCCAGCGGAGTACAAAATAAATTTCCACAACCGAGTTCAAAGGATCATTCCCAGCATGATTCAAAGGATTATCGCCACAAGAGTCTAACAGGGTTATCCCCAGCAAGTGGCATCTGAAAGATCATCCCCAGCGAAGTTCTTTTCTTTCACGAACAGGAATTCAATCCTCAACAAATGCAATATCACCAGCAACGACAATCCATCCCCAGTAGAGTTTATCAATGGAATCCTCAGTAGAGCATCTCTACCCCACAGAGTAACCTCCTCATCAGTTTATTCCCCAACGGAGTTCTCTTCTCCTGCAAGTTTATTACCTTCGTTCACCATCCCCAGCGGAAACGAAGAATTCAACTCTATTCTCCAGCAGCTATCTGGGATTTATTTTCCCCAGCTAAAGCATTACATTTCCATACATCACGATACATGCATATACGCATCATACCATACAATCTCATTTATGTTGAGAACATCATTACTTGATCCATATCATGCAATGCATATGACTAACCTTTACCTTTTAGGAAAGATGCAGTTAAATTCTCAGCTACGTCCAAGACCTTCTCTGGTCCAGCTAAGTCGATTCCTAAAGATTTTTCTGATGCCGATCCAGTTGAAGTTATTCTAAGACCTTGTCTGGTCCAGTTAAATCGATTCCTAAAGATTTTTCTGATGTCAATCCAGTCAAAGGCCTTCTCTGGTCCAGTCAAATCGATTCCTAAAGATTTTTCTAATGTCGATCCAGTTGAAGTTATTCCAAGACCTTGTCTGGTCCAGTTAAATCGATTCCTAAAGATTTTTTCTGATGCCAATCCAGTCAAAGGCCTTCTCTGGTTCAGTCAAATCAATTCCTAAAGATTTTTCTGATGCCGATCCAGTTGAAGTTATTCCAAGACCTTGTCTGGTCCAGTTAAATCGATTCCTAAAGATTTTTCTGATGCCGATCCAGTCAAAGGCCTTCTCTGGTCCAGTCAAATCAATTCCTAAAGATTTTTCTGATGCCGATCCAGTTGAAGTTATTTCAAGACCTTGTCTGGTCTAGTTAAATCGATTCCTAAATATTTTTTTGATGCCAATCCAGTCAAAGGCCTTCTCTGGTCCAGTCAAATAAATTCCTAAAGATTTTTCTGATGCCGATCCAGTTGAAGTTATTCCAAGACCTTGTCTGGTCCAGTTAAATCGATTCCTAAAGATTTTTATGATGCCGATCCAGTCAAAGGCCTTCTCTGGTCCAGTCAAATCGATTCCTAAAGATTTTTCTGATGCCGATCCAGTTGAAGTTATTCCAAGACCTTGTCTGGTCCAGTTAAATCGATTCCTAAAGATTTTTCTAATGCCGATCCAGTTAAAGGCCTTCTCTGGTCCAGTCAAATCGATTCCTAAAGATTTTTCTGATGCCGATCCAGTTGAAGTTATCCCAAGAACTTGTCTGGTCCAGTTAAATCGATTCCTAAAGATTTTTCTGATGCCGATCCAGTCAAAAGTTAATCCAGGACCTTCTCTGGTCCACTTAAATAGATTCCTAAAGATTTTTCTGATGCCGATCCAATCAAAGGTAATCCAAGACCTCCTCTGGTTCAGTCAGATCACCGATAAGATCTCCCTGATTCCTATTCCAATTGAAGTTTAGACCACCTATCAACAGTCTCCAAATGGCATCTGTAAGCCTATTCCTGACATCACAAGGCTGGTACTACATCATGCGAGTGCAAATTTCTGGGCACTCTAGTGTTCAATCATCTTCCACCTTCGGATCACGAAAGGCCCGAAAGCCATTCTATATCCTCAGGTTTAAGAAAATTGAACAGGGGCAGCTGTTCTACCCCAAAATTTTCCCTCTCATATTTCTCAAAACATTGAAAGAATAATCTCCAAGTGGCTCAAGATTGCTCAAGAGTCGGATAGTCAAGTCATCTCCTAAGGCAGTCAATCTCAAATTAGGGTTTTGTGTTGCATCAAGGTCCTTGCATCCAAATGACCTAAAGTTCTCCCCAATGTCCTAATATGTTCTCAAGATCATCCATGCCAAATTTCAATCCTTGCAGAGGAAGTTTGGTCAGTCAATTGCTCAAGAGGTCCAAAAATCGACTGTCCTAGGGCAAAGGTCAACTGTGACCTACAAATAGTCAAAATTCAAGATTTTTTGTCAACATTCTCATTTTGAAGGATATTTCATCATTTGATCAAGGGTTAATCATGATTCATCAAGGATTTCTCAAAATTCATCAAGACTCAAAAGTTGCTAAATTAGGGTTTTGTAGGAAAAGTCAACTCAACTTTGACCA
The DNA here is from genome assembly GCA_948472305.1 of Vicia faba. Taxonomy (NCBI): domain Eukaryota; kingdom Viridiplantae; phylum Streptophyta; class Magnoliopsida; order Fabales; family Fabaceae; genus Vicia; species Vicia faba. Next base: position 1,552,660,698 of record OX451735.1, on the reverse strand, counting down.
AGCATAACTTTCTCATACTTTATGAGAAATGACCCATCCAAAGCTCATTTTGAATACGATGCAATTTCCTACAATCCATCTTCATACCCCAAGATCAAGAAATGCACTCACAAGAAGTTATAAATTTGGACATTATAGGTCATTTTTGAAAGTCAACAAAAACACCTTTTTTGCCAAAGCTTATAACTTGAGAATGGAATATCAAATTTAGATGAGACTAAAATGGTTGGTTATAGGACATCTCAAGATTTCTAAAAAGTCTAAGAACACCTCCAAAAGTTCAAAATTGAAGAATTATGCATTGTTGAAGTTGGGCATTTTTGCAAAATTGCCAAAAGTCAACTATCCCCAAAACTTCAAATTTTGTCAAATGAGCCCATTCTTTTTCAATTGATTTGGTATTGTCACACTACACACGTGTCCTAGCTTCAGTATTGTGTCCATTTATTAATTTTTCTATTTTATTTGATTTTTATTGAATTAATTCATTTTAAATCAATTTAAATCCAAATAAAATCCAAACATTGATCATTTAGGATCTTTTTGATTGATATAGGTCTTAATTGTCATCATGGACATGATCAAATCCGTATCAAGCCATATCATGAACAAAATATTGGATTTTGGACAAATTTGGAAGCTTTTCAGTGGAGGATCAAATCATATATCCAAACATCAATGCATAAGGATTCAGCCCAAGAATGTTAACCTAATACATTGCTTTATACATATACAATGCAAAGAGGCACGAATCAGAGGCTAGAGGCTGCAAAACCACAAGAACAAAACTTGGAAAATTGTCAAAAAAGCTTGAAACTGAAATTGCATATAGAGGTGTTTTCAAGGCCAAAACTCAATGTGAATCACTTGCTGGACATCCACTGAGTGAGAAGCAATCAAAAGCAAGCTCTCTCCCCCCTTCAATCGCGTTGTAAGTCCCTCTGAAAATCACTCTGCACTTGAAATTGTAACTTCATATTTCTGCATCTTTTGAACAAAATCTTAGCATATTCATGGTTATCGTTCCATTTAGAAGCTTTTTGCATTATTGGATTGCATTTTCATAGCCTGTAACCCCCTAGCCGAATCTAGGGTTCTTGGATAGTTTTTTTGGGAATTTTCTCTACAGGTAAAATCAACGCCATTAATGGACATAGACTTGTTCAAGAGGAAGAGACGATCATGACTATGGTCTTGGAATTGATTTTTTTAGCCTAGAACTAATTTTAGGAGCAAGCTATGAATTTAGCTACGAATGCAAATCCGCAGCTAAAAAAACCAGGGCTGAGTGGAGAAGACGAAGATGTGGCCCTTTCCAATTCATCCATTCATAATTTCGTGCTTTTGTTTTTTTTTTAATTCTGGCATTTTGGCTTGTTCCCCATATTATTCTTATTACCTAATGCTATGACAATTGAAAGGCATTGGCTCAGTGGCAAGGCGTGTGGTTGGAAACTAACAGGACCTAGGTTCGAATCCCAGGTCCACCATATTGCATATTATTATTTTTCTTCAGGAAATCCAATGCGTTTCAGAAGTTGTGGTTCACCATACACCATCATCCAATCAGTTGCCAGATGGCCCCAGGCCAGATCTGGTGGTCAAGAATGAATGTCCATCATGCTCTCAAGTCAACATGCGCGTGGAGAATCAGAAAGTCAACCTAGGCCTGCGTGTAATTGGGGTAAAAAATTGTAATTTCACCTCCAACTTGGGCCTGAACCCCCCTGGGTTATTTCTTTTTTTTTCTATTTCTTTTATTTCTTTTATTAAATTGTTTGATTAATTATTTTTATTATTTAAACTAACCAATTAAACTTTTTCCTCATAAAATCAAAAAAACCAAAAAATATATTTTATTTATTAAAATTAATTTCAGCATTTTATTTTTGTAAATAAATATTAATTCAATTAATTTAGTTTAATTAGGTATAACTTTTAATATTTTTGCAATAATTAAAATTAATTTAGATAATTAGGTTTTACTAACTTTAAATCAAATTTATTTTTATTCCTTTAAATATCAAAAAAATCCAAAAATATTTTAATTAATTAGTTTATTAATTTAATAATTAACTTAGATCTAATTTATTTTAATCAAAAATAACCAAAAAAATGCTTTCTTTCAAAAAAAGGTCAAAACCCTAAAAGCTTGCCCGATTTAATTTCTCGCACGTGATCCGTTTTGCCATATTATTTTATCTGTTTCCCAGAATGTAATAGTTTTAATAGGACTTTAATTATTTTATCGCTTTATTTACTTTCCGCATTTTAATTTTAAGGGTTGCTTTTGGCGATGTAAATACCCGACGCCTTGTAATAGTTAGGTTTAATTTCTGCAATTTAATATCTGTAATCTATAAACTGTTAGATGTTTGGTAATAGGGAATGCATGACAAGATCGAATGTATGAACTTAAAATCAACATAGATAACCATTGACATGTACAAAAATAAAATTAACCGAAACAACACACTCGCACATGCGCACTCTTAGGGTACACCTCGCTTGGTTGCCTTCGAACGTGGTCATTGAGTATAAGAAGTTTTAGAGGTTGCCCTCTTGTCCAAAGATCATAGTTGCCTCAAAACGGTTGCCTCAGAAAAATGATCTAAGACATTAGGATTACCACTAAGACATCCTAACATTGCTTTAGTGACCACACATCCCTTAATCGAATTGACCCTTAAACTCCAATGACGGTGCTACCTACTCATCAATAGTGGGATAGCATTGTCTAAAGGACATTAGCACAGATTGATTCCTTTTTCGAGTAGGTAGATGGTTCTTAAGTACTTGCTCTTTCCAAAACAAAACAAAACTTTTCGCACTTACACCTTTCAAACAAAAACTTCTTTCAAACCCACAAACACAAAGAAAGCAAATTTTGAAAACACTTTGAGCAAGTGCCTAAGAGCCCGTGGATAAACACAGATAGAAAAGGTGCTAACCCCTTCCTTTTCTATAATCTACCCCCCGGACCCGAGAAACATCTCGAAAAAGGAATTTTTCTGTGCTTTTTTCCTTTCCTTTTTGGATAAAATAAAAGACGGTGGCGACTCTTGCTTACCGCGACATTTTGCGAAAACAAACGCAAAACGCGAACCAGCATTCCAAAAACAGTCAGTTCTCTCCCACCGTATCACAGAACTGGCGACTCTGCTGGGGATAATTAATAAGTGGGGTGTACCTTAAGATTAGATCATTATGTTTTCAATTGTTTGCTTTGTATGATATTTGTGGGCTTGTATCAGAGTTACAATAGATCCTAACCCGAATCTGGGGATACCCTTTAGGTAAGTAGCAATAAATTGTGAGGGAACTATACGGCGTAGACCAATACGGTTGAAGCAGTAGCTACGTTGGTGTGGCACTTTAGATTGTACTGATATCCCTTGTGTTGGAACAAGGAGAATATGGGTCATCTAAGGGGTCATTAAGCACCAATTGATCTTAGAACCTTTAAATTGACCAACTTGGCCATAGAACAGTAGCAGTATGCTACACTCATTGAGACTAAACTCTCGCGATGATTCCGGACGCAAGAAAAGGTTGCTAAACTAGAATTATGATCGATCGAGGGTAGTCAGTGATATTGAGATCCTCTAGAACCCGGTTACTATTTTTAGGACGGGTTTAAACCAACTGAACTGAAAGAGGTTAGTACCTAAGCTCCTTGCCAGCCTGAAATCTAAGGGCTCTCTGTGTAACTTGTGTGCCTTTACCATTGTTGCTATTTGTGGATACTTGTGGTGTGATTTCTATCATGACATCATGACATTATAACATTGCATACATCTTGCATTGGACTAACCTATTTCAAAGACAGGAGGGATTCATCTTTATTCTATTTTGTAGGTCATCATGATGCCTATGCGTAGGAATACCATCCGGATAAACATTGTCCAGGTTCCCACTGTGCTTAAGGATTTGATTGCAAAGATGCCTGATACTACTTCCTTCATCAGAAGACATGGGTATCTTCTCATTTTGGTCACCTCCAAATTGGACGAGCAGATGATGAGTGTCCTGGTCCAATTCTATGATCCATTGTATGATTGCTTTACTTTCCAAGACTACCAGCTGGTTCCCACCTTAGAAGAGTTCTCTGAGCTTCTCGGTATCTCTGTTTTGGAGCAGACCCCGTTTACTGGTTGGGAGAAGATTCTTAGGCCATAAGAGATTGTTGCAGCCCTTCATTTGATAAAGGATGAGGTAATGGCTAATTGGGAGACTAGGAGTGGAGCGAAGGGCTTTCTGACTACGTTCTTGGTTAGTAAGGCTAATTATTTCTGGGATAGTCTAGACTTCAAGGCATTCGAAGATATTCTGGATCTTCTGATATATGGCTTGGTATTGTTTCCGAATTCTGACTCCTTTGTTGATGTTAATGCGGTAAAAATCTTCATCTCTCGTAATCTTGTACCCACTCTCTTGGGTGACATTCTTCATCAGCTTTATACCCGTACTGCCCGAAAGCGGGGAACCTTGATGTGTTGTGCTCCATTATTGGCGAGGTGGTTTATTTCGCACCTCCCCAAATCAGTGCTGAAGAATAAAGAAGGCATGGGCTGGGCTTATAGGGTTATGTCTCTCTCTCATAATGACATCATTTGGACCCTTAAAGGTATGGATGAGGTGGCCATTATTGATCGCTGTGGGGAATACCCAATTGTTCCATTGATAGGGACCCATGGAGGAATTTCTTATAACCCGTGCTTGGCCTTACGTCAGTTTGGGAGAGCCAGAAGAGAAGGACCTCATGAGATGCTAATGCCTAGTATCATCTTTGACTTTCAAAGGGATAGCGACGAGCAACGCCGCAGATTCATAAGGGCTTGGGATAGAGTTCACAAAGCTGATCCACATGAGTTGGGTCCAAAGACTTCTCTTCCCATGGAGCCATATCTCAGATGGGTCCGTATCCGCGTCCAAAAGCTGGGTATGCCATATGAAGCCGTTCGGCCTATCATTGTTGAAGTTGCTAATGAAGAGGGGGTTCTTCCTACCATCCTCCATCCTTACATGCCCACTAACATTGGGGCACTGAGAAGGTCTTGGATGCAGCTGAGAGAGGAACATGATGCTTACCGAGAAAAGTTCAATGAGCAAGAGCAGAAGATCCATAGGTTGACTAGGCAGCTGGAGAACGAGCGGATTCTCAATGACTATGTCCGCACCAACAAGAAGAGACCATGGGAGCATTGATTGACCTTTGATTGTTTCCTTTCCATTTTTTATTTACTTTTCAGTATTTCCATTCTTGTAATGCCTTAGGGGAAATTTGTTGAACAATTTGAATTTCAATGTTTATCTAATAAAGTGTGTTTCCTTCCTGGTTTACAAATTTGAATCTCCCGATTGTCTTTGAAATCATGTCATACGCATTTCATCCCATGCATTTCATAACAGGTACCCATTACAGGTCTCTTATCTTCTTCGCTGTTTATTTCAGCACTCACCATGTCTGCTGAACCATCAACCGAGCAAGCAATCAAGGCCCTACAAGCTCAGAATGCCCAATTCCAAGAGCTGTTCATGAATCTAGCTAAGGGTCAGTAAGATCTGAAGACCCTGATTCTGAAAGAGAAGAAGAAGAAGAGGACAATCCTGTTTAACATAGGGCACATGTTTGGAAACAGGCTACAGAATGAAGTTGATCTGACCACCTCATTTGGAGGGAAAGATAGTCAAGAGGAAAGGATGGCTCCTAGCCATGTGGTCTCCAACAACGACACGGACTTCGATGAAGACCAGTATCCTATGACTGAGGATATATACAAGCAACTGGAAGATCGGTTGAGTGCTATGGAAGTTCAAAAAGTGCCTGGTCTGGACTTTGGTGATCTGGGTCTATCATCTGGGGTGATGATTCCCCACAAATTCAAGGCACCATCCTTTGCTAAGTATGACAGAGTTTCTTGTCCGAAGCTGCACCTCTGGTCATATGTGAGGAAGATTCAGCCGTACACAGCTGATAAAAACCTATGGATCCATTTCTTTCAAGACAGTCTCTCAGGGACTCAGTTTGAATGGTTCTACCAGTTGGACGGAGCCAGTATTCGCAGTTGGGAAGATTTGGCTACTGCTTTCTACAGGCAGTATCAATACAATTCCGACCTCTCTCCCACGCGTACCCAGCTCCAGGGTATGTCAATGGGAACGGGTGAAGGTTTCAAAGATTATGCTCAGAAGTGGAGGGACCTCGCTGGAAGAGTACAACCACCCTTAGCTGATCGGGAACTTGTGGATATGTTTCTAGGGACCTTGTCTGGTCCATTTTTCAACCACCTGATAGGAAGCTCTTCATTTGGGTTTACAGAGCTAATTATGACCGGTGAGAGGATTGAGGCTAGTATTAAGGCTGGTAAGATACAGAAGGGTGCCTCATCAAGCACCGAGAAGAAGCCATTTAAGAAAGAGTCCAGTGCTGTCTACAGTTCGAGAAGACATAATAGACCTGAACACCGCCAAGTTGTTAATGCGGTTGTTATTTCAAAACCTGCTGGTGCTCCTCAGCACAACAATCAACAAAAGGACGAGAGACCTCGAAGACAATTCACCCGTCTCAACATGACCTTATCTCAGATTCTGCCATAATTGTTGAAGACCAATCTGGTGATTCCAAAGGAAGCCCCGAAGAATCCAAATACAACATCGCTAAAGTATAACCCTAATGCCCGCTGTGCTTATCACTCTGATAGCCCGGGGCATAATACAGATGATTGTTGGACTTTTAAGAATAAGATACATGACTTAATTGATGCGAAGGAGATTGAGTTCGAGGCGTCCGAAAGACCTAATGTTGTGACTGCTCCTATGCCCAAGCATGGAGTGAATGCTATAGATGAAGACTCGTTTGTGGTTTCTATGAACGATATTGCTACCCCTTTGATGACTATGAAGAAGAACCTTTTGCTAGCCGGTTTATTTCCGAGTTGTGACGAAGACTGCCGTATGTGTTCTGTTCTACCAACCGGCTGCCATCTTTTGAAATCAGGTATCCAATGCCTGATGGATAGTAAAGAAATTCTGTTCGAGAAGACTGTTGTTCCCTTAGTTCATACTGAAGAATTTTCCATCATTACCATTTTCGACAATTCTTCCAAGGCTCCCTCGAGGAAGCCTGTTAGAGTTACATCTGTTCCAAGAATCGCACCTGTGATCATCACTGTTCCAGGGCCCATCCCATATACCTCTGATAAAGCTGTCCCTTGGCATTACGGGGCTGATGTTTATTTTCATGGAGTTAAGCAAGAGTTGGATGCTGATATTGACGTCAACAATATTGTTGGACCTGCTAAAGTCACCCGCAGCGGAAGACTTTTCTCACCTGATATCTCTCCGCCAACTGACCGAAAACCTGTTGTTATTACACCTGCCAGTGTACCTGCTACCATTCCTGTTCAAGTCCTTATTCTTACACCTGTCGCCGAGTCATCTGACACTCGGGGCAAAGGGATCACCACTGATGTGCTTGCCCAGACGGAGGTACCGAAGACGATTACTGTTGAAGCTTCTAAACAAGAGATGGAAGAGATTCTGAAAATCATCAAAAAGAGTGACTATAATGTAGTTGAATAGCTGGGGCAAACACCGTCCAAGATTTCTATGTTGTCACTGTTGCTGTACTCAGAGGCCCATGCCAAGGCTCTGATTACCTTCTTGAAGACTGGCCACGTACCACAAGAGACATCAGCTGATCAGTTTACAGATTGCATGGATAATCTGACTGCTGATAATGGGTTGGGTTTCTCTGACGCCGACTTGACTACTAAGGGGAAGAATCACAACGATGCCCTGCATGTCTCCATTGAATGCAGGGGCACTACTCTTGCACATGTATTGGTGGATACTGGTTCCTCATTGAATGTTTTGCCGAAGAAAGCTCTAGACCGGTTGGACTGTGAAGGGTTGGAGTTGAAGCCAAGCAACATTGTCGTCAGGGCCTTTGATGGGTCTAAAAGAATGGTACATGGAGAGGTTGATATCCCGATCAATGTTGGTTCTCAGGTCTTCAACTCTACGTTCTATGTGATGGACATTCGACCATCTTATTCTTGTTTGCTGGGTCGTCCATGGATCCACAAAGCCGGAGCCATAACCTCAACACTCCACCAGAAGCTGAAGTACCCGGTCAAAGGGAAGATTGTGACAGTGCAAGGAGAGGAAGAGTACATGGTTAGCCACCTCAACTCTTTCCGATACATGGAAATGGATGGGGAGTTCATTGAGACCCCATTTCAAAATTTTGAAGAGGTTCCCCGGACGCTGGCGTCAGCTGAGACTGCTGTTGAAGACTCTCCTATGAAGATGGCTTCCTTTAAGGATGCCCGGGTTGTTGTCGAGAAAGGTGGGTGTGCAAATTGGGACCGACTCCCTGATTTTACACAGAAGACTAACAAGTTTGGTTTGGGTTTCACTGCATAGGCTCAAAGGGCTGTTCGGAATGCACGAATTGGAAGACCTCCCGTGTTCATCAATAACTCGGGAGTGAATGCCATCGAAGATGATGTGGAAGAGTCTGAATTCGACAACTGGATCTATCCTACGACCGACGGTGGACAATGCAACTGGACAGCAAAGGACTTCATCCCTATTACTTTTGTTACCCAGTAATGAAACTTTTTTTTGAATATGTAACAGACAATGTTTTAAACTTTACGGCCCGGTGTCTTACCCGGGGCACTGTGGCTTCATTTGTGAAGGCTTTATGTGTGTCATTTTCATATATCATTATTAAAATCATTGGATGTTTCTTGCATTTCAAATTTTGCGCTCCTTGTTTTTCTTTATCATATATTGAAAAACAGCTATTTTACACACACTCGCGTACACAGGTCTACATCCACTCTGGATCTCACTGGTAATGAATCTGCTACTGCCAGTTATGACTTCGAAAATCCGATCAACTTAGCCGAAGACGAAGGTGAATATGATTGCGAAGTGCCTGGTGAACTTGCAAGACTGCTACTCCAAGAAGAGAGGGCCATACAGCCGCACGAAGAGCCGGTGGAATCAATGAATCTGGGTATTGAGATAGACAAGAAGGAAGTCAAGATCGGTGCCAATCTGGAAGCTAGTGTGAAGCAACGGTTGGTTCAGATGCTGCATAACTATGTTGAGATCTTTGCCTGGTCTTACAAAGATATTCCTGGTTTGGATACTGATATTGTGATTCACTGATTGCCTACCAAGGAAGACTGTCCTCCAGTAAAACAGAAGGTCTTCCGAATGCGCCCAGAGATGTCTGAGAAGATCAAGGCTGAAGTTATGAAACAGTTTGACGCCGGTTTTCTAGCAGTTACTTCTTACCCTCAGTGGGTGGACAACATGGTTCCTATGCCGAAGAAGGATGGTAAGGTTTGAATGTGTGTTGACTACAGGGATTTGAACAGGGTGAGCCCCAAGGATGATTTCCCTCTACCTCATATCGACGTTCTGGTTGACAACACTGCTAAACAAAAAGTATTCTCCTTTATGGATGGTTTCTCCGGTTATAATCAGATTAAAATGGCTCACGAAGACATGGAGAATACAACCTTTGTTACTCAATGGGGTACCTTTTGCTACAAGGTCATGCCTTTTAGGTTGAAGAATGCTGGGGCAACGTATCAGCGTGCCATGGTTGCTTTATTTCATGACATGATCCATCATGAGATTGAAGTATACGTCGATGATATGATTTCAAGGTCCCAATCTAAGGAGGAACACCTTGACCATCTGCAGAAGCTGTTTGACAGGCTGAAGTTGTACAAGCTGAGGTTAAACCCGAACAAGTGCACCTTCGGGGTGAGGTCTGGTAAACTGCTGGATTTCGTCGTGAGCGACAAAGGTATTCAAGTGGATCCTGCAAAAGTGAAGGCTATACAGGAAATAACCGCTCCCAGAACAGAGAAAGAGGTCAGAGGCTTCCTGGGACGTCTGAACTACATTTCCCAATTCATCTCACACCTAACTGCTACTTGTGAGCCAATCTTCAAACTGCTGAAGAAAGATCAGGTAGTACGTTGGAACGATGAATGCCAGGCCGCTTTTGAAAGGATTAAAGAGTATTTCCAAGAGCCACCTATTCTAATGCCTCAAGTGGAAGGGAGACCTCTGATCTTATACTTGACAGTACTTGACAACTCAATGGGGTGTGTGCTGGGCCAACATGACGAGTCTGGCCGAAAAGAGCATGCTATTTATTACCTTAGCAAAAATTTTACCGACTGTGAGACCCGATACTCACTGCTCGAGAAAACTTGTCGCGCTTTGGCATGAGCTGCTCGCCGGTTGAGACAATATATGTTGACTCACACTACTCTGTTGATTTCAAAGATGGATCCAATCAAGTATATCTTCGAGAAGCCTGCTTTGTCCGGAAGAATAGCAAGATGGCAGATGATCTTGACTGAGTATGAAATCTAGTACACGACCCAAAAGGAAATCAAGGGAAGTGTGTTGGCAGACCATTTGGCACATCAGGCAGTGGAGGATTACCAGTCTATGAACTTTGAATTTCCGGACGAGAATATCATGTTGGTAATTAATTGTGAGACACCTGGACTGGATGAAAGACCTGAGGAAGGATCCTGATGGTCTATGTACTTTGATGGAGCTTCAAATGCTTTGGGTAATGGCATTGGCACTGTGATCGTATCTCCTAAAGGCTCTCATACTCCGTTTACCGCCCGACTATGTTTCAACTGCACCAACAACATGGCGGAGTATGAAGCGTGCATTATGGGTCTTCGAGCAGCAATTGACCTAAGGATTAAGTTTCTAAGTGTCTTCGGAGATTCCGCTCTCGTGATCAGTCAGATCAAAGGCGAGTGGGATACGAAACACCCAAATCTTATTCCTTACAAGGAGTATGTGTTGACCTTGCTGCCCCACTTCGAGGAGATAACCTTTGAACACTTCCCTAGAGAGGAGAATCAGTTGGGGGCGTGTTGGCTACGATGTCTTCTATGTTCAAAGTCAATTGTGACAACGAGGCTCCCGGGATTATCATTGAAAGATTGGACGAACCTGCACATTGTTGTGACATTGAGACTGAAGAGGTAACGGAAAAACCATGGTTTCATGAGGTGAAAAGGTATCTTGAGGCTCAGGAATACCCCGAGGGTGCATCTGTTAATGACAAGAAGTTTCTGAGGAGGTTCGCAGCGAAGTTCTTCATCAGCAATGGTATCCTTTACAAGTGTAACCATGATTCGAACTTACTGCGTTGTGTGGATAAGAATGAAGCAGAAAGGATCATGGCAGAGTTACATGAAGGTACTTTCGAAACTCACTCCAGTGGACACACCATGGCAAAGAAAATCCTTCGGGCAGGATATTATTGGTCCACAATGGAAGCTGACTGTTATCAGCATTCTCGGACATGTCACAAATGTCAAGTCTATGCTGATAAGGTGCACATACCTCCAGTTCCTCTGAACGTCTTGACGACACCTTGGCCTTTTGCAATGTGGGGAATTGATATGATCGGCGAGATCAGACCTACGGCATCCAACGAGCATCGTTTCATCCTGGTAGTTATCGATAAATTTACGAAGTAGGTTGAAGCAGCTTCCTTTGCTACTGTAACCAAGAACGTCGTGGCACGTTTCATTCGACACAATCTTATCTGTCGATACAGTGTACCAGAGAGGATCATTACGGACAATGGTACCAATCTCAATGACAAGATGATCACTGAGCTCTGCGAGCAATTCAAAATACAGCATCACAACTCTTCTCCCTACCGGCCGAAGATGAATGGGGTTGTCGAAGCAGCTAATAAGAACATTAAGAAGATTGTGCAGGAGATGACAGTGACATACAAATACTGGCACAAGATGTTACCATTTGCTCTTCATAGGTACCGTACCTCAGCGCGGACGTCGACATGGGCAACACCCTATTCCCTGGTTTATGGCATGGGGGTAGTCCTGCCCATTGAAGTTCAGATACCCTCTCTTCGGATCATGAAGGATGCAGGTTTGAGCGAAAATGACTGGATTCAAACCCGGCTTGATCAGTTGAACCTAATCGACGAAAATATACTTACTGCTATTTGTCATGGTCAAACGTACCAAAAACGGATGATCAAGGCATTTAACAAGAAAGTTAGACGACAAGAGTATCAAGTTGGGGATCTGGTAATCAAGCGCATTATCTTACCTCAAGGTGACCCCAGGGGAAAATGGACCCCTACCTACGAAGGGCCATTTATGGTTAAGAACATTTTCTCAGGCGAAGCTATGATTCTAACCACCATGGATGGTGACGACCTTCCTCACCCCGTCAATGCAGACATAGTGAAAAGATACTACGCATAATCAAAGACCCGCTAGGTTGACTGGCCTAGGCAAAAATAAGGGCTTCCCGGTGAACCAAAAGGGTTCGGGCAAAAATAAGGGATGAAAATGAAAAATTCTGTACACCCGACAAGTTGAAAACCTGAAAAGGCGACTTGGGCAAAAAAGGGTATCCCGGTGGACTGAAAACCCGAAAGGGCGGTCCAGGAAAAAGTTAGGGATCAAAGCGTAACAATATGTCTCATTGGATCACCTTGCATCCAGACTTCGGTATCGACTATCAAGCTCGGACGACACTAATCAATCTGATCTACCTTCAACCAAGTAGCAAAGTGATGAGATGCTCGAGGACATAAAGGCAATAGCAGAGTTGGAACCCTGTGGGATCATTCACATAGCTGTTTTGTTTAGTTTTTCAAAAATTGTGTAAATTCTATTATTCGGCGGCGTTCTCTTACTAGGACGTCAGCCTCTTGTACAAAAACGCCTATTTACAGGCCAAACTTCAAAATCAATATAAATTCATTCTCAAAGAAATTTCAAACTGTTTTTTTTTCCTTTATCTGTTTTGATTTGCAAAAAACGTCCAATGTTCATTTTTGATATATGCATTTGACATTAATTGCTGCTCATAAATATTTACATGCGAAACAAAAGACGAATTACGGGTAATATAAGAAACAGGGGCAATAAGAATTGCCCGAACTGTGTAGTTGCTCTGTCCACAAGGTACGAAGTTAGATTCAGCTAAAGAATATGGCTAAGATACCTTCACTCCCCGCAGAGTAAGGCAGTAATGGTAACTCTCCCCCAGCTGAGATTTGCAACTATGAACGAATCAGTAATGCTCTCCCCAAGAAGAGTTTATCTACCATCAGCACTAAAAAGGGTTTGAATATCCCCGGCAGTTTTAATATTCCCCAACAGAGTATAAGAATATTCCCCGGCATAATATAAGATACCCTCAGTGGAGTTAATATTTCACCAGCACGGTCTAAAAAGCTTCCCCAACGAAGTTGAACTATCATCCCCAGTAGACTCTGGAAGTTTATCCCCAGCGGAGTACAAAATAAATTTCCACAACCGAGTTCAAAGGATCATTCCTAGCATGATTCAAAGGATTATCCCCACAAGAGTCTAACAGGGTTATCCCCAGCAAGTGGCAACTGAAAGATCATCCCCAGCGAAGTTCTTTCCTTTCACGAACAGGAATTCAGTCCTCAACAAATGCAATATCACCAGCAACGATAATCCATCACCAGTAGAGTTTATCAGTGGAATCCTCAGCAGAGCATCTCTACCCCACAGAGTAACCTCATCATCAGTTTATTCCCCAATGGAGTTCTCTTCTCCTGCAGGTTTATTACCTTCGTTCACCATCCCCAGCAGAAACGAAGAATTCAACTCTATTCTCCAGCAGTTATCCGGGATTTATTTACCCCAACTAAAGCATTACATTTTCATACATCATGATACATGCATATACGCATCATACCATACAATCTCATTTATGTTGAGAACATCATTGCTTGATCCATATCATGCATTGCATATGACTAACCTTTACCTTTCAGGAAAGATGCAGTTAAATTCTCAACTACGTCCAAGACCATCTCTGGTCCAGCTAAGTCGATTCCTAAAGATTTTTCTGATGCCAATCCAGTTGAAGTTATTCCAAGACCTTGTCTGGTCCAGTTAAATCGATTCCTAAAGATTTTTCTGATGCCGATCCAGTTAAAGGCTTTCTCTGGTCCAGTCAAATCAATTCCTAAAGATTTTTCTAATGCCGATCCAGTTGAAGTTATTCCAAGACCTTATATGGTCCAGTTAAATCGATTCCTAAAGATTTTTCTGATGCCGATCCAGTCAAAGGCCTTCTCTGGTCCAGTCAAATCGATTCTTAAAGATTTTTCTAATATCGATCCAGTTAAAGTGATTCCAAGACCTTGTCTAGTCCAGTTAAATTAATTCCTAAAGATTTTTTATGATGCCGATCCAGTCAAAGGCCTTCTCTGGTCCAATCAAATCGATTACTAAAGATTTTTCTGATGCCGATCCAGTTAAAGTTATTTCAAGACCTTGTCTGGTCCAGTTAAATGGATTCCTAAAGATTTTTCTGATGCCGATCCAGTCAAAGGCCTTCTCTGGTCCAGTCAAATCGATTCCTAAAGATTTTTCTGATGTCGATCCAATTGAAGTGATTCCAAGACCTTGTCTGGTCCAGTTAAATCGATTCCTAAAGATTTTTTCTAATGCCGATCCAGTCAAAGGCCTTCTCTGGTCCATTCAAATCAATTCCTAAAGATTTTTCTGATGCCGATCCAGTTGAAGTTATTCCAAGACCTTGTCTGGTCCAGTTAAATCGATTCCTAAAGATTTTTCTGATGCCGGTCCAGTCAAAGGCCTTCTCTGGTCCAGTCAAATCAATTCCTAAATATTTTTCTGATGCCGATCCAGTTGAAGTTATCTGAAGAACTTGTCTGGTCCAGTTAAATCGATTCCTAAAGGTTTTTATGATGCTGATCTAGTCAAAAGTTAATCCAGGACCTTCTCTGGTCCAGTTAAATCGATTCCTAAAGATTTTTCTGATGCCGATCCAGTTGAAGTTATTTCAAGACCTTGTCTGGTCCAGTTAAATCGATTCCTAAAGATTTTTCTGATGCCGATCTAGTTGAAGTTATTCCAAGACCTTGTCTGGTCCAGTTAAATGGATTCCTAAAGATTTTTCTGATGCCGATCCAGTCAAAGGCCTTCTGTGGTCCAGTCAAATCGATTCCTAAAGATTTTTCTGATGCCGATCCAGTTGAAGTGATTCCAAGACCTTGTCTGGTCCAGTTAAATCGATTCCTAAAGATTTTTTCTAATGCCGATCCAGTCAAAGGCCTTCTTTGGTCCAGTCAAATCGATTCCTAAAGATTTTTCGGATGCCGATCCAGTTGAAGTTATTCCAAGACCTTGTCTGGTCCAGTTAAATCGATTCCTAAAGATTTTTCTGATGCCGGTCCAGTCAAAGGCCTTCTCTGGTCCAATCAAATCAATTCCTAAATATTTTTCTGATGCCGATCCAGTTGAAGTTATCCCAAGAACTTGTCTGGTCCAGTTAAATCGATTCCTAAAGATTTTTCTGATGCTGATCCAGTCAAAAGTTAATCCAGGACCTTCTCTGGTCCAGTTAAATCGATTCCTAAAGATTTTTATGATGTCGATCCAGTTGAAGTTATTTCAAGACCTTGTCTGGTCCAGTTAAATCGATTCCTAAAGATTTTTCTGATGCCGATCCAGTTGAAGTTATTCCAAGACCTTGTCTGGTCCAGTTAAATGGATTCCTAAAGATTTTTCTGATGCCGTTCCAGTCAAAGGCCTTCTCTGGTCCAGTCAAATCGATTCCTAAAGATTTTTCTGATGCCTATCCAGTTGAAGTGATTCCAAGACCTTGTCTGGTCCAGTTAAATTGATTCCTAAAGATTTTTTCTGATGCCGGTCCAGTCAAAGGCCTTCTCTGGTCCAGTCAAATCGATTCCTAAAGATTTTTCTGATGCCGATCCAGTTGAAGTTATTCCAAGACCTTGTCTGGTCCAGTTAAATCGATTCCTAAAGATTTTTCTGATGCCGGTCCAGTCAAAGGCCTTCTCTGGTCCAGTAAAATCAATTCCTAAATATTTTTCTAATGTCGATCCAGTTGAAGTTATCCCAAGAACTTGTCTGGTCCAGTTAAATCGATTTCTAAAGATTTTTCTGATGCTGATCCAGTCAAAAGTTAATCCAAGACCTTCTCTGGTCCAGTTAAATCGATTCCTAAAGATTTTTCTGATGCCGATCCAGTTGAAGTTATTTCAAGACCTTGTCTGGTCCAGTTAAATCGATTCCTAAAGATTTTTCTCATGCCGATCCAGTCAAAGTTAATCCAAGACCTCCTCTGGTTCAGTCATATCCCCGATAAGATCTCCCTGATTCCTATTCCAGTCGAAGTTCAGAACACCTATCAACAGTATCCAAATGGAATCTGTAAGCCCATTCCTGACATCACAAGGCTGGTACTACATCATGCGTGTGCAAATTTCTGGGCACTCTAGTGTTCAATCATCTTCCACCTTCGGATCACAAAAGGCCCGAAAGCTAATCTATATCCTCAAGTTTAATAAAATTGAACAGGGGCAGCTGTTGTACCCCAAAATTTGCCCTCTCATATTTCTGAAAACATTGCAAGAATAATCTCCATGTGGCTCAAGATTGCTCAAGAGTTGGATAGTCAAGTCATCTCCTAAGGCAGTCAATCTCAAATTACGGTTTTGTGTTGCATCAAGGTCCTTGCATCCAAATGACCTCAAGTGCTCCTTAATGTCCTAATATGTTCTCAAGATCATCCATGCCAAAATTCAAGCCTTGCAGAGGAAGTTTGGTCAGTCAATTGCTCAAGAGGTCCAAAAATCGACTGTGCTAGGGCAAAAGTCAACTGTGACCTACAAATAGTCAAACTTCAATATTTTTTGTCAAAATTCTCATTTTGAAGGATATTTCATCATTTAATCAAGGTTTGATCATGATTCATCAAGGATTGCTCAAAATCATCAAGACTCAAAAGTTGCCAAATTAGGGTTTTGTAGGAAAAGTCAACTCAACTTTGACCAAGCATAACTTTCTCATACTTTATGAGAAATGACCCATCCAAAGCTCATTTTGAAGAGGATGCAATTTCCTACAATCCATATTCATACACAAAGATCAATAAATGCACTCACAAGAAGTTATAAATTTGGACATTATAGGTCATTTTTGAAAGTCAACAAAAACACCTTTGTTTCCAAAGCTTATAACTTGAGAGTGGAATATCAAATTGAGATGAGACCAAAAGGGTTGGTTATAGGACATCTCAAGCTTTCTAAAACGTCAAATAACACCTTCAAAAGTTCAAAATTTAAGAAGTTATGCATTGTTGAAGTTGGGCATTTTTGCAAAATTGCCAAAAGTCAACTATCCCCAAAACATCAAATTTTTTCAAATGGGCCCATTCTTTTTCACTTGATTTGGTCTTGTCACACTACACACGTGTCCTAGCTTCAGTATTGTGTCCATTTATTAATTTTTCTATTTTATTTGATTTTTATTGAATTAATTCATTTTAAATCAATTTAAATCCAAATAAAATCCAAATATTGATCATTTAGGATCTTTTTTATTGATATAGGTCTTAATTGTCATCATGGACATGATCAAATCTGTATCAAGCCATATCATGAACAAAATATTGGATTTTGGACAAATTTGGAAGCTTTTCAATGGAGGATCAAATCATATCTCCAAACATCAATGCATAAGGATTCAGCCCAAGAATGTTAACCTAATACATTGCTTTATACATATACAATGCAAAGAGGCACGAATCAGAGGCTAGAGGCTGCAAAACCATAAGAACAAAACTTGGAAAATTGTCAAAAAAGCTTGAAACTGAAATTGCACATAGAGGTGTTTTCAAGGCCAAAACTCAACGTGAATCACTTGCTAGACATCCACTGAGTGAGAAGCAATCAAAAGAAAGCTCTCTCCCCCCTTCAATCGTGCTGTAAGTCCCTCTGAAAATCACTCTGCACTTGAAATCGTAACTTCATATTCTTGCATCTTTTGAACAAAATCTTTGCATATTCATGCTTATCGTTCCATTTAGAAGCTTTTTGCATTATTGGATTGCGTTTTCATAGCCTGTAACCCCCTAGCCAAATCTAGGGTTCTTGGATGGTTTTTTTGGGCATTTTCTCTACAGGTAAAATCAGCTCCATTAATGGACATAGACGTGTTCAGGAGGAAGAGACGATCATGACTATGGTCTTGGAATTGATTTTTTTAGCCTAGAACTAATTTTAGGAGCAAGCTACGGATTTAGTTGCGGATGCAAATTCGCAGTTAAAAAAACCAGGGCTGAGTGGAGAAGACGAAGACGTGGCCCTTTCCAATTCGTCCATTCATGATTTCACGCTTTTGTTTTTTTTAATTCTGGCATTTTGGCTTGTTCCCCATATTATTCTTATTACCTAATGCTATGACAATTGAAAGGCGTTGGCTCAGTGGCAAGGCGTGTGCTTGGTAACTAACGGGACCTGGGTTCGAATCCCAGGTCCACCATATTGCATATTATTATTTTTCTTCAGGAAATCCAACGCGTTTCAGGAGTTGTGGTTCACCATACACCATCATCCAATCAGTTGCCAGATGGCCCCAGGCCAGATCTGGTGGTCAAGAATGAATGTCCATCATGCTCTCAAGTCAACATGCGCGTGGAGAATCAGAAAGTCAACCTAGGCCTGCGTGTAATTGGGCCAGAAAATTGCAATTTCACCTCCAACTTGGGCCTGAACCCCCCTGGGTTATTTCTTTTTGTTTTCTATTTCTTTTATTTATTTTATTTATTTTATTAAATTGTTTGATTAATTATTTTTATTATTTAAACTAACCAATTAAACTTTTTCCTCATAAAATCAAAAAAACCAAAAAATATATTTTATTTATTAAAATTAATTTCAGCATTTTATTTTTGTAAATAAATATTAATTCAATTAATTTAGTTTAATTAGGTATAACTTTTAATATTTTTGCAATAATTAAAATTAATTTAGATAATTAGGTTTTACTAACTTTAAATCAAATTTATTTTTATTCCTTTAAAATTCAAAAACATCCAAAAATATTTTAATTAATTAGTTTATTAATTTAATAATTAACTTAGATCTAATTTCTTTTAATCTAAAAATAACCAAAAAAATGCTTTCTTTCAAAAAAGGGTCAAAACCCTAAAAGCTTGCCCGATTTAATTTCTCGCACGTGATCCGTTTTGCCATATTATTGTATCTGTTTCCCAGAATGTAATAGTTTTAATAGGACTTTAATTATTGTATAGCTTTATTTACTTTCCACATTTTAATTTTAAGGGTTGCTTTTGGCGATGTAAATACCCGACGCCTTGTAATAGTTAGGTTTAATTTTCGCAATTTAATTTATGTAATCTATAAACTGTTAGATGTTTGGTAATAGGGAATGCATGACAAGATCGAATGTATGAACTTAAAATCAACATCGATACCAATGACATGTACAAAGATAAAATTAACTGAAACAACATACTCGCACATGCGCACTCTTAGGGTACACCTCGCTTTGTTGCCTTCGAACGTGGTCATTGAGTATAGGAAGTTTTAGAGGTCGCCCTCTTGTCCAAAGATCATAGTTGCCTCAAAACGGTTGCCTCGGAAAAATGATCTAAGACATTAGGGTTACCACTAAGACATCCTAACATTGCTTTAGTGACCACACATCCCTTAATCGAATTGACCCTTAAACTCCAACGACGGTGCTACCTACTCATCAATAGTGGGATAGCATTGTCTAAAGGACATTAGCACAGATTGATTCCTTTTTCGAGTAGGTAGATGGTTCTTAAGTACTTGCTCTTTCCAAAACAAAAAAAAACTTTTTGCACTTACACCTTTCAAACAAAAACTTCTTTCAAACCCACAAAAACAAAGAAAGCAAAATTTTGAAAACACTTTGAGCAAGTGCCTAAGAGACCGTGGATAACCACGGATAGAAAAGGTGCTAACACCTTCCCTTTCTATAATCTACCCTCCAGACCCGATAAATATCTCGAAAAAGGAATTTTTCTGTGCTTTTTTCCTTTCCTTTTTGGATAAAATAAAAGACGGTGGCGACTCTTGCTTACCGCGACATTTTGAGAAAACAAACGCAAAACGCGAACCAGCATTCCAAAAACAGTCAGTTCTCTCCCACCGTATCACAGAACTGGAGACTCTGCTGGGGATAATTAATAAGTGGGGTGTGCCTTAAGATTAGATCATTGTGTTTTCAATTGTTTGCTTTGTATGATTTATATTTGTGGGTTTGTATCGGAGTTACAATAGATCCTAACCCAGATCTGGGGATACCCTTTAGGTAAGTAGCAATAAACTGTGAGGGAACTGTACGGTGTAGACCAATACGGTTGAAGCAGCAGCTACGTTGGTGTGGCACTTTAGATTGTACTGATATCCCATGTGTTGGAACGAGGAGAATATGGTTTATCTAAGGGGTCATTAAGCACCAACTGACCTTAGAACCTTTAAATTGACCAACTTGGCCATAGAACAGTAGCAGTATGCTACACTCATTGAGACTAAACTCTCGCAATGATTCCGGCCGCAAGAAAAGGTTGCTAAACTAGAATTATGACCGATTGAGGGTAGTCAGTGATATTGAGATCCTCTAGAACCCGGTTACTATTTTTAGGACAGGTTTAAACCAACTGAACTGAAAGAGGGTAGTACCTAAGCTCCTTGCCAGCCTGAAATCTAAGGGCTCTCTGTGTGACTTGTGTGCCTTTACCATGTTTTCTATTTGTGGATACTTGTGGTGTGCTTTCTATCATGACATCATAACATCATAACATTGCATACATCTTGCATTGGACTAACCTATTTCAAAGACAGGGGGATTCATCTTTGTTCTGTTTTGCAGGTCATCATGATGCCTATGCGTAGGAATACCATCCGGATCAACTTTGTCCAGGTTCCCACTGTGCTTAAGGATTTGATTGCAAAGATGTCTGATACTACTTCCTTCATCAAAAGACATGGGTATCTTCTCAGTTTGGTCACCTCCAAATTGGACGAGCAGATGATGAGTGTCCCGGTCCAATTCTATGATCCTTTGTACCGTTGCTTTACTTTCCAAGACTACCAGCTGGTTCCCACCTTTGAAGAGTTCTCTGAGCTGCTCGGTATCTCTGTTTTGGAGCAGACCCCGTTTACTGGTTGGGAGAAGATTCTTAGGCCAGAAGAGATTGTGGAAGCCCTTCATTTGACAAAGGATGAGGTAATGGAAGTTTGGGAGAGCCAGAAGAGAAGGACCTCATGAGATGCTAATGCCTAGTATCATCTTTGACTTTCAAGGGGATAGCGATGAGCAACATCGCAGATTCATAAGGTCTTGGGATAGAGTTCACAGATCTGATCCACATGAGTTGGGTCCAAAGACTTCTCTTCCCATGGAGCCATATCTCAGATGGGTCCGTATCCGCGTCCAAAAGCTGGGTATGCCATATGAAGCCGTTCGGCCTATCATTGTTGAAGTTGCTAATGAAGAGGGGGTTCTTCCTACCATCCTCCATCCTTACATGCCCACAGACATTGGGGCACTGAGAAGGTCTTGGATGCAGCTGAGAGAGGAACGGGATGCTTACCGAGAAAAGTTCAATGAGCAAGAGCAAAAGATCCAGAGGTTGACTAGGCAGCTGGAGAACGAGCGGATTCTCAATGACTATGTCCGCACCAACAAGAAGAGACCATGGGAGCATTGATTGACCTTTGATTGTTTCCTTTCCAGTTTTTATTTACTTTTCAGTATTTCCATTCTTGTAACGCCTTAGGGGCAATTTTTTGAACAATTTGAATTTCAAAGTTTATCTAATAAAGTGTGTTTCCTTCCTGGTTTACAAATTTGAATCTCCCGATTTTATTTGAAATCATGTCATACGCATTTCATCCCATGCATTTCATAACAGGTACCCATTACAGATCTCTTATCTTCTTCGCTGTTTATTTCAGCACTCATCATGGCTGCTGAACCATCAACTGAGCAAGAAATCAAGGCTCTACAGGCTTAGAATGCCCAATTCCAAGAGTTGTTCATGAATCTAGCTAAGGGTCAGCAAGATCTGAAGACCCTGATTCTGAAAGAGAAGAAGAAGAAAAAGAAGAGGACAATCCTGTTTAACACAGGGCACATGTTTGGAAACAGGCTACATAATGAAGTTGATCTGACCACCTCATATGAAGGGAAAGATAGTCAAGAGGAAAGGAGGGCTCCAAGCCCTGTGGTCTCCGACAATGAGATGGACTTCGATGAAGACCAGTATCCTCCGGCTGAGGATAGATACAAGCAACTGGAAGACCGGTTGAGTGCTATGGAAGTTCAGAATGTTCCTGGTCTGGACTTTGGTGATCTGGGTCTATCATCTAGGGTGGTGATTCCCCACAAATTCAAGGCACCAGCCTTTGCTAATTATGATGGAGTTTCTTGTCCGAAGCTGCACCTCCGGTCATATGTGAGGAAGATTCAACCGTACACCACTGATAAAAACCTATGGATCCATTTCATTCAAGACAGTCTCTCAGGGACTCATCTTGAATGGTTCTACCAGTTGGAAGGAGCCAGTATTCGCAGTTGGGAAGATTTGGCTACTGCTTTCTACAGGCAGTATCAATACAATTCCGACCTCGCTCCCACGCATACCCAACTCTAGGGTATGTCAATGGGAACGGGTGAAGGTTTCAAAGATTATGCTCAGTAGTGGAGGGACCTCGCCGGAAGAGTACAACCACCCTTAGCTGATCGGGAACTTGTGGATATGTTTCTAAGGACCTTGTTTGGTCCATTTTTCAACCACCTGATAGGAAGCTCTTCATCTGGGTTTACAGAGCTAATTATGACCGGTGAGAGGATTGAGGCTGGTAAGATACAGAAGGGTGCCTCATCAAGCACCGAGAAGAAGCCATTTAAGAAAGAGTCCAGTGCTGTCTACAGTTCGAGAAAACAGAATAGACCTGAACACCGCCAAGCTGTTAATGCGGTTGTTATTTCAAAACCTGCTGGTGCTCCTTAGCACAACAATCAACAAAAGGACAAGAGACCTTGAAGACAATTCACCAGTCTCAACATGACCTTATCTCAGATTTTGCCACAATTGCTGAAGACCAATCTGGTGATTCCAAAAGAAGCCCCAAAGAATCCAAATACAACATCGCCGAAGTATAACCCTAATTCCCGCTGTGCTTATCACTCTGATAGCCCGGGGCATAATACAAATGATTGTTGAACTTTGAAGAATAAGATACGGGACTTAATTGACGCGAAGGAGATTGAGTTCGAGGCGTCCGAAAGACCTAATGTTGTGATTGCTCCTATGCCCAAGTATGGAGTGAATGCTATAGATGAAGACTCATTTGTAGTTTCTGTGAACGATATTGCTACCCCTTTGATGACTGTGAAGAAGAACCTTTTGCTAGCCGGTTTATTTCTGGGCTGTGACAAAGACTGCCATATATGTTTTATTCTACCAACCGGCTTCCATCTTTTGAAATCAGGTGTCTAATGCCTGATGGATAGTAAAGAAATTCTGTTCGAGAAGACTGTTGTTCCCTTAGTTCATACTGAAGAAGTTGCCATCATTACCATTTTCGACAATTCTTCCAAGGCTCCCTCGAGGAAGCCTGTTATAGTTACATTTGTTCCAAGAATCGCATCTGTGATCATCACTGTTCTGTGGCCCATCCCCTATACCTCTGATAAAGCTGTCCCTTGGCATTACGAGGCTGATGTTTATTTTCATGGAGTTAAGCAAGAGTTGGATGCTGATACTGACGCATCAATATTGTTGGACCTGCTAAAGTCACCCGCAGCGGAAGACTTTTCTCACCTGATATCTCTCTGCCAACTGCCCGAAAACCTGTTGTTATTACACCTGCCAGTGTACGTGCTACCAATCCTGTTCAAGTCCCTATTCTTACCCCTGTCGCTGAGTCATCTGACACTCGGGGCAAAGGGATCACCACTGATGTACCTCCCCAGACAGAGGTACCGAAGACGATTACTGTTGAAGCTTCTAAACAAGAGATGGAAGAGATTCTGAAAATCATCAAAAAGAGTGATTATAATGTAGTTGAACAGCTGGGGAAAACTCCGTCCCAGATTTCTATGTTGTCACTGTTGCTGTGCTCAGAGGCCCATGCCAAGGCTCTGATTACCTTCTTGAAGACTGCCCACGTACCACAAGAGACATCAGCTGATCAGTTTACAGATTGCATGGCTAATCTGACTGCTGATAATGGGTTGGGTTTTTCTGACGCCGACTTGACTGCTAAGGGGAAGAATCACAACGATGCCCTGCATGTCCCCATTGAATGCAGGGGCACTACTCTTGCACATGTATTGGTGGATACTGGTTCCTCATTGAAAATTTTGCCGAAGAAAGCTCTAGACCGGTTGGACTGTGAAGGGTTGGAGTTGAAGCCAAGCAACATTGTCGTCAGGGCCTTTGATAGGTCTAAAAGAATGGTACATGGAGAGGTTGATATCCCGATCAAGGTTGGTTCTCAGGTCTTTAACTATACGTTCTATGTGATGGACATTCAGCCATCTTATTCTTGTTTGTTGGGTCGTCCATGGATCCACAAAGCCGGAGCCGTAACCTCAACACTCCACCAAAAGTTGAAGTACCCGGTCAAAGGGAAGATTGTGACAGTGCAAGGAGAGGAAGAGTACATGGTTAGCCACCTCAACTCTTTCCGATACGTGGAAATGGATGGGGAGTTCATTTAGACCCCATTTCAACATTTTGAAGAGGTTCCCCAGACACTGGCGTCAGCTGAGACTGTTGTTGAAGACTCTCCTATGAAGATGGCTTCCTTTAAGGATGCCCGGGCTGTTGTCGAGAAAGGTGGGTGTGCAAATTGGGGCCGACTCCCTGATTTTACACCGAAGACTAACAAGTTTGGTTTGGGTTTCACTTCAGAGGCTCAAAGGGCTGTTCGGAATGCACGAATTGGAAGACCTCCAGTGTTCATCAATAATTCGGGAGTGAATGCCATCGAAGATGATGTGGAAGAGTCTGAATTCGACGGCTGGATCTATCCTACGACCGACGGTGGACAATGCAACTGGACAGCAAAGGACTTCATCCCTATTACTTTTGTTACCCAGTAATGAAACTTTTTGTTTTGAATATGTAACAGACAATGTTTTAAACTTTACGGCCCGGTGTCTTACCCGTGGCATTGTGGCTTCATTTGTGAGGGCTTTATGTGTGTCATTTTCATATATCATTAATAAAAGCATTGGACGTTTCTTGCATTTCAAATTTTGCGCTCCTTGTTTTTCTTTATCATATATTGCAAAACAACTATTTTACACACACTCACGTACACATGTCTACATCCACTCTGGATCTCACTGGTAACGACTCTGCTACTGCCAGTTATGACTTCGAAAATCCGATCAACTTAGCCGAAGACGAAGGTGAAGATGATTGCGAAGTGCCTGGTGAACTTGCAAGACTGCTACTCCAAGAAGAGAGGGCCATACAGTCGCACGAAGAGCCGGTGGAATCAATGAATCTGGGTACTGATATAGACAAGAAGGAAGTCAAGATCGGTGCCAATATGGAATCTAGTGTGAAGCAACGGTTGGTTCAGATGCTGCATAACTATGTTGAGATCTTTGCCTAGTCTTACAAAGATATGCCTGGTTTGGATACTGATATTGTGGTTCACCGATTGCCTACCAAGGAAGACTGTCCTCCAGTAAAACAGAAGGTCCGCCGAATGCGCCCAGAGATGTCTGAGAAGATCAAGGCTGAAGTTATGAAACAGTTTGACGCTGGTTTTCTAGCAGTTACTTCTTACCCTCAGTGGGTGGCCAACGTGGTTCCTGTGCCGAAGAAGGATGGTAAGGTTCGAATGTGTGTTGACTACAGGGATTTAAACAGGGCGAGGCCCAAGGATGATTTCCCTCTACCACATATCGACTTTCTGGTTGACAACACTGCTCAACACAAAGTATTCTCCTTTATGGATGGTTTCTCCGGTTATAATCAGATTAAAATGGCTCCTGAAGACATGGATAAGACAACCTTTGTTACTCAGTGGGGTATCTTTTGCTACAAGGTCATGCCTTTTGGGTTGAAGAATGCTGGGGCAACGTATCAGCATGCCATGGTTGCTTTATTTCATGACATGATCCATCATGAGATTGAAGTATACGTTGAAGATATGATTGCAAGGTCCCAAACTGAGGAGGAACACCTTGACCATCTGCAGAAGCTGTTTGACAGGATGAAATTATACAAGCTGAGGTTAAACCCGAACAAGTGCACCTTCGGGGTGAGGTCTGGTAAACTGCTGGGTTTCGTCGTGAGCGACAAAGGTATTCAAGTGGATCCTGCAAAAGTGAAGGCTATACAGGAAATGCCCGCTCCCAGAACAGAGAAAGAGGTCAGAGGCTTCCTGGGACGTTTGAACTACATTTCCCGATTTATCTCGCACCTAACTGCTACTTGTGAGCCAATCTTCAAGCTGCAGAAGAAAGATCAGGTAGTACGTTGGAACGATGAATTCCAGGCCTCTTTTGAAAGGATTAAACAGTATCTCCAAGAGCCACCTATTCTGATGCCTCCAGTGGAAGGGAGACCTCTTATCTTATACTTGACAGTACTTGACAACTCAATGGGGTGTGTGCTGGGCCAACATGACGAGTCTGGCCGAAAAGAGCATGCTATTTATTAACTTAGCAAAAGGTTTACCGACTCTGAGACCCGATACTCACTGCTCGAGAAAACTTGCTGCGCTTTGGTATGGGCTGCTCGCCGACTGAGACAATATATGTTGACTCACACTACTCTGTTGATTTCAAAGATGGATCCAATCAAGTATAACTTCGAGAAGCCTGCTTTGTCCGGAATTATAGCAAGATGGCAGATGATCTTGACTGAGTATGACATCTAGTACACGACCCAAAAGGCAATCAAGGGAAGTGTGTTTACAGACCATTTGGCACATCAGGCAGTGGAGGATTACCAGTCTATGAACTTTGAATTTCCGGACCAGAATATCATGTTGGTAACTGATTGTGAGACACCTGGACCGGATGAAAGACCTGAGGAAGGATCCCGATGGTCTATGTACTTTGATGGAGCTTCAAACACTTTGGGTAATGGCATTGGCACTGTGATCGTATCTCCTAAAGGCTCTCATACTCCGTTTACCGCCCGAGTATGTTTCAACTGCACCAACAACATGGCGTAGTATGAAGCGTGCATTATGGGTCTTCGAGCAGCAATTGACCTAAGGATTAAGTTTCTAAGTGTCTTCGGAGATTCCACTCTCGTGATCAGTAAGATCAAAGGCGAGTGGGATATGAAACACCCAAATCTTATTCCTTACAAGGAGTATGTGTTGACCTTGCTGCCCCACTTCGAGGAGATAACCTTTGAACACTTCCCTAGAGAGGAGAATCAGTTGGGGGCGCGTTGGCTACGATGTCTTCTATGTTCAAAGTCAATTGTGACGACGAGGCTCCCCGGATTATCATTGAAAGATTGGACGAACCTGCACATTGCTAAGACATTGAGACTGAAGAGGTAACAGAAAAACCATGGTTCCATGAGGTGAAAAGGTATCTTGAGGCTCAGGAATACCCCGAGGGTGCATCTGTTAATGACAAGAAGTTTCTGAGGAGGTTCACAGTGAAGTTCTTCATCAGCAATGGTATCCTTTACAAGCGTAACCATGATTCGAACTTACTGCGTTGTATGGATAAGAATGAAGCAGAAAGGATCATGGCAGAGTTACACGAAGGTACTTTCGGAACTCACTCCAGTGGACACACCATGGCAAAGAAAATCCTTCGGGCAGGATATTATTGGTCCACAATGGAAGCTGATTGTTATCAGCATTCTCGGACATGTCATAAATGTCAAGTCTATGCTGATAAGGTGCACATACCTCCAGTTCCTCTGAACATCTTGACGGCACCTTGGCCTTTTGCAATGTGGGGCATTAATATGATCAGCGAGATCAGACCTACGACATCCAACGGGCATCGTTTCATCCTGGTAGCTATTGATTACTTTACGAAGTGGGTTGAAGCAGCTTCCTTTGCTACTGTAACCAAGAACATCGTGGAACGGTTCATTCGGCACAATCTGATCCGTCGATACGGTGTACCAGAGAGGATCATTACGGACAATGGTACCAATCTCAAAAATAAGATGATCACTGAGCTCTGCGAGCAATTCAAAATACAGCATCACAACTCTTCTCCCTACCGGCCGAAGATGAATGGGGTTGTCGAGGCAGCTAATAAGAACATTAAGAAGATTGTGCAGAAGATGACAGTGACATACAAAGACTGGTACAAGATGTCACCATTTGCTCTTCATGGGTACCGTACCTCAGCGCGGACGTCGACATGGGCAACACCCTATTCCCTGGTTTATGGCATGGAGGCAGTCCTTCCCATTGAAGTTCAGATACCCTCTCTTCGGATCATGAAGGATGCAGGTTTGAGCAAAAATGACTGGATTCAGACCCGGCTTGATCAGTTGAACCTAATCGACGAAAAGAGACTTATTGCTATTTGTCATGGTCAGACGTACCAAAAACGGATGATCAAGGCATTTAACAAGAAAGTTAGACGACAAGAGTATCAAGTTGTGGATCTGGTAATCAAGCGCATTATCTTACCTCAAGGTGACCCCAGGGGCAAATGGACCCCTACTTACGAAGGGCCATTTATGGTTAAGAACATTTTCTCAGGCGGAGCTATGATTCTAACCACCATGGATGGTGACGACCTTCCTCACCCCGTCAATGCAGACATAGTGAAAAGATACTACGCATAATCAAAGATCCGCTAGGTTGACTGGCCTAGGCAAAAATAAGGGTTTCCCGGCGAACCAAAAGAGTTCGGGCAAAAATAAGGGATGAAAACGAAAAAATCTGTACACCCGACAAGTCGAAAACCTGAAAAGGCGACTTGGGCAAAAAAGTGTATCCCGGTGGACTGAAAACCCGAAAGGGCGGTCCAGGAAAAAGTTAGGGATCAAAGCGTAACACTATGTCTCATTGGATCACCTTGCATCCAGACTTCGGTATCGACTATCAAGCTCGGACGGCACTAATCAATCTGATCTACCTTCAACCAAGTAGCAAAGTGATGAGATGCTCGAGGACATAAAGGCAATAGCAGAGTTGGAACCCAGTGGGATCATTCACATAGTTGTTTTGTTTAGTTTTTCAAAAATTGTGTAAATTCTATTATTCGGAGGCGTTCTCTTACTAGGACGTCAGCCTCTTGTACAAAAATACCTATTTACATACCAAACTTCAAAATCAATACAAATTCATTCTCAAAGAAATTTCAAACTGTTTTTTTTCCTTTATCCGTTTTGTTTTGCAAAAAACGTCCAATGTTCATTTTTGATATATGCATTTGACATTAATTGCTGCTCATAAATATTTACATGCGAAATAAAAGACCGATTACGGGTAATATCAGAAACAGGGGCAATAAGAATATCCCCAGCTAAAGCATTACATTTCCATACATCATGATACATGCATATACACATCATACCATACAATCTCATTTATGTTGAGAATATCATTGCTTGATCCATATCATGCATTGCATATGACTGACCTATACCTTTCAGGAAAGATGCAGTTAAATTCTCAGCTACATCCAAGACCTTCTTTGGTCCAACTAAGTCGATTCCTAAAGATTTTTCTGATGCCGATCCAGTTGAAGTTATTCCAAGACCTTGTCTGGTCCAGTTAAATCGATTCCTAAAAATTTTTATGATGCCGATCCAGTTGAAGTTATTCCAAGACCTTGTCTGGTCCAATTAAATCGATTCCTAAAGATTTTTCTGATGCCGATCCAGTCAAAGGCCTTCTTTGGTCCAGTCAAATCGATTCCTAAAGATTTTTCTGATGCCGATCCAGTTGAAGTTATTCCAAGACCTTGTCTGGTCCAGTTAAATCAATTCCTAAAGATTTTTTTCTGATGCCCATCCAGTCAAAGGCCTTCTCTGGTCCAGTCAAATTGATTCCTAAAGATTTTTCTGATGCCGATCTAGTTGAAGTTATTCCAAGACCTTGTCTGGTCCAGTTAAATCGATTCATAAAGATTTTTCTGATGTTGATCCAGTCAAAGGCCTTCTCTGGTCCATTCAAATCGATTCCTAAAGATTTTTCTGATGTCGATCCAGTTGAAGTTATCCCAAGAACTTGTCTGGTCTAGTTAAATCGATTCCTAAAGATTTTTCTGATGCCGATCCAGTCAAAAGTTAATCCAGGACCTTCTCTGGTCCAGTTAAATTGATTCCTAAAGATTTTTCTGATGCCAATCCAGTTGAAGTTATTTCAATACCTTGTCTGGTCCAGTTAAATCGATTCCTAAAGATTTTTCTGATGCCGATCCAGTCAAAGTTAATCCAAGACCTCCTTTGGTTCAGTCAGATCGCCGATAAGATCTCCCTAATTCCTATTCCAGTCGAAGTTTATACCACCTATCAACAGTCTCCAAATGACATCTTTAAGCCCATTCCTGACATCACAAGGCTGGTACTACATCATGTGAGTGCAAATTTCTAGGCACTCTAGTGTACAATCATCATCCACCTTCGGATCACGAAAGGCCCAAAAGCCAATCTATATCCTCAGGTTTAAGAAAATTGAACAGGGGCATCTGTTGTACCCCAAAATTTTCCTTCTCATATTTCTCAAAACATTTCAAGAATAATCTCCAAGTGGCTCAAGATTGCTCAAGAGTTGGATAGTCAAGTCATCTCCTAAGGCAGTCAGTCTCAAATTAGGGTTTTGTGTTGCATCAAGGTACTTGCATCCAAATGACCTCAAGTTCTCCCCAATGTCCTAATATGTTCTCAAGATCATCCATGCCAAATTTCAAGCCTTGCAGAGGAAGTTTGGTCAATCAATTGCTCAAGAGGTCCAAAAATCGACTATGCTAGGGCAAAAGTCAACTGTGACCTACAAATAGTCAAACTTCAATATTTTTTGTCAACATTCTCATTTTGAAGGATATTTCATCATTTGATCAATGGTTGATCATGATTCATCAAGGATTGCTCAAAATTCATCAAGACTCAAAAGTTGCTAAATTAGGGTTTTGTAGGAAAAGTCAACTCAAATTTGACCAAGCATAACATTCTCATACTTTATGAGAAATGACCCATCCAAATCTCATTTTGAAGAGGATTCAATTTCCTACAATCCATATTCATACCCCAAGATCAAGAAATGCACTCACAAGAAGTTATAAATTTGGACATTATAGGTCATTTTTGAAAGTCAACAAAAACACCTTTTTTGCCAAAGCTTATAACTTGTGAATGGAATATCAAATTGAGATGAGAACAAAAGGGTTGGTTAGCGGACATCTCAATATTTCTAAAAAGTCCAATAAAACCTCCAAACATTCAAAATTGAAGAAGTTATGCATTGTTGAAGTTGGGCATTTTTGCAAAATTGCCAAAAGTCAACTATCCCCAAAACTTCAAATTTTTTCAAATGGGCCCATTCTTTTTCACTTGATTTCGTCTTGTCACACTACACACGTGTCCTAGCTTCAGTCTTGTGTCCATTTATTAATTTTTCTATTTTATTTGATTTTTATTGAATTAATTCATTTTAAATCAATTTAAATCCAAATAAAATCCAAATATTGATCATTTAGGATCTTTTTGATTGATATAGGTCTTAATTGTAATCATGGACATGATCAAATCCGTATCAAGCCATATCATGAACAAAATATTGGATTTTGGACAAATTTGGAAGCTTTTCAATGGAGGATCAAATCATATCTCTAAACATCAATGCATAAGGATTCAGCCCAAGAATGTTAACCTAATACATTGCTTTATACATATACAATGCAAAGAGGCACGAATAAGATTCTAGAGGCTGCAAAACCACAAGAACAAAACATGGAAAATTGTCAAAAAAACTTAAAACTGAAATTGCACATAGAGGTGTTTTCAAGGCCAAAACTCAACGTGAACCACTTGTTGGACATCCACTGAGTGAGAAGCAATCAAAAGCAAGCTCTCTCCCCCCCTTCAATCATGCTGTAAGTCCCTCTGAAAATCACTATGCACTTGAAATCGTAACTTCATATTTCTGCATCTTTTGAACAAAATCTTTGCATATTCATGCTTATCGTTCCATTTAGAAGCTTTTTGCATTATTGGATTGCGTTTTCATAACATGTAACCCCCTAGCCGAATCTAGGGTTCTTGGATGGTTTTTTTGGGCGTTTTCTCTACAGGTAAAATCAGCGCCATTAATGGACATAGACGTGTTCAGGAGGAAGAGACGATCATGACTATGGTCTTGGAATTGATTTTTTTAGCCTAGAACTAATTTTAGGAGCAAGCTACGGATTTAGCTGCAGATGCAAATCCACAGGTAAAAAAACCAGGGATGAGTGGAGAAGACGAAGACGTGGCCCTTTCCAATTCGTCCATTCATAATTTCGCGCTTTTGTTTTTTTTAATTCTGGCATTTTGGCTTGTTCCCCATATTATTCTTCTTACCTAATGCTATGACAATTGAAAGGCGTTGGCTCAGTGGAAAGGCGTGTGCTTGGTAACTAACAGGACCTGGGTTCGAATCCCAGGTCCACCATATTGCATATTATTATTTTTCTTCAGGAAATCCAACGCGTTTCAGGAGTTGTGGTTCACCATACACCATCATCCAATCAGTTGCCAGATGGCCCCAGGCCAGATCTGGTGGTCAAGAATGAATGTCCATCATGCTCTCAAGTCAACATGCGCGTGGAGAATCAGAAAGTCAACCCAAGCCTACGTGTAATTGGGCCAGAAAATTGCAATTTCACCTCCAACTTGGGCCTAAACCCCCCTGGGTTATTTCTTTTTCTTTCTATTTCTTTTATTTATTTTATTAAATTGTTTGATTAATTATTTTTATTATTTAAATTAACCAATTAAACTTTTTCCTCATAAAATCAAAAAAACCAAAAAATATATTTTATTTATTAAAATTAATTTCAACATTTTATTTTTGTAAATAAATATTAATACAATTAATTTAGTTTAATTAGGTATAACTTTTAATATTTTTGCAATAACTAAAATTAATTTAGATAATTAGGTTTTACTAACTTTAAATCAAATTTATTTTTATTCCTTTAAATATCAAAAAAATCCAAAAATATTTTAATTAATTAGTTTATTAATTTAATAATTAACTTAGATCTAATTTCTTTTAATCTGAAAATAACCAAAAAAATGATTTCTTTCAAAAAAGGGTCAAAACCCTAAAAGCTTGCCCGATTTAATTTCTCGCACGTGATCCGTTTTGCCATATTATTGTATCTGTTTCCCGTAATGTAATAATTTAAATAGGACTTTAATTATTTTATCACTTTATTTACTTTCCGTATTTTAATTTTAAGGGTTGCTTTTGGCGATGTAAATACCTGACGCCTTGTAATAGTTAGGTTTAATTTCCGCAATTTAATTTTTGTAATCTATAAATTGTTAGATGTTTGGTAATAGGGAAGGCATGACAAGATCGAATGTATGAACTTAAAATTAACATAGATAACCATTGACATGTACAAAGATAAAATTAACCGAAACAACACACTCGCACATGTGCACTCTTAGGGTACACCTCGCTTGGTTGCCTTCGAACGTGGTCATTGAGTATAGGAAGTTTTAGAGGTCGCCCTCGTGTCCAAAGATCATAGTTGCCTCAGAAAAATGATCTAAGACATTAGGGTTACCACTAAGACATCCTAACATTGCTTTAGTGACCACACGTCCCTTAATCGAATTGACCCTTAAACTCCAACGACGGTGCTACCTACTCATCAATAGTGGGATAGAATTGTCTGAAGGACATTAGCACAGATTGATTCCTTTTTCGAGTAGGAAGATGGTTCTTAAGTACTTTCTCTTTCCAAAACAAAACAAAACTTTTTGCACTTACACCTTTCAAACAAAAACTTCTTTCAAACCCACAAACACAAAGAAAGCAAAATTTTGAAAACACTTTGATCAAGTTCCTAAGAGCCCGTGGATAACCACAGATAGAAAAGGTTCTAACACTTTCCCTTTCTATAATCTACCCCCCGGACCCGAGAAACATCTCGAAAAAGGAATTTTTCTGTGCTTTTTTCCTTTCCTTGTTGGATAAAATAAAAGACGGTGGCGACTCTTGCTTACCGCGACATTTTTCAAAAACAAACGCAAAATGAGAACTAGCATTCCAAAAACAATCAGTTCTCTCCCACTGTATCACATTATCTATGTCAAGTTTCAAGCCTTGCAGAGAAATTTTGCTCAGTCAACTATGGTCCCCATACAGTCAAACCTTAAATTTTTTGGTAAACATCCTCATTTTAAAGTATTATTCATCATTTGATCAAGGGTTGATCATGATTCATCAAGGATTGCTCACAATTCATCAAAACCCAAAAGTTGCTAAATTAGGGTTTTATAGGAAAAGTCAACTCAACTTTGACCAAGCATAACTTTCTCATACTTTATTAGAAATCACCCATCAAAATCTAATTTTGAAGAGGATGTAATTCCCTACAATTCATATTCATCTCCCAAGTTCAAAATATGCACTCACAAGAAGTTATGAATTTGGACAATATAGGTCATTTTGAAAAGTCAACAAAAACACCTTTTTTGTCAAAGCTTCATACATAAACATGGAAGACTCAATTGAGATGAGACCAAAAGGGTTTCTTAGAGGACATCTTGAGCTTTCTAAAAAGTCAAGGAACACATCTCTAGAGTCAAAATTTAAGGAGTTATGCATTGGTGAAGTTGACCTTTTTTGCAAAATTGCCAAAAGTCAAAAGTGGCCAAAATTGCAATTTTTGTCAAATGGGCCTAACTTTTTGTGCTTGCATTAAGTTCGTAACATGATCCAAGACCCATGATCCTTCCCACTTGCCTTTATTTTATTTTTTCATTTATTTAAATTTTTATTTCATTTAAATCAAATAAAATCAATAATAAATAATGAAAATATCAAAAATGATTTAACCTTGAGATTTTATGCATATTTCAGGTCCATGAATAGCTGGCAATGAGATCAAATAGTGCAAGGCTTGTTTGTACACAAAAAGGTTGGATTTTGTCCTGATTTGGAAAGATTTACATGAGAATCAAATCATGATCAATGATCATTATTGGAGAAGATTTGAAGCAAATTTGTAAACCTAATTCACTCAAGAGTACATATAGAACATTGGCAGAGCAAAAGCAAAAGGATGAGAGGCGTGAGAAGCTGAATGAAAACTTGCAAAAACTCAAGAAAAGTGGTTAATCAAATTCCAAATTCCAGGCTTCTCCAACCCTTCCAAGCATACCATTCGCTTGTTGGACATCTAAGGACTCTATCCCAATCATTAGCAAGCATTTTCGTGCCCAGATACGCACTGTAAGTATCCCATGAACTCCATGTTTTCTTGAAATTGTATCTCATAATTCTGGCATTGTTAGCATATTTTATGGATATATTATGAATCCTTGAAACATTTGCAAGTTAATGATAATACTCAATTGAGTTTTTGTTAACCATACAGAAAGTTTCCATGATTAGGATTTAGGTTTCGTTTTCATGGGTTTTGTGTACAGAAGCAATTGGCCCTAATGGAGGATACCATTGTAATCAGCGGGTCAAACCCAGTTGATCCATGGTCTTGAATCTTATTTATATTGCTTGTATGCAGTTTCTGAATTGTGCAGGGTTATAGCTACAGCTCCACGTCTGTAGGTAAAGGTTCAGAGTTTAAACGACGAATCCCAGGAAGAAGACGATGGGGTGTCACAACTTTATTGGCCAAATATAAATTATGGCGCGTTCATTCTGGCCAGAAGCCTGTAGTTCTGATCTATTTTTTGTTTATATTGTATTTATAAACTAACACCCAACGCAGTTGGCCAGCAGAAGGAAGTCAGAAGTTCATGATTTTGGATTTGACCCCAGGCGTGAACTTTTGGCATTTTTCCCCTTTGTGTTCACCAGATCCAGCTCCTGCACTTTCTGAGGATCATCCTCTAGACCCATCAACCAGGACCAGATCAAGCACCCTCTGATCATGTTCTGTTGGATCCACCATCCAGGAGCAGGCCCAGTACCATCATCCTATGACCAGCATCCTCTGGACTATCATCCTCTGGATCATCATCCTCTGACCAGCATCCTCTAGACCAGCATCCTCTGGATCATCATCCTCTGACCAGAGTCGCTGACGCCAGGCCCTTTTCTTTATTCTTCTTATATTTTCTCTTATATATTTATTTTTGTTTAAATTACTTTCTAACCTAAAATTAATTCTTTTTACAAAAAAAAATTCATAAAATCAATTTTTCATCAAATTAGAATTTATGTTTTTTTTATTATTTTTTCAAAATTAATTTAGTATTAGGTTAATTTAATTTTAGGGTAATTTAAATCTTTTTGTAAATAAATTAAAATCAATTAGAAAATTAGGTTTTGTTTAATTTAATTTTTATTTTCTTTTCGTAAAATAACCAAAATGAAAAAATAGGTCAAAATTAATTATTTTCCTTAATTTGAAATTAATTAGTAATTAGGTTTATATTTATTCATTTAACCTTATTTTCTTAGAATGATAAAAAACAACAAAAAATGATTCTTCCTTTAATTAGATTTAGACGGGATCAAAACCCTAATTTTCTCTCGTTCTCGATTCATCGCGCGTTTATTATTATTTTTGCAAATATTTATGTAATTGCTCATGGGATGTAATAATTTAATTAGGATTTTTCTTTTATTTATCGTTTTACGGGTTTTTGGCTATGTAATTAATCCCCCTCCCCGAAGCCTTGTAATAGCGTAGTTTTACTTTCCGTATTTTAAATTCTCGCAAATATGAACTATTAGATGTATGATAATAGGATTGTATGACAAGACTGTATGTTAATTTAAAATGGCTAGCAAACCCTAAATGTGCAACGATAATAATTGAAATCAAATCACTCGTACATGCGCACTCCTAGGGTATACTCTCACTTCGGTTGCCTTCTGTAAACGATCATTAAGTATAGAGTGTCTTAGTGGTTGTCCTCCTGTCTAAACAAAGATCAAAAGTCCCGTTCAGAAAGGTTGCCTCGGAAATGTTTCCTTGAATATGATCTCAAGACACTATGGTTATTACTAAGACATCCTAACATTGCTTTAGTGATCATTCGTCCCTTTCGAATTGACCCTTACAATTCCAACGATGGTGCTACCTACTCACTAATAGTGGGATAGCGATGTCTAAAGGAAACAAGAAAAGAAACATTCTTTTTTCGAGTAGGTAGATGCTAGTAGGTACTTGCTCAAAAATAAACTCTTTCACACTTACACTTTTCCAA
This sequence comes from Vicia faba, assembly GCA_948472305.1. NCBI lineage: Eukaryota > Viridiplantae > Streptophyta > Magnoliopsida > Fabales > Fabaceae > Vicia > Vicia faba. Next base: position 1,552,623,414 of record OX451735.1, on the reverse strand, counting down.
ACAAAGTTTTCAAAAACAACTTTGTAACACTCTTGAGGACTGATACAAGGGTTAAAACGAAGTAAAACAAAAACTTTTCAAAACACACAAACACCGAAGCAATTTTAAAATGATGAGCAAGTACCTAAGAGCCCATGGAAAACCACAGATAGAAAGGGTGATATCACCTTCCCTTTCTATAATCTACCCCCCAAACTCAAAATCTCAAAAAAAAGGAATTTTTATGTGCGTTTTACCTTTCTAGTTGGATAAAATAAAAGTCGGTAGCGACTCTTGCTTACCGTGACATTTTGCGAATACAGACGCAAAACGCAAACCAGCATTTTCCTAAAACAGTCTGGTTCTGCCACCGTATCACAGAATTGGCGACTCTGCTGGGGATTTATAAGTGGGGTATACCTTAAGATCTAGTTCATCATAAATTGCTTCTCTTGTTTGTTTTGTTTGCTTTACTTTTAAGGGTTTTGTTTGGGAGTTACTATAGATCCTAACCCGGATCTGGGGACACCTTTTAGGTAAGTAGAAATAAACTGTGAGGGAATTGTACGGCGTAGATCGATACGGTTGAAGCAGTAGCTATGTTGATGTGGCACATTGGTTGGTACTGGTATCCCTTATGGAGAAACGAGGAGAATACAGGGCCTCTATGTGTGTCATTAAGCATCAACTGACCTTAGAAACTTTAATCGACCAACTTGACAATTAAAAAGTAGTGAGATAGCCGGCCTCGGTGTAAAGCTGAGAACTGGTTGATACTCGATGTTACACTCATTGAGACCATACTCTCGAGATAGTTCCGGCTACAAGAAAAGATTGCGTGAGCTGAAACCATGACCGATGGAGGATGGTCAGTGATATTGAGATCCTCTAGAACCCAGTTACTTTTTAGGACAGGTTGAACCAACTAAACTTCAAGAGGGTAATACCTTAAAACCCATGCAAGCCTAAACCTAAGGCTGTTTGTATGACTTGTGTGCTTTCAACTTGAACTACTTGCACAATTTTATTATCTGACAACATGAGTTCCTTACAGGTTTTGTTTACAGTCCTTATCCAATAACTTGGATTTCTTGCCGGATTTACTTGCTTACACCACCTCGTACTTTTGCTTAAACGCATAGCATACACATCATAACATCATGCCTTAACATTTCCTTAACCATTTCAAGTATCTCAAGGGTTTGTGATACAGGTTATGGTAAATCAGATGTCTAGCAAGAGGATTTATTTTCCTCTAGCCAATGTCGTCTAGAGATCAAAACAGGATAACTTGAGTCAGTGGCTATGACCCATTCGATATGGTGAGCTTGACTCTTGAAGAAGGACTCTCAATGACACGAAGTTTCTTCAATCAAGCTTCAATCAAATTCTAACAGTTTCTTGTTTACCTCGCGAGATCCTTGAAAACATTGCATACATATATCATACATATCATTGCATAACAGGTCTTCCAGTACATGTCTCTCATGTTCTCGTTATTTATTTCAGCAATGGCTCTCAAATAAGACAATAGAGATCTTCAAACTCAAGAAGCTCAGTTCAGGGAAATATGCCTAAACATATCCAAGGAGCAGGAAGAGTTGAAAACACCCCTCATTGGGGAACTTGGTCAAGAAAAGTCCTGAAGACAATAAGGACGAACGGCTGGAACAACTGCAAGCTGAGGTAGGTGTAATGAGAGCCCAAATGCTGGGGCAGATGGCTCTTATCCAAGGCCTAGCCCGAAGATAATAAGAGCTGAAAGCCATCATCAACCAACTTCATCAAGAAGGATACAACAGTATGAAGAAAACAGTCGAGGCCGGGGACCAAGTCATTGATCATTCTCTAAGAAGACAAAAGTTTGGTTTGGTGAAGAGTGGACCTTTCTAAGTTGCTACTACATCACGGGTCCAACAACAACCTCGCCAAAAACAACCGGTTAATCAGAGTAAGCCGGATATGCCCAAAAGGCAGTTTACCAAACTCAACATGTTGTTGTCTCAAGCTTTGCAACACCTGTTAAGGATGAATCTAATTACGTTGATGACCTAATTCGAATCCCAAGACTTCTTCTCCTAACTACAACCCTGATGCAAGGTGTGCATATCACTCCAACAGTTCGGGTCATGATACTGACGACTGTTGGAGGTTAAAATATAAAATTCAGGAATTGATTGATGAAGGAGTGCTGGAGTTTACACAAGATGGTCAGGCTGAGTTCTTCTACCATCCCTCCAAGGCACGTCCTTTGAAGTGACAAGACCAGACGAAGAGGCTTTTGTTCATTAGAATTTTCAATTTGCAATTTTCTTTTGATTCCTCAAACATCTATTCATGTCAAACTCTGTTACTTTATCAATGCATTGCATATGTCTGTTTTGAATCAATTCATTCGTATTCACTATATTTAAATTGCTTTCCTTTTTGTGATATTCAACTCTCGAACAAAAGCTCTGAGCCTTTAGAGGGAGGATGACGAAAATGATACCATAATCTCTACAATATGCCTTTGAACAGACCCCGCTGGCGATGTACATGCGTTGTTTCAAATCCTAAACAGTGGAGTTATAAGGAAGATAATCCCTAGTCAACCCCTTCGAGCCAAAGAAGTAGGAGTTTTCTTTTCATACAAATTAAAACCCTTAATCATAACCGGGGGCAGGGTAGTTCCTCAGTTAATTCAGATGTGCATTCAGTCACAATCTGTCGCTTCGTACACAATGAATGGCATCGAAGACGTCCTTCCAAAACAAAAGACGGCGATGGTTCCCTATAATCGTCAAGATAGGCAGTCATTATCTCTCAAAATAAAAGCCCATTAAGTCAAAACATATGAAGGAGACTTAAGAAAAAACCGGGGCATCCCGCTGACTGTAATCACAAAAAGAAACAGTTCAGGCAAAAGACAGGGATAATAAAATCAAAAAGAAAGAGGTCCTACAAACCCTCAACAAAAAGAAATGACTTCCTATTCAAAATAAATTGTCAATATCCGAACCATCACTAGAATATCAGAGCAAAGACTCAAACGGGATCTAAATGCACAATTAGCTGAGTTTAGGATCGAAGAACATCACGAAGAACGGGTGGGTACAAATAAAATTTGAGCCTTTATCCTTTGTTTCTTAAACCGTGAACTAGGCCACATTATAACCCTTAAAAGTCATAGCTGAAGCATGAGTTAGTTCGAAAGCATATTGTTACAAAAGGTATCCTAACTCCTGTAGGACTTGCTGAAAATCCTGAGTTGACATCACATTTTACAAAATTTGCTTATTTTACTGAAAAACACATTTTTTAAATTTCAAGACAGACATAAGCTTTTAATTCTTAAAATAACATTGTTTGCATATGACTATTTGTTCAACAGCAGAGAAATTTGCATGACGAATATCTAGTGAACAAAAACCTTCTCAATAAAAAGGGTCACCTCAAGTGGAAAAACACTTCCAACCAAGGGGCACGGCATGATCATTGTCCATCATCTGGGGCAGTCAAGTCAAGACTCAAGGAATCTCTCAAAGATGCCCAATGGTCAGGGGCAGATATTCATCTGAATCACTTGGGGGCATTGGGCATGAATTCCAGCAATGAATCATGTACGATCAAATAAACATCTTTTGATAGTCTGGCAACACAACACTACCGACAGTGACAACTCCCTACACCCTGAGAGCGTGGACATAGTCAGAAAATACTGCACATGAACAAAGACCCGCTAGGTTGACTGGCCTAGGAAAAAATAAGGGCATCCCGGCGAACCAAAATGGTTTGGGAAAAAATTAGGGATAAAAAATGAATAATATGTACACCCGGCAAGTCGAAAACCCGAAAGGGCGGCTTGGGCAAAAAAAGGTATCCCGGTGGACTAGAAATATGAAAAGACAGTCTAGGCAAAAGTTAGGGATTAAAGCGTACGACTATGTCCCGTTATCTTGTCACTTTCCTATCAGTAGAAGACTTATCATTTTGATCGGTAATTACCAAGCACCTCATAAGTTGGGATGACACTCAATCCACAAGGCCTCCGCAGGCACTTTCTCCAGCAGGTACAGGGGCAGAAAAGTCTTGATACGAAGTCATTGTCATATCCTTAGCATGCGTCCCAGTAACATACACTCCCCATAGAGTAATAAGTATCCAAAGACAGTGGTGTTAGCTTTCCCGAATAGGAAACAACTCTCCCCAGCCGAGGTTCACAATCGCGAGTGAGTCGGCAAAATTCTCCCCAAGCAGAGCTTGTTTATCACCAGCAACAGAAGTTCATCCCCAGTTGAGTTTATTTCTCCAAATCAGCAGATCTTCCAACAGAGTATCTCTCTTCCCCACAAAGTCATTCTCCCACAGGGTTATTCTCAAACATAGTCTCTCCCAGTGGAATATTCTCGAACAAAACGGATGCAAATCTCCAGTTAATCATCTTCGGTCACTATCCCCAGCAAGAACAAAGAATTCAACTCTTTATATTCTCCAGCAGCAGTCCGAGATTTATTTTCCCTGGTTAGAGAATATCATAAAAACATTGCATATCCATACATCATGACATGTGAATAAGCATCATACAACACAATCTCATTTATTTTGAGAACATAATTGCTCAATACATTTCATACATCATGACATTACATACGACTAACTCTTTACCTTTCAGGGAAAGGTACAATCAAAATTCTCACGGGTTTTCTCTGGTTCAGTCAAATCAATGCTAAAGATTTCTATTCCAGTTCAAGCTATGAAGACTGGATCCGACCAGATATTATCTTGGTTTCCCCATCATATTGTGAAGCCCGGAGAACGACCGGATAACAGTATCAAACACCGTGAAGCTTGGAATCGACCAGATAGTGGTTTATCTTAAATTTAAGCTATGAAGCCCAGATTCGACCGAATAATAGTTTAATCCCAACAAGTTATTGTGAAGCCTGGAGCACGACCAAATAGAAATACAAGACACCATGAAGCCTGGACTCGACCAGATAATGGTATAAGACATTGTGAAGCCTGGACTACGACCAGATAGCAGCCAAGAATATTACGAAGCCTGGAGTCGACCAGATAGTGGTATATTTGTAATGCAAGTTATGAAGCCCATATTTGACCAAATAATATCTTGATTTCTCCAAACGCCATGAAGCCTGGACTCGACCAGATGATAGTATAATACATCGTGAAGTTTGTATTACGACCAGATAGCGGTAAAAGACACTGAAGCCTGGATTTCAACCAGATAACAGTAAGGGACACTGTGAAGCTTGGATTTCGACCAAATAGCAGTCTACCCGGCAAATTACTATGAAGCCCAGAAATCGACCGAATATTAGTAGGCCTAAAAATCAAATGGAAGCCCAGATGCGACTGGATAACCACTTGATTTCTTCTGAAGCCTGGAATACGACCAGATAAGAAGTAAGATATTGTGAAGCCTGGAATCGACCAGATAGCAGTACAGGACACCATGAAGCCTGGATTCGACCAGATAATGGTATGAAACATCGTGAAACCTGGATTACGACCAGATAGTGGTAAAAGAAACTGAAGCCTGGATTACGACCAGATAACAGTATAAGACACTACGAAGCTTTGATTTTGACCAAATATCAGTTTACCTGGATAATTACTAAGAAGCCCGGAGTCGACCGAATATTAGTGTGCCCTAAATTCAAGTTGAAGCCCGGATGCGACCGGATAACAACTTAATTCCTTCTGAAGCCTGGAGTACGACCAGATAAGAATTGAGAAATTGCAAAGCCTGGATTACGACCAGATAGCAAGTTTAATCTCATCTCCCCAGTAAGTCACTGTAAAGCTTGGAGCATGACCAGATAGCAGTCGATCTTATCACTATGAAGCCTGGATCACGACCAGATAGTAGTTCATTTTAACCTCTTCGACTAAGGGATGATTTCCTAGTAGAATAACGGACGACCAAAGCTCCTAAAATTCAACTTTTCCTCAAGACAAAGACTAGCATTCCCCAGCGTAGTCCTCCTCAACAACAGGTATACGGACTCTCACAAAGGAATCTCTTATGCGATCGACACTCCTTTGGATGGCATATTTAAGCCCATCTCCTGTCATTCATCTCCAAATGGCATCTATAAGCCCATTCCCGACATCACAAGACAAGTACCACTTCATGCGAGTGCAAATTTCTGGGCACTCTAGTGTTCAATCATCTTCCACCCTCGGCTCACGAAAGGCAGACAAGCCAATCTACATCCTCAGGTTTAAGAAGATTGAATAGGGGAAGCTGTTGTACCCAAAAATTTTCCCTCCCATAATTCTCAATACATTTCAAGTGAGGTCCTCAAATTGCTCAAGGAAGTCCAAGGGTTGACCAGATAAACTCTCTCCTAAGGCAGTCTACCTCAAATTAGGGTTTCTTGTTGCATCAAGATACTTGAGTCAAAGGGATCCCAAATTCTCACTATTATCCTAATATGTTATCAAGATCATCCATGTCAAGTTTCAAGCCTTGCAGAGAAAGTTTGCTCAGTCAACTACTCAAAGGCCTAAAAATCGACTATGCTAGGGCAAAAGTCAATTGTGGTCCCCATACAGTCAAACCTCGATATTTTTGGTCAACATCCTCATTTTGAAGTATTATTCATCATTTGATCAAGGGTTAATCATGATTCATCAAGGATTACTCACAATTCATCAAAACCCAAAAGTTGCTAAATTAGGGTTTTGCAGGAAAAGTCAACTCAACTTTGACCAAGCATATATTTCTCATACTTTATCAGAAATGACCCATCCAAATCTCATTTTTAAGAGGATGGAATTCCCTACAATTCATCTTCAGCTCCCAACTTCAAAATATGCACTCACAAGAAGTTATGAATTTGGGCATTATAGGTCATTTTGAAAAGTCAACAAAAACACCTTTTTTGTCAAAGCTTCATACATAAACATGGAAGACTCAATTTAGATGAGACAAAAAGGTTTGTTTAGAGGACATATTTAGATTTCTAAAAAGTCATACAACACATCTCTAGAGTCAAAATTGAAGGAGTTATGCATTGGTGAAGTTGACCTTTTTTGCAAAATTGCCAAAAGTCAAAAGTGGCCAAAATTGTAATTTTTGTCAAATAGGCCCAACTTTTTGTGCTTTCATTAAGTTTGTAACATGATCCACGACCCATGATCCTTCCCACTTGCCTTTATTTTATTTTTGTCATTTATTTTGATTTTTATTTCATTTAAATCAAATAAAATCAATAATAAATAATGAAAATATCAAAAATCATTTAACCTTGAGATTTGTGCATATTTCAGGTCCATGAATAGCTGAAAATGAGATCAAATTGTGCAAGGCTTGTTTGTACACAAAAAGATTGGATTTTGGCCTGATTTAGAAAGATTTACATAAGAATCAAATCATGATCAATGATCATTATTGGAGAAGATTTGAAGCAAATTTGTAAACCTAATTCACTCAAGAGTACATATAGAACATTGACAGAGCAAAAGCAAAAGGATGAGAGGCGTGAGAAGCTGAAAGAAAACTTGCAAAAACTCAAGAAAATTGGTGAATCAAATTCCAATTTCTAGGCTTCTCCAAGCCCTTCCAAGAATACCATTCGCTTGCTGGACATCTAAGGACTCTATCCCAATCATTAGCAAGCATATTCGTGCCCAGATACGCACTGTAAGTATCCCATGAACTCCATGTTTTCTTGAAATCGTATCTCATATTTTTGGCATTGTTAGCATATTTTATGGACATATTATGAATCCTTGAAATATTTGCAAGCTAATGATAATACTCAATTGCGTTTTTGTTAACCATACAAAAAGTTGCCATGATTAGGATTTAGGTTTCGTTTTCAGGGGTTTTGTGTACAGAAGCAATTGGCCTTAATGGAGGATACCATTGTGATCAGCGGGTCAAACCCAGTTGATCCATGGTCTTGAATCTTATTTATATTTCTTGTATGCAGTTTCTGAATTATACAGGGTTATAGCTACATCGCAACGTCTATAGGTAAAGGTTCAGAGTTTAAACGACGAATCCCATGAAGAAGACGATGGCGTGTCACAACTTTACTGGCCGATTTAAGTTCTGGCACGTTCATTCTGGCCAGAAGCATGTAGTTCTGATCTATTTTTTTGTTTCTATTGTATTGATAAACTAACACCCAACGCAGTTGGCCAGCAGAAGGAAGTCAGAAGTTCATGATTCTGGATTTGACCCCAGGCGTGAGATTTTGGCATTTTTCCCCTTTGTGTTCACCAGATCCAGCTCCTACACTTTCTGAGGATCATCCTCTGGACCCATCAACCAGGACCAGATCAAGCACCCTCTGATCATGTTCTGTTGGATCCACCAGCCAGGAGCAGGCCCAGTACCATCATCCTCTGACCAGCATCCTCTGGATCATCCTCTGACCAGCATCCTCTGGACCATCCTCTGACCAGCATCCTCTGGACCACCGTCCTCTAGATCATCATCCTCTGACCAGAGCCGCTGACGCCAGGCCCTTTTCTTTATTCTTCTGATATTTTCTCTTATATATTTATTTTTGTTTAAATTACTTTCTAACCTAAAATTAATTCATTTTACAAAAAAAATTCATAAAATCAATTTTTCATCAAATTAGAATTTAGTTTTTTTTTATTATTTTGTCAAAATTAATTTAGTATTAGTTTAATTTAATTTTAGGGTAATTTAAATCTTTTTGTAAATAAATTAAAATCAATTAGAAAATTAGGTTTTGTTTAATTTAATTTTTATTTTCTTTTTGTAAAATAACCAAAATGCAAAAATAGGTCAAAATTAATTATTTTCCTTAATTTGAAATTAATTAGTAATTAGGTTTATATTTATTCATTTAACCTTATTTTCTTAGAATGATAAAAAACAACAAAAAATGATTCTTCTTTTAATTAGGTTTAGACGGGGTCAAAACCCTAATTTTCTCTCGTTCTCGATTCATCGCGCGTTTATTATTTTTTTGCAAATATTAATGTAATTGCTCATGAGATGTAATAGTTTAATTAGGATTTTTCTTTTATTTATCGTTTTATGGGTTTTTGGCTATGTATTTAATCCCCCTCCCCGAAGCCTTGTAATAGCGTAGTTTTACTTTCCGCATTTTAAATTCTCGCAAATATGAACTATTAGATGTATGATAATAGGATTGTATGACAAGACTATATGTTAATTTAAAATGCCTAGCAAACCCTAAATGTGCAACGATAATAATTGAAATTAAATCACTCACACATGCGCACTCCTAGGGTATACTCTCACTTTGATTGCCTTCGGTAAACAATCACTAAGTATAAAGTGTCTTAGTGGTTGCCCTCCTGTCTAAACAAAGATCAAAAGTCTCGTTCGGAAAGGTTGCCTCGGAAATGTTGCCTCGAATATGATCTCAAGACACTAGGGTTATTACTAAGACGTCCTAACATTTCTTTAGTGATCGTACGTCCCTTTTGAATTGACCCTTACAATTCCAACGACGGTGCTACCTACTCACTAATAGTGGGAAAGCGTTGTCTAAAGGAAACAAGAACAGAAACATTCTTTTTTCGAGTAGGTAGATGCTAGTAGGTACTTGCTCAAAAACAAACTCTTTCACACTTACACTTTTCCAAACAAAGTTTTCAAAAACAACTTCGTAACACTCTTGAGGATTGATACAAGGGTTAAAACGAAGTAAAACAAAAAATTTTCAAAACACACAAACACTGAAGAAATTTTAAAATGATGAGCAAGTACCTAAGAGCCCGTGGAAAAACACAGGTAGAAAGGGTGCTAACACCTTCCCTTTCTATAATCTACCCCCCGTACTCAAAATCTCAAAAAAAAAGGAACTTTTCTGTGCTTTTTTCCTTTCCTGTTGGATAAAATAAAAGTCGGTGGCGACTCTTGCTTACCGCGACATTTTGCAAACACAAACACAAAATACAAACCAGCATTTTCCTAAAATAGTCTGGTTCTGCCACAGTATCACACATAAGGATTCCTATTCTTGATCAGTTACCTTTCAACGGTATTGAAAGAGACCCTAAACCTAAGGAAATTTCTCGAGCTCTACATTTGCAACCATCTGACATAGTAGGAAATTGGGTAACAAGGAGTGGTGTCAAAGGGTTCCTAGTAAAGTTTTTGTTGGAGAAAGCTCAAGAGTGTTGGAATACTTTGGATCTACAAGCCTTCAAGGAAATTTTGGCTCTTCTCATCTATGGGTTGGTATTATTTCCAAATCTTGACCAATTTATAGATGTGAATGCAATCAAGGTTTTAATATCTCGTAATCCGGTGCCTACATTGCTTGGAGACATCTTGTATTCTCTTCACTCTCGCACTTTGAAGAAAAGAGGGGCTTTGATGTATTTCACTCCCATTCTGGCTAGGTGGTTTATTTCGCACCTACCTCGATCCGTGGTGAAGAATGAACAAGGTATGAGGTGGTCTAAAAGATTGATGTCACTTTCACATGCTGATATCCGTTGGTATTATCGCTCTTTGGAAGACATTACCATCATTGACCGCTGTGGAGAATTCCCTAATGTCCCTCTACTTGGCATTAAGGGAGGCATTACTTACAACCCTTGTTTAGCTTTACAACAATTTGGATACGCTAAGAGAGATGGCCCTCATGAGATACTCATCCAAGGAATTGCATTTGACTATGAAAGCGATACCCAAGGTTACCGTCAAAGATTTATACAAGCCTGGAGTATGGTTAACAAAGTTGATAGCAGGACATTGGGGCTTAAGAATTCCATTCCTTTGGAACCTTATATTAAATGGGTGAGGGCTCGCGCTCAAAGTCTTAAGATTCCTTATGAAGCCTTCTTAGCTGTTATCATGGAGCCATTAGTTGAGGGAGACATTCCACATACTATCCTCTATCTCGATATGCCTACTTCCCTTGAAGATTTACAAAAAGCTTGGATTCAGTTACGAGGAGAGCGAGACACCTTTGAAGCTAAGTTCTATGAGAGAGAGAAGAAGATATTAGAACTTACAAGGGAGCTTCATGAAGAAAGGAGTTTAAACACCTACATTGCGTCAAAGAGGATACGCATAACTTTTCTGTCTTAGGAGTTTACTTTATATTTCTGTTGTTGTAAGCCCAATAGGCATGTTTGTATTCAAATCAGAACTCTTTAAATGCAAGTTAACATTTGTTCACTCTTTGTCTATACAAATTTAAATTCCTTAAATCCTTGAAATCATTTGCATATTGCATATTCATGCATCATGACATGACAGGTGTCCGCATAACAGGTTTCCTTATCTCTCCGTTGTTTATTTCAGCAAGATGGATCTAGAGAAAACTGTGACGAAACTTTAGGCCCAAAATTCTCATTTTCAGGAAGCCTTACTCGCCCTGGCCAAGGGGAAGCAGGATATGATGGCCTTGTTGGCCGCTAAGAAGAAGCCAAAGAAGAAATCTATACTCAACATGGGTAAAAGGTTCAAGGAGACAATTTGTCAAATTCCAATAGAGGAAGATTCATCCGAAGAGGACGAGAACCAAATTGGTGAAGTCAAGAGTACTCAAGCCAACTGTATCAATGACCAAGAATCTGATGATGATTATTTCAATGAACAATATCCACCCGCAGACATCAAATACAAGCAACTAGAAGACATGTTGAAAGCAGTTGAAATCCAAGCTATTCTCGGTTTAAACTTTGACGATTTAGGCTTAATCTCTGAGGTAGTCATTCCCCACAAGTTCAAAATACCAACCTTTGCAAAGTACAATGGGGTTTCTTGCCCAAAGCTCCATTTGAAGTCCTATGTGCACAAGATACAACCGCAGACTACTGATAAAAAACACTGGATTCACTTTTTCCAAGAGAGTCTGGCTGGAACACAACTTGAATGGTTTTATCAGTTGGATGGCTCTCGCATCAATACTTGGGAGGGTCTAGCTACTTCCTTCTACCATCAATATCAGTACAACGCCGACTTGGCGCCGACAAGAGTTCAATTGCAAGGTATGACCATGGGGAAGGATGAGGGATTTAAGGAATATGCGCAGAAGTGGAGAGACCTTTCTAGTAGGGTCCAACCTACCTTGACTAATAGGGAACATATTGACAAGTTCATGAGCACATTATCTGGTCCTTTCTTTAATCTATTAGTTGGCTGCTCTTCTTCTGGTTTCACCGAATTAATCCTAACCGGTGAAAGAGTTGAAAGTGGCATTAAAAGTGGAAAGATCTCTGTGGCATCTACTTCCACTCCCAATCCTGTCAAGAAACCTTTTTCCGCGAAGAAAGAAGTTAATGTTGTGTATAGAGCAAAATCCCATACCAAAAGTAATAATTATCCATCTGCCAATGTTGTCTGAATCTCCAATCCGACTGCTACTCAATGACCATCTACCAATCATCAACATGTTGAAGCTCCGAGAAGATAGTTTACAAGGTTAGGCATGTCATTATATCAAGCCCTTCAACATCTACTCAGGGCCAATTTAGTGACATTGTGGGATCCTCCCGCCAACTCTAACACCTCGTCACCGAGATATAATCCAAATGCAAAGTGCACTTACCATTCAAACAGCCACGGGCATGAGACTGATCAGTGCTGGGCTCTGAAGAACAAAATCCAGGATTTAATTGACAACAAGACTATTGAATTTGACCCTCCTCCGACGCCTAATGTAATTACCGCTCCAATGCCGAAGCACGACAAAGGTGTTAATGTTGTCGAAGACACAATTTTCATTGCCTCTGTTGAAGAATTAACTACTCCAATGAATATAATTAAGAACAATTTGTTGAAAGCTGGGACTTTCCCTGGCTATGAAAAGGACTGTATGGGCTATATGAGACAATATGATGGGTGTGAAGAACTGAAGAAAGGTATACAGTGCCTAATGGATAGCCGCGAAATTCTATTTGAAAAGATTCTCTTCGCCAAAAATTCAATCGACAAAGCTGAAGATTTGGCCATCATAACAATTTCAAACAAACCTCTTAGGATCTCATCCAAAGGTCCTATCAGGATTTCGAACGAACCAATCATTGCTCCTCTCATAATCACTACTGCCGGAACTGTTCCATACACCTCTGATAAAGCGGTACCGTGGAATTATGGTGGCGAGGTTTATTACCATGGGGTAAAACAAGATTCTTGGATTGATGATAATGAAGCTGGTGTTACCAACATTACTGGTTCTAGTAAAGTCACAAGAACAAGAAGGATCTTTTCCCCTGTTATCTCACCACCAACCACTACCACAGTTCCAGTCCGCATAAACAATGGCAATTCTGGTGCTAGTACTAAAGGGAAAGAGAAAGAAAGAGAGCCTGCCAGGGAAGAGGTACCTGCTGAAAAGTCTGTTATGGAAGAACCATCCACTCAAGAGATGGAGGAAATTTTGAAGATCATCAAGAAAAGCGACTTTAAAATAGTAGAGAAGTTGGGGCAAACCACTTCTAAAATATCAATGTTATCCTTATTGCTGTGTTCCGACGCCGATGCACAAGCCTTGATTAAGTTCTTGAAAAAGGCTCATGTGCCTCAAGAAACCACAGTTGACCAATTTGAGAACTGCGTAGCAAGTCTGACAGCTGACAATGGTATGGGGTTCTCCGACGCAGATTTAACTCCCATGGGAAAGAATCATAATAAGGCCTTGCACGTCTCTGTTGGATGTAAGGGGACGACTCTGGCGCATGTTTTGGTGGACACAGGCTCATCTTTAAATGTGTTACCTAAAGGATCTTTAGATCGGCTAGACTGTGAAGGTTTGATTTTAAAACCAAGTGATATTGTTGTGAGGGCATTCGATGGATCGAAAAGGATGGTTCATGGAGAGGTGGATCTCCCAATTAAGGTTGGTTCACAAATTTTCAACTCCACATTCTATATAATGGACATACGGCCTGCGTATTCTTGCTTGCTTGGGCGCCCATGGATCCATGGGGCAGGTGCGATCACTTTTACTCTCCACCAAAAGTTAAAATACCCAGTTCAAGGGAAGGTTGTCACTATTTGCGGTGAAGAAGAATTTATAGTAAGCCAACTCAATTCTTTCAAGTACATAGAAATGGATGGTGAATTCATAGAGACTCCTTTCCAGACGTTTGAAGTTGTGGCCACCACCAAAATATCTGCCAATACACCAAGAGCCGATAAAGTTATCCCCAAGATGGTTTCTCTTAAGGATGCATGTGCTGTAGTAGAAGAAGGAAACAGTGAGATGTGGGGTCAACTCCTCGATATCCCATTCAAGGCAGACAAGTTTGGGTTAGGTTTCACCTCCAAATCTCGGAAAGAAGTTAGAGGTGCTCGTACTGGACAGCCGCCTCTCCACCTCAAAAGTCATAAAGTAAACGTTGTAGAGGACTCTGATGATGAGTGTTCTTTTGAAGACTGTATCCACCCAACAACTTAAGGGAAGATTAACAAATGGCATACAAAGGACTTTGTGCCCATCTCCTTCATTGAGGAGTAATCTACTTGTTTTTGCTTTCTAATCAATTCAAGAACTCGTTGTTTGTAATATTTTGATAATGACTTTTAAGCCATGTGCCTAGCCTGGGGAACTTTGGTCCTTTTGTCAAAGGCTTTATATTTTTTTCATCTAGTCATATGGTCATTCAGTACATTTGACTCTTTTGCATTCAAATATTTGTGTTCATTGTCTTTCTTTTCTTTCAACTAAATTTCTAAAAATAGCCATGTATCTTACATGCACACACACACACACGCTCTTGCAGGTCGACATCCACTCTGGATCCTATTGCCAACAACTCTATTATTTCCAACTATGAATTTGAATGTCCTATCAACCAAGCCGAAGACAAAAGCGAGGAAGATTGTGACATACCAGGAGAACTAGCCAGACTTATGTTACAAGAGGAAAAAGCTATTCAACCACATGAAGAGTCACTTGAGGTTATCAACTTGGGTACTGAGTCAGATAAGAAAGAAATCAGGATCGACGCTAATTTGAAAGGCAGTGTCAAGAGCCACTTGGTTCAGATGTTGCGTGATTATATGGAAGTATTTGCTTGGTCATATGAAGATATGCCTGGGTTGGATACCAACATCGTGGTCCATCGTCTGCCAACTAAAGAAGAATGCCCTCCTGTTAAACAAAAAGTTCGTCGCGTGAGGCCTAACATGTATGAAAAGATCAAAGTCAAAGTAATGAAACAGTTTGATGCATGATTCCTAGCTGTAACATCCTATCCTCAATGGGTGGCCAACATAGTGCCAGTGCCAAAGAAATACGGAAAAGTTCGTATGTGCGTAGACTATAGGGATCTGAATAGGGAAAGCCCCAAGGATGATTTCCCTCTACCACACATTGACGTCTTAGTCGATAACACTGCTCAGCATAAAGTCTTCTCATTCACGGATGGCTTCTTAGGCTATAATCAAATAAATATGGCTCCCGAAGATATGGAAAAACTACTTTTGTTACACAATGGGGCACCTTCTACTACAAGGTCATGCTGTTCAGATTAAAGAATGCAGGGGCAACATATCAAAGGGCTATGGTTACTTTATTTCATGACATGATTCATCATGAGATATAAGTATATGTGGATGATATGATCGCCATATGAAAAACCAAAGAAGAGCATCTCGGTCACCTGCACAAACTATTCGAAAGACTAAAGAAGTAAAAGTTGAGGTTAAACCCTAACAAGTGCACATTCGGAGTACGCTCTGGGAAGCTCCTAGGTTTTGTGCTCAGCAATAAAGGCATTGAAGTTGATCCTGCCAAGATAAAGGCCATCCAAGAAATTCCAGTCCCTCGGTCTGAAAAAGAAGTCAGAGGATTCTTGGGTCGTCTCAATTACATTTCTCGTTTCATATCACACTTAACTGCTACCTGTGAGCCACTCTTAAAACTCTTGAAAAAAAGATCAGGTAGTCAGGTGGAACAATGAATGCCAAATTGCTTTTGACAAAATCAAAGAATACCTACAAGAACCTCATATTCTCATGCCTCCAGTTGAAGGAAGACCCTTGATCATGTACTTGACACTACTAGAGAATTCTATGGCGTGTGTTTTGGGCCAATATGATGAGTCTGGTCGAAAAGAGCATGCAATTTACTACCTAAGCAAAAAGTTTACCGACTGTGAAACCAGATATTCACTGCTCGAGAAAATTTGTTGTGCTTTAGCGTGGGCCGCTCTCTGGCTAAGGAAGTACATGTTGACTCATACCACTTTGTTGATTTCTAAGATGGATCTGATTAAGTACATCTTCGAAAAACCTTCCCTTTCTGGACGAATAGCCAGATGGAAAATGATCTTGACTGAGTATGAAATTCAATACACAAATCAGAAAGCCATCAAAGGGAGTGTACTAGCAGATCATTTGGCCCATCAAGCTATGGATGATTATCAGTCAATGAACTTTGACTTCCCTGACGAGAATATTATGCTGGTAACTGACTGTGCAAAACTTAGATCGTATGACAGACCTGAACAAGGATCCCGATGGACTATGGTATTTGATGGGGCTTCCAAATGCCTTAGGTAACGGAATTGGTGTTGTGATCATCTCTCATGAAGGTTGCCACACTCCTTTCACTTCCATACTATACTTCGATTACACAAATAATATGGCTGAGTATGAAGCATGCATCTTAGGTATGAAAGTTGCCATTGACTTAAGGATCAAGCATTTGAATGTGTTTGGAGATTCCGCCATGGTGATCTGCCAAGTAAAAGGAGATTGGGACACTAAACACCCTAATCTTATCCCTTACAAAGAACTTGTGCTATCCATGATTCCTCACTTCGAAGAGATCACTTTTGAACATTTCCCCAGGGAAGATAACCAGTTGGTTGACGCTTTGGCAACCATGTCTTCAATGTTCAAAGTCAGAGGGACAACGAGGCCCCTATGATTACAATTGAAAGATTCGATGAACCTGCACATTTTTATGAGCTCGAAATCCATGCGGAAACGCCATGGTACCATGAGGTAATGAGATACCTTGAAGCACAAGAGTTTCCAAAGGGAGCATCTATCAATGACAGAAAGTTCTTGCAAAGATTTGCAGCCAAATTCTTCCTAAGTAACGGGATATTGTACAAACGCAACCATGATTCAACTCTACTTCGATGTGTGGATAAGAGAGAGGCAGAGGAAATTATGGAAGACATGCACGATGGTCTTTTCGGTACTCACTCGAGTGGACATACGATGGCTAAGAAAATCTTAAGAGCTGGTTACTATTGGTCAACGATGGAGACCGATTGTCATCAACATTCTAGAACTTGCCACAAATGCCAAATCTATGCTGACAAGGTCCATGTACCTCCAATCCCTCTGAATGTCATAACCGCTCCATCGCCATTTGCAATGTGCGGTATTGACATGATCGAAGAAATCAAACCTACGGCTTCCAACGGACATCGCTTCATTCTTGTTGCCATCGATTATTTTACCAAATGGGTCGAAGCCGCCTCATTTTCCTCAGTCACCAAGAATGTGGTAGCCAGATTCATCAGACATAACCTCACCTGCCATTATGGCATCCCCGAAAGGATCATCACCGACAATGGGACGAACCTCAATAATGCCATGATCAGGGAATTGTGCGCCCAATTTAAGATCAAGCATCACAATTCTTCTCCGTATAGACCAAAAATGAATGGCGCAGTCGAAGCGGCCAACAAAAATATCAAGAAGATTATGCAGAAAATGGTAGTGACCTATAAAGATTGGCATGAGATGTTACCATTTGCTCTAATGGCTACTGTACTTTAGCTAGAACATCAACTGGGGCAACCCCCTTTTCTCTAGTCTATGGCACATAAGTTGTTTTGCCAGTGGAAGTTCAAATTCCCTCGTTGAGGATTATGATCGAGGCAGGTCTAGGCGAAGATGAGTGGATTCAAACGAGATTGGATCAGTTGAACTTGATCGATGAAAAATGATTAGCTGCTATTTGCCATGGTCAGACGTATCAAAAATGAATGATCAAGGCTTTCAACAAAAAGGTCAAGCCTCGAGTATATCAAGTTGGTGACCTGGTGATAAAATGCATCATTTTACCACAAGGTGACCCCAGAGGAAAATGGACTCCCACCTATGAAGGGCCATTTGTTGTCAAGAGAGTTTTCTCTGGCGGTGCCATAATGCTGACTACCATGGATGGCGAAGATTTCCCGCATCCGGTAAAAGCGGACATAGTTAAAAAATACTACGCATAAGAGACCCGTTAGGTTGACACACCTAAGTAAAAAAGGGGCATCCCGGAAAACCAAAAGGTTTGGGCAAAAACTAGGGGTATATGCAAAAGATTGTACACCCGACAAGTTGAAAACCCGAAAGGGCGACTTGGGCAAAAAAGGGTATCCTGGTGAACTGAAAACCCGAAAGGGCGGTTCAGGAAAAAATTAAGGATTAAAAGTGTACGACTATGTCCCGTGAAATCAACACAGTCAATTCTATCACCAATGTCCAAGTTCAAATGGTCCAGGATCAATCCAATCAATTTCGATCAACGACAAAGAATGTTCGAAGACATTGGGGCAATAGTAGAGTCGGAAGGCAATAAGATCATTTCACATGGCTATTTGTTTTCATCTCTCAATTTTTCTTTTCCTTTTGGCGAATTCCTCTTACTAGGATTTCCGTCTCTATGTACAAAAACGCCTATTCATGGGCAAAATATCAATACAAATACACTTTGAAGTGCAAAATTTTCTGTTTTTGTTTTGAATGCAAATTTGTCCAATGACTAAAATTGAATGAACATATGCATATGAACATAATTAAAACTATTTGGCACATGTGTCCTGCTAAGCAGCAACATCAACAACAGAACATCAGTGCACAACAGTAGTAAGCATCTCTTTTTAAATGTATGTGAAATAGCCTCACAAAGTTATCTCATCATCATTATTCCCACTAGGGCAGTGACAATAAACCTTTCCTCAACGGAGTTGCCCACAAAATCTCCTTACACGGGATAATATCCGGCCAGAGTCTCAACCTCTTGACAACTTTCCCCCCAGCTAAAGCCTAGAAGATCTCTTCCTAAAAGGAATTCACCTCCCCAATAGAGTTAATTCCCTAACAGAGTTAATTCCCCAACAGAGTTAATTCCCTAACAGAGTTAATTCCCCGACGGAGTCCATCTTCCTCAGCTGAGTATATCTTCTCCAACTGAACCCAAATTTCCCAGCTGAGCCCATCATCCCCAGTTGAGTATATCTTCCCCAAACCGAGGTTTTTCCCCCCAGCGGAGTATATCTTCCAACCAAGATTTTATTCCCCAAGCAGAGTCCATCTTCCTCAGCTGAGTATATCTTCTCCAGCTGAACCCAAATTCCCCAGTAGAGTCCAAATTTCCCAGCTGAGTACATGCTCTCCGACCAAGGATATTTTCTCCAAACATAATCTATCCTCCCCAGATGAGCCCTTCATCCTCGGCTGAGCCCGTCCTCCCCAATTGGGTGTATCCTTCCCAAATTGAGTTTGCCTTACCCGACTGAGTCTATACTCTCCAGTTTGAATTCTCCTTTCAAATCACTGCAAATCACAGGGCCACAACCCCTAATCCCCAATAAAGCCTTCAACAAAGCCTTTATTATTACCAAGAAATGCTATAAAGCCTGGATCCGACCATATATTAGCACAATTTTCAAGTCAATTACTAAAACCTGGACCCGACCAGATAATAGTTTGACTTCTTCAATTACTGAAGCCTGGACCCGACCAGATAACAATTTGACTTCTTGAGTTACTGAAGCCTGGGCCCGGCCAGATACCAGTTGATCTCATTTTTCAAAATTCTATGAAACCTGGACCCAACCAGATAATAGCCTAGCTCTTCAAAGATATAGAAGAGCCTGAACTCATTCCGACGAAGGTATAACTTCCTTTCCCCAGTAGAGTTATCTCTCTATCCCTAACAAATGGTTGAGAAACCTGGACCCGACCAGGTATCAATCCTCATTCCCATCCTTTCAAGAAATCCGTTGTGAAGCCTGGATCCGACCAAATAACAATCACCCACAGAGATTCGTTTTAAAACCTGGATCCGACCAAATAACAACTAAATCCCCAAGCAGTTTATTGTGAAACCTGGACCCGACCAGATAGCAATTAACTTCATCAAAGAAATCTGTAAAGCCTGGACCCGACCAGATGACAGTTTTCAACCAGTTTATTGTGAAGCCTGGACCCGACCAGATAGCAATTAACTTCATCAAAGAAATTTTCAAAGCCTGGACCCGACCAGATAACAGTTTTTTCAACCAGTTTATTGTGAAGCCTGGACCCGACCAGATAGCAATTAACCTCATCAAAGAAATCTGTAAAGCCTGGACCCGACCAAATAACAGTTTTCAAATAGTATATTGTAAAGCCTGGACCCGACTAGATAACAATTAATCCTGATTCCCGAAAAGACACTATGAAGCCTGGATTCGACCAGATAATAGTACCGTCTTCCAAAAAAGACAATAAAACCTGGACCCGACCATACGACTTTTCAAATTCAAGGAATTTTCTGCAAAGCCTGGATCCGACCAGATAACAGATAATTCATCCTTTCCTCAGGTAAGTTACTATGAAGCCTAGATCCGACCAGATAATAGTTAACCTCCGCATCCCCAACAAGTTATTGCAAAACCTGGACCCGACCAGATAACTATTCAATTTCAAAGAATTTTCTACAAAGCCTGGATCCGACCAAATAACAGTTAATTCATCTCCCCTTCAAGTAAGTTGCCACGAAGCCCGGACCTGACCGGATGGCAGTCCACTACTTTATCCTCAGCAATTGTAAAGCCTGGACCCGACCAGATAACAGCTGACATCTGAGCGATATTCCCCAGCAAAAGCATCCCTTTCAACAAATTTGAAGACATGCATATTCTTCATTACCAACAGGCAATCAGGGATTCAACCCCCAGAATTCCTACAACAGCAGTCATGGATTTATTTTCCCGGACAAAAACACATATTTTACATTCATACATCATAACATATACATACCATATGCATTTAGCATGATACCACATCTGGTGAACATCATGCAAGCATCTTTATTTTACTAACCCATTTTCTCCTAGGTAAAACGTCAAGTTTAGTATAAAACAACAAAAGATTTGTGATGATACTTCTTCCAGAGTTTACCAACATTCCTCCAAATGGCATATATAAGCCCATTCACCATACATCTTCGAGTGCAAATTTCTGGGCACTCTAGTGTTCAATCTTCTTTCACCTTCGAGTCACGAATGGCGGATCCGCCAATCTAACTCTCCAGGTTCAATAAGTTTGAATAGGGGCAGCTTTTGCACCCCAAAATTTGCCCTCTTATTTCCAAGGAATCACCATGGATCCTCAAATTTTCTCTCATCTAAATCCAAGCCTTGAATTATCAATTTTTCAAAGCAAATCACTCACAAGGGAGAAATGGTCATTTGCACACTAGAAGTCTAACTTTGACTTTTTGGATCAAAATCAAATCTCAAAGATCATATTTCATCAAGACATATTGGAATATGAAGTTTGCTTCATCAAGAGTTTCAAAAGTCAAATTTTACTTTGGAAGAATCAAATTCGAAATACTTAGAAAATTTTCTAAGTATTTAAGAAATATGACAATTTCAGAACTTCTGAGCCAGTGTTCACACTCAGCAAATTCTGGATATTCTCAAGACAAATTTTGGTCAGAACTTTTGGGCCAATGTTCACAAAGTTCAGTTAGAGTTTGCAAAGGTTAAATCAAAGAAGGTAACAAAGTGTGCTGTAAGTATACTGGAAGTTCTGAAGGATCCTTCAGAATACGCTGAAATCAAAAGATAAGAGGATCAGAAGATGAGATGTTATGCTGAAGTAGAACTTCTAATCCAGAGTCAAGCAAGGATCCAGAGTTTCACGTGGGAACCCATTTAATACTTACAACCACTTGTGAAGTATTTATCCAAGGGATTCACACCACGTGTACCCCTACTATCTTGGGAAGACAAACTTTTATGCAAAAGTATGCTAGACCCACGCGTTGTTTCTACTTTTCCCTTAATTCACACTGCCAAATCCAGCTGAGGCGCTGTAAACCATCCAACTTGAATGCATTGAACCCCCACTTGTTTAAGCTTACTTCAAGAGTAAGTCATCATCTAGCATATGATGTTGGTGCCACTTGACCGCCCCAACTGCAAAACTTTGCCTAAAAATAGAACACCATTTGCACATTGAAAAAGGCCAGAAAAAATTTGTGAAAGAGGCGAGAGAATTGAGAAAGAAAGCTTTGAACCACTGCAAAAATTCCAAGAACCCAGGAAACTATAAACACAAAATACCAAAATCTTAGCATTGATTCCTTATACTCAAACTCCATTTTTCCTCAAGTGTTCTTGACTAAAGCCATCCACATAGCTGCTGATTCATACCTTAGAAGCTACCTTAACTTCTGTATTCCTATTGCCATACACTCTTCACTCACTTCCACCTCAAAGGAGTCAGAATACCACCCCTTGACTATTTCAGAAGTTGCAAACTTCCATCCTGCTGAGTACTTGAAGAAGTTGCTCAAAACATCACCAAAATTCAAGACCAACCTCCAATTCACAGAATCCTTTCCAGCTACAAGGTATGTTTTCTGATGACCCTCAATCATAACTGATTAAGCATTGTCAGATTTTGCATATTTAGCACAATGTAGATATTCTGATCTTGATGAGGTGCATATTCTGAAAATTCATGCATCTGCCTTCCTAAGTAAGAAGGAATCCCAGTCCAGAGTTTCATAAAGAAATTAGGGTTCAGAATTAGAATTAGCAAATACATGTTACTTCTGATTTGTGCTTCTGATATTTCATGAAATTTGTCATAGCTGTTATGCATGCAACATCTGTTCTGTAAATGACTAAGCTACAGATGTTCTGACTGGCACGAAGAGAGGAAAAGTTCTGACAGTTGCGTCAGAACTTCCGAAAACTTATGAGTCTTCAGAAGGTCTAGAACTTCTGAACTTCCATATTTTTGCTAACATGTTTCTGTTTGTGCAGCAAGTTAGAGTCTGAACTTCTGACCTCTTCTATTTTCAGCACTTTGTGCTGATTATGTTTTCTTCTTTTTTTATTATTTTGCCATCATATTATTTTTATTATTAATCAAAAATCACCAAAAATATTTTATATTTTCATGTTATATTTTCTTTTAACATAAAAAGACAAAAATATTTTCCTAAACAAAAGTTGTTTTCCTTTTTTAAACAAACAAACACTTTGCATTTCCTGTACATTCTTATTTATTTCAATATGGTTGTAGTAGTAACCTAGAATTTTAACTTGCAACCCCCATTCATAAATATGTACCCCCATCCCACAAAATATTGTAATAGCGTAGGACTTTACATTTCTGCACTGTTATTGCTTTCAATATATTCTAGTAATTAGGGTATGCATGACAAGAAATGAAAATTGACAAATAGATCACCCTAATCAAGACAAACTATGCATGCAATCAAACACACTTGCACAGTTACACCCCTAGGGTAATTCCACTTGTTGCCTTATAAAAATGGCCATGTTATGCACGTGGGAGGTCTTAGCACAAACAAATCGAAAAAAGATCATAGTCCCTCGATGACGCTATCAAAGTTTCCTTTCAAAATGATCTTAGTCCCTAAAGGAAAAGTGCTAAGTCATCTCACAACATTTCTATCATGGTCATACGATGACCCAAGGCCCGTCCATTCACATCCAATGATGGGGCTTCTTACCAAAACAATGGTAAGGTAGCAACATCTAAAGGAGGAGGAAAAACACATCTAAGACCTTTTGAGTAGGTAGATTACTTTTAGTTACTTGCTCAATTTTAAAACAAATATCCTTGCTATTTTCAAAACAATCACATACACTTTCCAAACATCTTTCCAAGACTTGAAATATTTTCAAAAGCTCAACACTTTGCATACATTCTTACGAACGAGAATCATTGCAAAGTTCGCCTAAACGATGGCACCTTTTCAAAAAAAACTTTCAAAACCATATAAAAGCATAATTTTCAAACAAAAAGCAAGTGATCTAGCAAGTAACTAAGAGCCCGTGGAAAACCATGGATGAAAAGGGTGCTAATACCTTCCCTTTTCATAATCTACCCCCCGAACTCAAAAAACATCTCTAAAGGTATTTCCTGTGCTTTTTCACCTTTCCTTTTTTGGATAAAAGAAAAGTCGGTGGCGACTCTTGCTAAACCTCAACATTTACGAACATAAACGTAAAACCTCAAAGTCAGTTCTCCCACCGTAACACAGAACTGGAGACTCTGCTGGGGAGAATATACTCAAAAGTGGGGTTACCTTAGGGTTAGATCACATTTACTTGCTTACATTGCTTGATTTGTTTGCTTTACATTTTGGTTCCTTGTTTGGGTTTGTTTTAAATCCTACACCCGGATTTGGGGACACCCTTTAGGTAAGTAGCAATAAACTGTGAGGGAATTGTGCGGGGTATATTGACACGGTTGAAGCAGTAGCTACGTTGATGTGGCACTTTGGTTGGTACAGGTAACCCTTGAGTCAGTCAAGGAGAGTACAGGGCCTCCGCATGGTGTCGTGAAGCATCAACTGACCTTAGAACCTTACTTGACCAACTTGGCCATTAGAAAGTAGCGAGATAACCGACTTTGGTGCAGTCCGAAGTTGGTTGATACTTGATTCTACACTCATTGAGGTTTGACTCTTGAGTTTTGTTTGGTTGCGAGTCAATCGCTTATTGAACGAAACTTGGGGGAAAGATCAGTGATATTGAGATCCCTTAGAACCCGGTTACTATTAACTAGGACATGATGAGCCAACTAAACTTCAAGAGGATACTTACCTGAAACCCCATGCAAGCCTAAAACCAAGGACTTGTGTGTTTTGTATAAACACTTGTAGATAACATCATAAACATCATAAGAATCATAAACATCACTAACCATTTCAAGGATTTTTAGATTTATCTTTGTTCTATTTTGTAGGACATGGTTTCCGCTCGTAGGAGCACTATCCAAGTCAGTCTTGTGAGGATACCTCCACAAGTCAAGGATTTACTATCAAGGGTCCCTGAAGATTCTCCGTTCACCAAAAGACATGGTTGAATCCTTAGTCTGGTTACCTCAAGTATTGAAGAAGATATGGTAAAGGTGCTTGTCCAATTCTTCGACCCTTTGCATCATTGCTTCACTTTTCCTGATTACCAATGTGTGCCCGCTTTGGAAGAATTTTCTCAACTCATAGGGATTCCTATTATTGATCAGTTACCTTACAACGGTATTGAAAGCGACCCTAAACCTGAAGAAATTGCTCGAGCTCTACATTTGCAACCATCTGACATAGTAGCAAATTGGGTAACAAAGAGTGGTGTCAAAGGGTTCCTAGAAAAGTTTTTGTTGGAGAAAGCTCAAGAGTGTTGGAATACTTTGGATCTACAAGCCTTCGAGGAAATTTTGGCTCTTCTCATCTATGGGTTGGTACTATTTCCAAATCATGATCAATTTATAGATGTGAATGTGACCAAGGTTTTCATATCTCATAATCCGGTGCCTACATTGCTTGGAGACATCTTGCATTCTCTTCACTCTCGCACTTTGAAGAAAAGAGGGGATTTGATGTGTTGCACTCCCCTTCTGGCTAGGTGGTTTATTTCGCACCTACCTCGATCCGTGGTGAAGAATGAACAAGGTATGAGGTGGTCTAAAAGATTGATGTCACTTTCACATGCTGATATCTGTTGGTATTATCGCTCTTTGAAAGACATTACCATCATTGACCGCTGTGGAGAATTCCCTAATGTCCCTCTACTTGGCATTAGGTAAGGAATTACTTACAACCCTTGTTTAGCTTTGCTACAATTTGGATACGCTACGAGAGATGGCCCTCATGAGATACTCATCCAAGGAATTGCATTTGACTATGAAAGCGATACCCAAGGTAACCGTCAAATATTTATACGAGTTTGGAGTATGGTTAACAAAGTTGATAGCAGGACATTGGGGTGTAAGAATTCCATTCCTTTGGAACCTTATATTAAATGGTTGAGGGCTCGTGCTCAAAGTCTTAATATTCCTTAAGAAGCCGTCTTACATGTTATCATGGAGCCAGTAGTTGAGGGAGATATTCCACATACTATCCTCTATCCCGATCTGCCTACTTCCCTTGAAGATTTGCAAAAAGCTTGGATTCAGTTACGAGGAGAGCGAGACACCTTTGAAGCTAAGTTCTATGAGAGCGAAAAGAATATATTAGAACTTACAAGGGAGCTTTATGAAGAAAGGAGTTTAAACACCTACATTGCATGGATAGTAGGGCTATGAGAAGGAACCTGGATAGTAGGGTTACTTCGTAATGAAAGCCTGAATAGTAGGGCTATGAGAAGGAACTTGGATAGTAGGGTTACTTAGAAATGAAAGCCTGGATAGTAGGGCTATGAGAAGGAACCTGGTTATTAGGGTTACTTCGAAATGAAAGTCTTGATAATAGGGCTATGAGAAGGAACCTGGATCGTAGGGTTACTTCAAAATAAAAGCCTGGATAGTAGGGCTGTGAGAAGGAACTTGGATAGTAGGGTTACTTCGAAATGAAAGCCTGGATAGTAGGGCTATGAGAAGGAACCTGGATAGTAGGGTTACTTTGAAATGAAAGCCTGGATAGTAGGGTTGTGAGAAGAAACCTGGATAGTAGGTCACTTCGAAATGAAAGCCTGGATAGTAGGGCTACGAGAAGGAACCTGGATCTTTGGGTTACTTCAAAATAAAGGCCTGGATATTAGGGCTACGAGAAGGAACCTGGATCGTAGGGTTACTTCGAAATGAAAGCCTGGATAGTAGGGCTTTGAGAAGGAACCTGGATAGTAGGGTTACTTCGAAATGAAAGCCTGGATAGTAGGGCTATGAGAAGGAACCTGGATAGTAGGGTTACTTAGAAATGAAAGCCTGGATAGTAGGGCTATGAGAAGGAACCTGGATAGTAGGGTTACTTAGAAATGAAAGCCTAGATAGTAGGGCTATGAGAAGGAACCTAGAGAGCAGGGTTGTGAGAAGGAACCTGGATAGTAGGGTTACTTCGAAATGAGAGCCTGGATAGTAGGTCTATGAGAAGGAACCTGGATAGTAGGGTTACTTCGAAATGAAAGCCTGGATAGTAGGGCTATGAGAAGGAACCTGGATAGTAGGGTTACTTCGAAATGAAAGCCTGGATAGTAGGGCTATGAGAAGGAACCTGGATATTAGGGTTACTTCAAAATGAAATACTGGATAGTAGGGCTATGAGAAGGAACCTGGATAGTAAGGTTACTTCGAAATGAAAGCCTGGATAATAGGGCTATGAGAAGGAACCTGGATCGTAGGGTTACTTAGAAATGAAAGTCTGGATAGTAGGGTTGTGAGAAGGAACCTGGATAGTAGGGTTACTTAGAAATGAAAGTCTGGATAGTAGGGCTATGAGAAAGAACCTGGATAGTAGGGTTACTTCGAAATGAAAGCCTGATAGTAGGGTTGTGAGAAGAAACCTGGACAGTAGGGTTACTTCGAAATGAAAGCCTGGATAATAGGGCTACGAGAAGGAACCTGGATAGTAGGGTTACTTCAAAGTAATAGTGTAGGTTAGTTGACCCATTCGATTCAGGGAGATGAGTTTCCATTAGTCTTCTATAGATGTGACATGTATATCTG
The DNA here is from genome assembly GCA_948472305.1 of Vicia faba. Classification (NCBI taxonomy): domain Eukaryota; kingdom Viridiplantae; phylum Streptophyta; class Magnoliopsida; order Fabales; family Fabaceae; genus Vicia; species Vicia faba. The sequence continues at coordinate 1,552,595,804 of OX451735.1, read as the reverse complement.
CTGGATTTGTTGAAGCTAATCGTCTTTTCCTGAAAATATATCAGGGTTAATTATATGCGATGCATGAAATGCAGGGTGAGATGATGTTCTCAAAATAAATGAGATTTTGTTGTATATGATATGTATGCACATGTCATGATGCATGTTCACGAAATGCTATCGGGGTATGCCCGCCTCTGGGAAAATAAATCCCTGACTGTTGCTGGAGATTTATGAATATTCTGTCAGGAAGAGATTCTGCTTGAGAATAAACTTTGTTGGGAACAAACTTAGGAAGTGAATATTTGTAGCTGAAGTGATGAACTATGTCGAGGATTGAGCCTCTATATCCAGAGAAATAAACTCTGCTTGGGGGATGAATTTTACTGACTCGCCCGCGATTATGAAATTCGGCTGGAGGATATAGCTGTCAGGTATCAGAATGACCCTGGCTGGGGAGGTTACGTCCTGTTTCAGGAAAGCTGACATCAATGCTTTTGAATACTTTTACTTTTTAGGGAGTGTATGTACCAAATGGTTATGTTCCAAAGCTGGCTCTATCCTGACATCTGCTGGGCAGAGTAACCGTCGGGTTTGGCACTTCTTGTTTTTGCCCTTGTTTCTGGAATTCTGAATAATTGTATTTTGTTTCTTATGTAAATATTTATGAGCAGTAATCATTTTCAAATGCATATATAAAAAATAAGTCATTGGACGTTCTTGCGAAACAAAACATAAAAAGAAAAACAAACTCGAAGTTTCTTGTGAAAATAATTTTGTATTGATTTTTGAAGTTGGCCTGTAATAGGCGTTTTGTACAAAAAGGTTGACGCTCTAGTAAGAGAACGCCGCCGAAAAATAGAAGCTATACCAATTTATGTAAAAGAAAAAATAACTATGTGAAACAACCCCATTGGGTTCCAACTCTGCTATTGCCTTTATATCTTCAAGCGTCTCATCACTTTTCTTCTTGGCCGAATGTTGATCAGATTGATTGGTGTCGTCCGAGCTTGATAGTCGATACCGAAGTCTGGTCGCAAGATGATCCAATGAGACATAGTGGTACACTTTATATCCCTAACTTTTTCCTGGACCTCCCTTTCGGGTTTTTAGTCCACCGGGATACCCTTTTTGCCCAAGACGCCCTTTCAGGTTTTCGACTTGTCGGGTGTACAGATTTTTCATTTTCATACCTTACTTTTGCCCGAACCCTTTTGGTTCGCCGAGAAGCCCTTATTTTTCCTAGGCCAATCAACCTAGCGGGTCTCTTGATTAGGCGTAGCATCTTTTCACTATGTCTGCATTGACAGAGCGAGGAAGGTCGTCATCATCCATGGTGGTTAGATTCATAGCTCCACCTGAGAAAATGTTCTTAACCACAAATGGTCCTTCGTACGTTGGGGTCCATTTTCCCCTGGGATCACCTTGCAAAAGTATGATGCGTTTGATCACTAGATCCCCGACTTGATATTTTTGACGCATGACTTTCTTGTTAAAAGCCTTGATCATTCGCTTTTGATACGTCTGACCATAAGAGACAACAGTAAGTCTCTTTTCATCGATTAGATTTAACTGATCAAGTCGGGTTCGGATCATGTCGTCTTCGTTCAAACCTGCATCCTTCATAATCCTGAGAGAAGGTATCTAGACTTCGATGGGTAGGACTTCCTCCATGCCATATACCAGAGAGTAGGGTGTTGCCCCTGTCGACGTCCGTGTTGGGGTACGGTACCCATGAAGAGAAAATGGTAACATCTCATGCCAGTCTTTGTATGTCACTGTCATCTTCTGTACAATCTTCTTGATGTTCTTGTTAGCTGCTTCAACAGCGTCGTTCATCTTTGGCCGATAGGGAGAAGAATTATGATGTTGTATCTTGAACTATTTACAGAGCTCGGTGATCATTGTGTTGTTGAGATTCGTACCATTGTTAGTAATAATTCTCTATGGCACACCATATTGATGGTCAGATTATGTCGGATAAACCACGCCACAACGTTCTTGGTTACTGTAGCAAAAGAGGCTGCCTCAACCCACTTCGTGAAGTAATCAATGGATACTAGGATGAAGCAATGTCCATTAGAAGCGGTGGGCATGATTTCTCCGATCATGTCGATGCCCCACATTGCAAAGGGCCACAGAGCTATCAAGACGTTTAAGGGGATCAGAGGCACATGCATCTTATCAACGTATATTTGGCACTTATGACAAGTTCGAGAGTGTTGATAACAATCGGCTTCCATAGTGGACCAATAGTATCCTGCCCGTAGGATCTTCTTCGCCATGGTATGTCCACTAGAATGGGTTCCGAAGGTTCCTTCATGTAGATCTGTCATGATCCTCTCTGCTTCACTCTTGTCTACACACCGTAGTAGTGTGGAGTCATGGTTGCGTTTATAGAGGATTCCATTACTGAGGAACAACTTTGCAGCGAACCTTCTCAGAAACTTCTTAGCATTGATAGATGCCCCTTCGGGATACTCTTGAGTCTCGAGATACCTCTTGACTTCGTGAAACCAGGGTTTGTCTGCCACTTCTTCAGTATCGATTTCACAGCAGTGTGCTGGTTCATTCAACCTCTCAATGGTGATTTGGGGAGCTTCATTGTCCCACCTAACTTTGAACATCGAAGACATGGTAGCTAGCGCGTCTGCTAACTGGTTCTCCTCTCGTGGGAAATGTTCAAAAGTTACCTCCTCAAAGTGTGGGAGCAATGTCAATGCGTACTCTTTGTATGGGATGAGATTCAGATGCTTCACATCCCATTCGCCTTTGATCTAACTTATTACCAAGTGTTGTACCCCCAAAATTTTCCCTCCCATATTTCTCAATAAATATCAAGTGAGGTCCTCAAATTGCTCAAAGAAGTCCAAGAGTTGACCAGACAAACTCTCTCCTAAGGCAGTCTATCTCAAATTAGGGTTTCATTTTACATCAAGATGCCTGAGTCCAAAGGATCCCAAATTCTCACCATTGTCCTAATATGTTCTCAAGATCATCCATATCAAGTTTCAAACCTTGCAGAGGAAGCTTGCTCAGTCAATTGCTCAAGTGCCTAGAAATCGACTATGCTAGGGCAAAAGTCAACTGGGGCCCACATACAGTCAAAATTCAAGATTTTTGGTCAACATTCTCATTTTGAAGTATTATTCATCATTTTATCAAGGATTGATCATGATTCCCCAAGGATTGCTCACAATTCATCAAAACCCAAAAGTTGCTAAATTAGGGTTTTGCAGGAAAAGTCAACTCAACTTTGACAAAGCATAACTTTCTCATACTTTATCAAAAATGACCCAACCAAAGCTCATTTTGAAGAGGATGTAATTCCGTACAATTCATATTCATCTTCCAAGATTAAAACATGCACTCACAAGAAGATATGAATTTGGACATTATAGGTTATTTTGGAAAGTCAATAAAAACACCTTTTGGGTCAAAGCTTCATACATGAACATGGAAGACTAAATTGAGATGAGACCAAAAGGGTTGCTTAGAGGACATCCTAATCCTTCTAAAAAGTCCATGAACACATCTCTAGGGTCAAAATTGAAAGAGTTATGCATTGGCCAAGTTGACCCTTTTTGCAAAATTGCCAAAAGTCAAATGTGTCCAAAATGGCATTTTTTGCTAAATGGGCCAAACTTTTTATGCTTGCACTGAGTTTGTAATGTGATCCACGACCCATGAGCCCTTCCACTTGTCATTCTTTTATTTTGGTTATTTATTTTGATTTTATTTCATTTAAATCAAATAAAATCAATATAAAATAATGAAAATATCAAAAATCAATAAAACCTTGAGATTTTGTGCATGATTAGATTCATTATACAACTGGAGACAAAATCAAATCGTGCAGGGCTTCATATGGACAAAAAAAGATTGAAAATTCTTGTTTTGGAAAGATTTGGTGCAAAGATTAAATCAAGGATCAATCTTCATAAATTGCAAAGATTGGATGCAAATATTAACCCTAATGCACTCTATTATACATAAGAAACAAAGACAGACCAAAGGGGGAGGTGGAGAAATCGTGAAGGAGGCAGAACCAATTGCAAAAATTCAAAGAAAAAGTGCAGACCAAATTCCAAGTTGCAGGCCATCTCAAGCCATTCTAACCCTACCAATCATTTGCTGGACGTCTCAGGATCGTGTTTCAATCGTTAGCAAGCCTCCCCACGCCCTGAAACGCATTGTAGCAGTCACACGGTTTGCCTAATTTCTTGAATTCGAATAAATTGATTCTGGCATATTTAGCATGATTGATTGGCATATTTAGGATCTTTGAGATGTTCGCAAGCTAATGACTATATTCAATTGCATTTTTATTGATTGAACGTAAAACTGCCATGGCTAGGGTTTGTTCTTTATTTTTACGGGTTTCCTATACAGGAAAAATTGGATATTAATAATGGTACCATGATGCTCGTGAGGTTGAAACGAGTTGACTGGTACCATTGGTTTTCATTTATCATGCATGTACAGGATTTTGGAATGAACAGGGGCTATACCTACGCTTGATGTCCGTAGGTAAAATTCCTTTTACCTAAAACGACAAAATCAATGAAGAAGACAATGGTGTGGCAGGGTGTGAATGGCTCGTTTGAATTTCCGTGCGTTTTGGGAGGCGTGGCACATTGTTTGCATTATATTCCATTTATTTCATTATTATCACAATTGACATGTTAGCGCAGATGGTGAGGATGTTAGCCTTTGATGCACACGTCCTGGGTTCGATCCCAGGCGTGTGCATTTTATTTTCTCAATAATTTCAGGTCAATCCAGTGCTTCCCATTCTCAAGCGTATTCCATGCACTCTCAACATCAGCCACCTGATGTACACCTGGCCAGATCCAATATGCCCATAATGAAGGACCATCATGCGCCCCAGTTAAACATGCACATGGGATGGGGCAAAGTCAACGAGGCCAGGAGCTTGTTGGGCCAAGAAATTGCAAACAACACCCTCTTTTGCAAACAATATCCTCTTTATATTTCTTTTATTTATTTCTTTTTATTCTTTTAATTTTCTTTATTCATTTAATTTACCAACTAATTAATTTTTCACCAAAAAAATGTAAAATCAAGAATTCACAAAAAAATTAGAATTAGATTTTAATTTTATCCAAAATTAATTTTGTTAATATAATTTAGTTTGATTTAATTTAGGGAAATTCTAACTTTTTTTAATTAAAACCAAATTAGAAAAATTAGGGTTAAACTCTTGATTTATTTTTTGTTTCTTGCTCAAAATAAAAAAAATACAAAAATAGCTTAATTTAATTATTTTTTTCTTAATTAAAATTAATTAGTAATTAGTTTTTTCTTTATTTCAATTGAGCTTTATTTTCTCAAAATAAAAAAAACAACAAAAATGATTTTCCCTTTAAATTACAAATAGATATAGTCGAGGGTCAAAACCCTACTCTCGTATACGATTCATCACACGTGTTTAATATTTTTTTGCAATATTAATGTAACTGTCCACGGTATGTAATAGTTTAATCTAGGACTTTATTTATGTATCGTCTTTTACGAGTTTTTTGGCTATGTAATTAATCCATACCCTGAAGCCTTGTAATAGCGTAGGTTTATTTTCTCGCATTTTAATTCTCGCAAATATTAACTGTTTAGATGTATGTTGATAGGATTGTATGACAAGATTGAATGATAATTTAAAACGGCTAGAGAACCCTAATGTGCAAAGATAATAACTGAAATCAAATCACTCGCACATGTGCACTCCTAGGGTATACTCTCACTTCGGTTGCCTTTCGGTAAACGATCATTAAGTATAGGGTGTCTTAGTGGTTGCCCTCCTGTCTAAGCAAAGATCAAATGCCCCCTCAGAAATGTTGCCTCAGAAATGTTGCCTCAAATATGATTTTAAGACTCTAGGGTTATTACTAAGATATCCTAACATTGCTTTAATGATCGTACGTCCCTTTCGAATTGACCCTTACAACTCCAACGACGGTGCTACCTATTTCTCAATAGTAGGAGCATTGTCTAAAGGAAACAAGAATAGAAACGATCCTTTTTCGAGTAGGTAGATGCTAGTAGGTACTTGCTCAAGTCAAACTTCACACTTACACTTTTCAAAACAACTTTCAAAACAAACTTCGTCACACCTTTGAGGACTGATACAAGGGTTATCATGAAGTTAAAAATCTTTTCAAAATAAAGCACATACACAAGCAATTTTTAAAAGATGAGCAAGTACCTAAGAGCCCATGGAAAACCATGGATATAAAGGGTGCTAACACCTTCCCTTTCTATAATCTACCCCCGTACTCAGAAACATCTCGAAAAAGGATTTTTTTTCTGTACTTTTTTCCTTTCCGATTGGATGAAATAAAAGTCGGTGGCGACTCTTGCTTACCGCAACATTTTGCGAACAAAAAATGCAAAACGCAAACCAGTATTAAACAGTCGGTTCTTCCACCGTATCACAGAACTGGCGACTATGTTGGGGATAAGTAAAGTGGGGTATACCTTAGGATCTAGGTCATCATAATTGCTTCTCTTGATTGCTTTGTTTGCTTTACTATTAAGGGTTTTGTTTTGGGTTACTATAGATCCTAACCCGGATTTGGGGACACCTTTTAGGTAAGTAGAAATAAATTGTGAGGGAACTATACAACATAGACCGATACGGTTGAAGCAGTAGCTACATTGATGTGGCACATTGGTTGGTACTGGTATCCCTTGTGGAGAAACGAGGAGAATACGGGGCCGCTGCATGGTGTCATTAAGCATCAACTGACCTTAGAACCCTTAATCGACCAACTTGGCCATTAGAAAGTAGTGAGATAGCCGGCCTCGGTGTAAACCTGAGAACTGGTTGATACTCGATGCTACACTCATTGAGACCATACTCTCGAGGTAGTTCCGGCTGCAAGAAAAGATTGCGTGAGCTGAAACCATGACCGATGAAGGATGGTCAGTGATATTGAGATCCTCTAGAACCCGGTTACTTTTGCTAGGACAGGTTGAAACCAACTGAACTTCAAGAGGGTACTACCTTTGAACTCATGCAAGCCTTAAACTTAAGGGCTTTGTGTGACTTGTTTGCCTTTGCCATGCCTGTTATCTGCTATACCTGTTGTTTTTTTATCCTGACATCATGCATCATAACATGGCATTCATACTTAATTACACTAACCATTTCAAAGACCAAGGGAATTTATCTTTGTTCTATTTTGCAGATTATGGCTTCCGTGCACAGAAATACCATATGAGTTAACTTTATGCAAATACCTCCTCAACTTAAAGAGTTAGCCTCAAGAGTTTCTGAGACTTCTATGTTCATTAAGAGACATGGTCAACTTCTTAGCCTGGTCACCTCAAATCTTGATGAGCAGATGATGAGTGTACTTTTCCAGTTCTTCAATCTTGTGCATCATTGCTTCACCTTTCCAGATTACCAATTGGTACCAACTTTGGAAGAGTTCTCTCACTTATTGGGCATATCCATCCTTGAACAGGTACCCTTCACAGGTATGGAAGAGGTTCCTAGACTAGAAGACATTGCCTCAGCTCTGCATCTGAAACGAGCTGATGTAGTATCCAATTGGGAAACACGAAGCAGGGTCGAAGGTTTCTTAGCCAAATTTCGGATAGACCAGGCTCAACTATTTTGGGATAATTTGGATTTTCAGGCTTTCGAAGATATCTTGGCTCTCCTTATCTATGGGTTGGTCCTCTTCCCGAATCCATATTCCTTTATAGATGTGAATGCTGTCAAGATTTTCCTTTCTCGCAATCCTGTGCCTACTTTACTGGGTGATATCTTGCATGCCCTCTACACTCGTACTGCACGAAGAAGGGGAACTCTCATGTGTTGCATGTCGTTGTTATCGAGGTGGTTTATTTCTTCCCTAAGTTTATGCTGAGGAACGAAGAAGGTTTGGGATGGACCTACAGAATAATGTCACTTTCCCATACAGACATTCTTTGGTGTTCCCGGGCTATGGAAGACGCAGTTGTTATTGATCGTTGTGGGGGATACCCTAATGTCCCATTGCTTGGAATCAGAGGGGGTATAACCTATAACCCTTGTCTAGCTTTTCGAAAATTTGGTCGTGCTCGGAGAGATGGTCCCCATGAACTACTTCTTGAGGATATTGCATTGACTACAAGGAAGATGTTGAGGAGCATCGCGGGAGGTTTATACGAGCTTGGGGCATGGTGAACAGATCTGACCCCCAAGAGCTAGGACCAAGGACTTCCCTTCCTATGCAGCCTTACCTCCAATGGGTCTGAGCTCGTGCCCAGAAGCTCGGAATTCCTTATGAAGCCATATTTCCAGTGATTGTGGAACTTACTAATGAAGAAGGCGTTCCTTACACAGTTCTTTATCCTTACATGCCCACTGATCCTGGGGAGTTGCAGAGGTCTTGGATTCAGCTGAAAGAGAAGAGGGATACTTACCGGGAGAAGTACCATGAGCAAGAAAGGAAGATTTTGAAGCTCACCAAGCAGCTCGAGGAAGAAAGAGTGATCAATGACTAGATCAGCATAAAGAGGAAGCGTCCATGGGACTTTTGATTTTGCTTTTTCTAGTTTAGATTTGTTTTCCATTTACTTCTTTGTAACGCCTCAAAGGCATTGTTCAACCTTTTACAAGTTAATCTAATAAAGTTTGTTTATTTTTGGTTTGAAATTTAAATTTCCCAAAGTCTTTGAAATCATTACATGCGCATCCCATTATCATGCACACCATTACAGGTACCATTACAGGTTTCTCATCTTCTTCGCTGTTTATTTCAGCAGAAATGTCTTCTGATCAAGCCATCAAAGATCTTCAGGCACAGAACACCCAATTTCAATAGATGTTCTTAAGCTTGGCTAAAGGGCAAGAGGATTTGAAGACCTTGATTCTGAAAGAGAAGAAGAAGAAGAAGAAGGTTGGTATTCTGAACAAGGGTAGAAGATTCGGAGAAAGGATAAGACAATCAGCTGATCTGACCTCCTTATCCAAGGACGGGGAGAACCAAGAAAGGGTAAAGGACCCTAGTCCTGTAGTTTCTCATAACGATACAGATTACGATGATGAGCAATATCCTCCTACTGAGGATAGGTACAAGCAGCTAGAAAACCGTCTGAGTGCTATGGAGATTCAGAAGATCCCTGGTTTGGATTTCGGAGAACTGGGATTGATATCGGGAGTGGTGATCCCTCATAAGTTCAAAGCTCCAGTTTTTGCCAAGTACAATGGAGTATCCTGTCCAAAACTTCATCTCCGCTCGTATGTCAGGAAAATTCAACCCCACACTGTTGATAGAAATTTGTGGGTACATTTGTTTCAAGACAGTCTGTCAGGGACTCAGCTTGAATGGTTTTATCAGTTGGAAGGAGCCAGTGTCCAAAACTGGGAAGACCTTGCTGCTGCTTTTTATAGGCAGTATCAGTATAACGTCGACCTTGCTCCCACTTGTACTCAGCTCCAGGGTATGTTTATGGGTGCAAGTGAAGGTTTTAAGGACTATGCTCAAAAGTGGAGAGACTTGGCGGGAAGATTCCAACCCCCTTTGTCTGATAGGGAGTTTGTTGACATGTTTCTAGGGACGCTATCTTGTCCATTTTTCAATCATCTAATCGGCAGTTTTTCATCTGGGTTTACTGAGTTGATTTTGACTAGAAAGAGTAGAAGCTGGAATTCAAAGTGGAAAAATACAGAAAGATGCTTCATCAAGTGCAGTAAAGAAGCCATTCACCGGTAAGAAAGAAGATAATGAAGTCTATGGCCCGAGGAGCCAAAGCATACCTGAACACCGTCAAGCGATAAATGTTGTCGTGATATCAAGACCAATCGTTGCTCCACAATGCAACAATCAGCAAAGGGTAGAAAGACCATAACGGCAGTTTACCCGCATCAATATGACTTTGGTTGAAGTTATGCCTCATCTGTTAAAGTCCAACTTGGCAACCTTGAAAGAGGCTCCAAAGAATCCCAACACTGTTTCTCCCAGATACAATCCCAACGCGCAGTGTGCCTACCATTCAGAGAGTCCTGGCCATGATAAGAACGATTGCTAAGCTCTTAGGAATAAAGTGCAAGATTTGCTGGAAGCTAAAGAGATTGATTTTGATGCTCTGGAAAAGCCCAACGTTATAACTGCTCATATGCCTAAGCATGGTCACAGAGTCAATGCTGTGGAAACCAATTTGTTTGTAACATTTGTGGAAGAAATCTCTACTCCTTTGATGACGGTTAAGAAGAATTTGTTGTTGGCAGGTTTATTTTCGGGTTGTGGCGAAGGTTGCCACATGTGTTCAATTCTACCTTTCGGTTGCTGTTTATTGAAGTCAGGTGTTCAGCGCCTGATGGATAATAAGGAAATTTTGTTTGAGAAGACTATGATTCTGTTTGAAGATGTTGCCATTATAACCATTTCCGCCAACCCTTCCAAGGTTTCCTCGAGAAAACCTGTTAGGGTTACACCCGTTCCAAGAATTGCTCCGTTAATAATCACCGCTCCGAGTCCCATCCCATATACCTCAGATAAGGCTATCCCATGGCATTACGGTGCAGATGTATATTACCATGGTGTTAAACAAGATTTGAGGGTTGAAGAAGCCAATATGGACATCAGTAATATTGTTGGGACAAGCAAGGTCACCAGAAGTGAAAGACTATTTTCTCCTGAGATTTCCCCTCCGACTGTTCACAAACCAGTTGTCATTCCATCTGCTATTACATCAACTACTGTCCCAGTTTTTACTCCTTTTATCACCCTTGTCGCCGAGCCCTCTGGGACTCGGGGCAAAGAAATCACAGGTGAGCCTGCTCGGATGGAGGCACCTAAGAAGATCATTGTAGAAACCTCGAAACAAGAGATAGCGTAAATTTTGAAGATTATCAAGAAGACCGACTACAACATAGTCGAGCAGTTGGGGCAGACCCCATCAAAAATCTCCATGTTGTCCTTGTTGTTGTGTTCTGAAGCCCATGCAAAGGCTTTAATTGCATTCCTCAAAACTGCGCATGTGCCACAGGAAACTTCAGCCGATCAGTTCAAGGATTGTGTGGCTAGCCTGACTGCTGACAATGGGTTGGGTTTCTCAGATGCAGATCTGACTGCTAAGGGGAGAAATCATAATGATGCTTTGCACGTCTCAATCGAGTGCAGGGGCACTACTATGGCCCATGTACTGGTGGATACCGGGTCTTCATTGAATGTTATGCCAAAGAAAGCATTAGACCGTCTGGACTGTGAAGGTTTGATTCTAAATCCAAGCAATATTATGGTCAGGGCTTTCGACGGGTCAAAGAGAATGGTGCATGGGGAGGTGGACATCCCTGTTAAAGTTGGCTCTCAGTCTTTCGCATCCACCTTCTATGTGATGGATATCAGACCATCATATTCTTGTTTACTGGGTCGCCCTTGGATTCATAAGGCTGGGGCAGTGACTTCCACGCTCCATCAAATGCTGAAATACCCAGTGAAGGGAAAGATTGTCACGGTGCAAGGTGAGGAGGAGTATATGGTGAGTCATATCAATTATTTCCGCTACATGGAGATGGATGGGGAATTCATCGAAACCCCTTGTCAGAATTTTGAAGAGGTCCCTCAGACTTTAGCGTCAACTAAAGTTGCTACCAACAAACCTCCGCTAAAGATGGTTTCTCTCAAGGACGCCAGGGCTGTAATTGAAGAAGGTGGGTGTACCAATTGGGGTCAGCTCCCTGATTTCACTCACAAAACTGACAAGTTTGGTTTGGGCTTTACTACAGGGGCTCAAAAGGCTGTTAGGCACGCACGGATCGGAAGATCTCCTTTGTACATCAACAATCAGGGAGTTAATGCAATTGAAGATGGTGAAGAAGATTCAGACATCGACAGATGGATCTACCCTACAACCAATGATGGACTAAACAACTGGACGACGAAGGACTTCATACCTGTTTCTTTTATTCCGCAGCAATTGACTCTTTGTTTTAATATTTGTAATAAATAGTTTGAAACTTTATGGCCCGGTGCCTTGCCCGAGGCACCTTGGCTTTGCTTGTGAGGGCTTATTATTTGTCATTTCATATATCATTAATAAAAAATTGGACGTTTCTTGCATTACAAATTTTGCGCTCCTTGTTTTTCTTTTTATGTCTCTCACTTTATCAAAAACAACTATTCTCTTACACACACTCACGTATCATACTGCAGATACATATCCACTCTGGATCCCATTGATAACAGCTCTGCTATTTCCAGTTATGACTTCAAAAATCCGATCAACCAAGCCGAGGATGAAGGTGAGGATGATTGTGAGGTGCCTGGAGAACTTGCAGACTATTACAGCAGGAAGAAAGGCCATACAACCTCATGAAGAGATAGTTGAGTCAGTGAATTTGGGTACAGAAGAAGACAGGAAATAGGTTAAAATAGGTGCAAATCTGGAGCCTAGTGTCAAGAAACGGTTAATATGGATGCTACACGACTATGTTGAAATCTTCGCCTGGTCCTATGAAGACATGCCTGGTTTGGACACGGATATTGTGGTACATCGCCTGCCGACTAAAGAAGGTTGTCCTCCGGTTAAACAGAAGATCCTCCGTATGCACCCTGAAATGTCAAAGAAAATATAGGCAGGGGTCATGAAATAGTTCGATGCAGGATTCTTAGTTGTCACTTCTTATCCGCAGTGGGTTGCCAACATCGTTCCGGTACCTAAGAAGCACAGTAAGGTACAGATGTATGTAGACTACAAAGATCTGAACAGGGTAAGCCCCAAGGATGACTTCCCACTTCCTCACATTGATGTTCTGGTCGACAACACCGTGCAACATAAGATCTTCTCCTTTATGGATGGTTTTTCTGGCTATAACCAGATCAAAATGGCTCCTGAAGACATGGAGAAGACAACCTTCGTTACACAGTGGGGCACCTTCTGTTACAAGGTAATTCCTTTCGAGTTGAAGAATGTTGGGGCAACTTATCAGTGCACCATGGTTGCTTTGTTCCATGACATGATTCACCATGAGATCGAGGTTTATATTGATGACATGATAGCCAGGTCTCAGACTGAGGGAGAGCACCTTGATCATCTCCAGAAATTATTTGACAGGTTGAAGATGTATAAGCTGAGGTTAAACCCGAACAAGTGCACCTTCGGGGTAAGGTCCGGTAAGTTGCTGGGTTTCATCGTCAGTGATAAGGGTATTCAGGTGGACCCTGCCAAGGTAAAAGCCATACAAGAGATGCCGGCTCCCCGCACAGAGAAGGAAGTTAGAGGTTTCTTGGGACATCTAAATTACATTTCCAGGTTCATTTCACATATGACTGCTACTTGTGAGTCAATCTTTAAGTTGCTGAAGAAAGATCAAGTGGTAAAATGGAATGATGAATGTTAGAACGCTTTCGAAAGAATCAAGGAATACCTCCAAGAGCCACCAATTCTGATGCCTCCAGTTGAAGGAAGACCTTTGATCTTATACTTGACAATACTGGATAGTTCAATGGGGTGTGTGTTGGGGCAGCATGACGAGTCTGGTCGAAAAGAGCATGCAATTTACTACCTTAGCAAAAAGTTTACCGAATGTGAGACCCGATACTCATTGCTCGAGAAAACTTGTTGCGCTTTGGAATGGGCTGCTCGCCGGCTGAGACAGTATATGCTGACTCACACTACCTTGTTGATATCAAAAATGGATCCAATCAAGTATATCTTCGAAAAGCCTGCCCTATCCGGAAGAATAGTGAGACAACAGATGATCCTAACAGAGTACGACATGCAATACACCACCCAAAAAGCAATCAAGGGGAGTGTATTGGCGGATCATTTGGCGCATCAAGCTGTGGATGACTATCAATCCATGAATTTTGAGTTCCCAGATGAGAACATCATGTTGGTGACTGACTGTGAAGAACCAGGATCGGATGAAGGACCTGAGGAAGGATCTCGATGGTCTATGTATCTTGATGGAGCATCAAACGCATTGGGTAATGGCATTGGCGTTGTAATTATATCTCCTGAGGGCTATCATACTCCGTTCACGGCCCGATTACATTTTAACTGCACCAACAATATGGCGGAGTATGAAGCATGTATCCTGGGTCTTCGAGCTGCTATTGACCTGAGGATTAAGTTCTTGAGTGTATTCGGAGATTCTGCCCTAGTGATCAGTCAGATGAAAGGCGAGTGGGATACGAAGCACCCGAATCTTATTCCTTACAAAGAATATGTACTAACATTGCTCCCACATTTTGAGGAGATAACCTTTGAACACTTCCCGAGAGAGGAGAACTAGTTAACGGACACGCTAGCTACCATGTCTTCTATGTTCAAAGTCAGGTGGGACAATGAAGCTCCCCAGATTACCATCGAGAAGTTGGACGAACCTGCATATTGCTGTGATATTGATACTGAAGAGGTAGCAGATAAACCCTGGTTTCACGAAGTAAAGAGGTATCTTGAGGATCAAGAATACCCCGAGGAGGCATCTATTAATGATAAGAAGTTTCTGAGAAGATTCGCTGCGAAGTTCTTCATCAGTAATGGTAGCCTTTATAAGCGTAACCATGATTCAACCTTACTGCGATGTGTGGACAAAAGCGAGGCAGAAAGGATCATGGCAGAGTTACATGAAGGTACCTTCGGAACTCATTCTAGTGGACATACCATGGCAAAGAAAATCCTACGGGAAGGATATTATTGGTCCACTATGGAGGCCAATTGTTATCAGCACTCTCGGACCTATCATAAGTTCCAAGTCTGTGCATGTACCTCCAGTTCCTCTGAATGTTTTGATAGCCCCTTGGCCTTTCTCAATGTGGGGCATCAATATGATCGGTGAGATCAGACCTACTACGTCCAACGGGCATCTCTTCATTCTGGTAGCAATTGATTATTTTACAAAGTGGGTAGAGGCAGCTTCCTTTGCTACAGTAACCAAAAACGTCGTGGCGCGGTTTATCCGACACAATCTGATCTGTCGATATGGTGTACCAGAAAAGATCATTACAGACAATGGTACAAATATCAACAATACGATGATCACCGAGCTCTGCAAACAGGTCAAGCTACAGCATCACAACTCTTCTCCCTACCCACCGAAGATGAAGGGGGTTGTTGAAGCGGCTAACAAGAACATCAAGAAGATTATGCAGAAGATGACGATGACCTATAAAGACTGGCATGAGATGTTACCATTCGCTCTTCATGGATACCATACCTCGGCAAGGACTTCGACATGGGCAACACCCTACTCTTTGGTGTATGGCATGGAGGCAGTCCTACCCATCGAAGTCCAGATACCCTCTCTCAGGATTATGAAGGATGCGGGTTTGAGCGAAGACGACTGGATCCAGACCCTACTTGATCAGCTGAATCTAATTGATGAAACGAGGCTTACTGCTATTTGTCATGGTCAGACATATCAAAAGCGAATGATTAAGGCATTTAACAAGAAAGTCAGACGCCAAGAATATCAAGTCGGGGATCTGGTGATCAAACGCATCATACTGCCACAAGGTGATCCCAGGGGCAAATGGACCCCCACATACGAAGGGCCATTTGTGGTTAAGAACATTTTCTCGGGAGGATCTATGATTCTAACCACCATGGATGGTGACGACCTTCCTCACCCCGTCAATGCAGACATAGTGAAAAGATACTACGCATAATCAAAGACCCGCTAGGTTGACTGGCCTAGGCAAAAATAAGGGCTTCCCGGCGAACCAAAAGGGTTCGGGAAAAAGTAAGGGATGAAAATAATTTAAAAAACTGTACACCCGGCAAGTTGAAAACCTGAAAAGGCAGCTTGGGCAAAAAAGGGCATCCCGGTGGATTAAAAACCCGAAAGGGCGGTCCAGGCAAAAATTAGGGATTGAAGCGTAACACTATGTCTCGTTGGATCATCTTGTAACCAGACTTCAGTATTGACTATCAAGCTCGGATGGCACCAATCAACCCGATCCACCTTTGATCAAGCGGCAAAGTGATGAGATGCTTGAGGATATAAAGGCAATAGCAGAGTTGGAACCCAATGGGATTGTTTCACATAGCTGTTTTTCTTTCTTTTACACAAATTGTATAATTCCTATCTTTCGGCGACGTCCTCTTACTAGGACGTCGGCCTCTTTGTACAAAACGCCTATTATGGGCCAACTTCAAAATCAATACAATTTATTTTACAAGAAATTTCAATTTGTTTTTCTTTTTCTATTTTGTTTTGCAAAAAACGTCCAGTGATTCATTTTTGATATATGCATTTTAGAATAATTGCTGCTCATAAATGTTTACATGAAAAAACAAAAGACAATTACTCGTAATTCCAGGAACAGGGAAAACAAGAAGTGCCCAAACCTTACAGTTACTCTGCCCATCAGGTACCGGGATAGAGCCAGCTTGAGAACATGAGTAGTGGTACATACACTCCCCACAGGGTAAGAAGTATCCAAAGACAGTGGTGTTAACTTTCCTGATAGGGCATAACTTTCCCCAGCTAAGGTTCACATTTGCGAGTGAGTCAGTAAATTTCTTCCCCAAGCAGAGTTTATTTCTCTCACGAGCAGAATTTCAATCTCCGATAGAATTCATTATCACCAGCAACGGAAATTCATCCCCAGCTGAGTTTATTTCTCCAAATCAGCATGATCCATCGACAGAGTATCTCATCTCCGACAGAGTTATTCCCCGCAGAGTTATCCTCGGGAAGGGTCTCTTCCGGCAGAATCTTTGCCATCCAAGGGGAAAATCCCTAACACGGTCGTCTTTGTTCACCATCCCCAATAGAGGTGGAGGAACTGTGGTTTTCATGGCAATCAAGGATTTATTTTCCCCAATTCCGATTATCACGTCAGCATTTCATGTTCATACATCATGACATATGCATACACCACACATAACATGGTCTCATTTGTTTTGAGAATGCCGACACACAATGCATCTCATGCATCACATATAACTAACCCTATATATATTTCAGGAAAGACATTATTATCAACAATTTCCAGCAAGCCCATGATTGACACTCGAAGCTAAACAGAGTAATCATCGACGCAACAAGATAAGCCCTACTATCCAGGCTCTCATATCAAAGAAACCCTACTATCCAGGTTCCTTCTCACAGCCCTACTATCCAGGCTCTCATATCGAAGAAACCCTACTATCCAGGTTCCTTCTCACAGCCCTACTATTTAGGCTCTCATATCAAAGAAACCCTACTATCCAGGTTCCTTCTCACAGCCCTACTATCCAGGCTCTCATATCGAAGAAACCCTACTATCCAGGTTCCTTCTCACAACCCTACTATCCAGGCTCTCATATCGAAGAAACCCTACTATCCAGGTTCCTTCTCACAGCCCTATTATCCAGGCTCTCATATCGAAGAAACCCTACTATCCAGGTTCCTTCTCACAACCCTACTATCCAGGTTCCTTCTCACAGCCCTACTATCCAGGCTCTCATATCAAAGAAAACCTACTATCCAGGTTCCTTCTCACAGCCCTACTATCCAGGCTCTCATGTCAAAGAAACCCTACTATCCAGGTTCCTTCTCACATCCCTACTATCCAGGCTCTCATATCGAAGAAACCCTACTATCCAGGTTCCTTCTCACATCCCTACTATCCAGGCTCTCATATCGAAGAAACCCTACTGTTGCACCCCAAAATTTACCCTCTTGATTTAGGCTTATGTTTCATCATGAATATCATATTGCATTGCATTCATACATTGTGATGGGATCAAAATACTTTGGTTATCAAGTCTTCCTCAAGCTTTGAAGGTTGATTGCATTGATAAGTTTCTCAAGTAGAACCTTATCATCTAAACCTCTGGATCTTTCAAACTCAAAAGTTATTGCATATCTCAATATATTTTATCCATCTCTTTGGATCATCAGAGGATTGAAGTTTGTGATTGATTATAAGAAGAATCACTCTTTTGATTCACCAGTCAAAATTAGGTTTTTGCTTGATCAAGGCTATTGATCAATGTACAAGTCTTGATTTGGAAGCTACAACATCTCAGTGGTATTTGAAAAGTCTTTGTGCAAGAAATTGGTCAAGATGCCCAGAGGATTTGAAAGTTTGGAGATGATTCATCAGTCTCCTAAGGTGTTAACCAAAACTAGGGCTTGGGATTTTATCAATATTTCTTGATAATTTTGAAGTCAAACTTTGTACATGGCCTCTATATATTTGGGAGATAGTATGTTTGAAGTTTTGACCATCAATCTTGAAGAGAAGTGGACCAATTAATTCAAAAGGGAAAAATGGTCATTTTGGTCAAAATCAGTCAAAGTCAAGGTTGACCAAGTGAAATTTTGGTCAACCATCAATTCAAGGGTGCACTTTTCATATTTCAAGCCCATTTTGATCATTGGATCAAAAAGATTGAGGTTTGGCTTGAAACTTGGTCATGAAGAAACCCTAAAAGTTTCTAATTTTGGAAAATGAGGACTTAACTTCAAAAATTCATATTTTATTCACCTTTGATCAAAAAAATGCAAATGAAATATTCTTGGAAAGATAAGAGGGCGATCTTTCACCTCTTTTTGGTCTCATGTCCAAATCGGCAAAGAGTCAAGAGTTATGGTCTTTAGAAGTTCATGCCTCAAGTTAAAATTATAGGTCATTTTCCAAAATTAGTGAATTTCATGTCAAATTTTAAGGACCTTAATGGATTCAATTGCAAAAACTCAAAACTAAGGGATTGTGGATCTTTTCAATACCTTTACAAATTGTACTCATTTGTGCCCAAATTCAAAAGTATGGGCAAGTTATGGTCTTTGAATTTCATGCCATTTTATTGAACTTTAGCCATGCAAGCAAAATGCCAAAACTTGAGAACTTCATTTTCAGTCATTCTTTTCACTTCTAATCGGGCCCATGACCCATTTGTGATTTGAGGAAGCCCATAATGGCAGCAAAAATCGTGCCCCATGTGCAGCTGTACCACCATGACTCAAAAATTGACAAAAACATGCCAAATTTGCAAAAACACTAGCATGATCTCATCATGAGGAATCAAGGGCCAAGATTTGGTGGATCAAAATGTGTGTAGGAGAGTCCTCAAAAGCAATTGAAAGGAGAAAAAACGCACGAGCCAAGGGCATGATCAGAATTTCATTTTTCAACATGGCAGAAAATTCCATTCGGGAAATCCACTCACTTTGAAGCCCACTTCTCTCGGAAAACCTACTCTACGTGCTATATATAATAAGAAGCAAGCACTGAAGGCGAGGGAGAGAGCTCACAACTTCCATATTCCATATCTGAACTCAGAATTTCCATAGCTGCACTTTTCTTCGAATCTCAAGTTTCAGTGGTGCATTTGGAGTTTTTCTTCTTGCTTCTTCATCCTTGAGAGCTAAGGAAGCTAAAGCAAGCCTGGAATCGCATCTGGAGTGACAGAATCAAGAATTTAGATTTTGAATTGAGGTAGGTTCATTCAACTTTGATTTTTGAAATGTAGCAGTTTATTGTTGAAATTAAGCCTGAATATCTGTTTGTGGATGTTATATGAATGATTTTGAAGCAATTTGAGGTTTCATTTGGTATAGAATGCTTGTTTGAGATCTCTGCAACTCTAGGTTTCAGTGAGTTTTTGATGTTTTCGTGCATAAATTTCTAAATCCATGTTTGACTACTTGATGTGATTCGAATTGCATTGAATTCCTTGTCATGATGACTTTAATTTGCACTTGGTTTGATGAAAAATGGTTGAGAAACGAGTTTGTTTAGAGGGAATGAAGTTGGGGTGCAACACTAATGGGCGCGCGCGTTTTCTGGTTTGGCTGGAGGTTAGGGATGATGAGGTGTCATCATCTGAACGGTTCATTTGAATTTTTGAATATTAGTTTATATTTTGATTTCAATTGATTTTCTGATTTTTGTTTCTTGATCAAAATAATTTAAAAAATTCTGAAAAAATTATCACAAGTCCAAAACAAATTCTACTATCTTGTGTAATTTTATTGGAATTTTTAAAAATGTTTTGATTGGTTTAAAATTTCATAAGTTTAATTAATTGTTTGTTCAATGATTATTTTTATTTTAATAGCTCTTTTGATCTAAAAATTCCACAAAAATTATCTTTGACTCATAAAATAATTTAGAAATTGATTCTGATTTTGGTTTAGCATTTTTCCTATTTTTGATTAGAAATTTAATTTGAGAAGTTTATTTGAAATGTTTGCTTCATAATTTTTGTTTTAATATTTCCTTTAATTCAAAAATCCTCAAAAAAAAGTCATATAAGTTTGTTTTTAATCATAGTGTCTGAATATAATTTTGTTTTGACCTTTTTATGACTTTTGGCTAGGGTTTACATTTTTGTCATTAAATAATTGTTTAATTGTTTAATTGTTTGTTTGATTTTATTTTAATATTTCCTTTAATTCAAAAATTCCACAAAAAATCATGGATGCTGATTTTTAATTCTAATATTTGAATATAATTTTGGTTGGATATTTTTCTGACTTTTGATTGGAATTTTATTTTGAGATGTGAATTTTTGTTTAATTGTTTAAAGGTTTGAATTTTGATTTTATTTTTGACTTTTCTTTAATTCTAAAAATTTGAAAAAATAAGTTCTCTGATCTTTGGAGTTTTCTTTATTTTTGTATGCTTTTAGTTTGATTTGCTTAGAATTTGAACTTGATTAATCAATAATTGAGTTCATTTTCTAAATAACTAAGGTTTTGCTAATTCCCTTGTTTGTTTTGATTCCAAAAAGAAACTGGCCTTGAGTTTCAATTGAATTTGATTCTTGTTTAAGGTTCATAGATGGATTGAGGTCCTTAAAAATATTTTTCTTGAATTAATTGATAAGGTTTGGTATTTTCGACAAAATATTTTGAAAACTTGTCTAGTTTGGGGGTTTTTGCCAACTAGTTTTTTATATTTGAAGTTTGATTGATCCTTTCCTCATCCATCCATGAACTTAAAACATGTTTGCTGACTCTTGTACATCTCAAGGATGCTAAGAAAATTTTTGTTTGAATTATGGAAGCCCTTTTCTTTTTTTTTTTGATGTATTTTTGAAGTGAAGGTACCCAATTAATGTTCTATATCTTGTTGCAATTTGCTTGATGGCCAATGAACTTGAGTGAGGCCTATAATTGGGCACCTAATGATCATGTTGGTTCTTTTTATCCACATAAACTCAAGTCATTATACTTAATTCCCCATGTTTGAATGATTGAACCTTATGATGCATGTTTTATGACTTTTTGCTTTCTTGTTGATTTTTACTTTGAAACTTGAGCTTTCAATTTGAGTTTGAGGTCATTAAATGGACAATGATAACATGAATGGAAATGACACTTCAATGATAGTCTCATGAGGACTTGAGAGTAATTGATCCCTATTACTTAAGTTAGTTCTAATCATGAATGAAGTTTGGCTTCTTCCTTTTATCCTTGTTGAATTTTTGAGGCATTTTGAATGCACTTGTGCAGCATGTTTTAGAATCAACACTTTAACCTTTTAATCATGTCCTAATCATGTTTTTTAAGCTTTAATTCAAATCTTTGATTGTTACAAACTCTCTAATTTTGTCCTTGTTTGACTTTTTTCCATGGTTAGCTTGAGATCTAAGTTTTTGATGTATTGTGTGGGATTCTTCTTCTATTATGCTTGTGAGTTATGATGAAGTAATTAAGTATGATTGAATTGTGGTTTCTATTGAACTTCATGGTATTTGATTGTATTCTTCTCAAGCTCCCATGATCCTTGATAGATATTCAATTGTCAATTCAATGTGGTGATAGAAAGGAGCAACATTCCTCTAACTTTTGACCAAATTGTGCACATGCTTGTTTCTTTGTGTCTATCATATCTAATGTTTTGATAGTTGCTATCATGTTTTCTCACTTCATTATGGTGTCATCATCCATCCCTTATGTGAGTCATCATTCTATTTATGGGAATACTAACTTGGTTGTTGAATGTGCGAGGTACTCTGAGAAAAGTTTTCCATTTTTGACTTGAGGCTACTGTGTTTCACTTTATTTGTGGAACACAATTTATTATATTGGTACTACTCTTGTGCTTGGAATATTTGATAGTCTATGCAGGATGTATATACGCGATTATGGATGCTATGCATTGCCCATGGGATCTGTTCATATCTGAAAATATCAATACTTACATCCCGATGGCGTAATTTCTGACTTGGTTTGTCTGTTGATGTCAGCTTGCTTGAAGTTCTATGGGTTTCTTTTATTCTTGCTTAGTTTTTATGTATAGTTATCCATTTGGTATTGCACTATTTCCTTTCTTCTATTTTCATTTTGTATAGTTTTATGTTGCATGATGGGACCTCTGTTGCTGATATATGACAGGAGGCCCTCTGTTTTATTTGATACATGTGTTGTGTTTGTGTTTGTTTCTTTAACTATTGATCGATGAGTCACTCAATTTAGAAATTGATATCACGACTTCTCTCTCAGTTCATGTTCCCTATAGGATATTTATTGTTTTTTCTTCAATTGATGATCGATGAGTCACTCAATTTAGAAATTGAGATCACGACTTCGCTCTCAGTGCATGTTCCCTATAGGATATTTATTGTTTTTTTTCTTCAATTGTTGATCGATGAGTCACTCAATTTAGAAATTGAGATCACGACTTCGCTCTCATTTCCTGCTCCCTATAGGATAGTTTTGTTAAGCTTCCTTTGACATGTTAATTAAGGTAGGAATCCATGTATGCTAGCATAGGTTAGGAATTTCCTTTATCCTCAACCTTAGGGTCAATCATTGTATGATAACACACTAGGGATAGTGCTAGGCTAGTTTCCCTTAGTTGTTTTTCCTTCCTTTGCACTTTTGCATCTTAAAACAAAAATTGTTTTCTTGGCAAATCATAAAACACCTCTAATAAACTCAAACCCTTTCTTCAAGGTAAAAGATATAAATCCATCTTATTTGTTTGTGCTCCTCTCGGCTTTGTTTTTAAACCTGGTTTATTGATGTTTCACCATCTTTGCCATGATGCCTTGTTATCTTATAGCCGATGTTTCGCCATCGCACATTTGTTTGAAGCCGATGTTTCACCATCGCACATGTTTGTTATCCTGCTTTGATTCTCAATATCATTGTTAGGTGTGATGTTTTGTCATCTGTTTTATTGATATTTCGCCATCTTTGCCACGATACCTTGTTATCTTATAGCCGATTATTCGCCATCGCACATTTGTTTGAAGCCGATGTTTCGCCATCGCACATGTTTGTTATCCTACTTTGATTCTAAATATAATTGTTAGGTGTGATGTTTTGTCATCCGTTTTATTGATGTTTCACCATCTTTTCCATGATACCTTGTTATCTTATAGCCGATGTTTCGCCATCGCACATTTGTTTGAAGCCGATGTTTCGCCATCGCACATGTTTGTTATCCTACTTTTATTCTCAATATCATTGTTAGGTGTGATGTTTTATCATCCGTTTTATTGATGTTTCACCATCTTTGCCATGATACCTTGTTATCTTATAGCCGATGTTTCGCCATCACACATTTGTTTGAAGCTGATGTTTCTCCATCGCATATATTTGTTATCCTACTTTGATTCTCAATATCATTGTTAGGTGTGATGTTTTGTCATCCGTTTTATTGATATTTCTCCATCTTTGCCATGATACCTTGTTATCTTATAGACGATGTTTCGCCATCGCACATTTGTTTGAAGCCTATGTTTCACCATCGCACATGTTTGTTATCCTACTTTGATTCTCAATATCATTTTAGGTGTGATGTTTTGTCATCCAGTTTATTGATGTTTCGCCATCTTTGCCATGATACCTTGTTATCTTTTATTCGATGTTTTGCCATCGCATACTTGTTTGAAGCCGATGTTTCGCCATCTCACATGTTGGTTATCCTACTTTGACTCTCAATGTCATTGTTAGGTGTGATGTTTTATCATTTGGTGTTTCGCTATCTTTGACATGTTACTTTATTATTATTTAGCCGATGTTTTACCATCTCATTTGTTTGTTGTTTTATTTGATGTTTTGCCATCTTGATTGTTTTTATTGTCTTAACTAAAAAACACAAACCAACCAGAATATATAAGTCGAACTATGGCTGCTTTGATTCCTTAAAAGGGATACGTAGGCATTGGGGTAGGGCCCAACCGAGCACAACTTTTATTTTCCCTACATTGTTATCTTTTTTTCTTTCGCATGCATTCCCTTTTTAGATTTAAGCCATAGACATAGGTTTTGAGCACACCCATTAGATTAGACAACAAGAATGGATATCATAGAGTACTACGGGCGTGTGGGGTGCTAATACCTTCCCCTCGCGTAACAGACTCCCTTACTCGATCTCTCGGTCGAAAGACTGTGATTTCTCCCTCTTCAGGTTTTCTCGATGTTTACCTTTCCCTTTTGGCGGGATAAAAGACGTTTGGTGGCGACTTCATTGTCATTTCATTACAAGATGACGGTTCGGCCAGGTTGTTTCAGCTGGCGACTTCACTAGGGACAGATTGACCTCTTGCTGGTCCATCCCAGAGTCGATCCTAGCTCTTGTTTGTTTTCTTTTTGGGTGTTTGTTTTACTGCTTTGCATATTTATCTGTTTGCATTGCATCCTATGTGCGCTTTACTTTCTGCATACTGGATTTGGCTGGACTGTTTGGATTCTGGATTTCTTGGTGGATGGGTTGTTCCATGAGGTAAAAGGCCTCATACCCAGGCTATGAGTGAATTCCATAGGAACTAGGAATAGAGTGGCCATGGCAGCTATGAGGCGGATGCTTTGTAGACCTGACCATGAGACCCATGACTTCAGAGGTAGTTCGGATAGGTGTTATCGTATGATGATACCGACAGTCGAGCTCTTGTACTCTGATTTGGCTTTTAACCTTACCTTGACCTAGACTACACCCGTGAGAGGGGCGGGAAAACTTTTCTTACAAGTACAGGTACTTTTGGTGACTTTGTGTTGCGAAGGTGACTCAGGTTCCCATGTTAGTTTTGAATCTTTGGGATTTTCTTTTGATCTTGAGTGGTGTTGTTCTGTAATGGTCCAACCATTATCCAGTGTGAAACTTTGATCCTGTCATGTTGCATCATAGCATATTTATTTCTAAAAAAATGATGTATAAAAAATAACTAGCATGCGCATGTCATCTTCCAGGGACATTCGAGAGTCTTCTTTCTATCATAAATGGCTGGCCTCCCATCAAATCAAGGTTGGTCCTTGCACCTTCACGGCTACATTTTTTGTGATGGATATACAGCCAGCGTATTGTTGTTTGTTGGGGCAGCCGTGGATTCATAGAGCACGGGCAGTCACTTATACTCTTCATCAGAAACTCAAGTATCCTACAGAGGGAAAGGTGATAACTGTGTGCGGCGAGGAAGAGTACATCGTGAGTCATTTGACATCATTCCGCTATGTTGAAGTTGAAGGCGAGATACATGAGACTCCGTTTCAGGCGTTTGAGACAGTTCATGCTGTCAATTTTCCTCCTCCAGAGCAGAAATGGAAGCCTGAAAATGTTATGTCTTCTCTCAAGGATGCGAGAGCAGTGGTGGAAAATGGTAACCCTGAAGGTTGGGGTCAGGTGCTGGACGTTACCCCAAAATTTAATAAATTTGGTCTTGGTTTTAGCCCAGGTCAGCAGAGTACAACTCCCAGAGCATCTAGTTTATCTACTCCTGTGAAGTTTTCCTGTCCTTGTGCTGCTTAAGAAGGACACGTCAATGCAGTTGGCGACGATAGGCATTAGTTAATTATGAGACAAAGGATACAATGTCTCTTTTTCAAAAGATTGTTGCATAATTGAACACAATGATAAGAAAGATGGCGTGTTCAAAGGCTTGAGGGTAAACAATGTATACATGCTTGACTTGAATAATGTATCCTCAACCAGAACTAAATGTCTAGTCACTTTATGTGAAGACTCATGGCTTTGGCATAGACGTCTAACTCACTTGAAATTTTGATTTGTTAAATAAAATTATCCCAAAATATTTAGTAGTCAGCTTACCCAAACTAAAATTCTCCAAGGATCACTTATGTGATGCTTGCCAAATGGGGAAGCAAACAAGAATCTCGTTTAAATCTAAAAATATTGTTTCTACAACGAGACCTCTTAAACTTCTCCATATGGACCTTTTTGGACCATCTAGAATTAAAAGTCTAGGTGGTAACTACTATGGTTTTGTTATTGTAGATGACTACTGTAGATTTTGTTGGACAATTTTCTTAGCAAATAAAAGCGACACCTTTCCGGCATTTGAAAAGTTTGCCAAGATTTCTCAAAACAAATTGAACACTAGCATAGTTACTATTTGAAGCGGTCACGGTGGTGAATTTGAGAATGATCTCCTTGATAAATTTTCTGAAAAATATGGAATTGATCATAATTTTTCTTCCCCACGTACTCCGCAACATAATGGAGTGGTGGAACGTAAAAACCGTGTTTTAGAAGAACTCAGAAGAACTATGATCAATGAACACCGTCTTCCAAAATACTTTTGGGCCGATGCCATTAGCATGACATGTTATGTTTTGAATAGGGTTCTAATACGTCCTATTCTAAACAAAACTCCCTACAAACTTTTAAAAGGAAAAAAACCAAATATTTTCATCTTCAAGTTTTCAGATGTAAATTCTTTGTGTTAAATAATGGTAAGGAGAATGTAGGTAAATTTGAATCAAAAGCCGACGAAGGTATCTGTCTCGGATACTCTCAATCAAGTAAAGCTTATAGAATATTTACCTCAGGTTTAAGAATATTGAACAAGGGAAGCTGTTGTACCCAAAAATTTGCCCTCCCATATTTCTCAATACATATCAAGTGAGGTCCTCAAATTGCTCAAAGAAGTCCAAGAGTTGACCAGACAAACTCTCTCCTAAGGCAGTCTATCTCAAATTAGGGTTTCATTTTACATCAAGATGCCTGAGTCCAAAGGATCCCAAATGATCACCATTGTCCTAATATGTTCTCAAGATCATCCATATCAAGTTTCAAACCTTGCAGAGGAAGCTTGCTCAGTCAATTGCTCAAGTGCCTAGAAATTGACTATGCTAGGGCAAAAGTCAACTGGGGCCCACATGCAGTCAAACTTCAATATTTTTGGTCAAAATTCTCATTTTGAAGTATTCTTCATCATTTGATCAAGGGTTGATCATGATTCCTCAAGGATTACTCACAATTCATCAAAACCCAAAAGTTGCTAAATTAGGGTTTTGTAGGAAAAGTCAACTCAACTTTGACCAAGCATAACTTTCTCATACTTTATCAAAAATGACCCATCCAAAGCTCATTTTGAAGAGGATGTAATTACCTACAATTAATCTTCATCTCCCAAGATCAAAACATGCACTCAGAAGAAGATATGAATTTGGACATTATAGGTTATTTTGGAAAGTCAATAAAAACACCTTTTGGGTCAAAGCTTCATACATGAACATGGAAGACTCAATTTAGATGAGACCAAAAGGGTTGCTTATAGGACATCCTAAGCCTTCTAAAAAGTCCAAGAACACATCTCTAGGGTCAAAATTGAAAGAGTTATGCATTGGCCAAGTTGACCCTTTTTGCAAAATTGCCAAAAGTCAAATGTGTCCAAAATGGAATTTTTTGCTAAATGGGCCCAACTTTTTATGCTTGCACTGAGTTTGTAATGTGATCCAAGACCCATGAGCCCTTCCACTTGTCATTATTTTATTTTTTTTATATTTATTTTATTTTATTTCATTTAAATCAAATAAAATCAATATAAAATAATGAAAATATCAAAAATCAATAAAACCTTGAGATTTTGTGCATGATTAGATTCATTATACAACTGAAGACAAAATCAAACCTTGCAAGGCTTCATATGGACAAAAAAGATTGAAAATGCTAGTTTTGGAAAGATTTGGTGCAAAGATTAAATCAAGGATCAATCTTCATAAATGGCGAAGATTGGATGCAAATATTAACCCCTAATGCACTTTATTATACATAAGAAACAAAGGCAGACCAAAGGGGGAGGTGGAGAAATCATGAAGGAGGCAGAACCAATTTCAAAAATTCAAAGAAAAAGTGCAGACCAAATTCCAAGTTGCAGGCCATCTCAAGCCATTCTAACCCTACCAATCATTTGCTGGACGTCTCAGGATTGTGTTTCAATCGTTAGCAAGCCTCCCCACACCCTAAAACGTGTTGTAGCAGTCACACGGTTTGCCTATTTCCTTGAATTTGAATATATTGATTCTGGCATATTTAGCATGATTGATTGACATATTTTGGATCTTTGAGATGTTTGGAAGCTAATGACTATATTCAATTGCATTTTTATTGACTGGACGTAAAATTGCCATGGCTAGGGTTTGTTCTTTGTTTTTAGGGGTTTCCTATATAGGAAAAATTGGACATTGATAATGGTACCATGATGCTCGTAAGGTTGAAATGAGTTGACGGGTACCATTGGTTTTCATTTATTATGCACGTACAGGATTTTGGAATAAACAGGGGCTATACCTATGCTTGATGTCCGTAGGTGAAAGTCCTTTTACCTAAAATGACAGAATCAATGAAGAAAACAATGGCGTGGCAGGGTGTGAATGGCTCGTTTGAATTTCCACCCGTTTTGGGAGGCGTGGCAGATTGTTTGCATTATATTCCATTTATTTCATTACTATCACAATTGACATGTTAGAGCATATGGTGAGGATGTTAGCCTTTGATGCACACGTCCTAGGTTAGATCCCAGGCGTGTGCATTTTATTTTCTCAATAATTTCAGGTAAATCCAGTGCTTCCCATTCTCAAGCGTATTCCATGCACTCTCAACATCAGCCACCTGATGTACTCCTGGCCAGATCCAATATGCCTACAATGAAGGACCATCATGCGCCCCAGGTAAACGTGCACATGGGATGGGGCAAAGTCAATGAGGCTACGAGCTTGTTGGGCCAAGAAATTGCAAACAACACCCCACCTTTGCTAAACAACAGGCCCATTACTAATCCTCTTTATATTTATTTTATTTATTTCTTTTTATTCTTTTAATTTTCTTTATTCATTTAATTTACCAATAATTGATTTTTCACCAAAAAAATGTAAAATCAAGAATTCACAAAAAAATTAGAATTAGATTTTAATTTTATCCAAAATTAATTTTGTTAATATAATTTAGTTTGATTTAATTTAGGGAAATTCTAACTTTTTTTAATTAAAACCAAATTATAAAAATTAGGGTTAAACTCTTGATTTATTTTTTATTTCTTGCTCAAAATAAAAAATACAAAAATAGGTTAATTTAATTATTTTTTTCTTAATTAAAATTAATTAGTAATTAGTTTTTTTCTTTATTTCAATTGAGCTTTTTTTTTCTCAAAATAACAAAAACAACAAAAATGATTTTCCCTTTAAATTACAAATAGATATAGTTGAGGGTCAAAACCCTATTTGTCTCGTATACGATTCATCGCACGTGTTTATTATTGTTTTTGCAATATTGATGTAACTGTCCACGGTATGTAATAGTTTAATCTAGGACTTTCTTTATTTATCGTCTTTTACGAGTTTTTTGGCTATGTAATTAATCCCTACCCCGAAGCCTTGTAATAGCGTAGGTTTATTTTCTCGCATTTTAATTCTCACAAATATTAACTGTTTAGATGTATGTTGATAGGATTATATGACAAGATTGAATGATAATTTAAAACGTCTAGAGAACCCTAATGTGCAAAGATAATAACTAAAATCAAATCACTGGCACATGTGCACTCCTAGGGTATACTCTCACTTCGGTTGCCTTTCGGTAAACGATCATTAAGTATAGGGTGTCTTAGTGGTTTCCCTCCTGTCTAAGCAAAGATCAAATGTCCCCTCAGAAATGTTGCCTCGGAAATGTTGCCTCGAATATGATTTTAAGACTCTAGGGTTATTACTAAGATATCCTAACATTGCTTTAATGATCGTACGTCCCTTTCAAATTGACCCTTACAACTCCAACGAAGGTGCTACCTATTTCTCAATAGTAGGATAGCGCTGTCTAAAGGAAACAAGAATAGAAACGATCCTTTTTCGAGTAGGTAGATGCTAGTAGGTACTTGCTCAAGTCAAACTTTTCACACTTACACTTTTCAAAACAACTTTCAAAACAAACTTTGTCACATGTTTGAGGACTGATACAAGGGTTATCACGAAGTTAAAACTCTTTTCAAAATAAAGTACATACACAAGAAATTTATAAAAGATGAGCAAGTACCTAAGAGCCCATCGAAAACCATGGATAGAAAGGGTGTTAACACCTTCCCTTTCTATAATCTACCCCCCGTACTCAGAAACATCTCGAAAAATGATTTTTTTCTGTACTTTTTTCCTTTCCGATTGGATGAAATAAAAGTCGGTGGCGACTCTTGCTTACCGCGACATTTTGCAAATAAAAAACGCAAAATGCAAACCAGTATTAAACATTTGGTTCTGCCACCGTATCACACCAAGGATGAATCCCCGAAAACGTCCAAGAATTTGATCCTGAGGTCAATAGCAGCCTCGAGTCCCATGATACAAGCTTCATACTCCGCCATGTTGTTAGTGCAGTTGAAACATAGTCAGGCAGTGAAAGGAGTATGACAGCCCTCAGGAGACATGATTATAGTGCCGATGCCATTACCTAGTGCGTTTGAAGCTCCGTCAAAAACTATAGTCAATCGAGATCCATCCTCGGGTCCTTCATCCAGTCCAGGTTCTTCATAGTCAGTCACCAGCATAATATTCTTATCTGGGAACTCAAAATTCATGGACTTGTAGTCATCCACGGCCTGATGAGCCAAATGATCAGCCAACACACTCCCCTTTATGTCTTTCTGGGTTGTATATTGTATGTCGTACTCAGTTAAGATCATTTGCCATCTTTCTATTCTTCCGGAGAGTGCAGGCTTCTCAAAAATGTACTTGATCGGATCCATCTTCGATATCAACAAGATAGTGTGAGTAAGCATATAATGTCTTAGTCGGCGAGCAACCCATGCCAAAGCGTAGCAAGTTTTCTCGGGCAGTGAGTATCTTGTCTCACAGTCGGTAAACTTTTTGCTAAGGTAGTATATTGCGTGCTCTTTTCGAACAGACTCATCATGCTGCCCCAACATACACCCCATTGAATTGTATAGCACTGTCAAGTACAATATCAAAGGTCTTCCTTCAATTGGAGGCATCAGAATTGGTGGTTCTTGAAGGTATTCTTTGATTCTCTCGAAAGAAGTCTGGCATTAATCATTCCATTTTACCACTTGATCTTTCTTCAGAAGCTTGAATATTGGCTCACGAGTAGCGGTCAGATGTGAAATGAGCCTGGCGATATAATTCAAGCATCCCAAGAAACCTCTAACTTCCTTCTCTGTACGGGGAACTGGCATTTCTTGTATAGCCTTTACCTTTACAGAATCTACTTGGATGCCTTTGTCGCTGACAATGAAACCCAGAAGTTTACCAGACCTTACCCCGAAGGTGCACTTGTTCGGATTCAACCTTAGTTTGTATACTTTCAACCTGTCGAATAACTTTTATAGATGATCAAGGTGCTCTTCCTCAGTCTGAGACCTGGCTATCATGTCATCAACATAAACTTCGATCTCATGGTGAATCATATCATGGAACAAAGCGACCATGGTGCGCTGATAAGTTGCCCCAGCATTCTTCAACCCAAAAGGCACCACCTCGTAGCAGAAGGTGCCCCACTACGTGACAAAGGTTGTCTTCTCCATGTCTTCAGGAGCCATCTTGATCTGGTTGTAGCCAGAGAAACCATCCATGAAGGAGAAGATTTTGTGTTGCGTGGTGTTGTCAACTAGAACGTCAATGTGAGGAAGTTGGAAGTCATCCTTAGGGCTTGCCCTGTTTAGATCTTTATAATCCACATACATCTGCACCTTACAGTCCTTCTTAGGTACTGGGACGATCTTAGCAACCCACTGTGTGTAAGAAGTGACAGCTAAGAATCTTGCGTCGAACTGTTTCATGACCTCTGCCTTGATCTTCTCTGACATTTTAGGGCGCATACGGAAGACCTTCTGCTTTATCGAAGGATAATCTTCTTTAGTCGGCATGCGATGAACCACAATATCAGTGTCTAAACCTGGAATGTCTTCATATGACCAGGCAAAGATCTCAACATAGTCGTGCAACATTTGTATCAACCTCTGTTTGACGCTAAGCTCCAAATTTGCACCTATTTTAACCTCTTTTCTGTCTTCCTCAGTACCCAAGTTCACTATCTCAACCGGATCTTCATGAGGCTATATCGCCCTTTCTTCCTGTTGTAATAGTCTAGCAAGTTCTCCAGGCACCTCACAATCATCCTCACCTTCGTCTTCGGCTTGGTTGATCGGATTTTTGAAGTGATAACTGGCAATAGCATAGCTGTTATCAATGGGATCCATAGTGGATATGGATCTGTAGTATGATACGTGAGTGCGTGTAAGAGAATAGCTGTTTTGATAAAGTGAAAATAGAAAAGAAAAAATAGAGAGCGCAAAATTTGTATGTAAGAAACATCCAATGCTTTATTAATGATATATGAAATGACAAATAAGAGCCCTCACAAGCAAAGCCAATGTGCCTCGGGCAAGGCACAAGGCCGTAAAGTTTTAAATTGTTTATTACAAATCTCAAAACAAGTAAGAAAATTACTGCAGAATAAAAGAAACTGGTATAAAGTCCCTAGCCGTCCAGTTACTCGGTCCACTGTTGGTAGTTGGGTAGATCTAGCTGTAAATGTCGGAGTCTTCCTCGTTGTTTTCAATGGCGTTAACCCCACGATTGTTGATGCGTAGGGGAGGTCCTCCACCCCGAGCGCGTCGAACAGCCCTTTGATCCCCTGTAGTAAAGCCCAACCAAATTTGTCAGTTTTGTGAGTGAAATCAGGGAGCTGACCTCAATTGGTACACCCACCTTCTTCAACTACGGCCTTGGCGTCCTTAAGAGAAGCCATCTTCAGAGGAGGTTTGTTGGTAGTAGTTTCAGTCGATGCCAATATCTGAGGGACCTCTTCGAAGTTTTGACAAGGAGTTTCTATGAATTCCCTGTCCATCTCTATGTACTGGAAGGAGTTAAGGTGGCTCACCATATACTCCTCTTAACCCCGCACAGTGACAATCTTCCCTTTTACCGGATACTTCAGCATTTGGTGTAGTGTAGAAGTAACTGCCCCAGCCTCGTGGATTCAAGGACGACCCAACAAACAAGAATACGACGGCCTGATATCCATCATATAGAAGGTGGACCCAAAGGTCTGAGAACCCACTTTGACAGGGATGTCCACCTCCCCGTGCACCATTCTTTTCGACCCATCAAAAGCCCTTACCACAATGATACTAGGCTTTAAAGTCAAACCCTTGCAATCCAACCGGTCCAACGCCTTCTTGGGCAGAACATGCAACAAAGACCAAGTATCTACCAACACATGAGCCATAGTGGTGCCCCTGCATTCAATCGAGACATGCTGAGCATCATTATGCTTCCTTCCCTTCAGTGTCAAGTCTGCATTTGAAAAACCCAGCCCATTGTCAACAGTCAGGCTGGCCATGCAATCTTTAAATTGATCAGCTGAAGTCTCTGGCTGCACATGCGCAGTTTTGAGGAATGCAATCAAAGCCTTCACATGGGCCTCAGAGCACAACAGTAGGGATAACATGGATATCTTTGAGGGGGTCTTCCCCGGCTACTCGACCACATTATAGTCGCTCTTTTTAATTATTTTCAGTATTTCCTCTATCTCTTGCTTAGAGGCTTCCACAACAATTTTTCTAGGCGCCTCCGTCTGGGAAGACTCACCTATAACTTCTTTGTCGCGGGTATCAGACGATTCACCGATAGGGGTAATAATTGGAGTAAGAACAGGAGCCGTAGTTGATGTACCAATAGGAACAGCAAATGGAATGACAATAGGCATGTTGACAGTCCTAGGGGAAATATCGGGAGAGAAGACCCTTCCACTTCGGGTGACCTTGATGGTCCCGACAATGTTACCAATATCAGGATCAGCCTCTTCATTTTTCAAATCTTGTTTGATGCCATGATAGTACATATAGGCACCATAATTCCAGGGGACAACATTGTCCGAGATATACGGGACAGGACCAAGAACAATGATTATTAGCAGAGCAATTCTTGGAGAAGATGTAATCCTAACAGGTCTTCTCGAGGAGACCTTGGAAGGATTGGCGGAAATGGTTATAATGGCAATGTCTTCATATAGAACAACGGGGACCAGAGTTTTCTCGAACAAAATTTCTTTGTTGTCCATTAGGCGTTGAACACCTGACTTCAGCAAATGGCAACCAGAAGGTAGAAGTGAACACATGTGGAAATCTTCACCACAACCCGGAAATAAACCGGCCAACAGCAAATTATTCTTCACAGTCATGAGAGAAGTAGAAACTTCATCCACCAATTTCACAAACATGTTGGTATCCACAACATTAATTCCACAACCGTGCTTAGGCATGGGAGCAGTTATGACATTGGGCTTTTCCAGAGCATCAAACTCAATTTCCTTGGCTTCGATCAGATCTTGTACCTTATTTCTTAGAGCCTAGCAGTTATTGGTATCATGACCAGGACTCTCAGAATGATAGGCACACCGAGCATTTGGATTATATCAGGGAGATGTGGTATTTGGATTCTTGGGAGCCTCTTTCAAGGTTGACAAGTTGGATATCAGCAGATGAGGTAGAACTTTAGCCAATGCCATATTGATTCGGGTAAACTGTCGTTGTGGTCTTTCCACCCTTAGTTGATTGTTGCATTGTGGAGCAACTGTAGGCCTAGGTATCATTACGACACTGAACTTTGAACCTCAAGCGCTTTATTGAATGCAAATGTATGTTAATGACCTAATGAAAAGACATGAATACAATGCTAAGCCTAAGCCAAATATAAGAAATTAGGAGGGCAAATTTTGGGGTGCAACAAGAACATATTAGGACCATGGAGAGCATATGAGATCTTTGGAGTTCACCCATCTTGATGAAAATGGAAACCCTAGTTTGAGGTATATTGCCTTAGGAGAAAGTTTGGCTGGTCAACTCTTCGGCATCCTTAAGCAAGTTGAGGATCTCAATGGGCATGTATTGAGTAAAATGAGAGAGAAAATTTTGGGGTACAACACCAGCAGTCATTGGTATCATGGCCTAGACTTTCCGAATGGTAAGCACAACCAGCATTCGGTTTATAGTAGGGAGAGGTGGTGTTCGGATTCTTCGGAGCTTCCCTCAGAGTAACCAGATTGGACTTCAGCAAATGAGGTAAAACCTGAGACAGTGTCATGTTGATCTGAGTGAACTGTCTAACTGGTCTTTCTGCTCTTGGCTGATTGTTTCTTTGCTGAGCAGGTGCAAGTTTGGGAATCATAACAGCCCCTACCGTCGGACGGTGCTCGGTTCGATTCTGATTCTTTTGGTTATAAACGACATTGACTTCCTTTTTACTAGAAGAGGCATCCTTCTAAATTTTTCCACTTCGGATTCCAGCTTCCACTCTTTCTCTTGTTAAGATCCGTTCAGTAAAACCCGCCAATGAACTTCCAATCAGATGGTTGAAGAATGGCCCAGTCAAAGTTCCCAGAAACATATCCACGATATCCATGTCAGCCAAGGGAGGTTGAACTCTTCCAGCCAAATCTCTCCACTTCTGAGCATAATCCTTGAAACTCTCATTCGAACCCATAGACAGATTTTGGAGTTGTGTACGGGTGGGAGCGCGGTGTGCATTATACTAATATTGCTTATAAAATGCAGCAGCAAGGTCTTCCTAGTTACAAACATTGGCTCTTTCCAGCTGATAGAACCAATCCAGTTGTGTTCCAGACAAACTGTCTTGGAAGGAGTGAACCCACAAGTCTTTGTCAGCAATATGAGGTTGTATCTTCCTCACATAGGAACGGAGATGCATTTTAGGACAAGAGACCCCATCATACTTAGAAAATACTGGTGCCTTGAATTTTTGGGGGATGACAACCCCGGAGACCAGACCTAACTCTTCAAAATCCAGCCCAGGAACCTTCTGGATTTTCATAGCACTCAGATGCTCTTCTAACTGCTTATACTTTTCATCAGCCGGAGGGTACTGCTCCTCGTTATAATCAGTTTCATTGGTAGACTCTTTAGGACTAGGGTCCTCTTCTTTGGCTTCACACTCTTGAATGTCTCCCTCTTTAGATGAAGAAGCTAAATCAACAACCCGTCTTGGCGTCCCTCTGAACCTTCTGCTCATATGTGCCACACCGGCTGTCCTCTTGGTCTTCTTAGTGTTCTTCTTAATAAGAGCCTTCAGCTCTTCCTGTCCTTTGGCCAGAGCCACAATCATTTGCTGGAACTGCGTGTTCTGAGTTTGAATATCTTTCACAGTTTGTTCAAGAGCCATTGCTGAAATAAATAGTGGAGGAGATGAGAAACCTGTAATGAATCCTGTTATGCAATGATATGTATGATATATATGTAATGTTTTCAAGGGTTCTTAAAGGCTCAAATTTGCTTTAAAAAAAGGAACAAACGTGAATTGTATTAGTAAACTTGAATTGTTACAAAGAATGTATTTTGAGAGTACAATTAAGGAAAATAAAACAAAAAGAAGACTAGGTTTCCCATGAGCACATCCTCTTTGGCGCGATGTAGGCATTGATATTCCTCTCTTCATGAAGTAGCCTAGTGAGTTCCAAGACCTTCTTCTCGCTGGCGTAGAATTGGGCTTCAAACGTATCCCGCTCCTCTTTAAGCTAAACCTAGGACTTTTGTAACTATTCGTGATCACTTGCCATGTCTGGATGAAGAACAAGATGAGGAGTGTCTCCCTCGGCAACTGGTCCCATAATTATAGGTCGGATAGCGGGATAAGGCATCATAAGAGTTTGAGCGTGGGCTCGTACCCATCTGAGATAAGGCTCGAGAGGTATGGAATTCTTATGCCCAAGTGTCTTGCTGTCAACCCTATGTACCATACTCCAAGATTGTATGAACCTTTTGCGGTAACCCTGAATATCATTCTCATAGTTGAAGGCGATTCCTTGAATAAGTGTATCATGAGGACTATCCATTCTCGCATAACCAAACTGTCGTAATGCTAAGCAAGGGTTATAAGTGATTCCTCACCTAATGCCTAAGAGAGGGACATTAGGGAATTCACCATAACGATCAATGATAGTAACATCTTCCGAGAACCGTGAACACCAATGAATGTCTGAATGCGTAAGGGACATCAGTCGATGAGACCATCTTTTACCCTGTTCATTCTTCAAAGTAGATATGGGTAGGTGGGAAATAAACCACCTAGCCAATAGAGGAGTGCAACGCTGGAGGGTCCCCCTTCTTTTTAGAGTGCGAGCATGCAGAGAGTGTAGAATATCCCCGAGTAATGTAGGTACCGGATTCCTAGACAAAAAAACCTGGATTGTGCTCACATCTATGAGTTGATCCGCATTAGGGAACAATACCATCCCGTAGACAAGGAGAGCCAAAACCTCTTCAAAAGCTTGTAGATCCAGGGTATCCCAAAAATAGTAAGCCTTCTCGAACAGAAATTTAACTGGAATTCCTTGAACACTCCCTCTGGTTTCCCAATTTGTCACTATGCCGAACCGTTATAAGGATAAAGCTTTAGCAATTTCTTCCGGTTTGGGATGTCTTTCCGTACCGCTGAAAGGTAGATGATCAAGAATGGGTATCCCAAATAATTGAGAAAATGCCTCCATAGTAGGCACTAACTGGTAATCCGGGAATGTGAAGCAGTGATGTAGAGGATCAAAGAACTAAAACAGCACTTTCAACATTTCTTCTTCAGGTTTTGCAGTGACCAAGTTGAGCAACCGACCATGCTTTTCAGTGAAAGGAGAGCTTTCAGGAATCCTTACTGCCAAGTCCCTTAATTGGGGCGATACTTTCACTAGATTAATTTGAATAGTGTTCCTGCGGGCGGATGCCATATCCTACAAAACAGAGCAAAGATAAGCCCTAGAAACCCTTGAAACAGTTAGTATGATATGATATGGTATGATGTTTATGATGTCATGATAAATCACAGGTATAGAAAACACAGACAAATCATACCAAGTCTTTAGGTTTAATGCCTGCTTGAGTTTTAAGGTCATACCCTCTTGAAGCTGGATTGGTTCAACCTGTCCTATAAATATGTAAATGGTTCTAAAGGGATCTCAATATCACCAATCTTTCCCCCAAGCCTTGTTCAATCGATGATTGACTCGTAATCAAACAAAACTCAGAAGTCAAACCTCAATGAGTGTAGCATCGAGTATCTGTCGACCTTGGGCATACACCAAATTCGGCCATCTCGCTACGTCCTACTGGCCAAGTTATGCAATTAAAGGTTCTAAGGTTAGTTGATGCTTTATGACACCACGTGGAGGCCCCGTACATCTCCCTGATTGACTCAAGGGTTACGGGTATCAACCAAAGTGCCACATCAATGTAGCTACTGCTTCAACCATGTCGGTATACCCCAGCATAGCTCGCTCACAGTTTATTGCTACTTACCTAAAAGGTGTTTCCCGATCTGGGTGTAGGATCAAATAACCCAAACAGTTCCCATAAATATAAATCAAGCAAGTCAATCAAGAGAAAGCAATTAAATATGACCTAGATCCTAAGTTTTACCCCAATTTATATTCTTCTCCCAAACAGAGTCGCCAGTTCAGTGATACGGTGGCATAACCGACTATTAATACTGGTTTGCATTTTTTGTTCGCAAATGTCACGGTAAGTAAGAGTCGCCACCAACTTTTAATTTATCCAATCAGGAAAAGGAAAAAGAACAGAAAAAACCTTTTTCGAGATGTTTTTGAGTAGGGGGTAGATTATAGAAAGGGAAGGTGTTAGCACCCTTTCTATCTGTGGTTTTCCACGAGCTCTTAGGTACTTCCTCATTTTGAAAACTGCTTGTGTGTGCTTATTTTGAAAAGTTTTGTTTTACTTCGTATTAACCCTTGTTTCTGTACTCAAGAGTGTTACGAAGTTGTTTTTGAAAACTTTGTTTGGAAAGTGTTGGTGTGAAAAAGTTTTTGTTTGTTTGAGCAAGTACCTAGGAACTAATCTACCTACTCGAAAAAGGTCTGTTCGTTTTCCTTTTAGATAGTTCTATCCCATTATTGAGAAATAGGTAGCATCATCTTTGATGTTTTTTAGGGACATTCGAAGGGACAAATACGATCACAAAAGCAATGTTAGGAAATGTTAGTAATCATCCTAAAGCCTTAAAGATCTTTTTCCGAGGAAACATCCGAATGGATCATTTTAGATCTTTCGGGGCTAGAGGACAACCACTAACAAACCCTATACTTCATGACCGTTTACCAAAGGCAACCGGAGTGGAGTAAACCCTAGGAGTGAGCATGTGCGAGTGTAATTTTCAGTTAATTTATCTTTGCACATTTATGGTTTTCTACCGTATTAATTTTCAGTTTGTCTTTCCATAAAATTCTATTAACATACATCTAAGCAGTTTATAGTTTGCAGAAATTAAAGCGAGAAAGTTAAAGTCCTAGCTATACAGGGCTTTTGCAGATACATAATTATTTTGATCGAAAATAAAGATGCGGAATTGAAACCCTAATTACTATTACAAAATCGGAGCAGTTACAATAATAATAAAAAGGAAATTAAAAAATGCGTGCGGTGAATTAATGCGAGAATAATTAGCAAAACCTAAAAGATCTAATTAAAAAAAATGTTTAGGTTAGTTTTTTGACAAAAAATCAGATTATATACAAAATAAAACCCTAAGTCTAATTATTTTAAATTATGACAAAAGAAAGAATTAAATTGCCTTAATTTAATTAAACTAATTAATTAATTAAAGAAATAAAATATTTTTTATGAAAAATGATTTTGGATGTTTTTTATGATTTTTTGATTAAATGAAAAAAGTAATGATTTTTGTGTTATTTTTAAAAAGAAAATAATTAAAAGAATTAAAATAAAAAAGATAGAATGGGCCTGTTAGAAGCTGAATGAGGGGGTATGATGCTAATTGCTTAGGCCCATGAAGCTGAGCCTATTCTGTGCATGTGATTCCCTGTTGTGCCAGCCTAGGAGTGCACCATAGTCCTTCCTTGGTTGAGGCGTTGGATCTGGCTAGCAATGAATCCAATGGCAAGATGGTGACATCGCATGGGAGGCGCTTGGAAAGGCAATGCATATAATCTATAGAAACAAAGTGAGAAAATAAAATTTGCTGGGACCTGGGATCGAACCCAGGTCCTCCCACTCAAATCAATACATGTCTTGCCATCTGGGCTATCTGCTTTGTTTGTTAGTATAATAAAAATAAATAATAATATATGAAAACACATGGATAAAAACAAAAACACGCGCCAGCATTTGAATGGACCAGTACCATGATTCCAAGTCATCGTCTCCTTCATTGATGTCACGAACACCATGGCATCCTTTTCTTGGCCTAATTTAGTCTGTAGAGAAAAAAAACCTAAAACGGCCATGAAAACCCTAACAATGGCAAACACATATACAAGCCTCAAAACTTCAATTAAACAATCCAGACATGTTACAAATACATCAATAATCACAATTATATCATTAAAATATGATAATCATGTAAGAATTGATGTAATCGATTTTGAAAAAGAAAGCAAATCGTATGAAGTCTAAGGGTCGATTCTGGGCGTGAGGATGTGTGAAACTGATCGTGTTAGCTTCAGAGAGGCTTCAGGAAACGATTGGGAGTATTGGAATGGCTTGAATTGCCTTCTAGGTCCAAAACCGATCAAACACTTTTGTCCAATTTTTTGAGTTTTGGTATGGCGTTTTACGACAGCAAATCCTTGTCTTTTTAGATCGTTCTTGCTCAATATATATGCTAGAATAAATTAGGGTAACAAAAACAATTTGAATCTTTGAAGATCATCAAGATTTAATTTGTTTTTTTCCCTTGCATCATATCTTTCTAAATGCATCAAAATCATGCGAATTTGAGCCATTCCACCCCTGCACGATTTTATTTGGTCATGCTAGGTTGATTTGATTTGATTCCTACAAAAAAATTAGATCAAAATCAATCTTTTGTAGTTTTTGCCATTTATTTGATTTAATTTGTATTTTAAATAATAAAAAATCAAAAGAAAATAAATAATGAAGCAAATAAAGTGTGGATGCTGATTTGGATCGTGGACCATGTCCCTAATACGATTCAATCATGAAAATCTAGGCCCATTTGACAAAAAATGCACTTTTGAGCACATTTGACTTTTGCCAATTTTGCAAAAATGGTCAACTTTGACAAGGCATATATCCTCCAATTTTAACCCTAGAGAGGTGTTCTTGGACTTTTTAAAAAGCTTAGGATTTCCCCTAAACAACCCTTTTGGTTTCATCTCAATTGGGTCTTCCATGTTCATGTATGAAGCTTTGACCCAAAAGGTGTGTTTGTTGACTTTTCAAAAGGACCTATAATGTAGAAATTCATATTTTTTTATGAGTGCATATTTTGAACTTGTGGGCTGAAGATGAGTTGTAGGGAATTGCATCCTATTCAAAATGAGCCTTAGATGGAAAATTTCTGATAAGGTATGAAGAAGTTATGCCTGGTCAAAGTTTGGTTGATTTTTCCTGTGAAACCCTAATTTAGCAACTTTTGGGTTTTGATGAATTCGGGGGCATTCCTTGAGGAATCATGATCAACCCTTGATCAAATGATGGATATATCTTCAAAATGTTGATGTTGACCAAAAAACTTGAAGTTTGACTGTATGTGGGCCACATTTGACTTTTGACCTAGTATAGTTGATTTTCAAACATCTGGGCAATTGACTGAGCAAACTTCTTGTACAAGGCATGAAACTTGACATGGATGATCTTGAGAACATATTGGGACCATGGAAGGAATTTGGGACCCTTGGACTTCAACCATCTTGATGAGGAGTGAAACCCTAGTTTGAAGCTTGTTGCCTTAGGAGGAGGATTTGTCTGGTCAATCCTTAGTCATCCTTGAGCAATTGAGGACCTCTAAAGGCATGTCTTGAGTGAAATGAGAGGGATAATTTTGGGGTACAACATGGGGGTTGAATTGAAACTTTACAATCAAATGCAAATGCACGATGATTTTTATCCTGGTTCGCTTGATCTCAAACTACTCCAGTCCATCCGCCAAGGTGATTTCTCCTCTCTCCAACGGGGACTTAATTCACTAATTAAATTGATTACAATTCTACTTTGACAACTGCCAAAGTCTTCTTGAGTACAACCACAACCCGGTTTATCTCAAGGAAATTCACTAACAAAAATAAGAAATAATTTGTGTACAAGTTGTTTTTCGTTACAAAAACTGTATCATAAACTTGTGATGTATTACACAATTTTAGAGAATAATATGAATATGATTTAAAGCATTGAGATATTGTATGAAAGAAGTGATGTAAATTGTGAACGATTTAACCTTGATGCTTGTTTAAATAGGCATGGCAATCTGTGCAAATGGAAACTTGATAATTGGCAGTTAATGCACTTTCCATAATATGAAGATCCTTGTCTGTTTGTAGCCATTGTAATTGATATTGCTTTGATGGAAAAGTAACGCTTCAGAACATAAGGAATCTGCTTGCTGCTTTGCTTTAGAACTTGGGAAGTCAGAATCATAATGGAATGTTTGCAACGTTAGACTTCCATTCAGAGTTAAGATGTATTTCACTTCAGCACAAGTTCTGATCTTCATTCATCAAAACATTCTAATATCAGTCTGCATACACAACATGAATACCTTTGTAGCTTAAATTTTGATCCACTTCCATTCAGAACTTTTGTATAAAATAGAACACAAATTTAGAGTTTAGATTTGGTATTTGTGTTTGTTATCATCAAAACTCTTACGAGGGTTGTAGAATCAAATTATGTTTTAACAGTTACTGCCCCTGCTCCATGGATCCAAGGGCGACCCAGCAAACAAAAGTAAGAAGGACGGATGTCCATGATGTAGAAAGTAGAGTTGAAAATTTGTGATTCCACTTTGATCAGGAGATCCACCTCTCCATGAACCGTCCTTTTGGACCCATCGAAATCCCTCACAATAATATCACTCGACTTCAATACCAGTCCTTCACAGTCTAACCGGTCCAAAGCACCCTTGGGTAGCACGTTTAAAGAAGAGCCAGTGTCAACCAGAACATGTGCTAGGGTAGTCCCCTTACATTCAACAGAAACATGCAGAGCTTTGTTATGGTTCCTTCTAAGTGATGTCAGATCAGCATCCGAGAAACCCAATCTGTTATCGGCCATCAAGATTGCCACATAATTTTTGAATTAGTCAGTTGTGGTCTCATGAGATACATTAGCTTTCTTTAAGAATTTGATCAATGCTCAGGCATGAGCATCAGAACAAAGTAGAAAATATAACATGGAGATCTTGGAAGGGGTTTTCCCCAGTTGTTCCACTATCTTGAAATCACTTCTCTTTATAATCTTTAAGATTTCATCCATTTCTTGAGTGGAAGGCTCCTCAGTAGCAACGTCCTTTGCAGGCATCTCTATCTTAGCAGGCTCAACCACTTTCTTCTTACCCCTAATGTAAGCACTAGGCTTAGCAGCGGTGATGCGGATAGGTGTCGTTGTAGCAGTTGGGAGTGAAATATTGGGCGAAAAGATCCTCCCAGTTCTAGTCACTTTACTAGAACCAGTTATATTCCCAATGTCATCAGCTTTGTTTTCTTCAATCCAAGCATCTTGCTTTATTCCATGGTAATACACTTCAGCATCATAGTTCCATGGTACTTCTTTGTTGGAAGAATACAGAATTGGCCCAGGGGCGGTGATTATCAAAGGAGAAATAGTTGGTTCATTTGAAATCCTGATAGGACCCTTTGAGGAGATCCTAAGAGGCTTGTTTGAAATTGTTGTGACGGAGAGGTCTTCAATCTTATCGGTCAAACTTTTGACAGACGGAATTCTCTCAAATAGGATCTCATGACTATTCATCAGGCGTTGAATGCCTTCTTTCAGCCATTTGCATCCATTAACTTGTTTGGCGCAACAATCACAATCTTTCAAACAGTCAGGGAAAACCCCTGCTCTCAGCAAATTCTTTTTTACGACATTTAATGAAGTAGTTAGATATTCGACGGAAGGAACCAAAATAGTGTCTTCAATTGCATTGACACCTTTTCCATGGTTTGGAATTGGTGCCGTTATCACATTGGGAACTTAGGCAGATCAAATTCGATTGTCTTGTTGTCGATTAGATATTGGATTTTGTTCTTCAGCGCCCAGCATTAATCGGTTTCATGTTCGAGACTATTTGAATGATATGCATACTTGGTATTTAGATTGTATTTAGGTGAGGAAGTGTTTGGATTGGAAGGAGGATTGCACAAAGTCACCAAGTTAGCCTTTATCAGGTGTTGTAAGTCTTGGGATAGCGACATGCCTATCCTTGTGAATTGTCTTCGTGGAGCCTCAAATCGTTGATGATTAGAAGATTGTCTTTGAACAGGAGTAGGGTTGGAAATCAGAACAACATTAAAGGATGGACGATTATCCTTCTTGGTACGGGCCTTTGCCTCATACACAG
Organism: Vicia faba; assembly: GCA_948472305.1. Lineage (NCBI taxonomy): Eukaryota > Viridiplantae > Streptophyta > Magnoliopsida > Fabales > Fabaceae > Vicia > Vicia faba. The sequence continues at coordinate 1,552,551,340 of OX451735.1, read as the reverse complement.
CATAGTTTCTTTCTTCCCAGTGAAGGGTTTCTTTATGGGGTTGGAGGTGGAAGCAGATGCCACAAGGATTTTCCCTCTCTTGATACCACTTTCAACCCTTTCATCGGTCAGGATCAGCTAGATGAAACTGGACGAAGAACACCCAACTAATAAGTTGAAAAATAGACCAGATAACATTCCTATAAACATATTAATATGTTCCCTATCAGTTAACAGTGGTTGGACCCTACTGGCAAGATCCCTCCACTTTTGGGCTTACTCTTTGGACCCCTCGTATTTACCCATTGTCATGTCTTGCAGTTTAACTCTAGTCGGTGCCAGGTCGACATTGTATTAGTATTGGTGATAGAAAGCAGTGGCCAAGTCTTCCTAGGTATGGATACGGGAACCCTCCAATTGGTAAAACCACTCTAGTTGAGTCCCAGCTAAGTTTTCTTGAAAGAAGTGGACCCAAAGTTTCTTTTTGATGGTGTGCAGTTTTATTTTGTGCACATAAGACTTTAGATGAAGCTTTGGGCAGGAAACTCCATCATATTTAATGAAGACTGGTATCTTGAGTTTATGGGGAATTAAAACCCCATATATTAAACCCAAATCATCAAAATCCAAACCAAGAATGGCTTGAATATTAACAGCCTTCAATCTATCCTCTAGCTATTTGTACTTGTCGTCGGCAGGGGGATATTACTCATCAAAATAGTCTTCATCATCAGACACTCGCTCATTGACACACCCATCCTGGGTACTCCTTGCTTCTCCAAATTGATTTTCGTCTTCCTCAGACGAACCTTCAACTATTGGTATCTGGCGGATCGGCTCTCTGAATCTTTTACCCATGTTGACTAGGGCTTTACTTTTTGGTTTCTTTTTGGATGCCAACAATGTCATCAACTCTTGTTGCCCCTTGTCCAGGGTCAGCATGGTCTCTTGAAACTGGGAGTTTTATGCTTGCAGGTCTTTCACTGTTTTCTCGATATCCATCTTACTAAAATAAACAACAAAAAGATAAGAAGACCTGTTATGGAAAACCTGTTATGTTATGATGCATGAAAAATGCGCATGCAAATGATTTCAAGGATTTATGAAATTTAAATTTGTTTAGACAAAGAATGAACAAACGTCAAATTGCATTAATCAGTTCAAAATGGTTACAACGTGCCTCTTAGGCTTACAAAATACATTCCTAAGACAAAAAAGTTGAACGCGTATTCTTTGGTACTAGGTAGGCGTTCAAGCTTTGTTCTTCATGAAGTTGCTTTGTAAGCTCCAAAACACTTTTCTCGCTCACGTAGAACTGAGCTTCAAATGTTTATCGCTCTTCCTTTAGCTGGATCCAACCCTTTTGCAAGTCTTCATTAGAAGTAGGCATGTTGGGATAGAAAACAGTATACGGAACATCTCCTCCAGAACAAGCTCCATGATAACAGGTAGGATGGAGGGGTAAGGCATTACGAGCTTCTAAGCATGAGCTCGTACCCACCTAAGGTAAGGCCCAAGGGGAATAGAATTATTATGTCCCAGTGTTTTACTATCCACTCTGTTTACCATCCTCCAAGCTCGTACAAACCTCTGGCGGTAGCCTTGATTGTCGTTGTCGTAGTCGAACACCACTCCTTGGATGAGCATATCATGAGGACCAACTCTTTAGGCATACCCAAATTGTCGCAAAGCTAAGCAAGGGTTGTAAGTGATACCTCCCCTAATGCCAAGCAAAGGTATATTAGGTAATTCCCCATAACGGTCGATGATAGTAATGCTCTCCAAGGATCAAGAACACCAGTGAATATCTGAATGTCTGAGTGACATCAACCTATTGGACCACCTCAAACCTTGCTCGTTCTTCAACACGGATCGAGGGAGATGCGAAATAAACCACCTAGACAATAGAGTAGTATAACACATGAGGGTTCCTCTTTTCCTCATGGTGCGAGAGTGGAGAGAATGTAGGATATATCCCAACAAAGTAGGCACTGGATTGCGAGACATGAAGAATTTAACAGCATTTACCTCTATAAGTTGGTCAGGATTTGGAAATAGTACCATCCCATAGATGAGAAGGGCCAAGATTTCTTCAAAAGCTTGTAAATACAGATTGTTCCAATAATCTTGAGCTTTATCAAACAAGAACTTAACTAAGAACCCTTTGACATCACTTCTTGTTTCCCAATTAGCCGTAGCGTCGAATCTTTGCAAGTGTAAAGATCGGGAAATCTCTTCAGGGATCGGGTCTCTTTCAATACCGTTGAAAGGTAGTTGATTGAGAATAGGAATCCCCAAGAGTTGAGAAAATTCTTCCATAGTAGGCACAAGTTGGTAATCAGGGAAGGTAAAGCAATGGTGCAAAGGGTCGAAGAACTGGAAAAGCACCTTCATCATGTCTTCATCAATGCCCGGGGTAACCAAGTTTAGGAGTAGACCATGTCTTTTGGTGAATGAAGAACTCTCAGGAACCCTCGATGCTAACTCTTTGAGTTGAGAAGGAATTCTTACCAGATTGACTTGGATAGTATTCTCGCGGGTGGAAGCCATGTCCTACAAAACAGAACAAAGATAAATCTCACAAAATCCTTGAAATGGTTAGTGCGAAATGTAATGGTATGATGTTATGATGTTATGTACAAGTAAGCATATACACACAAAAGCAAACAAGTCCTTAGGTTTAGGCTTGGATGGAGTTTGTAGGTAAGTACCCTCTTGAAGTTTAGTTGGCTCAACCTGTCCTAGTAATAGTAACCAGGTTCTAGGGGATCTCAATATCACTGATCTTTCCTCACCGGGTATTGTTTCAGCGCAAGCCTCTTTAATGGCGACTGAAATATCCCGAGAATTCTGATCTCAATGAGCGTAGTATCGAGTATAAACCAACTCCGTACTGCACCAAAGCCGGCTACCTTACTACTTCCTAAAGGCCAAGTTGTTCAAGTAAAGATTCTAAAGTCAATTAGTGCTTTATGACACCGTACAACGGCCCTGTGTTCTCCTTGACTACTCAAGGGCTACCGGTACCAACAAATGTGTCACACTAACGTAGCTATTGCTTAGACCATGTCGGTATACCCCGCACAGTTTCCACAACTTATTGTTAATTACCTAAAAGGTGTCCCAGATCCGGGTAGAGGATCAAAACAAGCCCAAACAAAGAACCATAATATAAAGCAAACAAGTCAAACAAAGAAAAGAAAGTAAAGGTGATCTAACCCTAAGGTAACCCCACTTTTAATTTATTCCCCAGCAGAGTCGCCAGTTCTGTAACACGTTGAGAGAACTGACTTGGGATGTTTTGCGTTTGATCGCAATTGTTGCGGATAGCAAGAGTCGCCACCGAATTTTCTTTTATCCAAATAAAGGAAAATGTGAAAAGAACAGGAAAGACCTTTGAGATTATTTTCTTGAGTTCGGGGGTAGATTATGAAAAGGGAAGGTGTTAGCACCATTTTCATCCATAGTTATCTATAGGCTCTTATTTGCTTTCTAGATCATTGCTTTTGTTTGAAAGTGTGCTTTGCGGTGTGGTTTTGAAAGTATTTTGAAATCGTGCCTTTGTAATAATTCTCGTCTCTATAAGAATGCATACAAAGTGTTGTTTGAAAAAATAGTTCAAAAAAGTGTTTGTTTTTTAAAGTGATTTTGAAAAGGTGTCTTTGTAATGATTCTCGTCTCTATAAGAACACATACAAATTGTTGTCTTTTGAAAAAATTTCAAAATGAAAGTGTTGGTATAAAAAATGTTTTTTTGTAAGCAAGCGAGCAACCTACCTACTCAGGGGTCTTTAGTGTTATTTTCCTCCTCCTTTAGATGTTGCTATATTACCATTGATTTGGTAAGAAGCTCAATCATTGGATGTGAAGGGATGGACGTGGGTCATCATATAGTCATGATATCAATGTTCTAAGATATCTTAGCATTTCTCTTGAGGGACTAAGATCATTTGTAAGGCAACATTTGAAGCGTCATCGAGGGACTATGATCTTGTATTTTGATTATTTTTGCTAAGACATCTCGCATGCATAACATGACCATTTTTCATAAGGCAACAAGTGGAATTACCCTAGGGGTGCATGTGTGATTGGTATTTGATTTGCATGCATTTTTGTCTTTTGATCTGGGTGGCCTACTTGTTGATTTTATCTTGCCATACACCCTAATTACTAACATTTTATATAAAGTAAAAAGTGCATAAAGATAAAATCCTACACTATTACAACCATATTGAATTGCATGAAAATATAAAGATAGAAATAAGGTAAAAGTAAGAAAATGGATCTTTCGATTTAGGACAGCAAACCCTTCGATTCTACACTTTCTGGATCTCTTCGATCTGGCCTGAAAAGGGGTGAAGGCATGAATTTTGATTGGGGCCGGGAGGCTAGCATGTTGTGTCTTTAGATTGGGGCCTGGAGGCTAGCATGTTATGCCTTTCGTTTGGGGCCTAGAGGCCAGCATGTTGTGTCTTTCGTTTGGGGCCTAGAGGCCAACATGTTGTGCCTTCTGGTTGTCTCTTCCGTTTGGCCTGAAGGTTAGTATGGAAGCTAGAGGCTTCGTTTCTAACTTTGTCTCTTGTTTCTTTCGTTTGAGTTTGAATGGAAACATGTCCTAAGGCCATGCAAACATCACCTTAAAGCTAGATTAGTTCTTAAAGCATGTTTAAATGTACAAAGAGAAAAAGCTAAGAAGATTGTTAACCATGACACACATTAAAAGAGTGGAAACAAAAAGAAGAAAAATAATAGTATGTATATGTTTGAAACAAAAAGAAAACTTATTTACATGCTATGCTGGAAATGAAGGGTCAAAGGTTAAGAATGACTTACCTTGCTGGAGGCTGGAGTGTGTGCTGGACCTTGAAGTAGTTGCCTTGAATGCCTTTGGATTCGAAGGAAAAGACCAAGGGTGGGCCTTTGACACTGGATTCGAAAGAACAAAACAAGTGAAATGTCCTTCTTTGCTGGATTCGAAGGATAGTAAGATGTAAGGATTTTTCATATTTGAAAGGGATAGGTATTTGGATTCTGGGTTTGGATTTGCAAAAGTGTTTAAGTGTTTGAGAGTTTCATGGTGTGTAATAATTTTGAAGATACGTTCCCCCCTTCTTCTTCTTCTTATTTTCTGATGTGCAAATGAACTCTCTATTTATAGAGTCAAATTTTGAAATGTTTGGGAGTGAAAATAATAAAATAAAGGCTCAGTTGGAAAGTAAGCATCCACTTGTGTCATGATAGCAAGATGGATGGTTTAGATGGGTTGCTTCCTTCAGAAGGAAAACGGACGCAAGGCTCAAGAAAAACTTTTTCTAAAAAGTAGTATCATGCTATTAAGGGCAAGTGGTCTTGGACAGCAAATGGGTAAAAGCCTATTTCAACTTGCATAAACAATTAAATATAGAGTGAGTCATAGGTTTGAGGCCTGAAAAGGGGAAACACGTAGCCTAGCCTATGGGTCTAATGTTCAACTTGATCTTTTGAGTCAAATCCTCCATCTTTCTACACCTTTCGATCCGACTAGAACAACATTCGTTCCCACCAGTTATGTGTCCTACGAATGGACCATTTGTGTGTTCTTTGAATGTCCCTCTTCAGTTGAATATGACATTTTGAATCCTCTTGCTTTTGATCACTTAGGCCCAAACCTTCGACCAGACTCCAAAGTAAGCAAAAACAATTATTCCCCAACTATGGAAAGTCCTTCGAATGGGCCACCAAGTTGTGTGTCATAATGCAACACTATGGCGTATTGAAGGGTTTGCCGATGGATTTGAAGGTGATATAAAGGCGCATTCGAAGAAAACATGAAGATGAAATCGAAAGTCATAGGAAGCTATCCATTCATCCAATCAAAAACTTATGAATCCAAGGCAAACAGGTGAGGGGCCAATGGTGCAATCGAAGCTTGCAGGTAGGAGCTATTTTAGTGCATCAAAGCAAACTTGTAGGAGGTCAAATTCCCAAATGAAACTTATGGACCAAAGCTTGATCAAAGAAGCCAGATGCTCAAACGAAGAATGTAAACCAAAGCTTATATCGAAGGAGGCCCAAATTCCCAATCGAAGCGTGAGGACCAAAGCTCGCTCGAAGAAGGAAAATGCTCAATTAAAGGATGTAAATCAAATCTTACATCGAAGGAGGTCCTAATGCCCAATCAAAGCGTGAGGACTAAAGCTCGCTCGAAGAAGGCAGATGTTCAATCGAAGGATGAAAATTAAAGCTTACATCGAAGGAGGCCCAAATGACTAATCGAAGGATGAATCAAACTTGCTCTAAAAAAGCCTAGATGCCCAATCAAAACTAGTATGAATCGAAGCAAGCTTGTTTTTCTTCAATTTTGTCAAGAAAATCAATTTTTCTGCTTTGCCCTTTTTTGTTTGTTTTGTACTTGTACAAATTTGAGCTTTTTGAAAATCCTTGTGATAAAATGTCTTGAGAAAAGAAAGGGAAAATGTTGGGGTACAACACCCACTTTTAAGTTTTGTCCTCAGCAGAGTCGCCAGTTATGTAATATAGTGGGAGAACTGACTTGGTTTGTTTTGCGTTTTATCGCAAATGTTGTGGATAGTAAGAGTCGTCACCGGCTTTTCTTTTATCCAATAAAGAAAAGGGTGAAAAGAACAGGAAGGACCTTTCGAGATATTTTCTTGAGTTTGGGGGTAGGTTATGAAAAGGAAAGGTGTTAGCACCCTTTTCATCTGTAGTTATCTACGGGCTCTTAGTTGCTTGCTAGATCACTTTTGAAATTGCTTTGTTTGAAATGTGTTGGTGGTGGATTTTGAAAGTATTTTGAAAACGCCTTTGTTTCAGAAAACTTTATAATGATTCTCGTATATATAAGAATGCATACAAAATGTTGGTTTTAAAAAAAGTTCAAAGAGATGTTTTTTTTGAAGATGTTTCGAAAGTGTAAGTGTGGAAATGGTTTTAGTTTGTGAGCAAGCAACTATGAGCGTCCTACCTACTCAAAATGTATTTTTTTATTTCCCTCCTCATTTAGATGTTGCTATCTTACCATTGATTGATAAGAAGCCCCATCATTGGATGTAAAGGGACAAGTGCGGGTCAATCGTATAGTCATAGAAGGCAACTTATGAGACGCTTTAGCAATTTTCGTAAGGGACTAGATCATTTACCGAAGGAAACATCGAGGGACATCGAGGGACTACGATATTTTTTATCGAGGGTCTTTGCTAAAACACCTATATTCGAGGGACATGACTATTTTCCAAGGCAACAAGCAAGATTACCTTAAAGGTGTGTGTGTGTGTGTGTGTGTGGGTGTGTGTGTGTGTGTGTGTGTGTGTGTGTGTGTGTGTGTGTGTGAAGTGTGTTTGATTGCATACATTATCTTTGAGATTAGGGTTTTCTAACGGTTGATTTTATCTTTCCATACACACCTTAATTACTAACAATTATATGAAAAGCGATAAATTTACGGAAATAAAAATCCTAGGCTATTACATCACTTTAAGGGATAGGGGTATAGGTTTACAAATGGTGAGATAAAATCAAATAAAACCTAATTTTACTATTACAACCAAATCGAATGAAAATAAAAATAAAAAGCTCAAAAAATCAAGATTTATGTTGTCTGGTCTGACACGGACCGTGTCTTGTGACACGGGCATCTGTGTCAACACCCTGTAACGATCCATGTGCATTTTTTATTTCTACACCAGCTAAGCTGACATTGGCCATGTCCTGTGACACGGGCACCCATGTCAGCACCCTGACTTGCCACTTTGCACGTTTCTAGCTCCAATAGACCTGACACGGGCCGTGTCCTGTGACACGAGCGCCCGTGTCAGCACCCTAACCTGCATCTTTGTTAGCTTATAGTTCCAGTAGGTTTGACACGAGTCGTGTCCTATGACACCGGCACCCGTGTCAGCATCCTGTCCTGCACTTTTTGTTAGATTTTAAACAGCTGAGCTGACACGGGCACCCGTGTCAGCCCCCTTGTTGTACCCAAAAATTTTCACTCTCATGTTTTCCAAGATTCTTTCTTATATAGGTGGTCACAAGCACTTGATTAAAGAAAAATAAAATAAAAATTGAAGATGAACAAGGTGTCTTTCGATTGGCATCTTGACAGGCTTCGATTGAGCACCTAAACTCCTCCAAGCTTGCTTCAAATTTCCAAGCTTCGATTGAAGCCTTGGCCTTTTTCTTGTTTGTTGTATACAAGTTTCGAATGGGCATGTGTTTCCTTTGAAACAGCCTCCTTCGATTCAAAAGGGAAGGGCCTCATGTAGGTGATCCTTTGATTCAAAAGTTAGTAGCTTCCTACTGGTTTCTTTCGATTCAGATGGTGTTGGCTTCTTACTGGTTTCTTTCGATTCAAAAGGTGTTGTAAATGGCCTCTTGCGGATTTCCTTCAATTCAGAAGACAAGTTCCTTCTCTACGCTTGCTTTCAATTCACAAGGCAAGAGCTTCCTTCATGCCAGTAGGCATAAGGCAATGGCCTCCTGTATACGTCATTCGACTGCACCATTGGCTTTACATCCTTGCTTGATTTACAATGTAATGGTTACCTGCATGTCTGCTTTGGTTGAGCAGGGGCCTATGCAGGTTTGTCTTGATGACTACCTGCATGAAAGCTCGATTCCTGCTTCAACTTGGCAATATCTCCCTTGTAAAGTTTGTTTGGCCCATTCAAAGGAATGGTAAGTGATGCATACAAGTGATGCATATGGTTCCTTCAAAAGAGAACACACACTGGTTCAAAATTAAGGATACACATATTGCTAGCCAAAACGAAAGAGAGATATACAAAGATGTTGCTTGGCCCAAAATCCCACATATTTCCATACTCATGTTTCCTGCACAAGCATTCTGAAGGAAGCTTCAATTAGCCTGGAAATAGATTTTTGTTGGGGCTAGCAGAGTAGGGGCTCAATCGAAGAGGCCCCAATGATGAGATTTGAGCCATTCTAAGGACACATCTTGGTGGTCCATTCGAAGAGGGAACAAAGCATATATATGAAATACGCTCAAAAAGTCCATTCGAAGGAGGTAACTGAAGGCCCATTCGAAGGTGTGATACGGTGGTAGAACCGACTATTAATACTGGTTTGCATTTTGTATTTGCAAATGTCGTGGTAAGTAAGAGTTGCCACCGACTTTTATTTCATCCAACAAAGGAAAGGAAAAAGAATAGAAAAAAACCTTTTTTTGAAAGTTTCTGAGTACGGGGGTAGATTATAGAAAGGGAAGGTATTAGCATCCTTTCTATCTGTAGTTTTCCACTGGCTCTTAGGTACTTGCTCATTTTTTAAATTGCTTGTGTGTGTTTTGCAAAAAGTTTTGTTTAACTTCGTGATAGCCCTTGTATCTATCCTCAAGAGTGTGACGAAGTCGCTTTTGAAAACTATTTTGAAAATGTTTTTGTAAAAGAGTTTGTTTGAGAAAGTACTTAAGATTTTCTACCTACTCGAAAAAATATCATTCGTTCTCATTTCCTTTAGACAGTGCTATCCTACTATTAAGGAGTAGGTAGCCCTATCATTGGAGTTTTAAGGGACATTCGAAGGGATGAAATGGTCATTAAAGGCAACAAGTAAGGATACCTTAGCATTTCGAAGGGACTATCATCATAAGATCATTTCTCGTAGGCAACTCGAGGAACAATGAGGGACTATGATCTTTATGGCGACTTTTAATTACGGGTCATTGCTAAGATATCCCTACATTTAAGGGACATGACCATTATTTCCGAGGCAACCAAATGAGACAAACCCTAGGAGTGAGCATGTGCATGTGTGCTTTTTTTCAATTAATTATCTTTGCACAATTAAGGGTACCTACCTTTTTAATTATTGATTTATCTTTCGCATACAATCCTAATGTCCATACATCTAGCAGTTTAATAGTTGTGGAAATTAAAGAGTGTGAGAAATTAAAGTCCTAACTATTACAAGGATTTTGGGCAGATACACAAATATTTGACTGAAAATAAAGATGCAGAAATTAAAATCCTAATTAATCTATTACAAACTTGAAACAGTAACAATAATTAGAAAAATAAATAAATAAATGCACGTGAGAATAAAGTAAATATCCTAAAGAATCTATTTAAATAAAGAAAATATTCTTTGATTTTTTTTATTGAGAAAATTAAATATTTGTGAATTAAACCTAATTTGTATAATTAATTTTAGTTATGAAAACAATCAAGTCAATATCATTAAATTAATTAATTTCCAAAAAAAACTAATTTTAATAAAAAAACCTAATTCTACATTTTTGTGGTTTTCTTGATTTTATGATTTAATAAAAAAGATTTTTGTTGTAAAAAATGATTAAATAAATAAATAAAACAAAAAAAGAAATTAAAAAAAAAAGAATGATTAATGGGCCTGATATCAGAAGTAAACAGGTGGGTGTGAAGCTGAATTGCTGAAGCCCAGAAGGATAGGCCTATCTGCCTTGCGCATGATCCAATGCTCCCTGCTCTTGGGGGTCCACCATGAGGATGGCTTTGCTGGACATTGGATCTGAATCAGGGATGATCCAATGGGTGAGATTTATGAGCGCACAGTGGATGCTTGGCTAGGAGATGCGTTGAATCTGCAATAAATTGTCAATAAAAATATAAAAGCAGACGCCTGAGATCGAACCCATGACGTTTGCCTCATATACACGCTCCCTTACCAACTGCGATGGACTACTCATTCGTACATATAATGAAACGAATAAAATATAAGGGAAATTAAATGTTATGCCCAGGAAAACGCGTGTGAATTCAAATGAGCCAGTGGGAGTCAGCCACGTGATCGTCTCTTTCCTCAGGACTGTTGTTTTAGGTGCCAACCTTTTACCTACAGCAACTTTCCGTCACTATAAGCTGTAGTGACGGATTTGGTTCGTAACTAAAACCATGCGTTATTCAAAAACATGATACAGGCAATATAAATCAAAACCAATGTTAGGGATCAATCGTGAATTTTTTCCTGAGTCCAGTAATACTCATAATTCCCCTCAATTTGTCCTAAAAAGGGAAACCCTATTTTTGAGCTTTCAAACCCTAGCGATGGCATAAGCCCATTCCTGCACTAAAACTCAAATTGGACTATTTAGACACCTTCATGTGATGATTATGAACACAAAAATATAATCAAATAGCATGTATAACGTATGAATGAGCAAAATCAAGATTGAAGAAAACGTGATCAAACCGTGAGTATCAAGATGCGATTATGGATGCTTTGACGCGTGCAATTGATGTCGTTGGCTTTAAGAGACGTTCAAGAATGTGTTGTCGGCCTTGAAATTGCTTGAATGGGATTGTAAATAAAAATTCTACCTCCACTTTCCTTTGGAAATTTTGGAACTTTGTTTGACTTTTGTATAAGTTACGCCTCTCTCTCCTCCTCCTTAGGGTTCAACCTGCTCTGTTATATGTATCTGAATCAAATTGGTTAACAATTTTGGATTCAATCTTGGAAATTGATGAGCAAGATATTTGATTTTCAAGTCACATTCTTTGTTTCCAAAATTGTCCAAATCATGTCATTTTCAACTCAATCAACCCTTGCACGATTTGTTTGCTAACATATAGTCTGTATCTTCATTCTTAAATGCAAAATCATCCCAAAATATTTTTATATCATTTATTTGATTTAATTTGGATTTTAAATGATTAAAAATCAAAATAAATCAAATAATTAAGAAAATTATGTATGGAGGGGTTTATGGGTCGTGGACCATGTTAGGAATGTGTTTCAAACATAAAAAGTTAGGCCCATTTGGAAAAAATGCAAATTTGGTCAATAATGGCTTCATGCAATTTTCCAAAAATGGTCAAGTTTGACAATGCATATCTTCCTCAATTTTGACCCTAGGATGGTTTTATTGGTCTTTTTAGAAAGATTGGGATGTCCTATAAACAACCCTTTTGATCTCATCTCAATTGGATCTTCCATGTTCATGTAAGGAGTTTTGATCCAAAAGGTGTTTTTGTTGACTTTTGAAAAGGACCCATAATGTATGAATTTATATCTTTTCATGAGTGCATTTTTTTGAACTTTAGGGATGAAGATGAGTTGTAGGTAATTTCATCCTCTTCAAAATGAGCCTTGGATGGAAAATTTCTGATAAATTATGAGAAAGTTATGCCTGGTCAAAGTTTGGTTGACTTTTCCTATAGAAACCATAATTTAGCAACTTTTGAGTTTTGATGAATTAGGAGCATTCCTTGAGGAATCATGATCAACCCTTGATCAAATGATTTATATTACTTTAAAATATTGATGTTGACCATAAATCTTGAAGTTTGACTCTATGTGAGTCACAGTTGACTTTTGACCTAACACAGTTGATTTTCAAGCATTTGAGCAATTGACTGAGAAAAATTCTTGTGCAGGGCATGAAACTTGACATGGATGTTCTTGAGAACATATTAGGACCATGTAAAATATTTTAGACCTTTTGAGCTCACCCATCTTGATAAAAAGGGAAACCCTAGTTTGAGGTTCATTGTCTTAGGAGAGCATTTGCCTGATCAATCCTTGGGCATCCTCGAGCAAGTTGAGGATTTCAATGAACATATGTTGAATAAAATGAGAGGGAAAATTTAGGGGTAAAAAATATGCCCCTGTTAAATCTTCTTAAACCTGAGGATGTAGATTGGTTGTTCTGCCTTTCGTGATCTGAAGGTGGAAGAAGATTGAACACTAGAGTGCCCAGAAATTTGCACTCGTATGAAGTAGTACTGATTTGTGATATCGGGAATGGGATTACAAATGCCATTTTAAGTCAACAGAGTATATTTGGAGATGGGATTAAAGATGCCATCCAAAAAAGGTGTCGGTTGCATAAGAGATTCCTTTGCAAGAATTCATGTACCTGCTGTTGAGGAGAAACTTCACCGGGGAAGGTTGGTTTATATCCTGGGAGATGGAGTATAGGAGCTTTAGTTGTCCATTACTCTACTAGGGAATTAACTCTTGATTGATGAGACAAAAGTGAGTTGTTATCTGGTCGAGTCCGGGTTTCACGGTGACTTACTAGGTAAATGTGAAATCGACCGTAACTAGTCGGGTCTAGGTCTTACAATGTTGTAAACTGTTGTCCGGGGATAAGAGAGAAGGAACCTGGATAGTAGGGTTGCTTCGAAATGAAATCCTGGATAGTAGGGCTATGAGAAGGAACTTGGGTCGTAGGGTTACCTCGTAATGAAAGCCTGGATATTAGGGCTATGAGAAGGAACCTGGATAGTAAGGTTACTTCAAGATGAAAGCCTGGATAGTATCGCTATGAGAAGGAACCTGGATAGTAGGGTTACTTCAAAATGAAAGCCTGTATAGTAGGGCTATGAGAAGTAACTTGGATAGTAGGGTTACTTCAAGATGAAAGCCTGGATAGTAGGACTATGGGAAGGAACCTAGATAGTAGGGTTACTTCGAGATGAAATCCTAGATAGTAGGGCTTATGAGAAGGAACTTGGATAGTAGGGTTACTTCAAGATGAAAGCCTAGATAGTAGGGCTATGGGAAGGAACCTGGATAGTAGGGTTACTTCAAGATGAAAGCCTGGATAGTAGGGCTTATGAGAAGGAACCTGGATAGTAGGGTTACTTCAGGATGAAATCCTGGATAGTAGGGCTATAAGAAGGAACCTGGATAGTAGGGTTACTTCAAGATGAAATACTATATAGTAGGGCTATGGGAAGGAACCTGAATAGTAGGGTTACTTCGAGATGAAAGCCTGGATATTAGGGCTTATGAGAAGGAACCTGGATAGTAGGGTTACTTCAAGATGAAAGCCTAGATAGTAGGGCTATGGGAAGGAACCTGGATAGTAGGGTTACTTCGAGATGAAAGCCTGGATAGTAAGGCTTATGAGAAGGAACCTGGATAGTAGGGTTACTTCAAGATAAAAGCCTGGATAGTAGGGCTATGGGAAGGAACCTGGATAGTAGGGTTACTTCGAGATGAAAGCCTGAATAGTAGGGCTTATGAGAAGGAACCTGGATAGTAGGGTTACCTCAAGATGAAAGCCTGGATAGTAGGGCTATAAGAAGGAACCTGGATATTAGGTTTACTTCAAGATGAAAGCCTGGATAGCAGGCCTATGGGAAGGAACCTTGATAGTAGGTTTACTTCAAGATGAAAGCCTGGATAGTAGGGCATATGGGAAGGAACCTAAATAGTAGGGTTACTTCAAGATGAAATCCTGGATAGTAGGGCTTATGGGAAGGAACTTGGATAGTAGGGTTACTTCACTTGGTCACGTAGCTTAGTTGACCCATTTGGTTTCAAGAACTGATTTTTCATTAGCGGTCTGCAGATATGACATGTATAACTGCTGTAATTGTTGGTGATAATGGTCTTTCCTGAAAAGATAATAGGGTTAATTATATGCGATGCATGAAATGCGTTGTGAGATGATGTTCTCAAAATAAATGAGATTATGTTGTATATGATATTGTTGGCTCCTAAATTCGACACCCTTGTTTTATTAATGTCAGCCATTAAAGCTGAAGGATGTTTTCGACTAGCTAGGTCCGTCGAAATGCCCATCGAAAAATGGCAAGGTACTTAAAAGATTTCTTCCAAGGGAAAAGTTGGTTGCCTTCGACGTCGAGGGAGTCTCTCGTCGAAGATGCTTCTCGACGAAGGTGTTCGATGGTTCAGAGTGGAGCAGTTTGAAATTCAAGCGTTTGGAGGGAAAACGGTTTCCAGCGGTTACCAAGTGCAACGTGTGAAGATCTGGAGCGTCGAACGTTGAGAACGTGCCAAGTGGAGTCATCTCGAAGCAGTGTAACTGCCCGACGGTTACTTGGGATGTTTTAGTATAAATAGTAGTAGTCATGTAGTTTCTCGCGTGTGTTCACAATTCTATACAAAGTCACTCATATAGATTCGAGTACCCAGCGTGTGAGAAAGAATTGTTGAGAAATGTATGTGTGAAACACCAACTTTATTAATCAAAGTCATTTACTCTCCCAGAAATTTATTTGCCTTCTTCTTTACTTTCCTGTCGAACCCTTTCATTTAAAGCTTTATTTATTTTACCAAGTCCTTTCTTCATGCAATTTACTTGAAGCCTCTTTATTTTATTGTCATTTAACCAATATCCAATTTAATCAAAACTTCAAAATCAACCTATGTCCTAGGATCAATCTGATCGATCCTGCGAGTAACCAAATAAGTAACCATTTGGAGGATCAGCGGTTGTTTACCAAATACCAAGGTAAACAAATTGGCACACCTGGTGGGACTGTGTGTTGATTGTTGAAAATAATCTCATCTTTTCGAGGAGTGTTGTATGTTATTGAGAAGTGGTAGAATATACACTAACAATAACAATACTGCCAGAAGAAGGGAAGAGATTGCGAATCCGCCAAACAACAACGAAATCCCACAAACGAATGTGGGAGCAACGGTTAGTACGACCGTAAGTGAAGTGACAACTGTTGGTTCGACACCAGCAGTAACGGTCACAGCAACAGGGCCATTACTTTCGTTCACGGGCCCCAGGATGCCTGTGGGAACTCCCCCACCCAGGGGAAATTTAGTCACGAGGCCTTTTGTCCCCCCAGGATTTATGCCACTCTATGGTATGCCAACTTCTGAAGTGGCTAGCCTGACGAATGCTGCGTCCACTTTTTCAGACCCTTTAGTGAGTGCCTCTTCGCCACTCCAAGGTTCTGGAGTAGGCATGGCGAATAGAAATAGGACCCAACTCTTAGGAGGAACGTCCCAAGTAGCCCATGGCCTTACAAATGCCTCGACAGCAGTCTTGAGGCAACAAATGGACGAAAGCAACCATGATATGGTGCAAATGTTGGCACAGACTTTGAGTACAGTGCTAAACCCTCTAATACAAAACACTACTCAATCGAATCAGCAAGTGACAGCGCAAATGACGCGTTTGGCTGATTTCTTTGGAGTACCCCAACCTATTCGACAGCCCCAAAGGGCGCAAATAAGGGGTAACCAGGGGATATTCTTAGAGGAAGAAACCACCATCAACCAGGTTCAACAGCCTGTCGAAGAAAACCTTAGGGCACGATTGGAGCAACCTGTCGAGGAACCTAGGGTAATAACCCCAGAGGTAAGGTTAGTTAACAGAAACCAAAATGCTGACGAAGTAGTCCAGCATATCCAATACCAAAATACGGGTTTGGAAAATAATCTGGCAACCATGATCGAAAGGATCATGACTCAAAATGGGATGAACATGGGCTTTCGAAGGCCCAACTTTACATCCCCATTGTCAGAATACATGTTACAAACAGACTTACCTCCTAGATGCAAAGTCCCCAAATTTACTAAGTTCTCTGGGGACACGACAGAATCTACTATCGAGCATGTGGCGAGATACTTGATCGAAGCAGGTGACATTTCGAATAACGAAAACCTAAGGATCAAGTACTTCCCAAGTTCTTTAACAAAGAACGCTTTTACTTGGTTTACAACTCTCCCCCCCAATTCGATCCATCATTGGACCCAGTTGGAAAGATTGTTCCATGAACAATTCTACATGGGGCAAACCAAGATAAGCCTGAAAGAATTGGCCAGTGTAAAGAGACGTTTCACTGAACCTATAGACGAATATCTAAACAGGTTTAGGCTGCTCAAGGCGAGATGTTTTACACAAGTGCCAGAACATGAGTTAGTCGAAATAGCCGCAGGCGGTTTAGATTATTCCATTAGGAAGAAGCTAGACACCCAATACCTGAGAGACATGGCCCAACTGGCCGATAGAGTTCGACAGGTAGAACGCCTCAAAGCCGAAAAAGCAAAGGCAACAAAAACTCACAAGAGAGAGAGGATAGCGTATGTTGATATGGATGACGAAGATCCAGAATCCTTCGACGATACTATAACTGTCGAAGAAGGAGAAGTCGATTTAGCGGAATTGAAACAAGGGCCACCATACTCTTGTAAACTGTTAGTCCCCTCAAGTGGGAAAAATCCCATTGGTCCAGAAAGGACCAACGATAGGTTCCCAAAAAAGACTTATAGTTTTGACATCACAAAATGTGATGAAATATTTGACTTGCTTGTTAAAGATGGCCAAATGATAGTACCCCCAGGGGTAAAAGTGCCTCCTCTTGATCAAAGAAAGAAGAGAGGTTTTTGCAAATATCATAATTTTTTGGGCCATAAAACTTCTCAATGTTTTCTTTTCAGGAATCTTGTGCAAGACGCTATCGAAGAAGGGAGGTTGAAGTTTGCTGACAAAACCCCCATGGCTGTCGACTCAAATCCGTTGCAGGCTGAAGCCCACTATGCTGAGCCCTCTGAGGTGAACGTGATAGAAGCAACCAGGAGCCAGTCGAAGAGGCCAGGAATCACAATGGTCGAAGTCTCAAAAGACCATATCAACATGCCAATCTTTGGCAGTTTTTCTGGAAATTTATCCAGGAAGACAATTGAAGCAGTTCAGAAAGCGGTCGAAAGCCCAAAGTTGGAGATCGCTGAAGCACAAAAAACTGGACCAAAACCCAGTTCCCACTTGGCCACAGTTCAAGGCCAGACGGAGAATCTGGAGATACAAATGAAGCAGTTAACTCTTGCCAACAAAGATACAATGAATATCAACATGGTCGAACTTTCTGACCCAAAAGCATCAGAAGAGGCCATGAGGCAAGAACAAGCTAATAAGACTGCCTTCCCTCGGGAAAATGAAAATTTGGCAGATTTTCTACAAAGATGCCAGAAAAAGAAATCAGAGGTGATGCTGTGTCCAAGATGCAGTTCGATCTTTGACAAAAAAGCTGCTGAGCACATTCAAGGCGTAAGAGCAGCGAATAAGAGAAGGGAAAATGTTGATCTTCGACATGACCCCAGAAGAGCCTCCCAAAGAGGTTCAAACCAAGAAAAGAGGCCATTGACTTTTAGGCCTTTAACAAATGTGCCGGTAGATACTTGGTACAAAACCTCTGGTCGAAAAAGGCCAAGTGAGGAGAGATGGCACTCTTTCGACGTGCCAAGGGGTTCCTCTTTGACTCAAAAGAAAGAGCCTCAAGTTGCTGCACCTAAAGTTGCACAAGTGTCAAGCAACTACAAAGGGAAAAATCCCATGTCTCGATCTCAATGGAGGAGATACCAAAGGAGACGAAAAGCTGAAAGGGAGGCTGCCAACGAACCAAAGGCAGAAACCAGTTCGAATGTTCCTCAAAGGAAGCAAAGGAAACCTCTAGAAAGAGAGCCAGTAACCAACAGGCTAGTTTGGCCTAACCAAGGTGAAGTCGAGGACGAAGATGATTCTGAGTCTGATGATACTTTGGACATAATGGTGAATATAGTCTCAGTGCTGCCCAGAGAATTCAACCGACAAGTGGAGGTCGAAGCAAGTGACTGGGAAGTGGAGCAAGAAATGGCCAAACATATGCCAGTGTGCTATTTTGTCATGGACAATGGCACCACTGAGGAACAAAATGGATTCTTTGAACCACCTACAGAGGCGATGAAAAATCACCTCAAGCCTTTATTTATAAGGGCTAAACTCGAAGAAACTACTGTGAATAAAATTTTGGTGGATTGCGGGGCGACCATCAACATTATTCCTCACTCTATGCTAAGGAAAATTGGCAAAAGGGATGAGGACATTAAGCCTCACAACATGGTCCTGTCGAACTATGAGGGCGGCATAGGGACCACTATGGGAGTGATCCAGCTGGATATCAAAGTAGGATCTATCCTTCGACCAACAATGTTTATGGTCATATCGGCCAAACCTAACTACAATCTTTTGTTGGGCCGTGAATGGATTCATGGTGTTGGAGCTGTGCCATCATCAATGCACCAGAGGCTGCTCCTATGGCGTCCAGATGGGATGGTCGAAAACATAGAGGCAGATCAAAGCTACTACCTGGGCGAAGTGAATCACCTGGGTTTGGCAGATTTCGACAAGAACTTGGCTCACATAGGGCCATGTCCAACACCTGACTTCGACATGGCGCCAGCGCCAAACACTTTTTGTTCCCTATACCTGCATCCTGAGCATGGTTTCCAATGGGACAGAGAAGACTTGTCCCACATAGACTTCAGTGGGTTAACTGATATCCAACCAACTGGTTGGGGAAGTGAATTCAGTGATAATGACTGAGTCACAATCTTTGAAGCGAATTTCGGCTTATGTAGCCGAAACTAAGATGATAACGGCTCTCGAAGCCGAAGTGAAGTACATGGCCACACAGGCCAATGATCAACAGTTATCTGCTGCAGGTCCAGGAAAGGATTTCGATCCAAGACCCCCTGATATCATGCCAGAAGAAATGCAGGAACAGAGGCTCGACGCCATCTATGACGATGAGCCTTTGGGCTTCGAAAAGGACCCCTTGGCGAACAACATTAAAATGTTAGTGCAAGATCCTTTAGAAGAAATCAACTTAGGCGAAGGGTCAGAGAAAAGGCCAACTTACATCAGCGGCAAAATTGATCCTGAACTTAGGTTGGAAGTAATCCAATTGTTGAAAGAGTTCAAAGACTGTTTTGCATGGGATTATGACGAAATGCCTGGTCTCGACAGAGGATTGGTAGAGCTTCAGTTGCCAATCAAACCTGGGAAGAAGCCAATCAAGCAAAATCCAAGGCGCTTCGCTCCAGAAATACTGTCGAAGATCAAGACGGAAGTCGAAAGACTGCTGAAATGCAAATTCATACGTGTTACAAGGTATGTCGAATGGATTGCAAACATTGTGCCAGTAATTAAGAAAAATGGTACGTTAAGGGTGTGCATAGATTTCAGAGATTTGAATGCTGCTACACCCAAAGATGAATATCCTATGCCTGTGGCGGAAATGCTAGTCGATTCTGCCGCTGGCTATGAATACCTGAGTATGCTCGATGGTTATTCAGGATATAATCAAATATTCATTGCTGAAGAGGATGTGTCGAAAACAGCTTTTCGATGCCCTGGGGCCTTAGGCACTTACGAATGGGTAGTGATGCCTTTTGGCCTAAAGAACGCTGGGGCAACGTACCAGCGAGCAATGAATACTATCTTCCATGATTTTATTAACACTTTTATGCAAGTATATATTGATGACATTGTTATAAAATCTGTTTCCAGGAAGAATCATATTGACCACCTTCGACAATCATTCGAAAGAATGAGAGAACATGGTCTGAAGATGAACCCTTTAAAGTGTGCATTCTGTGTGAAAGCTGGAGATTTCTTGGGCTTCGTTGTCCACAAGAAAGGAATCGAAATCAACCAGAACAAGACGAAGGCAATTCTGGAAGCGAAAGCGCCATCGAATAAGAAGGAACTGCAATCTCTGTTAGGCAAGATTAATTTCTTAAGGAGATTCATATCTAATCTAAGTGGGAAAGCTCAGGCCTTTTCACCCTTACTTCGACTAAATAAAGAAGGGTTCGAATGGGGGCAAGAGCAACAAGAAGCCTTCGACAAAATCAAAGGGTACCTCACTAAGCCACCTATTTTGGTGCCTCCTTGTAGCAATAGGAGTATGAGATTGTACATAGCTGCATCCGACAAAACTTTGGGAAGCATGTTAGCCCAAGAGGATGAGAATGGAGTCGAAAGACCCATTTACTATCTCAGTAGAGTTTTGAACGATGCAGAAACTAGATATAGTGAAGTTGAAAAATTGTGTCTATGTCTGTATTTCTCTTGTACAAAACTCAAGCAATATATAAAACCAGTTGATGTGTATGTTTCGTCTCATTTTGATGTTTTCAAGTATATGTTGTCGAAACCTATCTTGCACAGTCGAATTGGCAAGTGGGCATTAGCATTAACTGAATACTCCTTGACCTTTATGCCTCTTAAGGCAGTAAAAGGACAAGTGGTTGCAGACTTCATAGTCGACCACTCAATTCAAGTTGAGGATATTAATTATGTGGAGATAGAGCCTTGGAAATTCTACTTCGATGGTTCCAGCCATAAAGATGGAACAGGGGTAGGAGTCTTGATTATTTCTCCAGATAAAATTCCAACAACATTCAAGTACAAAATATCAGGTTCTTGTTCGAACAATGAGGCTGAGTATGAAGCTCTAATTACTGGCCTTGAGATATTGTTGGAATTGGGGGCAACTCGAGTCGAAATAATGGGAGACTCAGAGTTAGTCATTAAGCAAGTCACAAAGGAATATAAATGCATAAGAGAGAATCTCATCATGTACTTTGTGATAGCAAATCGTTTATTGAAAAAATTTGAAACAGTCAACATTTGACACATACCCAGAGTCGAAAATCAAATAGCCAACGACTTGGCACAGATTGCATCTGGGTATAAGATTTCAAAAACGAGATTGCAAAGAGCAATCGAAGTTCGAGAAAAGATAAAAGCAACTTGTCTATCACCAACATACTTGGAATCGACGAGACTAGGATATGCTGATCAAAGTAACTTCGAGATTTCGTTCATAGATAATTTGTCAGAGCAAGATTGGAGGAAACCCATTGTGGACTATCTTCAAAATCCAGGAGCTTTGACAGAACGAAAAACAAAGTACAGGGTGTTGAGTTATGTACTCATGGGTAATGAGTTATTCAAGAAAACGCCTGAAGGGGTATTGCTAAAGTGCTTAAGTGAAACTGAGGCATACATAGCCCTTTCGACTACGCACGCTGGAACATGTGGGGCTCACCAAGCAGGCCATAAGATGAAATGGTTGTTGTTTCGACAAGGACTATATTGGCCCACTATGCTGAAAGATTGTGTTGAGTTCGCCAAAGGTTGTCAAGAGTGTCAAGTCCATACAGGCATCCAACATGTACCAGCAAGCGAACTTCACTCGATAGTGAAGCCTTGGCCCTTTAGAGGATGGGCGTTGGACCTCATTGGAGAGATTCGACCAGCATCATCAAAGAGTCAGAAATACATACTGGTAGGCATTGATTATTTTACTAAGTGGATCGAAGCTATCCCTTTAGTCAATTGAGACCAGGAAAATGTCATTGAATTTATTCAAAAGAACATTATCTTTAGGTATGGAATCCCTGAGACGATAACAACTGATCAAGGATCAGTTTTCACTGGTCGAAAGATGCAGGAATTTGCTCAGGAAACAGGTTTCAAACTCCTAACATCAACGCCTTATTATGCACAGGCAAATGGTCAAGTCGAAGCAGCAAACAAAGTAGTGATTGGCTTGATAAAAAAGCATGTTGGGAAGAAACCAAAGAATTGGCATAAGACGTTAGACCAGATTCTGTGGGCTTTTCGAACGTCCCCAAAAGAAGCCACAGGTACAACACCATATAGGCTAACTTTTGGCCATGATGCAGTGTTGCCAGCAAAAATTTGTCTTCAATCTGCAAGGGTTCAGAGGCATTATGATATTCCCTCTGAAATTTATTGGAACATGATGTTAGACGAACTGGTGGATTTAGACGAAGAGAGATTGCGCGCTCTTGACCTACTCAGGCTTCAGAAGAAAAGAGTAGAAGACTCTTATAATAAAAAGGTAAAACCTAAGGTATTTTTGCCTGAAGAACTAGTTTGGAAGGTAATTCTTCCCATGGATCGAAGGGATCGAAGCATGGGGAAATGGTCACCAAATGGGAAGGACCATTCAGAGTTATCCAAACTTTTTCTGGTGGAGCCTATGAAGTCGAAGAGTTAGGTGAAGATAAAAGGCTCTTGAGAGTAAATGGTAAATATTTGAAAAAATACAAACCTACACTCCAAGAGATAAAAATAAAATAATAAAATAACAAGACTAAATTAACCATAAAAAGCCAAAATGGAAATTTTTTATAAATTTTAGCCAAGATGGCAATGTTGTCGAATATAGATTACAAAATATGGTTACAAAAGCTGAATCAATCAGAAGGGAACAGAGTCTTTGAGTCGAAGGTATTTGATTTGCTGCAGCTCCAATCTTTTCTTGCACCAGGCATTCGCCTGCACAAGCTGGGCAATCTGATCGTCGAAGCCTTGGGCCTTCTCAGCAAATTCCAGGCCTTGTTTGATTTCAGTTTGACTCTCGGTGTCTGGGACGGTCGAAAGAAGTTCCTCCTTGCGTTTAGTGTTGGCATTCTCTCGATCGATGGCATCGACTTCTTCCTGTGTAGATGCTTTTTGCTTCGACAACTCCACAATTCGAGAAGTCGTCTCCGAAACAGCAGTCCATGCAGAAGAGCTTTTGCCATATAACACCTCAAGCTGACTATTAAAGCCCCTTTGGCGCCTATAATCTGCTGAGACTTGATCAATAATGGAGTGTAACTCCATGATCAAGCCTGAAACTTCTGGAGCTACAGCTAACAAGTCGACAGCATTCAAAACATCCCTCAAGTATGATGGAGCAGTGGGGTCCCCCTCCAAAGCCTTCATCAAGTCCTTCTTGAAAAACTGGGCCTTAACCTTCGCTAAAGCTTCATCAAGAGGAGAGGTTTCAGTGGACTTCCCCGACAGGGTAGGAACCTCCTGACTAGCATCGGACGAACTCTTGCTTTCGATGATTGCGTTGAGATAGCTAACAGGGTCAGTTTGTTTCAAGAGTTCTAAGTCCTCTTTCGACCTGTGCTTCGTTGAGGTAACAGCCCTTGCAACAGCATTGTCTTGGGTTTGAGGCTGTTGAGTGTTAGGTGCCTCGACTTGTTTCCCTTCGACTCGGACTGGGGCAGTACCAGCGTCACCTTGGTGCCCTTCGCCAGTGTCACCTTGGTTCTCTTCGCCAGCGGCACCTTGGTTCTCTTCGCCAGCATTGCCATGGTCCCCTTCGTCACGATTCTCTTCTGACAGATCCACCACCTGAACCTCTTTTGGCTGTTGTTCTTCCGTTTGAGGTTCTTCTGCTGGTTTTTCTACCGTCTCAGCATTGGCCTCATTTATTTCAGTATGGGCTTCGTCATTTTCCAAGCCTTTTTCTTGTGGCCTGCTGAGTTCAGCAGACTCCAGTGTTTCAGAGGTCCTTGGCGGTGAGCTTTCAGTGGTGTCCTGAGAAAGGAAAGAAGAAGAATCTTCAGGAATCGAAAGAGACATAGTCGAATGTAGGTATTTACACCTAAGTTACAAAAAGGTCTAAGAGATTACCTGTAAATTAGCTTCAGCCCCAGGGATGGAATTGTCGCTTTCGACAGGCTTATTGAGAAGAACGTTTAGTTCCTCCTCCGTTGGCTCCTCAATGATCACTGGAGGTGGCCTGGGCTTTCTCCCAGCAACCTTTATTCTAATTGTTCGACCCTCAGGAGCAGGAGCAGGAGCGTCCTTCGTCAGCTTTCGCCTTTTTAGAGGAGCAGGGGGAGAATCACCTTCTTCATCGCTCCCAGATTCGACCACCAGTGCTGGCCGTTTCTTGGGCGAAGGTGCCTAAAAAACCAATGGTAATTCGATTCAGCAATTGCATCGAACGTCAAAAATCGAAAGCCAGAAGAAAATAATGAAAGTCTGGTTACCGATACAGAAGGCTTCTTCGAAGGACCTTCCCCTTGTTGGTTGGTTGTGGTCTTCGCCGGCGCTGTAGTCTTCGCCGGCGGTGGAGGTTTTGTTGAGGGGCCTCCTCCCTGTTGGCTTTCTGCAGCCTTCTTGGCTACAGGCTTTCGAACAACTGAAATCAAATAAATAGTTAACAGGCTAGCAGTCGAAAGAGAAAGAGAAAGTAATGTGAGAGGATGAACTTACATTTCTTTATTTTGTCCAACACAAGGACAAAAGATTTCTGAAGCTCATCCACGAAGTCCTGCTCGTCGAAAAACTCCTCAGCGTAATAACTTTTCCACCACTCCTCGAAGGATGTTGAGCAAAGAAAGTTGAGCTGGTAGTCAAACAACGAGAGAACTGTTCGACCAGCATATCTTCCGATATGTTTAGTGGCAGCTTCTTCGGTGTAGTCATTGCAGAAGTACAACATAGACTTCTCTCTTGGAAAAATTGAAGAGGGTAGGGTTTGAATAATACCAAACTGGCGAGATACCAGGTTTGGTTGGTATGCAATCAGACTCAAGTGAGTCTTAGAGCTCCTGAATCGAAGAGGCATGATCCTTGGTGTGAGGAACGCCTCCCACATTGTTGTATGTTCGTCAACTTGAGGACCACTCGACGTCCTTGGATGTGGCCTTGTGAACCATGCCGGGCCTACCTTCCGTCGAGCAAACGGAGCCATAGTCGAAACAAACTCTTTCCTTCGAGCAAACATCAGAACGAAGTTGGTGAAAGTTTGCTGAAGCTCAAGTCCATCTTCCATAGGCGTCAACAGAGCCAGTCTGGTTCCTTCGACGCGTCTGTTCGCTATCTCTGGAGCCTGCTCATTTATTTGAACCTTCTTAGGCAAGAAAGATTCGAAGGTGGCATTGAGCCACAGTTGGAGCAGCCAAAAAGGCCCAGCAAGTAGCAAACTGGCCCTGTTCTCGATAATTTTTAGAAGAGTTACCCCATTACTAATCGAATCATAGAGGCTAGCCAAAATCAATTCTGCCAAACAGATATTTTGGCCATGATGGAGTTGAGTGGCGAGAGTGACCATCTTCTTGGTCACCTGTAAGGACTTCGAGCAAAATACAAAGCGAGTCAGCCATAAGGCTAGAAACGCTATGTGTTCGACATCCGACACAGCATCTGTCGACCTGTCGTGGTAGTGATTGATGAAGGTGGTATAGGTTGGTTTGGTGGCAGAGAATCCAATTTGATCCTCCGACATCTCCTCCGGATCGAAGTAGTCCCCGGTGGGTCGAAGGCCAGTGATAGCGGCCACATCGAAGAGTGTAGGAGTCAACATCCCACAGGGAAGATGGAAAGTAAAGTGGGAGTAGTCCCAGAAAAATAGAGAAGCTATCAACATCTCCGGAGAATAGTTCAAACCTGTCTTCGACAGCATCACCAGGTCGAAAATCCCCATATCTTTCCAGATCGAAGCTTAGCGTTTCTCCATCTTTTCCAGCCAAGCAACGTAATCAGGAGTAAGGCTAGGGCCAGACCTGAAAGCCCTAACACCTTTGTTGAAGAAACGAAGGTCGATTTTCTCTTTAGCAGGTTCTTCATTATCCTCTGCATCTTTCTTGGCGCATGCAACCGGTTTGAGTTTCTCAACTACCGGAAAATAACTCTTGATCTTCATGGCCTCAGCAATACTTGGATACAAGGGGCCAGACATAGCAAAGATCTGGTTGGAATATCCAACCGGGATCATAAGGTGGTGTGAGTAAGCATCAGGTACGGCGATGTCCAAGGGTTCAGGGACCCTTCGTTGGCCCGTAGAAGTTACTATTGGAGCGGTGACGAAAACCTTAGGTTTGACGTTTCCAGATGGTACGGTAGCGCTAGGAGCATTGGAACCAGATGCCATTGTTAATGGTGAGGTTGAAGACGAAGTGAAGAAGGAAAGGGTTTTGCAAAGATGACAAGTTTGTATGAAAATAGAGAAGTCTGAAAGCTAGATGGCGTAAAAAGTCCCACAATGGGGTACTTACTGCTATTTATAGTAGTGGGGGGAAAATCCCCAAAACCGAGGACATTAAATGCCATTTAATGTTGCAGGAGATAGTGGGACACGTGGCCTTCCCCTGTTGTTTTAGCCGTTCTGCAGAAATAGAGGGACGCAGCGTGCGTCCTCGTTTTTGGGAATTGTCATAATGACAAATTCTGAAATGACGTTTGGCACTGCACACCGTACTGAAGTGACGTCTTAGGTACGGATAAATGATGGTTTTCTTGGGATTGCCAGTGGTTGGTAGAAGACAACAAAAAGTGCACAAGTTAATTTGTGACTAAGCGTGAAAAGACAGGTGTCGAATGGCGTTTCAAAGAATGCCTTTTTCTTTCAGAGTCGAAATAAGGCATTCTTGGGGGGCAATTTGTTGGATCCTAAATTCGACACCCTTGTTTTATTAATGTCAGCCATTAAAGCTGAAGGATGTTTTCGACTAGCTAGGTCCGTCGAAATGCCCATCGAAAAATGGCAAGGTACTTAAAAGATTTCTTCCAAGGGAGAAGTTGGTTGCCTTCGACGTCGAGGGAGTCTCTCGTCGAAGATGCTTCTCGACGAAGGTGTTCGATGGTTCAGAGTGGAGCAGTTTGAAATTCAAGCGTTTGGAGGGAAAACGGTTTCCAGCGGTTACCAAGTGCAACGTGTGAAGATCTGGAGCGTCAAACGTTGAGAACGTGCCAAGTGGAGTCATCTCGAAGCAGTGTAACTGCCCGACGGTTACTTGGGATGTTTTAGTATAAATAGTAGTAGTCATGTAGTTTCTCGCGTGTGTTCACAATTCTATACAAAGTCACTCATATAGATTCGAGTACCCAGCGTGTGAGAAAGAATTGTTGAGAAATGTATGTGTGAAACACCAACTTTATTAATCAAAGTCATTTACTCTCCCATAAATTTATTTGCCTTCTTCTTTACTTTCCTGTCGAACCCTTTCATTTAAAGCTTTATTTATTTTACCAAGTCCTTTCTTCATGCAATTTACTTGAAGCCTCTTTATTTTATTGTCATTTAACCAATATCCAATTTAATCAAAACTTCAAAATCAACCTATGTCCTAGGATCAATCTGATCGATCCTGTGAGTAACCAAATAAGTAACCATTTGGAGGATCAGCGGTTGTTTACCAAATACCAAGGTAAACAGATATGTATGCGTATGTCATGATGTATGAGCATGAGATGCTATTGTGACATATCCGAGTCTGGGAAAATAAATCTCTGAGTGCTGCTGGAGAGTGTTGTACCCCAAAATTTTCCCTCTCATTTTATCAACATTTCTCATCACAAGACTCTTGGAACTCAAGATCAAGCTAGGGTTTGCTCTGCTCAAGACATCTCCTTGCACTGTTGACCTGAAATTAGGGTTTGAGTTTGCACATGGATTTTTGGACCTTCAATGCCCAAGTTTACTTTCATACTTCATGTTGGACTCATAAGTTTTCCCATACCAAGTTTCAAGCATTGTATCAAAGTTTTGCCCAGTCAATTAGACAGTTGACCTAGAAATCATCTGTATTGGGGAAAAAGTCAACTGTGGCCAACATACAGTCAAACCTCATGAATTCTAACCCACATCAACATTATGAACTCATATGATCCATTTGATCAATTTTGGACCACAAATCCACAAGAAATTTGATCAGATCACCAAAAGGGCAAAATGGTCATTTTTAGGGTTTTGACTATACAAAGGCAATTTTTGACTGTTTGACCTAGACAATGGCAAATCAAGCTCAACCATGGACTCAAGGACTCAATGATATTATCTTGACCTATTCAACAAGTTCAAAAGATCTCAAATGCATAGGATTGACAGATGAATTTTTCAGTCAATTAATCAAAATTTGATTGTACATTGAAAAGTCAAACTTTGACTTTTTGATCAAAATCAAGTGCCAAGGATCATTTTTCATCAAGATGTGTCAAATTATGAAACTTGTTCATCAAGAAACCCAAAATTACAAATTAGGGTTTGAAATTGAAAATTTTCATAACTTAGAAAATTTCTAAGTTATGAAATTTTCTTAATTTTTCCTAACTTTGCCCCACATTTTCACCATGATGCAAATGGATTCAAACAAAACTTACAACATGAAAGTTGTATTCATCCACAAAGTCTACAATTTTTATTTACAAATTTTTCTCAAAAGAATCTTGGATCTCAAGTTATGATTTTTGAAACAAGAGTCTCTAAAACTTTTAACTTAGAGAAATTTTGCCCTAGTTTAGGCAGGATTTTGACCCATCTTCTTGGCCATTTTTCACATAGTTCCACTTGGAGTCTCAAGTTTCATTTCAAATAAGGATTATACTAATTGTTGCAAGCTTTCCAAATTGTCCAAGAAATCCTCAAACACATTTGTGGTTAGGGAGAATCGAATGCTTGAAGTTGGCAAAAACTCACTTTGTAACCATGGCCAATACATGTTCGTACAAGTTGCAAAATCTGACCAAACTAGCTTTGTACTTGATTACAGGTCTCTAAACCAATTTACACTCAAAAATTGAATGCAAATACATTGTACATTGGTGTTATTCTGATCATTAGAGCTTGGCACAATGAATAATTCCATTTTGGGCATAAAGGTAGCACTTCCATTTACATAAAGCATGCTTTATGTCAAGTTTCATTTCTTGAGCCATACACCAAGCCCTTTGCTGCAAACAAGGCTCCCTAATGTCAGGAAAAGTTCAACAACTTTGTGCAGCTAGGTTACAAGCCAGTACATCCATTACATTGTCAACTCTCACTTTTTGCTTCAAAACCAAGTCATTGTGCCAAAAGGACAGAACTTGAGTATGTGATATAATCAACTTAAGCTAATATTTCAAACAAGTTTTGCACATCCTTGTGAGCTAGAAACACGAGCCATTCAGCCCTCAAACACCCTTGTACACAAAAATCACATTTTCTTGCAAAACAGGGCAGGCCCTGCAGAATCACTTCCATTTCCACATCCACTCGTGCGTTTTGCTTGCAACTTGTTCCAATACCTTCCATTCAACTCACTCAAGCTATCCCAAACCTCCATTGCCAACTGTAACTCCATTTACAGTGTTCACCATTTTTGTTTTGAAGCTTTGCAGGTTGAGTTCTGTAGAGAGATTCAGGCCATTTCAAAACAAACTAAGCATTGGGAAAGGTCTAGGGAACATCAAGTAAGCTCAAAAGAACCTTAGGCCTCACTGAAAATTGTTGCATTGTCCAACTCGAATCCAACTGAAACAGGTTTTTCATCAACTTTTATCTCTCTATTTAGGAACATTTAGCCTTAGGTTTGTGAATGAAAGATGTAGTACTCATTTCCCTGAAACCATACATATGCTCAGTTTCCATTTATATTAAACGTGCTAAGAGAATTTCATCCATGAACATGCTGAAAAAGTTAGGTCAGATTTTAGGGCCAGATAAATTCTCTCTGGTCTTTGAGAGTTAGGATTAATGCTTTGTATGGTTAGATTCATATTTATATTCTCTACAAGTTTGATGTTGTGAGTTTTGGCAAAAGATCACGTTTCCAGGATATTATATTTTGAACCAGGCGCGCACGCGTTTGACAATGGCTGGAGGAAGAAGATGAAGGCTTGGGCTGGGCCTGGCCTTCTTGCTGCCTGCACCCCCATTTTGCTAAATGTACCCCCTGGCCCATTTTCTTGTATTTTGACATTTTTGCATTTTTATTTTCTTTTCTGACTTTGATATTTTATTTTCAAACATAAAAAATGCTCCAAAAATATTTTTATAATTTTTTACATTTATTTGGCATTTTATTTCATTTTTTCTAATATAGAAAACATATTAAATACTTTATATTATTTGTTTAAATTAAAAAATAATGTAAATAATACTTTTATTTTCATTTCTTACTTTTATTCACATTGAAAATATTTTCTTGAATATATTTTATTTTTGTAAATATTTTATTTTATTTTATAATCCTATATATATATATATATATATATATATATATATATATATATATATATATATATATATATATATATATATATATATATATATATATATATATATATATATATATATATATATATATATATATATATATATATATATATATATATATATATATATATATATATATATATATATATATATATATATATATACTTTATTTTATTAAAAAAACATAGAATAAAAATACAAGAATAGTACATTTTTATTTTTATTGTTATTTTATACTAAAAGCACTTTTTTTCAATATATTTTTATTTTTTACATATTAATATATTTTTGTATATAAATAATATAATGTATTATTTTCTTAAAAGAATTAGGGTTTACCCCTTAATTAAATAAAATCAACTTTTTATTTTATTTCTTTACATCTTTTTCACATTAAAAATACTTTACATACATAAACAAATAAAAATTTCTTTTTACATAATACATTTTATTTAACATTTATTTATTTTGTTTATTTAAATAATTGTACATTTAAATATTATGCATTGTAAATTCAATTTGGTTGTAATAACTTAGGATTTAAATTTCTTGCAAAATGATCCCCTATTCAAAATTGTACTTAAATACTTTCAATTATGCCATATTAGAGAATTAGGGTTTGTATGCCAAAATCAAAACCAACAAATAGTTTGACCTAATCAAAGACAAAAATGCATGAAAAAAAACACACACACAACACACACTTGCACCCTTAGGGTTACAATCCATTTGTTGCCTTCAAAAATGGGTCATGGTATGCATGTTAAGTACTTTGGCAAAACAAAAACAAAACAAAGATCATAGTCCCTCGATGACGCTATCTGAGTTGCCTAAACAAAAATGATCAAGTCCCTTAAGAAAATTGCCAAAGATACTTGACACAATTGCTATCATGGTCTATACGATGACCCGCGCCTGTCCCGTTTAACATCCTAACACAAGGTTGTTCATCAAATGTAATGGTGAAACAATACTGTTAAAAGGTTTAAAAACATAATAAAGATCTTTGAGTAAAATAGGGTAGATAGCTCTTAGTTACTTGATCAAAAGCTTGCAAAACATCCTTGCTATCTTCAAACACACTTCACAACACAATTTCAAAACCCTATTTTCAAACATTGAAAAAAACTTTTCAAAAAAGACAAAAACACCTTTGTATACATTCAAACAAGAATCATTACAAAGGTTGCCACAACGATGGTCTCTTTTCAAAACATCTTTTAAAACCACACACAAAGCACCATTTCAAACAATTGAAGAGAACCATTTCAAACAATTGAAGAGAACCATTTCAAACAATTGACAAGCAAAGCAAGTGATCTAAACAAGTAACTAAGAGCCCATGGAAAACCATGGATGAAAAGGGTGCTTATACCTTCCCTTTTCATAATCTACTCCCCGAACCCAAGAAAACATCTCAAAGGTCTTTCCTGTGATTTTTGACCTTTCCTTAGGATAAAATAAAAAGTCAGTGGCGACTCTTGCTAAACCGAAACATTTGCGAACACAAATAAAAATCCCAAGTCAGTTCTCCCACCGTATCACAGAACTGGCGACTCTGTTGGGGACTAACTTTAAAAGTGAAGTAACCTTAAGGCTTAGATCACATTTGCATGCTTATCTTGATTGCTTTGATTGTTTTACATTTGGTTCTCTTGTTTGGGCTTGAAATCCTCTACCCGGATTTGGGAAACATTCATAGGTAAATAGCAATATGTTGTGGAAACTGTGCGGGGTATACCGACATGGTTGAAGCAATAGCTATATTAGTGCGACTTATTTGTGAGTACCGGTAGCCTTTGAGTCAATCAAAGAGAATACGGGGCCGCTGAGTGATGTCATGAAGCACTAATAAACTCTTAGAACCTTACTTGACCATCTTGGCCGTTTTTAGGGGTAGTGAGATGACCGGCTTTGGTGCAGTCCGAAGTTGGTAGATACTCGATACTACACTCATTGAGGGTTATTTTCTTGGAATATTTTGGTCGCCAGTTAAGTGGCTAAACCAAAACAATGAACATAGAAAATAATCCAGTGATATTGAGCTCCTTAGAACCCGGTTACTATTTATAGGACAGGTTTGAGCCAACTAAACTCAAGAGGGTACTAACCTATGAAACCACATGCAAGCCTGAAACTAGAATCTTGTGTGACTTGTTTGTACATGTGCTTGTGCATACATCATGAACATCATAAAACATCATATGCATCCACTAACCATTTCAAGGGTTCAGATCTTCATCTCTGTTCTTGTTTTGTAGGTCATGGAATCTCTTCGCAGGAAAACAATTCAAGTCAACCTTGTGAGAATCCCTCCTCAACTCAAGGAGCTTACTTCCAAGATTCCAGAGAATTCTCTCTTCAGTGAAAGACATGGTAGACTTCTCAACTTGGTCAACTCCAACATTGAAGAAGACATGGTGAAAGTTCATTTCCAGTTCTTTGACCCCCTACACCATTATTTCACATTCCCTGATTACCAACTAGTACCTACTTTGGAGGAATTTTCTCAACTTCTGAGGATTCCTATTCTTCATCAACTACCCTACAACGGTATGGAAAAAGAACCAAAGTCTGAAGATGTTGCTCAAGCATTACACTTGCAACCATCTGATATCAAGGGTCATTGGGAAACCAGGAGTGGTGTCAAGGGTTTCTTGGCAAAGTTTCTATTTGAGAAGGCACAAGACTGCTGGAACTCTCTAGATCTACAAGCTTTTGAAGAGATTGTGGCACTCCTCATCTATGGGTTGGTCTTGTTCCCAAACCCTGATCAGCTTATAGATGTGAATGCTGTCAAGATAATCATATCTCGAAATCCTGTGCCTACATTGCTTGGGGACATCCTACCCTCATTTTACACACGAACAATGAGGAAAAGAGGTGTTCTCATGTGTTGTACTCCTCTTATAGCAAGGTGGTTTATTTCTCACCTTCCACAATCAGTTTTGAAGAATGAGCAGGGTTTAAGGTGGTCACAATGGTTGATGACCCTCACACATTCTGATGTTCATTGGTGTTCTCGGTCCAGAGAAAATGTCATCATCATTGATTGTTGTGGGGAATTCCCTAATGTCCCACTACTTGGCATTAGTGGAGGCATTACCTACAACCCTTGTTTAGCCCTAAGACAGTTTGGATATGCTCGGAGGGATGGCCCTCATGACATGCTGATTCCTGACTTGGTTTTTGACTTCGACAATGATGCGCAAGGACTTCGACAAAGGTTCATCAGAGCTTGGAGGATGCCCAACAAGGTGGATAGTAAGACACTGGGACACAAGAATTCCATCCCCCTTGAGCCTTATCTTAAGTAGGTACGAACCCGCGCCCAGAATCTTATGATGCCATATCCTCACAGTCTCCCTGTGATCAAAGAGCTTGTTATGGAAGGAGAGGTTCCATACACCCTCCTACATCCTGACATGCCGACATCATTGGAAGAATTACAAAAGAGTTGGATCCAACTCAAGAAGAACAGAATACTTTTGAAGCCAGCTTCTATGCCACTGAGAAGAAGGTTTTGGAGCTTACCCGCCGACTTCATGAGGAGGAAACACTCAACACTTACATCGCACCAAAGAGGATGCGCAATGTCTTTTTACATTAAGAATTTTGTAATATTTTTCCCATGGGGCACTTATGTACTAACAAATTTCTTCTTAATATGACGTGTGTTCTTTTTTATTTGCAACAAATTTGAATTTTTTTTGAATCCTTGAATGCATTACATGAATAACATATCATTCATCATATGCATAAACAGGTCTTCACACCAGGTTTCCTTATCTTTCTGTTGTTTATTTCAGCAAGATGAATTTGGAGCAGATGGTTAAGGATCTGAAAGCATAAAACTCTCAATTCCAGCAACTCCTCATGACCTTAGCAAAGGGTCAAGAGGACCTTAAAGCACTATTGGAGAAAGATAAAGAGAAAAAGAAGAAAAGACCTGGTGTAGTCATCATGGGAAGAAGGTTTGAAAGCAATGCTAGAAAAGTTCTCGAATTCCCCTAGACGTCTGATGAAGGGGCTGGTAAAGGAAAAGGAACTGCAATGCCTTCTGAATCTGAAGTTGAAGGAGAAGAAGAGGAAGAGGAAGAAGACGAAGATTACTCCGAACAGCAATATCCCCCGACGGATGTTAAATTTAAAAATCTTGAGGATCGGTTGGCAGCCATGGAGTTGCAAAGGGTACCTGGTTTAGATTTCGAGGAACTAGGGTTGGTCGTTGGGATTGTCATTCCTCCAAAGTTCAAAGTACCTACATTTTCTAAGTATGACGGTCTGTCATGTCCAAAGATGCATCTAAGATCCTACTTCCGAAAAATCCAACCCCACTCATCTGATAAAGATCTTTGGGTCCATTTTTTCCAAGACAGTTTATCGGGCACACAATTGGACTGGTTCTATCAACTCGAGAGATCGGAGGTTCATAACTGGGAAGATTTAGCCGCTGCTTTCTACCAACAATACCAATACAACACTAATTTAGCGCCCACTCGTACTCAACTACAGAGTATGGGTATGGCTTCTAATGAGGGATTTAAGGAGTATGCCCAGAAGTGGCGTGATCTGGCTGGAAGGGTGCAGCCACCATGGTTGGATAGAGAGCTGGTGGACATGTTTTTAGGGACCCTGTCTGGCCCTTTCTTCAATCATTTAATTGGAAGTTCCTCTGCTGGATTCATCGAATTAATTTTGACCGGTGAAAGGGTCGAGGCCGGCATTAAAAGTGGTAAGATTCAGAAAGATGCCTCTGCGTCCACTGCTATTAAGAAGACCTTCCCAGCTAAGAAGGAAGCTTCTGTTGTTTATTCTCAGAAAATCCAAGGAAGAACCGAACACCAACCAACTGTAGGGGCTGTGATGATCCAAAACTCTTCAAATGATCAACCTCGTAGCAATCAGCCAAGATCTAACCAGCAAAGGGTAGAAAGGCCACAACGGCAGTTCACCCGAATCAACATGACACCGGCTCAAGTACTCCATCATTTGCTAAAGTTGAATCTTACCAATTTGAAGGAAGCGCCAAAGAACCCTAATACCTCTTCTCCATATTACCACTCCAATGCAATATGTGCTTACCACTCTGACAGTGTATGGCATGATACCAACAACTGTTGGGCTCTTAAGAACAAAATCCAAGATCTGATTGACGCCAAGGAGGTAGAATTTGATGCGCCCGAAAAGCCAAATGTGATTTCTGCCCCAATGCCCAAGCACGGTCATAATGTTCATGCCGTTATGAAAGACCTTCATGTCACCAATGTTGTTGACCTTTTGACTCCGTTACCAGTGATTAAAGTGAATTTGATGAGAGCCGGGATATTCCCAGGCTGTGGAAAATACTGTTACTTTTGTTTAAACATATGAGCTGACTGCCCACTGTTGAAATCAGGCATCCAACGCCTGATGGATACCCAAGAGATTCTCTTCCAAAAGACTCATGTTGATACCTTCACTCCTGTTACTCCTGCTACTTTTGTTACTTCAACCAATGACATTGCAATAATAACCATCTTCAACAATCTTCCCAAGGCTTGCAAAAGGCCTATCAAGATTACGCCTGATCCTAAATTTGTGCCGTTAAAAATCACCATGTCGGGGCCTGTCCCGTATCAATCTAACAAGACGATACCATGGAACTACGGAGGATAAATCTTCTATCATGGTATCAAACAAATTGAATCAGTCCAAGAGAATTCTGATGATGAAACCCCTGATATAGGGAACATTGCGGGAACAAGCAAGATAACTCGCAGCGGAAGGATTTTCTCTCCGGAGATTGCTCCCCCACGAGCAGTCTTCGGACCCTTGAAAGCTTCTGTGCCTGTCAAACCATCTGTGCAAGGCCCGATAATTGAAGAGTTGGATACTCCTGAAGTTAGACCCTCCGTTGATACTACCAATAAGGGTAAGGGGATACTAGAAGCGCCTGTCAGGATGAAGGCTCAGATCGTGGTAATCCCCGAAACCACCCAGAAAGAGATGGAAGAAATCTTAAAAATAATCAAGAGGAGCGACTACGACGTCGTGGAACAGTTAGGGAAGAACCCTTCCAAAATCTCCATGTTGGCTCTTCTACTCTACTCTGAGGCCCATGCTAAGGCCTTGATCAAATTTTTAAAGATGGCACACGTGCCTCAAGAAACTTCGGCTGACCAGTTTCAAGAGTGTGTGGCCAGCCTTACTGCTGATAATGGTCTTGTTTTTTTCGATGCTGATTTGACCCCTAAAGGAAGGAAGCACAACGACGCGCTGCATGTCTCAGTAGAATGCAGGGGAACCACCCTTGCCCATGTCCTAGTTGATACCGGTTCATCCTTGAATGTGCTACCGAAGAAAGCGTTAAACCGATTGGACTGCGAAGGATTGACCCTCAAACCTAGTAATATCGTGGTTAGGGCCTTTGACGGGTCCAAAAAGGATTGTCCACGGAGAGGTGGATGTCCCTATCAAAGTGGGCACCGAGACCTTCAACTCTACCTTTTATGTGATGGACATCCGTCCTTCATATTCGTGTTTGTTGGGAAGGTCGTGGATCCACTATGCTGGGGAAGTTACCTCCTCTTTACACCAAATGCTAAAGTATCCTGTTCAAGGTAAGATTATAACGGTGCACGGCGAGGAAGAGTACATGATAAGTCACCTCAACTCCTTCCGCTATGTGGAATTGGATGGCGAATTCATAGAAACGCCTTTCCAACATTTTGAGGAAGTTTCTCCTAAGGTCACAGTTGCGAACACAATGGTTGATGTGCCTATCGTTTCCAAGCATATGTCTAGGATGACATCTCTCAAGGATGCGGAGGCTGTAATCAAAGAAGGAAGGAGTATAGTGTGGGGGAAACTGCCTGATTTTCCTCACAAGACGGATAAGTTCGGACTAGGTTTTACTGTTGCTGGCCAGAAAGTTGTGCGTCGCTCTAGGGCTGGAGGACCACCCGTAAAAATCACTCACCATGGAATTAATGCCTTAGAAGATGATGATGAAGAAGACAACTTTGAAGATTGGATCTATCCAACTATCGAAGGAGGATTAAGCAACTGGGAAGCGAAGGACTTTGTTCCCATCACTTTCATCAACCAGTAATTTATCTTTGAACAATTTCCTATTTTGGTCTATAATAACTAAGCAATTTGTACACTATTTTCACCTTATGCCTTTCCCGGGGCATATAGGTCCATTTGTAAGGGCTTGATTTTCTTCATTATCATATGCCATGTTTTAATGAATCATTGGACGTTTTCATCTATAAACTGTTGTGTTCATTTTCTTTCCTTTTGCATCTTGTTTTGTTTAAGGATGGCTATCCCTTTCACACACCCAAACTCACAAAATGCAGGTACCCATCCACTCCGGATTCCATGGGTGACTATTATGCTTTAGCCTTCGGTGACTCTGAAGATTTGGTCAATCATGCTGAGTACGAAGTTGACGAAGACTGTGAAGTGCCAGGAGAGTTAGCCAGACTTTTGCAACAAGAAGAAAGGGCTATCCTGCCCCATGAAGAGTTGCTAGAAACCATCAACTTGGGAACAGAGGAAGACAAGAAAGAGGTTAAGGTGGGTGCCAACCTGGAACCAGGTGTCAAAGAGAGCTTAATGCAGTTGTTGAACGAATATGTTGAGATCTTTGCCTGGTCCTATAAAGACATGCCGGGATTAGACACATATATTGTGGTTCACCGTCTCCCTACAAGAGAAGACTATCCACTGATCAAGCAAAAGGTCCGCCGAATGAGGCCCGGCATGTCTGAGAAGATCAAAGTTGAGGTAATGAAGCAATTCAATGTTGGCTTTCTGGCTATTACTTCCTATCCATAATGGGTTGCTAACATTATGCCCGTGCCTAAAAAGGACGGCAAAGTCAGAATGTGTGTGAACTATCGGGATTTAAACAGGGCTAGCCCTAAAGACGATTTTCCACTGCCATACATCGACATCTTGGTTGACAACACAACTCAACACAAGGTATTTTCCTTCATGGATGGATTCTCGGGATACAGCCAGATCAAAATGGCCCCCGAAAACATGGAGAAAACTACTTTTGTCACGCAATGGGGTACCTTCTGCTACAAAGTGATGCCATTCGGACTGAAGAATGTCGGGGCAACCTATCAGCGCGCCATGGTAGCTTTGTTTCATGATATGATACATCATGAGATCAAAGTCTACGTAGACAACATGATAGCCCGATCACAGACAGAAGAAGAACACCTAGATCATCTGCAAAAGCTGTTTATCATGTCGAAGGAGTATAAGCTCAGACTGAACCCAAGCAAGTGCACTTTTGGAGTCAGGTCTAGTAAACTTTTGGGATTTATTGTCAGCAACAAAGGCATTGAGGTTGATCCAGCTAAGGTCAAAGCTATACAAGAAATGCCTCCCCCCCGCACTGAAAAGGAGGTTAGAGGTTTCTTGGGACGCTTAAACTATATTGCGAGGTTCATCTCTCACCTAACATCTACCTGTGAGCCAATCTTCAAGCTGTTGAAAAAGGATCAGGTAGTTGAATGGAACAATGATTGTCAAGTTGCTTTTGATAAGATCAAGGAGTATTTACTGGAACCTCCTATTTTAATGCCACCCGTCGAAGGAAGGCCGTTAATCATGTATCTGACTGTTTTGGATAACTCAATGGGGTGCGTACTGGGCCAACATGACGAGTCTGGTCGAAAAGAGCATTCCATTTATTACCTTAGCAAAAAGTTTACCGACTGTGTTGACTCATACCACTTTGCTGATTTCCAAGATGGATCTGATCAAGTATATCTTCGAGAAGCCTGCTTTATCTGGAAGAATCGCTAGATGGAAAATGATCCTGACTGAGTATGATATCCAGTATACTACCTAAAAAGCTATAAAGGGGAGCGTACTAGCTGACCATCTAGCTCATCAAGCCGTCGAAGATTACCAATCTATGAGATTCGACTTCCCTGACGAGGACATCATGACATTGGACAACATTGAAGGTAACTGACCGTATGACAGACCTGAACAAGGATCCCGATGGACTCTGTACTTTGATGGTGCTTCAAATGCACTTGGCAACGGTATAGGTGAGGTACTCGTTTCTCCAGAAGGTTTCCATACACCCTTCACTACCCGACTTTGCTTCAGCTGTACTAACAACATGGCTGAATATGAAGCTTGCATCTTTGGTCTCAAGGCTGCTATAGACTTGGGAATCAAATCTTTGGTCGTATTTGGGGACTCGGCTTTGGTTATTAGTCAAATCAAAGGAGAGTGGGACACTAGACATCCTAATATTATCCCATAGAAAGAACATGTCTTGACATTGTTGCCTCATTTCGAGCAGATTACTTTCGAGCACTTCCCGCGAGAGGAAAATCAGCTAGCAGATGCTCTGGCTACAATGTCTTCCATGTTTAAACTCAACTGGGATAACGAGGCTCCGCAAATCACCATCGAGCGAATGGATGAACCTGCACACTATCATGAGATTAATGCCGAAGAAGTAGTGGAATAACCCTGGTTTCATGAAATCAAAAGGTATCTCCAGACTCGAGAATACCCTGAGGGAGCTTCCGTCAATGACAAAAAGTTCTTAAGGAGATTTGTTGCCAAGTTCTTCCTGAGTAATGGCATCCTTTATAAGCGCAGCCATGATTGTGTTCTACTTCGTTGTATGGACAAGGTTGAAGCAGAGTTGATCATGACCTAAATACACAGTGGCACATTTGGCACCCACTTGAGAGGACATACGATGGCTAAGAAGATTCTAAGGGAAGGCTACTACTGGTCTACCATGGAAGCTGATTGTCATCAACATTTCCGTACTTGCCACAAATGTCAAGTCTACGCTGACAAAGTACATATTCCTCATGTTCCTCTCAACGTTTTAAAAGCTCCTTGGACATTAGCAATGTGGGGCATTGACATGATTGGAGAGATCAAGCCTACAACATCCAATGGACATCGCTTCATCCTGGTGTCTATTGATTACTTCACTAAGTGGGTCGAAGCAGCTTCCTACGCCTCTGTTACAAAGAATGTGGTTGCTCGCTTCATCAAGCAGAACCTCATATGCTGGTATGGTATCCCCGACAAGATCATCACGGACAACAGTACAAATTTGAACAACACTATGATCACTGCTCTGTGCGAGCAGTTCAAGATTTATCATCACAATTCATCTCCCTATCGGCCAAAGATGAACGGTGTTGTTGAAGCCGCGAACAAAAATATCAAGAAGATCATTCAAAAGATGACAGTCACCTACAAGGACTGGCATGAGATGTTACAGTTTGCTCTGCACGGATATCGTACCACGGTGCATACTTCAACAGGGGCAACCCCCTTTTCTTTGGTATATGGCATGGAAGCTGTTTTACCGATGGAAGTTCAGATTCCTTCCTTAAGGATTATGAAAGATGCCGGTTTGAGTGAAGACGATTGGATTCAGACCCAGCTTGATCAACTTAATTTGATCGACGAGAAGCAACTTACTGCTGTTTGTCATGGTCAGACGTATCAAAAATGGATGATCAAGGCTTTCAATAAGAAAGTCAGATGTCAGGTGTATCAAGTCGGAGATCTTGTAATCAAGCGGATCATCTTGCCACAAAGTGATCCCATAGGTAAGTGGACTCCTACTTACAAAGGACCATTTATGATCAAGAGCATCTTTTCCGGTGAGGCAATGATTCTGACCACCATGGACGGCAACGACTTGCCGCACCCTGCGAACGCAGACATAGTCAAAAGATACTACGCATAAAACGACCCGACAAGTTGAAAACCCGAAAGGGCGACTTGGGCAAAAATGGGCATCCCGGTGAATCGAAAACCCGAAAGGGCGGTTCAGGCAAAATTAGGGATAAACAAAAAATCTGTACACCCGGAAGTTGAAAACCCGAAAGGGAGACTTGGGCAAAAAGGGGTTTCCCGGTGGATCGAAAACCCGAAAGGGCGGTCCAGGCAAAAGTTAAGGAATTAAAGCGTATGACTATGTCTCGTCGGATCACTTTAAGAACAGTCTCTTCACCAACAAGCTCCAAGCTTCTGATTAATCCAATCATCGACGGACGAAGCAGCGAATGAACAAGATACTCAGAGTTGTGAAGGCTATAGCAGAATGGGAACCCCATGGAATTGTTACACATAGCCATCTTTCTTTTTGTATAAAATTTATCAATTTTTTACGATAACATTCTCTTACTAGGATGTTTGTCTCCTTTGTACAAAGATACTTACAAAAGTTAATACAAAGATACTTCAAAGTGCAGAAATTTGCTTGCCTTTCTTTTCTTTTTACACTTATGTTTTATTTGAAAACATCCAAAGTTTTGTTAAATAGGCATATGCATTTGAATATAATCACTGCTTACAAATAAAATGAAATTGAGAAAGGATAATTACTGATAGGTTGAAGGTGTAGGAAGATATCTTTGTGCTATTCCAGAAGAAATCCCCTACAGTACATCATTCAGATCCTCAACAAAGTTAAAACCTTGAAGTATACATCCCTAACGGAGTTAAATTTCAAGATCCCCAGCAGAACCAGTGTGTTCTAAAATTTATCCCCCAACGGAGTTAAGTTTCAGAATTCCCATCAGAGATAAGTCTCCAAACTCTCAATCCCCAGTGGAGCCCGAAAACCCTGAAATACATCCTCCCCACAGAGTTATTTCCCGGCAGATCGAAGATTCTCGGTCTCATTTCTCCAGCAGAAGCCTCCCAGGTTTTAACTCCCCATTAGAGATTTTCAGAGTTTTCCTTATTTCCCAGGAAAGTCATGAAGAATTCTCATTCCCCGCAGAAGTTATCAAAGCTCTTGTAAATCCCCACCAGTCACCAAGGATTTACAATCCCCAAGCAGTCAGCAGGGATTTCTCATCTTCAACAATCAAAGGTTTTTGAATCCTCAGCATCGGTCGGGAATTTACTTCCTCCGGCAGCAGTCAAAGATTTCATTATCTCCAGTTATCAAGGATTTATTTTCCTCAGCAAGATAGCTACTCAGCTTACATGCACATCCATTACATTCATATATCATAAACATTGATGAAACACAGTTCATTGCATCATACATATCATGCAACATAACTTTGTGTTTTAGCTAACATTTTACCCTTTTTCTGGATAAGATTAAAAAGCTATCATTAACAACTATTCAGAGATTTCAGATATAGTATGGATACACCCCAGACACAGTGGTCATTCTATTACTCATTCGGAATTTCAAGTCAAGATATAGTATGGATACACCCCAGACACGGCGGTTATTCTATTACTCATTCGGAATTTCAAGTTAAAATCTAGTATGGATACGCTCCAGACACGGCGGCCATTCTATCCATCATTCAGATTCAACTAACAACTTCAAGTTCAGATACGCTCCGAACACGGATGCCATTTTGGCCCTTATACTAGAAGTTTGATTCCCCCTAGTGCAGTTGCCACAGAAGTCATTATGTCACTTATTCAGATCCCCGTTACAGTCTCAGATACACTCCAGACATGGAAGTCATTCTGCTACTCATAAAAATCTCAATTTCAGATACAATCCAGATAAACTCTAGACACGACAGTCATTTTGATATTCATTTAAAGTTCAAATACGGTTACAGCTCAGATACGCTCCAGACACGGACACCATTCCCTTTCTCATACGAACCCAGTCTCCAGATACAACTCAGATACGTTCCAAATACGGATACCATTCTAGTGTTCACTCTACTAATTTTCAACAAACAAATCATGGATGGCATCTTTAATCCCATCTCCAGAAAGATTCTATCATCTCCAAATAGCATCTTTAAGCCCATTCCCTCAACAATATTTTGACGAGTGCAAATTTACGGGCACTCTAGTGTCCAATCCTCTTTTACCTTCGAGTCACGAAAGACAAACTCGCCAATCTAACTCTTCAGGTTCAAGAAGATTGAACAGGGGAAACTGTTGTACCCCGAAATTTTCCCTCTAATTTTATCAACATTTCTCATCACAAGACTCTTGGAACTCAAGATCAAGCTAGGGTTTGCTCTACTCAAGACATCTCCTTGCACTATTGACCTGAAATTAGGGTTTGAGTTTGCACAGGGATTTTTGGACCTTCAATTCCCAAGTTGACTTTCATACTTCATGTTGGACTCATAAGTTTGCCCATACCAAGTTTCAAGCCTTGTATCAAATTTTTGCCGAGTCAATTAGACAGTTGACCTAGAAATCAGTTGTATTGGGGAAAAAGTCAATTGTGGCCAACTTACAGTCAAACCTCATGAATTTTGACCCACATCAACATTATGAACTCATATGAGCCATTTGATCAAGTTTGGACCACAAATCCACAAGAAATTTGATCAGATCACCAAAAGGGCAAAATGGTCATTTTTAGGGTTTTGACTGTACAAAGGAAATTTTTGACTGTTTGACCTAGACAATGGCAAATCAAGCTCAACCATGGACTCAAGGACTCAATGACATTATCTTTACCTATTCAACAAGTTCAAAAGATCTCAAATGCATAGGATTGACAGATGAATTTTTCAGT
Organism: Vicia faba; assembly: GCA_948472305.1. Taxonomy (NCBI): domain Eukaryota; kingdom Viridiplantae; phylum Streptophyta; class Magnoliopsida; order Fabales; family Fabaceae; genus Vicia; species Vicia faba. The sequence goes on along the minus strand of OX451735.1, from coordinate 1,552,507,516 downwards.
CAACTAATCAAAATTTGACTGTACACTGAAAAGTCAAACTTTGACTTTTTGATCAAAATCAAGTGCCAAGGATCATTTTTCATCAAGATGTGTCAAATTATGAAACTTGTTCATCAAGAAACCCAAAATTACAAATTAGGGTTTGAAATTGAAAATTTTCATAACTTAGAAAATTTCTAAGTTATGAAATTTTCTTAATTTTTCCTAACTTTGCCCCACATTTTCACCATGATGAAAATGGATTCAAACAAAACTTAAAACATGAAAGTTGTATTCCTCCACAAAGTATACAATTTTTATTCACAAATTTTTCTCAAAAGAATCTTGGATCTCAAGTTATGATTTTTGGAACAAGGGTCTCTAAAACTTTTAACTTAGAGAAATTTTGCCCTAGTTTAGGCAGGATTTTGACCCATCTTCTTGGCCATTTTCACATAGTTCCACTTGGAGTCTCAAGTTTCATTTCAAATATGGATTATACTACTTGTTGCAAGCTTTCCAAATTGTCCAAGAACTCCTCAAACACATTTGTGGTTATGGAGAATCGAATGCTTGAGCTTGGCAAAAACTCACTATCATGTCATCAACATAAACCTCGATCTCTTGGTGAATCATATCATGGAATAAAGCGACCATGGCTCGCTGATAAGTTGCCTCGACATTCTTCAACCCAAAAGGCATCACCTTGTAACAGAAGGTGCCCCAATATGTGACGAAGGTTGTATTCTCCATGTCTTCGGGTGTCATCCTGATCTGATTGTAACCAGAGAAATCGTCCATGAAGGAAAAGAACATGTGATGCACGGTGTTGTCAACCAGAACATCAATGTGGGGGGGGAGTCATCCTTGGGGCTTTCCCTGTTTAAATCTCGGTAGTCCATACACATTCGTACCTTGCCGTCCTTTTTAGGTACCAGGACTATGTTAGCAATCCATTGAGGATAAGAAGTGACAGCTAGGAACCCAATGTTGAACTATTTCATAACCTCTGCTTTGATCTTCTCTGACATTTCAGGGTGCATGCGACGGGGCTTCTGCTTTACTGGAGGGCAATCTTCCTTAGTTGGCAGACGGTGAACCACAATATTCGTGTCTAGTCCCGACATGTCTTCATATGACCAGGCGAAGATCTCAATGTAGTCGTGCAACATTTGTATCAAATGTTGTTTGACACAAAGCTCCAACTTTGCACCTATCTTGACCTCTTTTCTGTTCTCTTCTGTGCCCATATTCACTGTCTCAACTGGCTCTTCATGAGGTTGTATAGCCCTTTCTTCCTGCTGTAACAGTCTGGCAATTTCTCCGGGTACCTCACAATCTTCCTCACCTTCGTCCTCGGCTTGGATGATTGGATTTTCAAAGTCATAACCGGTAATAGAAAAATTGTTATCAATGGGATCCATAGTGGATATGGATCTGCAGTTTGATATGTGGGTGTGTGTAAGAGCATAGTTGTATAGACAAAGTAAAATGAAGAAAAGAAAAACAGAGAGCATAAAATTTGTATGCATAAACGTCAAGTGCTTTATTAATGCCATATGAAAATGAAACATGATAGCCCTCACAAATGACCATTGTGCCCCGGGTAAGACACATGGCCATAGAGTTTATATTGTTTATTACATATCCAAAAAACAAGAAAGACAATTACTTATGAATAAAAGTAATTGGTACAAAGTCCTATGTCGTCTAGTTACTGGGTCCACCGTTGGTAGTAGGGAAGATCTTCCTATCCACGTCATACTCATTGTCAGCATCTTCCGTGGCAGAGACAACATCAATAGCATTGATTCCCGAGTTGTGATTGAGCATGGGTGCAGTTACGACGCTGGGAGTTTCTGAAGCATCGAATTCTATCTCATTTTCCTCGATCAGATCCTGTACCTTGTTCTTCAAGGCCCAGTAGTCATTCGTGTCATGCCCCGGAGTCTCAGAATGGTAGGCGTATTGAGCATTTTGATTGTAGCGGGGAGAGGCAGTATTGGGATTCTTCGGAGCTTCCCTTAGAGTTTCCAGATTGGATTTCAACAATTATGGAAAAACTTGAGACAGAGTCATATTTATCCGGGAAAACTGCCTTACCGGCCTTTCCGCTCTAGGCTAATTATTCCTTTGCTGAGTAGCTGCAGGTTTAGAAATCATAACAGCCTCTACCGTCGGGCGACATTTAATTTTGTTCTCGTTCCTTTGGCTATAAGTGGAATTGACTTCCTTCTTTCCAGTAAATGGCTTCCTTACTGTACTAGAGGATGTATCCTTTTGGATCTTACCACTCCTAATTCCAGCTTCCACTCTTTTTCCAGTCAAGATCAATTCAGTGAAGCCGACTGAGGAGCTTCCAATCAGTTGATTGAAAAACAGACTAGACAGGGTACCCAGAAACATATCCACTAGCTCCCTATCAGACAGGGGGGTTTGACTCTTCTTGCTAAGTCCCTCCACTTTTGAGCATAGTCTTTAAAGCCCTCGCTCAAACCCATAGACATGCTTTGGAGTTGTGTACGGGTGCGAGCAAGCTCTTCATTATACTGATACTTCTTGTAGAAAGTAGCAACCAGGTCTTCCCAATTACGGAGTTGGCCCTTTCCAGCTGGTAGAACCATTCTAGTTGAGTTCCAGACAGACTATCCTAAAAGAAGTGGACCCATAAGTCCTTGTCAGCAGTGTGAGGATGTATCTTCCTCATATAAGATCGGAGGTGCATCTTGGGAAATGAAACCCCATCATATTTGGAGAATACTGGCACCTTGAACTTTTGTGGGATGACAACCCCAGAAACCAAACCCAGTTCTTCAAAATCTAGACCTGGTACCTTCTGGACCTCCATTGCATTTAAACGATCCTCTAGTTGTTTGTATTTTTCATCAGCAGGAGGATATTGTTCCTCATCATAGTCAGATTCATCATCAGATTCTTTTGGACTGGAGTCTTCCTATCTTGTTTCCTCCTCTCGATTGTTTCCTTCCTTTGATAAAGTTATCAGTTCAGAGGCTCGCTGCACTGGTCCTCTAATCCTTCTTCCCAAGTTCACCACACCAGCTGGTTTTCTTGGCTTCTTCTTTTCTTTAACAATCAGGGCTTTCAGTTCTTCTTGCCCCTTGGTCAGAGCCATGATCATCTATTGAAACTGGGCATTCTGAGTTTGCAGATCCTGCACTGTTTGTTCTAGAGTCGTTGCTGAAATAAACAACGAAGAGGATGAGAAACCTACTATGAAACCTGCTTATGCAATGATATGTATGGTATATGTATGCAATGTTTTCAAGGATATCGCGGGGTAAACAAGAAAATGTCAGAATTTGCTACTTTGATTGAAGAACTTCGTATTATTGAGTGTCCTTCTACGAGAGTCAAGCTCACCATATCAAGTGGGTCATAGCCCCTGACTCAAGTTGTTGAGTTTTGATCTTTTTACGATATTGGCTAGAGGAAAATAAATCCCCTTTGCCCCTTGCTAGACGTCTGATTTACCATAACCTGCATCACAAACCCTTGAGATCCTTGAAATGGTTAAGGAAATTACGTGGCATGATGTTATGATGTGTATGATTATGCTATGAAATCACATATATAGCAAGCAACAAGCAAATCACACCAAAACCTTAGGTTTAAGGCTTGCATGGGTTTTAAGGTAGTACTCTCTTGAAGGTGGATTGGTTCAACTTATCCTATAAATAGTAACCGGGTTCTAAGGGATCTCAATATCATTGATCTTTCCCATAAGTTTCGTTTGATAGGCGACTGACTCGCCATCAAACAAAACTCAAGAGTAAAATCTCAATGAGTGTAGCATCTAGTATCTGTCGACCTTGGGAATACACCAAAGACGGCCATCTCACTACGTCCTAATGACCAAGTCGTTCATTTAAAGGTTCTAAGGTCAGTTGACGCTTCATGACACCACACAGCGGCCCCATATTCTCCTTGATTAACTCAAGGGCTATCAGTACCAACCAAAGTGTCGCATCAACATAACCATCGCTTCAACCGTGTTGGTATATCCCGCACAGTTTCCACGATGTATTTCTACTTACCTAAAAGGTTTCCCCAGATCCAGGTGTAGGATCTATAGTAACCTCAAACAGTACCCTTAAAAATAAAGTAAACAAACAATCAAAGAAGCAAAATGATCTAGGCTATAAGGTAAACCCCACTTTATAATATATTCCCCAGTATAGTCGACAGTTTTGTGATATGGTGGCAGAACCGACTGTTATATACTGGTTTTGCATTTGTATTTGCAAATGTTGTGGTAAGCAAGAGTCACCACCGAATTTTCTTTTATCCAACAAAGGAAAGGGTGAAAAGAACAGAAAAAGACCTTTTTCGAGAATTTTCTAAGAAAGGGGGGTAGATTATGGAAAGGGAAGGTATTAACACCCTTTCCATCTGTGGTTTTCCACTGGCTCTTAGGTACTTGCTCATTTTTGAAAACAGTTTATGTTTATGTGTTTTGAAAGTTTTTGTTTGCTTTATGGTAACTCTTGTATCAGTCCTCAAGAGTGTGATAATGCGTTTTTGAAAATATTTTTTTGAAAGTGTGTAAGTGTAAAAATTTCAGGTTTGAGCAAGTACTTAAGAACAATCTACCTACTCGAAAAAGGATGTTCTTTTCCTCCTTTCCTTTAGATAGTGCTATCCTACTATTAGTGAGTAGGTAGCCCTATCGTCGGATGTTGAGGGACAATCGAAGGGACGTTTTACAATCACGAAGGCAACTTGTGGAGACACTTTAGCAATTTTCTTTTAGGGACTAGATCATTTACCAAAAGGCAACTGTAGGGTCATAGAGGGACTATGATCTTTTTTTATTTGTGGGTCTTTACTTAAACGTTCCTGCCTCGTGACTGTTTTATTTAAAGGCAACCAAAGTGAAAGATACCTTAGAGGTGCGCATGTACAAGTGTGTTGAGATTCAGTTATTTATCTTGCATTATTAAGTTTTCTAACGTTTTAATTTTTAGTCTTATCATGCACGCCTAGTTACTAACAGTTAATATTTACAGAAATTTAAAGTGCGAAAATTTAAATCCTAGGCTATTACAATGCTTTGGGACAATTACATAAAAAATGCAAGAAAATAAAATACATAATTTTAAATCTAGACTATTACATCCCATAATTAGTTACATTTTTTATATAAAATACGAGAACAATAATAACGCGCGCGAAATAAAAATTACGTCTAAAAATCCTAAGAAAAATTCTAAGTAAACAAGAAAAATCTTTTCGGTTTTATTTTTATTTATTTCAAGAAAAATAATTAAACTAAATCTAAATTTAATTTAAGAAAATAAATATTGAATGAAATTAATCTAATTCTAATATTTTGGCATTTTTTATTAAGAAAACATTTGAAACATAAATTAAATCCTAAATTCTAGTTCATTTTAAAATAAGAAAGTAGTTAAAATTTAATTAATTAATTAATTAAAGCAATTCATTATTTTAATTTTAAAAAAAGTCTAAGCCTGATTTTTTTTGTGAGTTTTTTTTAATTATTTGCTTAATTAAGTAAAGAAGATAAAAGAAATTAAAACATTACAAAAAAAAACTAGATGGGCCTGAGATAGTAAAGAAATGGGGGTGTGGTTGTTGAATTCGCTGGCCCATGAAAGGAGAGGCCCAGATTTTCTTTTGGATCCAATGTGGATTGGTCTTGATGGCACATGGTGAGCCTGCAGATGGAGTGCGCTAGATCTGATCAGATGGACATCTTATGGCACATGTCTGATGGTATATAATGCACATCTAGCTACGAGGAGCACCGAATCTGCATGAAACAAGTTAGAAAATATAAAAATGGAGCTTACTGAGGTGTTTTGTGATGTTTTAGGACTTGGTAATGATTGCAAAAGCTTCAGGGAGCCTCCAGGCTGGAACCTAAAACGCGAATTTTACAACTTTGATATTTTTTGCAAAATTTGTAGAACTTTTCCAGGCTGTATATCATGTGTTGAAGCTTGCTAATATGTCCTTTATATAGAGAGGAGGGAGGAGAAAAGAGAACAAAGGTAATAACAACCATAAACATGTATTTTTAAAGCCATGAATGATGTTTTGTAACTTTTCCAAAGACATGGAATCTTGTCCTTTTTGAATTTGAATGAATGTGGACATTGTTTGCACAAAATTTGATGGGTCTAGGCTTTCCAAAACATCAACCAAAAGCTCAAAGCCCATTTCCAATTATTTTATACATTTTATTTTATATTTATTTGAAATAAATTAAAATAATTATGAATAAAATAGTTAGAAAATCCAAGGCATGGCAATAATAATTTTAGAGGTCCTCTATAAACTTAGGAAGATGCTTGAAGTCCAAGAAATTGAGCCGTTGCCTTAAAATTCAAATTTGCTCAATGCATAATTCTTAAAAATTCCCAAATTTTCCCAACTTGGAAAAGCCATAACTTGCTCAATTTTTATATCATGATGATGATCTTGGACTTTTTGGAAATCCCAAGATATCTACTTCAATCCCTCTTTTGATCAATTTTGCATTTGAAGATTTTATCTTGATGTTAAAGGTCTCTGCAAAAAGTGGCTTTTATTGACTTTCTAAAAATGACTTGTAATGTATGAACTTGTATCTTTCAAATGGTGCATTTATTGGACTTGATGTCTGAAGCAAAGTTGTAGGTAATAAGACTCTATTCAATATGAGCTTTGGTTGGGGGGAAATGGATGAAGTATGTGAAAGTTATGTCTGGTCAACATTTGGTTGACTTTTCCTATAGAAACCCTAATTAGCAATTCTTCACTTTTGATGAATTAGGAGCATTTCTTGAGGAATCATGATCAACCCTTTATAAAATGATGTATATCACTTCAAAATGTTTATGTTGACCAAAAAAATATGAAGTTTGACTGTATTTGGGCCACAGTTGACTTTTGACCTAATACAGTTGATTCCCAAGCATTTGAGCGATTGACTGAGCAAACTTGTAGTGCAAGGCATGAAATTTATCATGGACAAACTTGAAGGAAAACTAGGACCATGGAAAACATTTGAGACCATTGGAGCTCAACCATCTTGATGAAAATTGAAACCCTGGTTGGGGGTTCATTGCCTTAGAAGGAGAATTATTTGGTCAATTCTTGGTCAACCTTGAGCCATTGAGAACCACTAGGAGTATGTCTTGTGTGAAAATGGGAGGGGAAATTTTGGGGTACAACAGAAAGACTAATAATCAAACGCTAGCAAACTTCACAAAAAGACAAAAATAGCTTAAACATAATACACTTGCACATATACACCTTTAGGGTACTCCAATTTGGTTGCCTTCGGAAATAAAATAATCATGCCCCTCGAGACAGGGACTGTAATACGGGGGCCAGAACCGGGATCGTGGTTTCCCTTATTTTGTTAAGGAAATTTTGCTGGTTGGTGTTTTGCGTTCTTTTCCGCAAAATGTCGTGGTAAGCAAGAGTCGCCACCGACTTTTATTTTATCCAACAAGGAAAGGAAAAAATTACAGAAAAATTCCTTTTTTGAGATATTTCTGAGTACGGGTAGATTATAGAAAGGGAAGGTATTAGCACCCTTTCTATCCATAGTTATCTACGGGCTCTTAGGTACTTGCTCATCGTTTTCAAAATTGTTTTCTTTGTGTTTGTGGGTTTTGAAAAGTTTTTATTTTAACTTCGATTTAACTCTTGCTTTTGTCTTCAAGAGTGTAATGAAGTGTTTTTGAAAACTTTATTTGTAAAGGAGTGTAAGTGTGAAAAATTTGTTTGGGATGAGCAAGTACTTAAAAGCTAATCTACCTACTCGAAAAAAGAATCGTTCTATGTTCGTTTCCTTTAGACAATGCTATCCAACTATTAGTGAGTAGGTAGCACCGCCGTTGGAGTTTCGAGGGTCAATTCGAAAGGGATGTACGGTCACTAAAGCAATGTTAGGACGTCTTAGTAGTAACCCTAATGTCTTAGATCATTTATCTGAGGCAACAATATCTGAGGCAACCTTTTCGAGGCAACTTAATCTTTGGACAAAAGGAAGACCACTAAAGCATCATATACTCAATGACCATTTACAGAAGGCAACCAAGTGGGAGTGTACCCTAAGAGTGCGCAAGTGCGAATGATTCAGTTTCAGTTTATTTATCTTTGCACATTTAGGGTGATCTAACTGTTTTAAATTTAGTCATACATTCTTGTCATGCAAACCCTAATTATTCATACATCTAACAGTTAATAATTTGCAGAATTTAAAATGCGGAAATTAAAACTACGCTATTACAAGGCTTCGGGTATTTACATAGCCAAAAATAAACCCTTTGAAAATAAATGCGATAAATGTAAAAGTCCTAATTAAAATTATTACAAACTGTGAGCAGATACGATAATTGGATAAAAATAATAACAAAGCGCGCGATGACAAATTAGATCGAATGTGAAATTAGGGTTTTGACCCTTTTATCCTAATTAAAAGAGAAAATTGCTTTTTTGTTGTTTTTAATAAAAGAAATGAGTTTTCTAAATTAAATGTGAAATTAATTAGTTATTAAATTAATTAATGAAAATAATTAAATGACATATTTTTGTTTTTTTTTTGTTATTTTAGGAAAGAAATAAAATAATTAAGTTAGTGCTAAACCTATTTATTCTAATTGATTAATTATTTGCAAAAAATAAATTAAAGTTATCTAATTTAATCAAACCTAATTTAATTAATTAATTTATTGCAAAAAAAAGTACCTAAATCTAATTGGTGACAAATAATATTTTTTGTGATTTTTTTTATAAAAAGAAAATTATTTTTGGTTAGTAAATAAATAGTAAATAATTTAAATGAAATATAAAAAAAAATAAAAGGATAGAGAATTGGGCTTGAGAATGGGGGTGCCGATAGCAATTTCTGGGCCCATTAGTGCTGGAGTCTGTTTGACCTTTGTGATCATGTGCATACGCGTTGACCATGGCTTATGATGCACTTTCAGTGGTTGCCATCAGATTTGGCCATCTGGCCATCTGGCATACCAGATCTTGATGGAGTATGATGGCCATTAGGCTTGTACGCGCATTGGATTGCCTGCAAGAAAATATGAAATTAACAAATGTTGGAGGCAGGGATCGAACCCCTGACCTCCAGCCTTCCAATGCCTTAAGCGCTTCCTGGCTACCACTGTGCCATATGTTTTTATTGTTATAATATTACAAAACAATGATAATATATAAAACAAATAAAATAATGAGAAATTCTGCGCAAAATTCAAATGAGCGAATGATGGCTGGCCACGTATTTGTCTTTCTCCCTGCACCGTGGCTAAAAGTGGAGAACCTATACCTAGGGACAAATGTTCATTGCTACGGACCTGTGTTTTTTCAAAATCTTCCACAGGTCATGGAAATAACATCTAATTCCATGGTTGTGTTTGTCCCGTCCTCCTGAATGTGATAGTACCCTTCATCAAGGTTAATTGTCCATGTAATCAAAAACCCTAAAACAAACTCCAAAACCCTAACAATGGTGAATTTCGCTACAGGCCATATAAATGCAATTGAATGATGCAAAAAGCTTGCAAATGTCTCATAGATCAACAATATGCAATTAATTCACGTTAACAATGCTTATATTATGAGTTACGAATTCAAGAACAGGGGTATGTCGTGATGGACTTACAATGCGTTTTGGGACTGGAATGGACTTGTTCTTGATTGCTTTAGCTTGTTGAGAGTCCCAGGAGTCGATTGGGATCGTTCAAAGGTCTTGAGGATGCCTCTAAGTGCAAATTCGATCTCACACTTTTCTTGCTTTTTTCCAAATCAGGTTCTTGCTCTTGCACTTGTTTCTAACCTCTTTTTAGGTCTGCACGCACTCTATATGTACCAAACAATGCATTAGGGTTGATAACTGCATCCATATCTTCCTCCTTCAATGATTTTTGATTTGATTTGATACCCTTTTAAAACTTTCCAAAATTGATCCAAATCCAATCTTTTTGTGCATACATGCCTTGATACGAGTTTGAATGGCTTGCTAGCTGTAATTGGAACCTGAAACAATCACCAAATCTTTTGTTTTCAATGTTTTTGATTTTATATGATTTATTTTGATTTAAATTTAATTAATTCAAATAAAAATCAAAATAAATAATAAAAGTAGGATATGGACAAGTGGCAAAGGCTAGAGCTCGTGGGCTATGTTTCCAACTCAAAACAAGTGAAAAAGATTGGGCCCATTTGGCAAAATTTGAAGTTTTAGGGATAGTTGACTTTTGGCAATTTTGCAAAAAAGGTCAACTTCACCAATGCATAACTTCCTCAATTTTGACTCTTTGGAGGTGTTCTTTGACTTTTTAGAAATCTTGAGATGTCCTATAATCAACCCTTTTGGTCTAATCTCCATTTGATATTCCATGCTCATGTATGAAGCTTTGACAAAAAAGGTGTTTTTGTTGACTTTTCAAAATGACCTATAATGTCCAAATTCATAACTTCTTGTGTGTGCATATTTTGAACTTGGGAGATGAATATGGATTATAGGGAATTTCATCCTCTTCAAAAGGAGATTTGGATGGGTCATTTCTCATAAAGTATGAGAAAGTTATGCTTGGTCAAAGTTGAGTTGACTTTTCCTACAAAACCCTAATTTAGCAACTTTTGAGTCTTGATGAATTATGAGCAATCCTTGATAAATCATGATCAACCCTTGATTAAATGATGAAATATACTTCAAAATGAGGATGTTGACCAAAAATATTGAAGTTTGACTGTATGTAGGTCACAGTTGACTTTTGCCCTAGCACAGTCGATTTTTAGGCCTTTGAGCAATTGACTGAGCAAACTTCCTCTGTAGGGCTTGAAACTTGACATGGATGATCCTGAGAACATATTAGGACATTGGTGAGCATTTGGGATCACTTGGACTCAAGTATCCTGATGCAACATGAAACCCTACTTTGAAGTAGACTGCCTTAGGAGAGAGCTTGTCTGGCCAACCCTTGGACTACCTTGAGCAATTTGAGTATCATTCTTGAAATGTTTTGAGAAATATGGGAGAGAAAATTTTGGGGTACAACAGCTGCCCCTGTTCAATCTTCTTAAACCTGAGGATGTAGATTGGCTTTCGTGCCTTTCATGATCCGAAGGTGGAAGAGGATTGAACAGTAAAGTGCCCAGAAATTTGCACTCGCATGAAGTGATATTTGTCTTGTGATGTCGGGAATGGGCTTACGGATGACATTTTGAAATTTCTGACGAGAGGATGGGCTTAAAGATTCCATCTGAAGGAGTGTCGATCGCGTAAGAGATTCCTTAGCGAGAGCTTGCATACCTGTCGTTGAGGAAGATTCCGCTGGGGAAGGCTGGTCGTAATCCAGGCTTTACAGACTTACTGGGGAGATGAGATTAAACTTGCTATCCTGTTGTAATCCAGGCTTTTCCATTTCTCGATTCTTATCTGGTTGTGTTGTACCCCAAAATTTGCCCTCCCATATTCTTCAAGATTTGTCAAGATCAAGCTTCAAAATCTCCCAAGGGTTGCACAGTCCAATGGCCTCCTAATAGTCAAAAATTAGGGTTTTGGTTCTGACAAAGAAATTGAAGTTTACAAGGGTCCAAACAAGTCCCACATGCCTACATACATTGTCAATCATTCGCATGCCAAGTTTCAAGACTCATAGCATCAAATTGCACAGTCAAAAACCCTAATTGCTTCACAGTCAACTGCAGGGGCAAAATGGTCATTTGACAGTCAAAAGTCAAAATTTTTGGTCAACATCTTATTTTGAAGCCACAAACATCATTTGATCAATTCTTGATCATGATTCTCAAGGCATGGCTCAAAAAGTCTCAAGATGCAAAAGTTTCTATTTTTGGACAGGTGAAAAAGTCAACTGCAAATTGACCAAGGCATAACTTCCACATGGTTTATCAGAAAAATTCCATCCAAAGCTCATTTTGAATAGAATGACATTTCCTACAACTCATCTTCACACTTCAAGTCCAAGAAATGCTCTCACAAAAAGTTATCAATCTCAACATTATAGGTCATTTTCAAAAGTCAACAAAAAGGCACTTTAAGTGAAAGACCATATCTTGATATTGGTAAATCAAAATGACATGGGACCAAATGCATGGGTTAGAGGACTTCAAGACCTTTCCAAAATGTCCAAGAACATGATCAAAGCTTAAACATTGAGCAAGATATGCCTTGTGGAAGTTGGGAAATTTTTGGGAATTTTGAAAAGTCAACTTTGCTCCAAATGCCTCAAAATTGCTAATGGGCCTCAATTTCTTCCATGAATCATTACCCAAAGGCTATGCACGACCCATTGACATCCAAGGGAGTTATTTTATCATTTTTGATTAATTATTTGAATTTTTATTATTATTAATTCAATTAATTAAAATTAAATATGAAAAAATAGCAAATCACACCTTTCAAATCTTTTTATGCAGAGATTTCACTCATTATGTGCTCAATATCTCGTGTACCATTCAAAAGGGAAAGAATCTTCCATGATTTGGCATAATTGGTATGAAAAAGATTGAAGAAAAGATATGGAAAATCAAATATTCAAAGTCATAAATGGATGGATTTTGGGCTGGCTTTCTGACCTAATTCTATTCATATACATGTGCATAATTGAAACCTAGGCCATAAGACACAGAAGCTGCGCTGAAAACCAAGGACAACATTGCAACTTTTGACAAAAAATCTCAAAACTGAAAACCTAGCTAGAGCTCGTTTCAAGGCCTAAAAGCTATTCCAAAAGCTTGCTAGGACATCCAGGAAACGATTCCAATCAAAACCAACTCTCCATACTCAAGGAATTGGTAGAACGACATCACCCTGTTCATAAAATTTTGCATATTCGTGTTTGCATTTTCATGCCTTATCAATGTCTTTTAATGTTTGATTTACACTAACATGAACGTCCTGAAGCTATTGGTGTCCTTGAATTGAACTAATACTGCCTGTACAAGATTCCACCATGAACGGTTCTTAGGGTTTCAGAGCTCCAGATTTGGGGCTTTTCACGTCTGGAAAAATTGTCCAACCAAACCTATTCCATTGAAACCAGGACATCCAGACGAATCATATCCACTATTCGCGCCCTTTTTATATTTGCATATGCCCTATTCGCTATTATTTGCAGGTGCCATTTAGTGGGGGTTTAAAACCCCCGCTATCTATTTCTTATTTTCAGGCAAAACGAAGAAGATGATGGCGTGGCTTGAAGTGGTTGGAGGGTTCAAATCCTGGCACGCGTTTTTGTTAAATCCCACTAATGCTTGCTTTCTCTCTCATAATAATCATTGTCCATTAGTTGTACAAAGTAACGCGCCAGTTCAGTTGGTGGATGTGTTGGCATGCAGGTACTGGGACCTGGGTTCGATTCCCAGGTCCCCTTGTATATTTCATAATTTTTACACTAACGTGTTCCAGCGCAGCATGCCCCCAAAAGACTACCATGCAACTCCACATCTATGTTTGCCACCTATGCATAAGGATCAATCCAAAGGCCAAAATGTGGAGACCATCATGCACGTTCAGTCAACCACAAGTATGTGATCCAGGAAAGTCAAAAAAGGCCTTATTCTTGGGCCAAAAATGCTTCAAACACACCTCTCAATTGGGTCAGACACCCCATGGTTTGCATATTTTCATTTTTATTTTAGTTCTCATTTTTATTCTTTTATTTTGTTTTATTGTTTTATTTAATCCACAAAATTAATTTTCACAAATATAAAAATCAGAAATCAAAAAATAAAATATATTTGTTTAATATTTAATTCATTAGTATTTTTGTAAATAAATTTTTAATAATCCATTTAGTAATTTAGGTTTTAAAATTTTAATGTTTTCTTAAATAACTAAAATAGGTAGAAATTAGGTTTTAGCATTTTTATTCTTTTTCTCAATAAATAAATTTTTCTTATTATTATTATTAACTATTAATTATTTTGTAAATAAACATGTAAGTAATTAATTAGGGTAAATTAGGTAAAAACTTAAACATTTTTTCTTTAATAATTAAAAACAATTTAGAACTAGGGTTTTATTTAATTTCTAATTTTAATTAATTCTCTTTATTTCCATTAAATACAAAAAACATAAAAAATAACTTCTTTCCTTTATGGAATAATTAATTAATTTTTAATTCCATTTAATTTCTTTAAAGGGTCCAACGCCCTCGCATATTTGATTCTAATTTCTTTTCGCGCGTTTATTTTTATTTCCCTTTTTAATATTATGTAATTGCCAAAGCCTTGTAATAGTAATTAGGAAATTTATTTATTTTCTGCATTTTATAAAAAAACGGGTCTTTGTTAATTTGGCGATGTATAGACCCGCGCCTTGTAATACCGTAGGACCTTTATTTTCCGCATTTTAATTTCCGCACCTTTAAACTGCTAATCACATGAAAGAATGAATGGCCCAAATAAAATCAAAGCGTAGCTCACCCAATGCATGATCAAGATAAAACATAACTGAAAACGATACACAAATTCACACACCACTCTTAGGGTACGCCTCACTGTTGCCTTGCCCCTCGAAACGTGGTCGTCGAGTATATGACGTTTTAGTAAGCCCTTATGTCCATGAACATGGCATAAGGGTAGCTTCTAAGGTGTCCTACTGTTGCTCTGGTGACCACACTGTCCCTAAACTCGAATTGACCCGAACACCTCCAACGGTGGTGCCACCTATCTCTCAGTGGTGGGATGGCACTACCTTAAGGACATTTACACAGCCTAATTCCTTAGGGTAGGTGGATGACTCATAGATACTTGCTCTATTCAAAAACAAATCAAACTCTTTTCACACCGACACTTTCAAAAAAGCTTTCAAAACAATTTTTCAAACACTTTTGAGGACTGATACAAGAGTCGATCTGAAATCTTTAAACGAAACTTTTTCAAACCCACTCACAATTGAAAACAAACACTTTTGAAAACACAAATTGAGCAAGTATCTAAGAGCCCATGGATAACCATGGATAGAAAGGGTGCTAACACCTTCCCTTTCTATAAATCTACCTCCCGAACCGAGAGATAATCTCATAAGGAATTTTGTTGTGCTTTTGTCCTGTCCATGTCGGAGAAAATAAAAGACGGTGGCGACTCTTGCTTCCGCGACATTTCGTGAACCAGCGTTAAACAGTCAGTTCCAGATCCACCGATCACAGAACTGGCGACTCTGCTGGGGATACTTTATAAAGTGAGGTGTACCTTAGGATAGCTCAGACTTGTGTTTTCAATTGTTGTGTTTGTTTGATTTATATTTGTGGGCACTGCATCGGAGTTACATAGATCCTAACCCGGATCTGGGGATACCCTGTTAGGTAGCATAAGCTGTGAGGGACCTGTCCGGCGTAGACCGACATGGGTGAAGCAGTGGCTACGTTGGTGTGGCACCTTGGTCTGTACCGATATCCCTTGTGTTGCAACGAGGAGAATATGGGTCTTCTGAGGAGTCATTAAGCACCAACCGACCTTAGAACCTTAAATGACCCAACTTGGCCAATAGAACAGTAGCAGTATGCTACGCCCATTGAGGCTAAACTCTCGTGATGGTTCTGGCCGCAAGAAAAGATTGTGATGCTGGAGTTATGACCTATTGAGGGTAGTCAGTGATATTGGGAACCTCTAGAACCCGGTTACTTCTGATAGGACAGGTATGAACCAACAAACTAAAAGAGGGTAATACCTAGACCCCACGCTGGCCTAAACTCTAAGGGCTTGTCTTGTGTGACTTGTGTGCCTTATCATGTTTGCCTTTGTAAATATTTGTGGTGTGCTTTATCATAACATCATGCCATCATGAACATTGCATGCATCCTGCATAAGGACTGACCATTTCAAAGACAAGAGGGTTTCACCTTTACTCTGTTTTGTAGGACATCATGATGCCTATGCGAAGGAATACTATCCGGTTCAACTTTGTTCACCCACCTGAGTTGCTTGAAGAGTTGGTTAGCAGAATTCCAAATACTACTTCCTTCATCCAGAGGCATGGTTCTCTTCTCAGTTTAGTCACGGCAAAGTGGGACCAACAGCTGATGAGTGTCCTGACCCAGTTCTATGACCCTCTGTACCAGTGCTTCACCTTTCAAGACTTCCAGCTGGTCCCTACCCTGGAAGAGTTCTCTGATTTGCTCGGTATCCCTATCTTGGATCAGACCCCCTGCACTGGTTGGGAAAAGACTCTTAGGCTTGAGGAGGTTGCTGCAGCTCTTCCTTGACCCACCAAGAAGTAATGGACAACTGGGTGACTAGAAGCGGAGTTAAGGGTTTCTTGGCCAAGTTTCTGATTGGTAAGGCTAACAATTTCTGGAATGACTTGGACTTTAGTGCGTATGAAGACATCCTGGCTCTCTTAATCTATGGTCTAGTCTTGTTCCCTAATCCTGACAACTTCATTAGCGTAACTACCATAAGGATCTTCATGTCTCGGAATCCTGTGCCCACTCTCTTGGGTGATATCCTGCAACAACTTTATGCTCGTACTGCCCGAAGACGAGGAACCCTGTGGTGTTGTATCCCTTTGTTGGTGAGGTGGTTTATTTCGCACCTCCCTAAGTTCGTGTTGAAGAACAAAGAAGGAAGAGGTTGGGCTCATAGGTTAATGTCTCTCACTGATAAAGACATCATTTGGACTCTCAGAGGTTTGGATGAGTTAGCTGTTATTGATCATTGCGGAGAATACCCCAATGTTCCTCTGATTGGTACCCAAGGAGGAATCTCTTATAATCCATGTCTAGCTCTCCGTCAGTTTGGAAGAGCCAGAAGAGCAGGGCCTCATGAGATGTTGGTGCCTCACCTCAGTTTTGAGTTTCAGGTGGATAGTGACGAGCTGCGTCGTAGGTTCATCAAGGCTTGGGACAGAATTCACAAAGCTGACCCACAAGAGTTGAGACCAAAGACTTCTCTACCTATGGAAGCCTACTACAAATGGGTCCGCATCCGTGCTCAGAAGTTAGGTATGCCGTACGAAGCTGTCAGACCCATCATTCTTGAGTATCCTGACAAAGATGGGGTTCCCCCAACTGTTCTCCCTCCTCAGATACCTACTGATTATGAGACGTTAAAGAGGTCTTGGGCGCAACTGCGAGAAGAACGGGATTCTTATCGGGAAAAGTTCAACGAGCAGGAATTGAAGATCCAGAAGCTGACAAAGCAGTTGGAGAATGAACGAGCTCTGAATGACTACATCCGTACTAAGAAGAGGAGACCCTGGGATCAATGATGAACTTTGGATGTTCTTTTACAGTTTTATTTCCCTTTTTAGTATTTCCATTTTTTATGTAACGCCTAAGGGCAACCTGTTGAACAATTTAAATTTCAAAGTTGAATCTAATGAAGTGTGTTCCTTTTTGTTTACAAAGTTTATTCCCGATTGTCTTTGAAAACATAAATCATACGCATTCCATTCATCATGTGCATAGCAGGTACTCTTCTTTTCAGGTTGCTTACTGTTCTTCGCTGTTTATTTCAGCATCATGAACCCTGAATCATCTACCGAGCAGTCTATCAAGGCCCTTCAGGCGCAGAACGCACAATTTCAAGAGCTGATTATAGGTTTGGCTCAAGGTCAAGAGGAGCTGAAGGCTCTGCTGGTTAAGAAGAAGAAGAAGAAGAGAGTTGTTCTATTCAACACGGGCCGGAGATTTGGTAACACACTGCAGAATGAGGAAGCTGGTTCTTCTGTAGGCAAAGACAGTCCCCAGGGGGGAAGGACTCCAAGTCCGGTGGTCTCTGACAATGAGACTGATTTTAATGAGGAACAGTATCCTCCAGCTGAAGACCGGTACAAGCAGTTGGAAGACTGTCTGAACGCCATGGAAATTCAACAAGTGCCTGGCTTGGATTTCGGAGACTTGGGTTTATCTTCTGGTGTGATCATCCCGCACAAGTTTAAAGCACCATCTTTCACCAAGTATGACGGGGCGTCCTGCCCTAAGCTACACCTCAGATCCTATGTGCGGAAGATTCAGCCGTATACAGTGGACAAGAACTTGTGGATCCACTTCTTCCAGGAGAGTCTTTCAGGGACTCATCTCGAATGGTTCTATCAGCTGGATGGAACCAAGGTTCGTAACTGGGAGGAGTTGGCTACTGCTTTTTACAAGCAGTATCAATATAATGCCGACCTTGCTCCTACACGTACCCAACTCCAGGGTATGTCGCTAGGATCAGGCGAAGGTTTTAAAGAGTATGCGCAGAAGTGGAGGGACCTGGCTGGCAGGGTGCAGCCACCATTAACTGACTGTGAATTGGTAGATATGTTCTTGGGGACCCTATCCGGGCCATTCTTCAATCATCTTATCGGTAATTCATCTGCAGGGTTCACAGACCTTATTCTGACTGGGGAAAGGATAGAGGCTAGTATGAAGTCAGGAAAGATTCAGAAAGGTGCGTCTGCAAGTTCTAAGAAGAAGTCTTTCAAAAAGGAGGCCAGTGTTGTGTATGGACCTAGGAGACAAGACAAACCAGAGCGCCGCCAAACTGTCAACGCGGTGGTGATTGCTAAGCCTGTTGCCGCTCCTCGGCAAGCTAATCAACCAAGGGGTGAGAGACCCAGAAGAGAATTCACTCGGCTGAGTATGACCTTGTCACAAAACTTGCCGCAACTGCTATCAACCAACTTGGTGACCGTCAGAGAGGCTCCGAAGGTTGTGAATACTGCCTCTCCTAAGTATAATCCAAATGCCCGCTGTGCTTATCACTCCGATAGCCCGGGGCATTCTACCGATGACTGCTGGGCCCTGAGAAATAAGGTGCAAGACCTTATTGATGCGAAGGAGATACAATTTGAGGCGCCTGAGAGGCCAAATGTGGTGACTGCTCCTATGCCCCAACATGGAGTAAATGCTGTTGATGAAGATTTGTATGCAGTTTCTGTGAATGATGTGGCTACTCCTCTGTTGACTGTTAAGAGGAACTTGTTGCTGGCCGGTTTATTTCCGGGTTGTAGTGAGGGTTGCCTTTTATGTGCTGTTTCCCTTACTGGTTGTCTGTTGCTGAAGTTAGGCATCCAAAGCCTGATGGATAGCAAGGAGATTTTGTTCAAGAAGACCACTGTTCCTTTTGTTCCTGTGGAAGAAGTATCCGTCGTTACAATTTTCAACAATCCAATCAAGGCTCCCCCGAGGAAGCCAGTTAAAATCATGACTGTTGCACCCATTGTTATTACTGTTCCGGGGCCCCTCCCCTATGAATCTGATAAGGCTGTCCCATGGCACTATGGGGCAGATGTATATGTACTTGGAATAAAGCAAGAGTTCAACACCGGTACCAGCATCAGCAATATCACCGGTCCAGCTAAAGTAACTCGCAGTGGCAGGCTCTTCTCGCCTGACATTGCGCCACCAGCTATTCGAAGACCTCTCATTATAACACCTGCAAGTGCGCCTGTTTCCACTTCTGATCAATTTGCTTCCCCTGCTGCCGAGTCATCTAATACTCGGGGCAAAGGGATTGATGATGAGCCTGCCCGGATGGAGGCACCAAAGTATGTAAATGTTGAAGCCTCCCAGCAAGAGATGGAGGAAATTCTTAAGATAATCAAGAAGAGTGATTTTAATGTTGTTGAACAGCTGGGGCATACCCCCTCCAATATCTATATGCTCTCATTGCTGCTGTGCTCAGAGGCCCACGCCAAGGCCCTGATTTCATTTCTGAAGACGGCCCATGTGCCACAAGAGACATCTGCAGACCAGTTTACTGATTGCGTAGCCAATTTGACAGCCGACAATGGTTTGGGTTTCTCAGATGCTGACCTTACCGCCAAAGGAAAGAACCACAATAATGCCCTACATGTCTCTATAGAATGCAGGGGTACTACTCTTGCTCACGTGTTGGTGGACACCGGTTCTTCCCTGAATGTGTTGCCCAAGAAGGCCTTAGACCGGTTGGATTGTGAGGGCCTGGAGTTGAAACCTAGCAACATCATTGTTCGAGCCTTTGACGGATCGAAGAGGATGGTTCATAGAGAAGTAGACATTCCTATTCGTGTGGGTTCTCAAGTATTTGACTCAACGTTCTATGTGATGGATATTCGTCCATCTTATTCCTGTTTGCTGGGTCGACCTTGGATTCACAAAGCTGGGGCAGTGACCTCCACCCTCCACCAAAAGCTCAAGTACCCCGTCAGAGGGAAGATTGTCACTGTGTAGGGGGAGGAAGAATACATGGTTAGTCATTTGAATTCCTTCTGGTATATTGAGATGGACGGGGAGTTTATTGAAACCCCCTTTCAACATTTTGAAGAGGTACCTCCAACATTGGCAGCGGCAGAAGCAGTATCTGAAGAGAGCTTTCCTTTGAAGATGGCTTCCTTGAAGGACGCCCGGGCTGTAATCAAGAAAGGTGAATGTGCTAACTGGGACAGGCTCCCTGATTTCACTCCTAAAACTGACAAGTTCGGACTGGGTTTTACTGCAGAGGCTCAGAGGGCTGTGCGCAAAGCTAGGATCGGAAGACCTCCTAGGCTCATCACCAATCCAAGAGTGAATGCTATTGGGGATGAAGACGAAGTGGAAGAATCGGAGTTCGATAGCTGGATCTACCCGACGACTGACGGTGGATTGAACAATTGGACCGCAAAATATCATACACCTGTCACTTTTGTTACGCAGTAATGAATTCCTTTGTTTTTGTTATTTGTAATAAACAATGAATTGAAACTTTATGGCCCGGTGTCTTACCCGGGGCACCGTTGGCTTCATTTGTGAGGGCTTATAAATGTCATTTCCATATATCATGAATAAAGACTTTGGACGTTTTTTCGCATTTCAAATATTGTGCTCCCTTTCTTTCTTTCTTTCTTTATATATTGCAAAACAGCTATATTTACACACACTCACCCATACAGGTTTCAATCCACTCTGGATCTCACTGGTAACGACTCTGCTACTGCCAGTTATGACTTCGAAAATCCGATCAACTTAGACGAAGACGAAGGTGAAGATGATTGCGAAGTGCCTGGTGAGCTTGCAAGACTGTTACTCCAGGAAGAGAGGGCAATTCAACCACATGAAGAGCCAGTGGAAACGATAAATCTGGGTACTGAGACAGATAGGAAGGAAGTCAAGGTTGGTGCTAATCTGGAGCTCAGCGTAAAACTGCGGTTGACTCAGATGTTACATGATTATGTGGAGATCTTTGCCTGGTCCTACGAAGACATGCCTGGGTTGGATACCGACATTGTGGTCCATCATTTTCCTACCAAGGAAGACTGCCCTCCGGTTAAGCAAAAGGTCCGCCGTATGCGTCCAGAGATGTCCGAGAAGATCAAAGCTGAGGTTATGAAGCAATTCGATGCCGGGTTTCTTGCAGTGACTTCTTACCCTCAGTGGGTTGCTAATGTGGTGCCGGTACCAAAGAAAGATGGAAAGGTCAGAATGTGTGTCGATTACAGGGATCTGAGCAGGGCCAGCCCCAAGGATGACTTCCCCCTACCTCACATTGACGTTCTGGTTGACAATACTGCTCAGCACAAGGTGTTCTCCTTCATGGATGGTTTTTCAGGTTATAATCAGATCAAGATGGCTCCTGAAGATATGGAAAAGACTACCTTTGTTACTCAGTGGGGCACCTTCTGCTACAAGGTCATGCCATTCGGGTTGAAAAATGCTGGGGTAACCTACCAACGTGCCATGGTTGCTTTATTTCATGACATGATCCATCATGAGATAGAAGTGTATGTCGACGACATGATTGCAAGGTCCCAAACTGAGGAGGAACACCTTGACCATCTGCAGAAACTGTTTGACCGTTTGAAACTGTACAAGCTGAGGTTGAACCCGAACAAGTGCACCTTCGGGGTTAGATCTGGAAAGTTGCTAGGCTTCGTTGTAAGTGATAAGGGTATTCAAGTGGACCATGCTAAGGTTAAAGCCATTCAAGAGATGCCAGTTCCAAAGACAGAGAAAGAAGTCAGAGGCTTTCTAGGTCGTCTGAATTACATTGCTCGATTCATCTCGCACCTAACTGCTACTTGTGAACCAATCTTCAAGCTGCTGAAGAAAGATCAGGTAGTATGTTGGAACGATGAATGTCAGGCCGCCTTTGACAGAATCAAAGAGTATCTCCAAGAACCACCCATCCTTATGCCACCGGTTGAAGGGAGACCTCTGATACTATACCTGACAGCACTTGACAGCTCAATGGGGTGTGTGCTGGGGCAGCATGACGAGTCTGGCCGAAAAGAGCATGCCATTTATTACCTTAGCAAAAAGTTTACCGACTGTGAGACCCGATACTCACTGCTCGAGAAAACTTGCTGCGCTTTGGTATGGGCTGCTCGCCGGCTGAGACAGTATATGCTGACTCACACTACCTTGTTGATTTCAAAGATGGATCCTATAAAATACATATTCGAAAAGCCTGCTCTGTCTGGGAGAATAGCAAGATGGCAAATGATCTTGATGGAATACGACATCCAGTACACGACTCAGAAAGCTATCAAAGGAAGTGTATTGGCAGACCACTTGGCACACCAGGAAGTAGACGACTATCAGTCAATGAACTTCGAGTTTCCGGACGAGAGCATCATGATAGTGACTGATTGTGAAGTACCTGGACCAGATGAAGGACCTGAGGAAGGATCCCGATGGTCTATGCACTTTGACGGAGCCTCCAACGCTTTGGGTAACGGCATCGGTGTTGTGATCATATCCCCTCAAGGCACTCATACTCCACTCACTGCCCGGCTATGTTTCAACTGCACCAAAAACATGGCGGAGTATGAGGCATGCATCATGGGTCTTCAAGATGCGATTGACTTAAGGATCAAGTTTCTGAGTGTCTTCGGAGATTCCGCTCTCGTGATCAATCAGATCAAAGGCGAGTGGGATACGAAACATCCGAACCTTATTCCTTACAAAGAATGTGTGTTGACATTGATCCCCCACTTCACAGAGATAACTTTTGAACATTTCCCAAGAGAGGAGAATCAGTTGGCGGATGCGTTAGCTACGATGTCTTCCATGTTCAAAGTCAAGTGGGACAATGAGGCTCCCCGGGTCATTATCTGGAAATTAGACGAACCGGCATACTATTGTGATCTTGAGGCTGAGGTAGTGACTAAAAAACCTTGGTACCATGAGGTGAAGAGATACTTGGAAGCTCAGGAATACCCTGAAGGTGCATCTGCCAACGATAAGAAGTTTCTGAGAAGGTTCGCAGCAAAGTTCTTCCTCAGCAACAGCATCCTGTACAAGCGAAACCATGATTCGACCTTACTATGTTGTGTGGATAAGACTGAAGCAGAAAGGATCATGGCGGAGCTACACGAAGGTACCTTCGGAACACATTCCAGTGGACATACCATGGCAAAGAAAATCCTTCGGGCATGGTATTTCTGGTCCACAATGGAATCTGATTGTTACCAACATTCTCGGACATGTCACAAATGCCAGATTTATGCAGACAAGGTGCACGTTCCTCCAGTTCCTCTGAATGTCTTGACTGCACCTTGGCCTTTTTCAATGTGGGGCATAGATATGATCAGCGAGATTAAACCTACGGCATCTAACGGACATCGCTTCATCCTAGTGGCGATTGATTACTTTACGAAGTGGGTTGAAGCAGCTTCCTACGCCATAGTAACCAAGAATGTCGTGGCATGGTTCATTCGGCATAACCTGATCTGTCGATACGGTGTCCCGGAAAGGATCATTACGGACAAAGGTACCAATCTTAATAACATGATGATCACTGAGCTCTGCGAGCAATTCAAGATACAACACCACAACTCTTCTCCCTATCGGCCGAAGATGAATAGGGCTGTAGAAGCAGCGAATCAAAATATCAAGAAGATCGTGCAGAAGATGACAGTGACCTATAAAGATTGGCATGAGATGTTACCGTTTGCTCTACATGGGTACCGTACCTCAGCAAGGACGTCAACCGGGGCAACTCCTTTTTCCTTAGTCTACGGCATGGAGGCAGTCTTACCGATTGAAGTGCAGATACCCTCTCTCCGGATAATGAAGGTTGCAGATCTGAGCGAAGATGATTGGATCCAGACACGACTTGATCAATTAAATCTAATCGACGAAAAGAGACTCACTGCTATTTGTCATGGTCAGACGTACCAAAAACGGATGATCAAGGCATTTAACAAGAAAGTCAGACCACAAGAATATCAAGTTGGGGATCTGGTAATCAAATGTATCATCCTTCCTCAGAGTGATCCAAGGCGCAAATGGACCCCTACGTACGAAGGGCCATTTGTGGTTGAACATGTGTTCTCAGGAGGAGCCATGATTCTAACAACCATGGATGGTGACGACCTTCCTCACCCCGCCAATGCAGACATAGTAAAAAGATACTACGCATGATAAAAGACCCGCTAGGTTGACATACCTAGGCAAAAATTAGGGCTTCCCGGCGAACCAAAAGGGTTCGGGCAAAATGAGGGATGAAATGAAAAAAATCTGTACACCCGGCAAGTCAAAAACCTGAAAAGGCGGCTTGGGCAAAAATGGGTATCCCGGTGGACTAAAAACCCGAAAGGGCGGTCCAGGAAAAAGTTAGGGATTAAAGCGTAATACTATGTCTCATTGGATCACCTTGCATCCAGAATCCGGTATCAGACATCAAGTTCAGACGGCATGGATCAGTCAGCTTCATCTTCAACCGAGCAGCAAAGTGATGAGACGCTCGAAGATATAAAGGCGATAGCAGAGTTGAAACCCAGTGGGATTATTCTTTTCACACAGCTGTTTTGTCTTCTTTGTACAAATTATATAAACTCTTTTGTTCGGCGACGTTCTCCTACTAGGACGTCAGCCTCTTGTACATAAACGCCTATTTACAGGCAAATTCAAAAATCAATATAAATTCACTTTTCAGATCAATTGCCAATTGTTTTTCCTTTTTCTGTTTTGTTTTGCGAAGAACGTCCAAGGTTCAATTTGTGATATATGCATTTGACAATAATTGCCAACTTATAAATATTTGCATACGAAACAAAGGATTAATTACAGGTAACATTAGAAACAGGGGCAATAATGAGTGGTCTAAGCGATCTAATTGCTCTGTCCACCAAGGTACCAAGGTAGGTTCAGCCGAAGAACATAACCAAGATCTCTTAACCCCCTAGAGAGTGAGCCAGCAAGTCAATACACTCTCCCCAAGCAGAGTTATCCTATCAACCTCAAGACAGTTGGGTATCCTCCAGCAGATATCAACATTCCTCAGCGGGGTACACAGACATTCTTAACAAGCATCCCCGACAGTCTTGATCTAAGATTGTTCCCCGGCGGTATATCAGGCACTCAGTGGAGCCACTTCCCCAACATATCTCAAAAAATTCCCCATGAGAGTCCAGTCTGAAGATTTCCCCAGGAAAGCTGAATCATCTCCCCAGCAGGAAGCTTATCCCCAGTAGATTCTGGAAGCTTCCCTCCTGCAGAGCATGAACGCGTCTCCCGGCTTTATTCAAAGGTTATTTCCCTACCAGGATATAACTCGGTTATCCTCAGCCAAAAGCCACGGAAAGATCGTCCTCGGCGAAGTCTTCTCATCCCCAACGGAGTCTATTAAAACTTCCAACATAACAACGGTATCCCCAGCGAAGTTATCATCAACATCCCAGCAAAGTACCTCTCTTCCCACAGAGTATTGTTCCGCAGCAAGATCGCTAGAGTAATTTCCCCCCGCAGAGTAATCTATTCGCCAAGTTTATTCCCCAACGGAGTCATCTTCTCCTACCGATATTCTTGCAACCATCACTCCCCAGTGGAAACAAAAGCCCTACATCAGCCCAGGATTCACTTCCCGGCATCCGTCAAGGATTTATTTTCCTAAGACGAGAACATACCTTCATAAACATCGCATTTCCATACATTATAGCATGCATATACGCATCATGAACATATAATCTCATCACGCATGTCATACATCATGACATCGCATACAACTAACGTTTTGTCTTTTTAGGACAAAAGTTAATAAAAAGATAATTACTATCAACGGTCGCAACTAAAAGATCTGATTCCTGTATCTCGCCAGGGTGTATCTGTTGATGATCGATTCCAGATCCGATTCCTGTATCTTGCCAGGGTGCGTCTGAAGAGTTTGAGGATCCGATTCCTGTATCTTGCCAGGGTGTATCTATTGACAACTAGCATTACCAGACCCGATTCCTGTATCTTGCCAGGGTGCGTCTGAAGAGTTTGAGGATCCGATGCCTGTATCTTGCCAGGGTGTATCTGTTGACGACTAACATTACCAGACCCGATTCCTGTATCTTTCCAGGGTGCGTCTGAAGAGTTTGAGGATATGATTCCTGTATCTTGCCAGGGTGTATCTGTTGACGACTAACATTACCAGACCTGATTCCTGTATCTTGCCAGGGTGCGTCTGAAGAGTTTGAGGATTCGATTCCTGTATCTTGCCAGGGTGTATCTATTGACAACTAGCATTACCAGACCCGATTCCTGTATCTTGCCAGGGTGCGTTTGAAGAGTTTGAGGATCCGATTCCTGTATCTTGCCAGGGTGTATCTGTTGACGACTAGCATTACCAGACCCGATTCCTGTATCTTGCAAGGGTGCGTCTGAAGAGTTCGAAGATCCGATTCCTGTATCTTACCAGGGTGTATCTGTTGACGACTAACATTACCAGACCCGATTCCTGTATCTTGCCAGGGTGCGTCTGAAGAGTTTGAGGATCCGATTCCTGTATCTTGCCAGGGTGTATCTATTGACAACTAGCATTACCAGACCCGATTCCTATATCTTGCCAGGGTGCGTCTGAAGAGTTTGAGGATCCGATTCATGTATCTTGCCAGGGTGTATCTGTTGACGACTAACATTACCAGACCCGATTCCTGTATCTTGCCAGGGTGCGTCTAAAGAGTTTGAGGATCTGATTCCTATATCTTACTAGGGTGTATCTGTTGACGACTAACATTACCAGACCCGATTCCTGTATCTTGCCAGGGTGCGTCTGAAGAGTTTGAGGATCCGATTCCTGTATCTTTCCAGGGTGTATCTGTTGACGACTAACATTACCAGACCCGATTCCTGTATCTTGCCAGGGTGCGTCTGAAGAGTTCGAAGATCCGATTCCTGTATCGTACCAGGGTGTATCTGTTGACGACTGTATTCTCCAGACTCGATTCCTGTATCTCGCCATGGCACGTCTGAAGAGTTTAAAGATCTGATTCCTGTATCCAGCCAGGGCGCATCTACACAAATAGTTTGAAGACCAACTCCTGTAACAGGCCAGGTAATCATTTTTCTTTCTCAGGTACGCAAGTTCTCGCTAAGGAATCTCTTACGCGATCGACAATTTCCCGATGGCATCTATAAGCCCATCTTCCTATCCATCAGTCTCCAAATGGCATCTGTAAGCCCATTCCCACCATCATACTGCTAACACTCTACTATGTGAGTGCAAATTTCTGGGCACTCTAGTGTTCAATCATCTTCCACCTTCGGATTACGAAAGGCACGCAAGCCAATCTACATCCTCAGGTCTAAGAAAATTGAACAGGGGAAACTGTTGTACCCCAAAATTTGCCCTCCCATATTCTTCAAGATTTGTCAAGATCAAGCTTCAAAATCTCCCAAGGGTTGCACAGTCCAATGGCCTCCTAACAGTCAAAAATTAGGGTTTTGGTTCTGACAAAGAAATTGAAGTTTCCAAGGGTCCAAACAAGTCCTACATGCCTACATACATTTTCAAGCATCCACATGCCATGTTTCAAGACTCATAGCATCAAATAGCACAGTCAAAAACCCTAATTGCTTCACAGTCAACTGCAGGGGCAAAATGGTCATTTGACAGTCAAAAGTCAAAATTTTTGGTCAACATCTTATTTTGAAGCCACAAACATCATTTGATCAATTCTTGATCATGATTCTCAAGGCATGGCTCAAAAAGTCTCAAGATGCAAAAGTTTCTATTTTTGGACAGTTGAAAAAGTCAACTGCAAATTGACCAAGGCATAACTTCCACATGGTTTATCAGAAAAATTCCATCCAAATCTCATTCTGAAGAGAATGACATTTACTACAACTCATCTTCACACTTCAAGTCCAAGAAATGCTCTCACAAAAAGTTATCAATCTCAACATTATAGGTCATTTTCAAAAGTCAACAAAAAGGCACTTTAAGTCAAAGACCATAACTTGAGATTGGTAAATCAAAATGAAATGGGACCAAAGGCATGGGTTAGAGAACTTCAAGACCTATCCAAAATGTCCAAGAACATGATCAAAGCTTAAAAATTGAGCAAGATATGCCTTGTGGAAGTTGGGAAATTTTTGGGAATTTTGAAAAGTCAACTTTGCTCCAAATGCCTCAAAATTGCTAATGGGCCTCAATTTCTTCCATGAATCATTACCCAAAGGCTATTCACGACCCATTGACATCCAAGGGAGTTATTTTATCATTTTTGATTAATTATTTGAATTTTTATTATTATTAATTCACTTAATTAAAATTAAATATGAAAAAATAGCAAATCACACCTTTCAAATCTTTTTATGCAGAGATTTCACTCATTATTTGCTCAATATCTCGTGTACCATTCAAAAGGGAAAGAATCTTCCATGATTTGGCATAATTGGTATGAAAAAGATTGAAGAAAAGATATGGAAAATCAAATATTCAAAGTCATAAATGGATGGATTTTGGGCTGGCTTTCTGACCTAATTCTATTCATATACATGTGCACAATTGAAACCTAGGCCATAAGACACAGAAGCTGCGCTGAAAACCAAGGACAACATTGCAACTTTTGACAAAAAATCTCAAAACTGAAAACCTAGCTAGAGCTCGTTTCAAGGCCTAAAAGCTATTCCAAAAGCTTGCTAGGACATCCAGGAAACGATTCCAATCAAAACCAACTCTCCATACTCAAGGAATTGCTAGAACGACATCACCCTGTTCATAAAATTTTGCATATTCGTGTTTGCATTTGCATGCCTTATCAATGTCTTTTAATGTTTGATTTACACTAACATGAACGTCCTGAAGCTATTGGTGTCCTTGAATTGAACTAATACTGCCTGTACAAGATTCCACCATGAACGGTTCTTAGGGTTTTAGAGCTCCAGATTTGGGGCTTTTCATGTCTGGAAAAATTGGCCAACCAAACCTATTCCATTGAAACCAGGACATCCAGACGAATCAATTCCACTATTCGCGCCCTTTTTATATTTTCATATGCCATATTCGCTATTATTTGCAGGTGCCATTTAGTGGGGGTTTAAAACCCCCGCTATCTATTTCTTATTTTCAGGCAAAACGAAGAAGATGCTGGCGTGGCTTGATGTGGTTGGAGGGTTCAAATCCTGGCGCGCGTTTTTGTTAAATCCCACTAATGCTTGCTTTCTCTCTCATAATAATCATTGTCCATTAGATGTACAAAGTAACGCGCCAGTTCAGTTGGTGGATGTGTTGGCATGCAGGTACTGGGTCCGGGGTTCGATTCCCAGGTCCCCTTGTATATTTCATAATTTTTACACTAACGTGTTCCAGCGCAGCATGCCCCCAAAAGACTACCATGCAACTCCACATCTATGTTTGCCACCTATGCATAAGGATCAATCCAAAGGCCAAAATATGGAGACCATCATGCACGTTCAGTCAACCACAAGTATGTGATCCAGGAAAGTCAAAAAAGGCCTTATTCTTGGGCCAAAAATGCTTCAAACACACCTCTCAATTGGGTCAGACACCCCATGGTTTGCATATTTTAATTTTTATTTTAATTCTCATTTTTATTCTTTTATTTTGTTTTATTGTTTTATTTAATCCACAAAATTAATTTTCACAAATATAAAAATCATAAATCAAAAAATAAAATATATTTGTTTAATATTTAATTCATTAGTATTTTTGTAAATAAATTTTTAATAATCCATTTAGTAATTTAGGTTTTAAAATTTTAATGTTTTCTTAAATAACTAAAATAGGTAGAAATTAGGTTTTAGCATTTTTATTCTTTTTCTCAATAAATAAAATTTTCTTATTATTATTATTAACTATTAATTATTTTGTAAATAAACATGTAAGTAATTAATTAGGGTAAATTAGGTTAAAACTTAAACATTTTTTCTTTAATAATTAAAAACAATTTAGAACTAGGGTTTTATTTAATTTCTAATTTTAATTAATTCTATTTATTTCCATTAAATACAAAAAACATAAAAAATAACTTCTTTCCTTTATGGAATAATTAATTAATTTTTAATTCCATTTAATTTCTTTAAAGGGTCCAACGCCCTCGCATATTTGATTCTAATTTCTTTTCACGCGTTTATTTTTATTTCCCTTTTTAATATTATGTAATTGCCAAAGCCTTGTAATATTAATTAGGAAATTTATTTATTTTCTGCATTTTATTAAAAAACGGGTCTTTGTTAATTTGACGATGTATAGACCCGCGACATGTAATAGCGTAGGACCTTTATTTTCCGCATTTTAATTTCTGCACCTTTAAACTGCTAATCACATGAAAGAATGAATGGCCCAAATAAAATTAAAGCGTAGCTCACCCAATGCATGATCAAGATAAAACATAACTGAAAACGATACACAAATTCACACACCACTCTTAGGGTACGCCTCACTGTTGCCTTGCCCCTCGAAACGTGGTCGTCGAGTATAGGACGTTTTAGTAAGTCCTTATGTCCATGAACATGGTATAAGGGTAGCTTCTAAGGTGTCCTACTGTTGCTCTGGTTACCACACTGTCCCTAAACTCGAATTGACCCGAACACCTCCAACGGTGGTGCTACCTATCTCTCAATGGTGGGATGGCACTACCTTAAGGACATTTACACAGCCTAATTCCTTAGGGTAGGTGGATGACTCATAGATACTTTCTCTATTCAAAAACAAATCAAACTCTTTTCACACCGACACTTTCAAAAAAGCTTTCAAAACAATTTTTCAAACACCCTTGAGGACTGATACAAGAGTCGATCTGAAATCTTTAAACGAAACTTTTTCAAACCCACTCACAATTGAAAAGCAAACACTTTTGAAAACACAAATTGAGCAAGTATCTAAGAGCCCATGGATAACCATGGATAGAAAGGGTGCTAACACCTTCCCTTTCTATAAATCTACCTCCCGAACCGAGAGATAATCTCATAAGGAATTTTTTTGTGCTTTTATCCTGTCCGTGTTGGAGAAAATAAAAGACGGTGGCGACTCTTGGTTCCGCGACATTTCGCAAACCAGCGTTAAACAGTCAGTTCCAGATCCACCGATCACAGGTTGTAATCTAAGTTTTAGAAGGAATTCAAACGTTATCTGGTCGCATCCGGGCTTTAACTCGAATTTAGGGCATACTGATATCCGGTAGACCCTGATCTTCTTAGTTATTGTCCAAGTAAACTGCTATTTAGTCGACATCCAAACTTCACAGGGTCTTGTACTACTATCTGGTCGTAATCCAGGCTTCAATCCTTTTATCGCTATCTGGTCGTAATCCAGGCTTCGTGGTGTTCTGTACTGCTGTATGGTCGTAATCCAGGCTTCACAATACTTTACTTCTTATCTAGTCGTAATCCAGTCTTCAGAAGAGATCAAATGGCTATCCGGTTGTAATCCGAGCTTCCATTTGGCTTTGGGCCTACTAACATCCGGTCGTAATCTGAGCTTCATAGTATCTGGCCGGGTGAACTGTTGTTTGGTCGTAATCCAAGCTGCACATTATCCCTTATCTGTTATCTGGTTGAAATCCAGTCTTTACAATATTTTACTTCTTGTCTGGTCGTAATCCAGTCTTCAGAAGAGATCAAATGGCTATCTGGTCGTAATCTGAGCTTCCATTTAGCTTTGGGCCTACTAACATCCAGTCTTAATCCGAGCTTCATAGTATCTGGCCGGCTGAACTGTTGTTTGGTCGTAATCCAAGCTGCACAATATCCTTTATCTGTTATCTGGTCGAAATCCAGCCTTCACAATATTTTACTTCTTGTTTGGTCGTAATCCAGTCTTCAGAAGAGATCAAATGGCTATCTGGTCGTAATCCGAGCTTCCATTTGGCTTTGGGCCTACTAACATCCAGTCGTAATCCGAGCATTATAGTATCTGGCCTGGTGAACTATTGTTTGGTCGTAATCCAAGCTGCACAGTATCCTTTATCTGTTATCTGGTTGAAATGCAGCCTTCACAGTGTCTTTAACCGCTATTTGGTCGTAATCCAGGTTTCACAAGAACTTGTATGGTTGTCTGGTCGTAATCCAGGCTTCACAATAACTTGATAAGCTGTTATCCGGTTGTAATCCAGGTTTTAGGGCTTAAATTTTGTGAGTATCTTTCCTGAAAGGTAAAGGTTAGCTGTATGTAATGCATGATATGTATCAAGTGATGATGTTCTCAAAATAAATGAGATTGTATGGTATGATGCGTATATGCATGTGCTATGATGTATGGAAATGTGATGTTTTTATGATGCTCTCTAGCTGGGGAAAATAAATCCCAGATTGCTGCTGGAGAAAAGAGTTGGATTCTCCGTTTCCGTTGGGGATAGTGAATGAAGATGATTGTGTGAATAAATCTGCAGGAGAGGATAACTCCGTTGGGGTATAAATTGATGAGGAAATGGCTCTGTGGGGAGAACATGCTCTGGTGAGGATTCCGCTGATAAAATTCAACTGGGGATGAATTACCGTTGCTGGAAATGCTGAATCCTGTTGGGGATTGAATTTCTGTTTGTGAAAGGAATGAACTCCGCTGGGGATGATCTTTCAGTTGTGACTTCACTGGGTATAACCTTTTAGACTCTACCGGGGACAATCTTCCAGAGTCTACTGGGGACAATTCTTCAAACTCCACTGGGGATGATTTTTCAAACTCCACTGGGGATATTATACTCTGCTGGGGATTATTTTTCAAACTGATGGTAGATAAACTCTGCTTGGGGAGAATATTACTGATTCATTCACAGTTGCGAGTCTCAGCTTGGGAGAGCTAACACCACTATCTTTCTCTTACTTTGTGGGTAGTGAATGCACCTTCAATCGTTTTCTCCAACTAGGTCTATCCCTATACCTGGTGGGCAGAGCAACTATACGGTTTGGACATTTCTTATTTTCCCCTGTTTCTGATATTACAAGTAATCGTCTTTTGTTTCGCATGTAAATATTTATGAGCAGCAATTAATGTCAAATGCATATATCAAAAATGAACATTGGATGTTCTTGCAAAACAAAACAGAAAAAGAAAAATTTATTTGTGAAAATGAATTGTATTGACTTTGAAGTTTGACATGTAAATAGGCGTTTTTTGTACAAGAGGCTGACGTCCTAGTAAGAGAATGCCGCCGAACAAATAGAATTTATACAGTTTGTGAAAAACAAAGAAAAAAAACAGCTATGTGAACAATCCCACTGGGTTCCAACTCCGATATTGCCTTTATATCCTCGAGCATCTCATCACTTTGCTACTTGGTTGAAGGTGGATCAGACTGATTAACATCGTCTGAGCTTGATAGCCGATACCGAAGTCTGGTTGCAAGGTGATCCAATGAGACATAGTGTTGTGCCTTAATCCCTAATTTTTGCCTGGACCGCCCTTTTGGGCTTTCAGTCCACCGGGATACCCTTTTTTTCCCAAGCCGCCTTTTCAGGTTTTCGACTTGTCGGGTGTACAGTTTTTTTTATTTTCATCCCTATTTTTGCCCGAACCCTTTTGGTTCGCCTGGAAGCCCTTATTTTTGCCTAGGCCAGTCAACCTAGCGGGTCTTTGATTATGCGTAGTATTTTTTCACTATGTTTGCATTGACGGGGTGAGGAAGGTCGTCACCATCCATTGTGGTTAGAATCATGGCTCCTCCTGAGAAAATGTTCTTAACCACAAATGTCCCTTCATACGTAGGGGTCCATTTTCCCCTGGGATCACCTTGTGGATGTATGATGTGCTTGATTACCAGATCCCCGACTTGATATTCTTGTCGTCTAACTTTCTTGTTAAATGCCTTCATCATCCGCTTTTGATACGTTTGACCATGACAAATAGCAGTAAGTCTCTTTTTGTCGATTAAGTTCAGCTGATCAAGTCGGTTCTGGATCCAGTCATCCTCGCTCAAACCCGTGTCCTTCATAATCCGAAGAGAGGGTATCTGAACTTCAATGGGCAAGACTGCCTCCATACCATATACCAAGGAATAGGGTGTTGCCCCTGTTGACGTCTGCGCTGAGGTACGATACCCATGAAGAGCAAAAGGTAACATCTCGTGCCAATCTTTGTATGTCACTGTCATCTTCTGCACAATCTTCTTAATGTTCTTATTAGCTGCTTCTACGGCCCCATTCATCTTCGGCCTGTAAGGAGAAGAGTTGTGATGTTTTATCTTGAACTGCTTGCAGAGCTCGGTGATCATCTTATTATTGAGATTTGTACCATTGTCCGTAATGATCCTCTCTGGTACACCATATCGACAGATCAAATTATGCCGAATAAACTGTGCTATGACGTTCTTAGTCACTGTATCAAAGGAAGCTGCTTCAACCCATTTGGTAAAGTAATCAATAGCTACCAGAATGAAACGATGCCCGTTAGATGACGTAGGTCTTATCTCACCAATCATATCGATGCCCCACATTGTGAAAGGCCAAGGAGCTGTCAAGACGTTCAGAGGTACTGGAGGTATGTGCACCTTATCAGCATAGACTTGGCACTTATGGCAGGTCCGAGAATGCTGATAACAGTCGGCTTCGATGGTGGACCAATAATATCCTGCCTGTAGGATCTTCTTTGCCATGGTGTGTCCATTGGAATGAGTTCCGAAAGTACCTTCATACAACTCTACCATAATCCTTTCTGATTCGTTCTTATCTACACAACGCAGTAAGGTCGAATCATGGTTACGCTTGTACAGAATACCATTACTGATCAAGAACTTCATCGCGAACCTCCTCAGAAACTTCTTATCATTAACAGATGCACCCTCGGGGTATTCTTGGGCCTCAAGATACCTTTTTACCTCGTGAAACCAGGGTTTATCTGTTACCTCTTCAGTCTCAATGTCACAGCAATGTGCGGGTTCGTACAACCTCTCAATGGTAATTCGGGGAGCCTCATTATCCCATCTGACCTGGAACATAGAAGACATTGTAGCTAGCGCGTCCGCCAACTGATTCTCCTCTCTGGGGAAGTGTTCAAAGGTTATCTCCTCGAAGTGCGGGAGCAACATCAACACATACTCTTTGTAAGGAATAAGATTTGGGTGCTTCGTATCCCACTCGCCTTTGATCTGAATGATCACGAGAGCGGAATCTCCAAATACACTTAAGAACTTAATCCTTAGGTCAATAGCTGCTCGAATACCCATAATGCATGCTTCATACTCCGCCAAGTTGTTGGTGCAGTTGAAACATAGTCGGGCGGTGAACGGAGTATGACAGCCTTCGAGAGATATGATCACAGTGCCAATGCCATTACCCAAAGCGTTTGAAGCTCCATCAAAGTACATGGACCATCGGGATCCCTTCTCAGGTCCTTCATCCGGTCCAGGTGTTTCACAGTCAGTCACCAACATGATGTTCTCATCCGGGAATTCAAAGTTCATAGACTGGTATTCGTCCACTGCCTGATGTGTCAAATGATCTGCCAACACACTTCCCTTGATTGCTTTCTGGGTCGTGTATTGGATGTCGTACTCAGTCAAAATCATCTGCCATCTTGCTATTCTTCCGGACAAGGCATGCTTTTCGAAGATATACTTGATTGGATCCATCTTTGATATCAATAGTGTAGTGTGAGTCAGCATATATTGTCTCAGCCGACGAGCAGCCTATGCCAAAGCGCAGCAAGTTTTCTCAAGCAACGAGTATCGGGTCTCGTAGTAGGTAAACTTTTTGCTAAGGTAGTAAATAGCATGCTCTTTTCGGCCAGACTCGTCATGCTGCCCCAGCACACACCCCATCGAATTATCGAGTACTATTAAGTATAAGATCAAAGGTCTCCCTTCAACTGGAGGCATCAGAATAGGAGGCTCTTGGAGATATTCTTTAATCCTTTCGAAAGAGGCCTGACATTCATAGTTCCATATTACCACTTGATCTTTCTTCAGTAACTTGAAGATCAGTTCACAAGTAGCAGTCAGGTGTGAGATGAATCGGGCAATATAGTTCAGACGTCCCAAAAAGCCTCTGACTTCCTTTTCCGTTTGGGGAGCTGGCATTTCCTGTATAGCCTTCACCTTTGCAGGATCCACTTGAATACCCTTTTCACTAAAAACGAAACCCAGCAGCTTACCAGACCTTACTCCGAAGGTGCACTTGTTCGGGTTTAACCTCAGCTTGTCCAACTTCAACCTATCAAATAACTTTTGGAGATGGTCAAGATGTTCCTCTTTGGTTTGGGATCTTGCAATCATGTCGTCGACGTATACCTCAATCTCATGATGAATCATGTCGTGGAACAAAGCGACCATGGCACGCTGATACGTTGCCCCAACATTCTTCAATCCAAACGACATAACCTTGTAGCAAAAGGTACCCCATTGAGTAACAAAGGTTGTTTTCTCCATATCCTCGGGAGCCATTTTAATCGGATTGTAACCAGAGAAACCATCCATAAAGGAGAAGACCATATGTTGTGCGGTGTTGTCAACCAGAACGTCGATATGAGGCAGAGGGAAGTCATCCTTGGGGCTTGCCCTGTTCAGATCCCTATAGTCAACACACATTCGAACCTTACCATCCTTCTTCGGCACCGGAACCACGTTGGCCACCCACTGTGGGTAAGAAGTAACGGCTATAAAACTGGCATCAAACTGTTTCATAACCTCAGCCTTGATCTTTTCAGACATCTCTGGGCGCATTTAGAGAACTTTCTGTTTTACTGGAGGACAGTCTTCCTTAGTTGGAAAGCGATGAACCACGATATCGGTATCCAACCCAGGCATATCTTCATAAGACCAGGCAAAGATCTCAGCACAGTCACGCAACATCTGAATCAACCGTGGCTTAACACTAGAGTCCAGATTTGTACCGATCTTGACCTCTTTCTTGTCTACCTCTTTACCTAGATTTACTATTTCCACTGGCTCTTCATGCGGCTGTATAACCCTCTCTTCCTGAAGTAACAATCTAGCAAGTTCACTAGGCACTTCACAATCATCCTCACCTTCGTCCTTGGCTTGGTTGATCGGACTTTCGAAGTCATAATTGGCAGTAGCAGAGTCGTTATCAGTGGGATCTAGAGTGGATGTAGACCTGTATATGTGAGTGTGTGTAAGACAAATAGCTGTTTTGCAAGATAGAAAATAAAAACAAGGAGCGCAAAATTTGTAATGCAAGAAAACGTCCAATGCTTTTATTGATGATATATGGAAATGGCACATAGTAAGCTGTCAAACAAAGCCACGGTGTCTCGGGTAAGGCACCGAGCCATAAAGTTTAAAATTGTCAGTTATAAATCCAAAACAAAAGTCTATTACTGTGTAATAAAAGAAATTGGCATGAAGTCCTTTGCCGTCCAATTGCTTAATCCGCCGTCGGTAGTCGGGTAAATCCAGCTGTCAAACTCAGACTCTTCATCGTCGTCTTCAATCGCATTTACTTCAGGATTTATGATACGCATGGGAGGTCTTCCAATCCGCGCATGCCGAACAGTCCTTTAAACATCTACAGTAAAACCCAAACCAAACTTGTCAGTCTTGTGTGCAAAGTGAGGGAGTTGGCCCCAATTCGCACACCCACCTTTCTCAATAACAGCCCGAGCATCCTTGAGGGAAGCCATCTTCGTTTGAGGATCTTCAGCAACATTTTCAATCGATGCCAGAGTCTGGGGGACTTCTTCAAAGTGTTGACACGGGGTTTCAATGAACTCCCCGTCCATTTTCATATACCGAAAATAGTTAAGGTGGCTCACCATGTACTCCTCTTCTCCTCGTACTGTAACAATTTCCCCCTTCACTGGGTATTTCAGCATCTGGTGGAGCGTAGAAGTTACTGCCCCAGATTTGTGGATCCATGGGCGACCCAACAAACAAGAATAAGATGGTCGAATGTTCATCACATAGAATATAGATGCGAAAGTCTGAGAACCAACCTTAACTGGAACATCCACCTCTCCATGTACCATCCTCTTGGACCCGTCAAAGGCCCTAACCACAATGTTACTCGGCTTCAGCACCAACCCTTCACAATCCAACCGGTCTAACGCTTTTTTGGGTAAAACATTTAACGAGGACCCAGTGTCCACCAAAACGTGAGCTAGAGTAGTGCCCCTGCATTCGATTGAAACACGCAGAGCATCATTGTGATTATTTCCTTTGGCAGTCAAATCTGCGTCGGAGAAACCCAACCTGTTATCAGCGGTCAAACTAGCCACACAGTCTTTGAACTGATCAGCTGATGTCTCCTGCGGCACATGCGTAGTTTTCAGGAAAGCAATCAGAGCTTTAGCGTGGGCCTCTGAGCACAGCAATAAAGACAACATAGAGATCTTTGACGGGGTTTACCCCAGCTGTTCGACTACGTTGTAGTCGCTTTTCTTGATGATCTTTAAAATTTCCTCTATCTCATGTCTAGAGGCTTCAACAGTAATCTTCTTCAGTGCCTCCGTCTGGGCAGGCTCACCGGTGATCCCTTTGCCCCGAGCGTCAGATGACTCGGCGATAGGGGTAATGATTGGGACATGAACAGGAACAGTAGCAGATGTGCTGGCAGGTGAAATAGCAACAGGCTTCCGAACGGTTGGTGGGGAGATCTCAGGAGAGAAGAGTCTTCCGCTTCGGGTGACTTTACTAGATCCAACAATATTGCTGACATCAGTATCAGCCTCTTCATCCTTCAAGTCTTGTTTAATCCCATGATAATACACATCAGCCCCATAATGCCACGGGACGGCCTTATCCGACGTGTAAGGGATAGGTCCAGGAATAGTAATGATCAATGGAGCAATTCTCGGAACAGATGTAATTCTAACAGGCTTTCTCGAGGAAGCCTTGGAATAATTGGCGGAAATGGTGATTATGGAAACTTCTTCAACAGGAATCAATGGAACCAAAGTTTTCTCGAACAAGATTTCTTTATTATCCATCAGGCGTTGGACACCTGACTTCAATAGATGGTAACCAGTAGGATGGAACACAGGTGGCAACCTTCGCCACAACCCGGAAACAAACCGGCCAATAATAAGTTCTTCTTAATAGTCAATAACGGGGTAGAAATGTCTTCTATAGAGGTTACAAACACATCATTATCCACATAATTTACTCCATGCTTGGGCATAGGAGCAGTCACGACATTAGGCTTTTCTGGCGCTTCAAACTCAATCTCCTTAGCATCAATCAGATCCTGCACTTTATTCTTCAAAGCCCAACAGTTATTCGTATCATGCCCCGGGCTATCGGAGTGAAAAGCACAGCGGGTGTTCAGATTATACAACGGTGATGTAGTAATGGGATTCTTTGGAGCTTCCCTCAGAGTCACTAGGTTAGTCTTCAAAAATTGCGGCAAAATTTGAGATAGAGCCATACTGAGCCGAGTAAACTGTCTCTGCGGCTTCTCTTCTCTTTATTGATTGTTGTGCTGACGGGCAACAACAGGTATTGATATTACTATCGCATTAACCGCTTGGAGGAGTTCAGGTCGGTTTTGGCTCTTTGAACTGTAAACTACACTAGACTCCTTCTTGAAAGGCTTTTTATCGGTACTTGATGAAGCCCCCTTCTGTATTTTGCCAGTTTTGATACCGTCTTCAACCCTTTCCCCAATCATAATCAACTCAGTGAAACCAGACGATGAACTACCGATCAAATGATTGAAGTACAGACCAGACAAAGTCCCAAGAAACATATTCATCAACTCCCTATCAGCCAGAGGGGGTTGTACTCTTCCTGCCAGATCTCTCCACTTCTGAGCGTAATCCTTAAAACCTTCCCTCACACCCATAGACATACCCTGAAGTTGGGTATGCGTGGGAGCAAGGTCGGCATTATATTGGTATTGCTTGTAAAAAGCAGCAGCAAGGTCCTACCAGTTGCGGACATTATCTCCTTCTAGTTGATAGAACCATTCAAGTTGAGTCCCTGATAGACTATCTTGAAAGAAGTGAACCCAGAGGCTCCTATCAGCGGTATATGGTTGAATCTTTCTGACATACGAGCAGAGGTGTAACTTTGGGCAGGAGACCCCGTCATACTTAGCAAAGACAGGAGCTTTAAATTTGTGTGGGATCACCACCCCAGATGCCAAACCCAAATCTTCGAAGTCCAGCCCAGGTATCTTCTGGATCTCCATTGCACTCAATTGGTCTTCGAGTTGCTTATATCTATCCTCGGGAGGAGGATACTGGTCTTCATCAAAGTCAGTGTCATTGTCAGAAACCACGGGGCTAGGAGCCTTCCTTTCTTCTTGATTCTATCCTCCTCCAGATGAGTGAGACAAATCAACTTCCTCCCGCAACCTGTTCCCAAATCTATGGCCCATATTCAGGAGGACCGTCTTTTTCTTCTTCTTCTTGTCCTTCAAGATAATAGTCTTCAAATCTTTCTGCACCTTAGCCAGGTTCAAGATCATTTCATAGAACTGAGCATTCTGAGCTTGGAGAGCCTTAATAGCTTGATTAGTAGATGTTTCAGAAGACATGTTGTGCTGAAATAAATAGCGAAGAAGATGAGAAACCTGTAAGGGTACCTGTAATGAGGTGCATGGGAATGGAATGCGTATGATATGATTTCATAGACTTTAGGGATATTCAAATTTGTAAACCAAAATAAAACACACTTTTATTAGATTAAAAACTTGAA
Source organism: Vicia faba (assembly GCA_948472305.1). Lineage (NCBI taxonomy): Eukaryota > Viridiplantae > Streptophyta > Magnoliopsida > Fabales > Fabaceae > Vicia > Vicia faba. The sequence goes on along the minus strand of OX451735.1, from coordinate 1,552,466,820 downwards.
ACAATGTTTAACAAATGCCTTTAAGGCGTTACAAAAAGAAAAACTGAAAAGTAAATCAAAACTAGAAATAGCAAAAGACATCCGTGTTCCCATGGTCGTTTTCCTTGCGTGCTGACATAGTCGTTGAGGATCCTCTCATTCTTCAGCTGCCTTGTAAGCTTCAGGATCTTCCGTTCCTGTTCATGATACTTCTCTCTGTAAGTATCCCGTTCTTCCCTTAGCTGGATCCAAGACCTCTTTAAAGCCCCAATGTCAGTAGGCATGTAAGTATGGATGACCGTACAAGGAACCCCTTCTTCATCAGCATGCTCCACAATTACCGGCAAGACAGCTTTGTATGGCATCCCCAGCTTTTGAGAGAGGGCTCGAACCAACCGGAGATACGGTTGCATTGGGAGAGAAGTCTTCATTCCTAGCTCATGTGGATCAGACATGTTCACCCTATCCCAAGCTCATATAAATCTGTGGAGATGTCCCTCAACATCTCCCTGGAAGTCAAAGACAATGCTTGGAAGCAGAAGCTCATGAGGACCGTCCCTTCGAGCTCGTCCAAACTGTTGTAAGGCCAGACAAGAATTATAGGTTATTCCTCCCCTAATTCCCAACAATGGAACATTGGGGTATTCTCCGCACCGGTCAATGACAGCTACCTCTTCCATGTCTTTAGAACTCCAAATGATGTCCGTGTGAGCAAGGGACATGATCCTGTAAACCCAACCCATACCTTCCTCGTGCTTCAATATAGATTTGGGGAGGTGAGAAATAAACCACCTCGCCATCAGCGGTGCACAGCACATAAGGGTTCCCCTTCTCCGAGCAGTACGGGCATAAAGAGCATGTGGAATGTCACCTAAGAGAGTGGGCACTGGATTACGGGACATGAAGATCTTGATTGCGTTCACGTTAACAAAAGAATCTGAATTAGGGAACAGAACCAAGCCATATATGAGAAGTGCCAGGATGTCTTCGAATGCTTGAAAGTCCAAATTGTCCCAGAACTGTTGAGCTTGATCAATCAAGAACTTAGCCAGGAAGCCTTTAATCCCACTCCGAGTCTCCTAGTTAGATACCACATCAGCCTTTGTTAGATGGAGGGATGAAGCAATATCCTCTGGCTTAGGAGCTATCTCCAAACCTGTAAAGGGTGTCTGCTCTAAAATAGATATGCCAAGTAAATCATAGAAATCCTCCAAAGTAGGGACCAACTGATAGTCCGGGAAGGTGAAACAGTGGTGCAAAGGGTCAAAGAACTGGAACAAGACGCTCATCATTTGTTCATCCAACTTGGAAGTGACCAGGCTGAGGAGATGACCATGTCTTCTGACAAAGGAAGAAGTATCAGGAACTTTAGAAACCAACTCTCTAAGTTGAGCAGGGATTTGTACGAAGCTAATGCGAATGGTATTTCTGCGCATAGAGGCCATGATCTGCAAAATAGAACAAAGATGAATCCCCTCAATCTTTGAAATGGGTTAGTCTAATGAAATATGCATGCAATGTCATGATGCATGATGTCATGATAGAAACACACCACAAGTATTCACAGATAGCAAACATGGTAAAGGCAAACAAGTCACACAGTAGCCCTTAAATTTCAAGCTGGCATGGAGTTTAGGTATTACCCTCTTTCAGTTTAGTTGGTTCAACCTGTCCTAGTAATAGTAACCGGGTTCTAGAGGATCTCAATATCACTTACCATCCTCGATCAGTCATAATTCCAGTTTAGCAACCTTTTGTTGCGGCCGGAATCATCGCGAAAGTATGGTCTCAAGGAGTGTAGCATACTGCTACTTTTCTATGGCCAAGTTGGTCAATTATAGGTTCTAAGGTCAGTTGATGCTTAATGACCCCTTAGCAGCCCTATACTCTCCTTGTTCCTCCACAAGGGATATCGGTACCAACTAAAGTGTCACACCAACGTAGCTACTGCTTCAACCGTATCGGTCTATGCTGTACAGTTCCCTCACAGTCTATTGCTACTTACCTAAAAGGTATCCCCATATTCGGGTTAGGATCTATAGTAACTCCGATACAAGCTCACAAAGATAAAGCAAACAGATCAAACAATTGAAAATATAATGAACTATTCCTAAGGTACACCCCACTTATTAAATCCCCAGCAGAGTCGCCCGTTCTGTGATACGGTGGCCAGAATCGGGATCGTGGTTTCCCTTATTTTGTTAAGGAAATTTTGCTGGTTTGCGTTTTGTGTTCGTTTTCTCAAAATGTCGCGGTAAGCAAGAGTCGCCACCGACTTTTATTTTATCCAACAAGGAAAGGAAAAAGCACAAAAAAATTCCCTTTTCGAGATATTTCTGAGTACGGGGGGTAGATTATAGAAAGGGAATGTATTAGCACCCTTTCTATCCGTAGTTATCTATGGGCTCTTAGGTACTTGCTCATCATTTTCAAAATTGTTTTCTTTGTATTTGTGGGTTTTGAAAAGTTTTTGCTTTAACTTCGATTTAACTCTTGCTTCTGTCTTCAAGAGTGTAATGAAGTGTTTTTGAAAACTTTATTTGTAAAGGAGTGTAAGTGTGAAAAATTTGTTTGGGATGAGCAAGTACTTAAAATCTAATCTACCTACTCGAAAAAAGAATCGTTCTATGTTGGTTTCCTTTAGACAATGCTATCCCATTATTAATGAGTAGGTAGCATCGTCGTTGGAGTTTCGAGGGTCAATTCGAAAGGGACGTACGGTCACTAAAGCAATGTTAGGACGTCTTAGTAGTAACCCAAATGTCTTAGATCATTTATCTGAGGCAACAATATCCGAGGCAACCTTTCCGAGGCATCTTGATCTTTGGATAAAATGACGACCACTAAAGCATCCTATACTCAATGATTGTTTACTGAAGGCAACCAAGTGGGAGTGTACCCTAAGAGTGCACATGTGCGAATGATTCAGTTTCAGTTTATTTATCTTTTCACATTTAGGGTGATCTAACTGTTTTAAATTTAGTCATACATTCTTGTCATGCAAACCCTAATTATTCATACATCTAACAGTTAATAATTTGCGGAATTTAAAATGTCGAAATTAAAACTACACTATTACAAGGCTTCGGGTATTTACATAGCCAAAAACAAACCCTTTGAAATTAAAGGGATAAATGTAAAAGTCCTAATTAAAATTATTACAAACTGTGAGCAGATACAATAAAAGAGAAAAGTGGATAATATCAAAAAAAGTGGGGTTACCTTAGAGTTAGTTCATTTTAAAACTGTTTTAATTGCTTTCTTTGTATGCTTTATCCTTGGAGGGTTTGTTTGGGGTTGTTACTATAGATACTACACCCGAATCTGGGGGCATCCTTTTAGGTAAGTAGCAATAGATCGTGGAAACTGTGCGGGGTATACTGACACGGTTGAAGCAATATCTATGTTGATGTGACACTTTGGTTGGTACCGGTAGCCCTTGAGTAGTCAAGGAGAATACAGGGTCGTTGCGTGGTGTCATGAAGCATCAATTGACCTTAGAACATTTAATTAAACAACTTTGCCATTAGGAAGTAGTGAGATAGTTGTCTTTGGTGTAGTCCTAAGTCGGTTGATACTCGATACTACACTCATTGAGATTTGACTCCCGAGTTTTGTTTGATGGCAAGCCAGTTATCGATCGGAACGAAACTTGTGGGAAAAATTAATGATATTGAGATCCCTTAAACCCGGTTACTATTACTAGGATAGCTTGAGCCAACTAAACTTCAAGAGGGTGCTTACCTACAAACCCCATGTAAGCCTGAACTTAAGGCTACTTGTGTGACTTGTTTGCTTTCATTGTCTAACAACTTGAAGTTATTGAAGGGCTTTGTTTGTACTCCTTGCAGGATTTGTTTGTAGTCTTTATCCAATAACTTGGTGTGATACGGTGGATGAACCGACTGTTATAATGGTTTGCGTTTTTTGTTCACAAATGTCGTGGTAAGCAAGAGTCGCCATCGACTTTTCTTTTATCCAACAAAGGAAAGGGTGAAAAGAACAGAAAAAGACCTTTTTTGAGACTTTGAGTAAGGGGGTAGATTATGGAAAGGGAAAGTGTTAGCACCCTTTCTATCTGTGGTTTTCCACAAGCTCTTAGGTACTTGCTCATTTTGAAAATTGTTTGTGTGTTTTGAAAGTTTTTGTTTGCTTTATGGTAACTCTTGTATCAGTCCTCTGGAGTGTGATAAAGCATTTTTTTAAAATAGTTTTTTAAAAGTGTGTAAGTATGAAAAACTCAGATTTCAGTAAGTACTTAAGAACATCCTACCTACTCGAAAAAGGATATTATTTTCCTCTTTTCCTTTAGATAGTGTTATCCTACTATTAGTGAGTAGGTAGCCCTATCGTCGGATGTTGAGGGACTATCAAAAGGGACGTTATGGTCATTGAAGGCAACCTGTAAAGATATTTTAGCATTTCAAAGGGACTGTCATCATATAGGCAACATCGAGGTACAAGATCATTTACCCAAAGGCAACTCGAGAGACGTTTAGGGACTATGATCTTTATGATGAATTTAAACTGAGGGTCTTTGCTAAGATATCCCTACGTTCGAGGGACATGACCATTATTTTTCGAGGCAACCAAGTGAGGTATACCCTAAGGGTGCAAGTGTGAGGAATGTGTTCAATTTTCAGATATTTATCTTATGTTAGTGATCTAAGGATTGATTTAATTAATCTTGTCATGCACACCTACTTACTAGCAATTATATACAAGCATATAAGAAGTATAAAGCGAGAAATAAAGTCCTACAACTATTACAAGGCTTCGGGACAATTACATGAAAAATGTGCAAAAATAAAGTGCGGAATTTTAAACCTAGACTATTACATCCCATAATCAGTTACATTATTATATAAAATGCGAGAACAAAAATAATGCGCGCGAAATGAAATATTACGTCTAAAAACTTAGTAAATAAAAATAAACAACAAGAAAATCTTTTTTTGGTTTTTTGCTAAGAGAATGATTAATCCTAAATTTATTTTTAATTAAGAAAATAAAAGTTGAATGAAATGAATCCTAATTCTAATATTTTTTGTATTTTTTTGTTAAGAAAATAATTTAAATTAAAGAACCTAAGTCTAATTTGATTTTAAATTGATAAAATTGGATTAAAATAATTAATTAATTAATTAATAATTTTAGAAAGAAACGAATCCTAATTATTATTTTTTTGATTTTTTATAACTTATTAAAAAAAGATTTTTGAAAATAATAAACAAAATAAAATAAGCAACATGGGCCTAATTATCAAAAACAAAAATGGGGGGGGGGGGGGGGGGTGTTGTTGTCAAAAACGCTTGGCCCTAATCAGAATTTGTACTGGGATTCAGTGAGGAGCGTTTTTGATGGCTCATGGTGCACCTGCATATGGGGACCATTTGATCTAAATCAATCAAGACCCAGTGGTGGTGATCTGGAGGCACATGATGGACTGACGTAGCTAACACGTATTGAATCTGCAGTTAACAAATGTTAGAAAAATAATATGCTGGACCTGGGACTCGAACCGATGTCCTCTCCCTTATACACACGCCTCATCACCATCTGAGATGCCTTTCAATTAGTTTATACATGTCAAACAATAATAATATATTGCAAATTTATAGAAATTATTTAAAAGAAAAAGGAAAATGCACGCAGATTCAAACTTCCCATGAGGGGCTGCCACGCACTGTCTTCTTCCTCCCTCCGTCATCTTAGATTATAATACCTATAGTGACTGTTTTGGTCTGTCACTATAGAACCTACAACCTGTAAAACTCACAATACGCAACAAAAATGAATTTTGAGACCATGGGTTGATTGCTCTCAACCTCCTGAGAAATATGGTGTCCTTAGTTTGGGCTAATTTTGGCCATTGTGAAAAATCCCAATTTAGAGGTTCGAACCGTAACAATGGTGGAATGTTATTCTTGCACCTAAGCTTCAATTGGACAATTCATAAACCTTTTATGCATCCATACAAACACAAATATGCAATTAAAATTAATTAGTAACACAAGAATGTAAGAACACGAAGTTAAGAAAAGTATGGCAAACCGTGACCTGTAGGAAGCATTTTGTTGTGTTTCAAGGCCTGGTAACGGCTGGAAAAGCTTCAAGGGATATCCAGGAATGGATTAGGATCCTTGTTTTGGACTAAAACAGGCTGGAGACTGAAATTAGAATTTGACAAATTTGGTGTTTTTTTGCAAAACTTTTAGGGGTTCCCCATGCTCTGTGTGCGTGTTTGGAGCTGGCCAATGGCTTGTTTATATAGAGAGGGATGGGGAGACACGAAAAAAACAAGTTTGTAACAGTCATAATCAATTGCTTTAATGCCATGAATATCCATTTGTAACCTTGGCCAAAGTTATGGGATTTTGTCTATTTTTCAAACTTGCATGAATCTGGACATGTTGGCCTTGTTGTACACGAAAAGTGGGACCCCTCCATGCATTAAAACAAGCCCTAACCATATTGATCCATATAATTTGCAATAATTTTGATTTATTTGATTTTTAATTAAATAAAATTAATATAAAATGCAAATAAAATCAAGACTATGAAAAAATGGTTTTAAGAGTCCTCTATACTCTTAGGAAGATGTTTGAAGTCCAAAAAAATGAGCCATTGCCTTAAAAGCTCAAATTTGCTCAATGCATATTTCTTGAAATTTCCCAAATTTTCCCATTTTAGCAAGCCATAACTTGCTCAATTGTCATATCATGATGATGATCTTTTACTTTTTGGAAAGCCCAAGATATCTACTTCAATCCATCTTTTTATCAATTTTGCATTTGAAGATGTTATCTTGATGTAAAAGGTCTTGGCAAAAACTTGCTTTTATTGACTTTCTAAAAATGACTTGTAATGTATGAACTTGTATCTTTCAAATGGTGAATTTCTTGAACTTGACGGCTGAAGAGAAGTTTTAGGGAATTGTATTCTCTTCAAAATCAGCTTTGGTTGGAAAATTTCTAATAAAGTATGAGAAAGTTATGCTTGGTCAAAGTTCAGTTGACTTTTCCTATAGAAACCCTAATTTGCCACTTTTGGCTTTTGATGGGTTAGAAGCATTTCTTGAGGAATCATGATCAACCCTTGATCAAATGATGTATATCACTTCAAAATGTTGATGTTGACCAAAAATATTGAAGTTTGACTGTACATGGGCCACAATTGACTTTTGACCTAGCATAGTTAATTTTCTAATACTTGAGCAATTGATTGAGCAAACTTGTTGTTCGAGGCATGAAATTTGGCATGGATGATCTTGAGGACATATTAGGACAATAGAGTACATTTGGGATCCTTGGAGCTCATTCATCTTGATGAAAATTGAAACCCTAGTTGTGGGTTCATTGCCTTAGGAGGAGAATTGTCTGGTCAATTCTTGGTCAACCTTGAGCAATTGAGAACCTCTATGAGCATGTCTTGAGTGAAAATGGGAGGGAAAATTTTGGGGTACAACAGCTGCCCCTGTTCAATCTTCTTAGACCTGAGGATGTAGATTGGCTGGTCTGCCTTTCGTGATATGAAGGTGGAAGATGATTGAACACTAGAGTGCCCATAAATTTGCACTCGTCCTAAGTGAGACTGTTGGTGAATAATATCGGGAATGGGATTACAGATACCATTTGAAAAAGATGACAGAAAACTGTCGGAGATGGTCTTAAAGATTCCATCCAAGGAGTATGACGGAGAGTCGTCGAAGATGGGTATAAATATGCCATCCAAGGAGTATGAAGGAGAGTCATCGGAGATGGGCTTAAAGATGCCATCCTAAATAGATGTTGACTTCATAAGAATTATCTTTATGGGGATTCTTGTTCCTACTGTTTGAGGAGGAGTCCATTGGGGATGATTTTTAGGGAAATAGAGTCTAGGAGCTTCGGTTGTCCATTACTCTACTGGGGAGTCATCTCTTGACTGAAGATATGGAAGTGAACTGTTATTTGGTCAGGATCCAGGCTTCACAGTGACTTGCTGAGGATAATAAGGTTGACTGCTATCTGGTCGTATTCCAGGCTTCACAACGACTTATTGGGGAAATGAGATTAAACTATTGTCTGGTCATACTCCAGGCTTTGCAGTTTCTCCAACTGGAATAGAAATTAAAAAAAAAACCTTAGTGTCGATTTAACTGAACCAGAGAAAGGATCTATCGGAAAAGAATCAGTACTAAATCAATGGTCGATTTGAAATGAACCAGCAGAGTTCTTGATTTATCTTTCACTGGATAAGAATCATAAAAATCTTAGTGTCGATTTAACTGAACCAAAAAAAGGTCTACCAGAAAAGAATCAGTAACAAATAAATGGTCGGTTCGAACTGAACCAGCAGAGGTCTTGGTTTATCTTTGACTGGATAAGAATCAGAAAAATCTTAGTGTCGATTTAACTGAACCAGAAAAAGGTCTTGGATTATCTTCAACTGGAATAGGAATCAGAGAGATCTTAATATCGATCCAACTGAACCAGAGGAAAATCTTGAATTAACTTTGACTGGATAAGAATCAGAAAAATCTTATTGTCAATTTAAGTGAACCAAAAAAAAGTCTTGGGTCATCTTTAACTGGAATAGGAATCAGAGAGATCTTAGTGTCGATCTGACTGAACCAGAGAAGGTCTTTAATTAAATTTTACTTGAATGGAAATAAGAATAATCTTGGGGTCGATTCAACTAAACCAAGCAAAAGTCTTGGAATATCTTCAACTGGAATAGAAATCAGAGAGATCTTAGTGTCAATATGACTGAACCAGAAAAGGTCTTGGATCAACTTTGACTGGAATGGAAATTAGAAGAATCTTAGTATCGATTCAACTGAACCGGACAAAAGTCTTCAGATATCTTCAACTGGAATAGAAATCAGAGAGATCTTAGTGTTGATCTGATTGAACCAGAGAAGGTCTTGTAAGGGCATCTTTCTGAGTAAGATCTTGAGATAACCCTTTGTTATACGTAGCTTTTTGAGAAGACTACCAGGTCACATAAGTAGTAAACGGTATTTGTTAATTTGATCTTTTCCTGAAAAAGGTAAAGAGTTAGTCATATGCAATGTCATGATGTATGAAATGCATTGTGATGATGTTCTCAAAATAAATGAGATTATATTGTATGTTATGTGTATGCGCATGCCATGATGTATGAATATGGGATGCTATTGCGATATTTTCCAGTCTGGGAAAGTAAATCCCGGATTGCTGCTGAAGAGTGTTGGGACGCTGAATCCTTCGTTTCCACTGGGGATAATGGATGGAGATGATTTGCCGGGGGTTTCCTCTTTCTGTTTGAGAATACTCTATCGGGGATTGACTTTGCTTAAGAATAACTCTGTGGAGGGAGGATGCTTTGTTGGAAGATTTTGCCGATGTAGAGAAATAAACTCTATTGGGGAATGATCTTCCGCAGTTTGGGGAATAAACTCTACTTGGGAGGAGTTTTTATAAACTGTTTAAGATTATAAAGCTCGGATGGGGAATACAAATTTCAGTTCTCTGAAGGAATTTTGCTGGAGGAGGTAATTCCTGCTTGGGGAAGGAGGAGGTCGAAGCTTTAGTTATTTCCGCTCTGTGGGGAACATAGATGTCACGGGGTCGTATGTAACAGCGACTTCGTTTTAAATTGTCCCTGCCCATGTACCATGCTGGAAAGAGTAATTGTCGGGACTGCAAATTGTTTTTTAGACTTTGCCCCGTTTCTTAAAGTCATTAGCAACTGTCTTTCTGTTTTTTATGCAAGTATTTGTGAATAGTGATCATATTTAAATGCATATGTCAAAAATAATCATTGGACATTTTTGCAAAGCAAAACATAAAAATAAAATAAATAGTTTTGTACTTTCAAGGAATGATTTGTATTGATTTTTTTTTGAAGTTCGCCTATAACAGGCATTTTTGTATAAAGAGACTGACGCTCTGGTAGGAGAGCATTATCGTAAATGTGAAAACTATACAAAATAATGTACAAAGAGAAAACAATTATGTATAATGATCCCATTGAGTTTCAATTCTACTATTGCCCCTATGTCGTTGAGCGTCTCATCATTTTGCTACTTGTCTGAAGATGACTGGATTGATTGGTATCGTTTGAGCTTGATAGTTGATATTGAAGTCTGTTCACAAGGTGATCCAATGGGACATAGTTATACGCTTTAAATCCCTAACTTTTGCCTGGACCACCCTTTCAGGTTTTTAGACCGCCGGGATACCCTTTTTTTCCCAAGCCGCCTTTTCAGGTTTTCGACTTGTCGGGTGTACAGATTTTTTTGTATTCATCCCTAATTCTTGCCTGAACCCTTTTGGTTTGCCGGGATGCCCTTATTTTTGCTTAGGCCAGTCAACCCAGCGGGTCTTTATTCATGTGTAGTATTTTTCACTATGTCCGTGTTAACAGGGTGAGGAAGGTCATCACCCTCCATGGTGGTTAGAATCATGGCGCCACCAGAAAATATGCTTTTGATTACAAATGGCCCCTCGTACGTGGGAGTCCATTTGCCCCTGGGATCACCTTGTGGCAATATGATACGCTTGATTACCAAATCACACACTTGATACACTTGACGTCTGACCTTTTTGTTGAAAGCCTTGATCATTTGTTTTTGATACATTTGACCATGACAGACAGCAGTAAGCCTCTTCTCATCAATCAGATTCAGTTGATCAAATCGAGTCTGGATCCAATCGTCTTTGTTCAAACTTGCATCCTTCATGATCCTTAAAGAAGGGATCTGGACCTCAATAGGCAGGACAACCTCCATACCATATACCAGAGAATAAGGTGTTGCCCCTGTTGACGTACGCGCTGAGGTGCAGTAACCATGAAGAGCAAATGGTAACATCTCATGCCAGTCTTTATATGTCACTGTCATCTTCTGTATGATTTTCTTAATATTCTTGTTAGCAACCTCCATAGCGCCATTCATCTTCGGCCGATAAGGGGAAGAATTATGATGTTGGATCTTGAATTGTTTACAAGGCTCGATGATCATTGTATTATTGAGATTTGTACCATTGTCTGTGATGATTCTTTTTGGCACACCATACCGACAAATCAGGTTATGTTTGATAAACCGTGCCACCATGTTCTTGGTAACAGTAGCAAAAGAGGCAGCCTCGACCCAGTTCGTGAAGTAATCAATGGCCACTAGGATAAAGCGATGCCTATTGGAGGCGGTAGGTCTAATCTCTCTGATCATGTCAATGCCCCACATTGCAAAGGGCCAGGGAGCCATCAATACGTTCAAAGGAACCATAGGTACATGTACTTTATCAGCATAGATTTGGAATTTGTTACAAGTTCGAGAATGTTGATAACAGTCGGCTTCCATAATGGACAAATAGTATCCTGCCCGTAGGATATTTTAAGCCATGGTGTGTCCACTAGAGTGGGTACCAAAGATACCTTCGTGTAAATCGTCCATAATCCTTTCTGCTTTGTTTTTATCTATGCATCAAAGTAAAGTGGAGTCATGGTTGCACTTGTAGAGGATTCCATTACTGAGGAGGAACTTTGCGGAGAACCTTCTCATAAACTTCTTATCATTGACAAACGCCCCCTCAGAATACTCTTGAGCCTCAAGATACCTTTTAACTTCGTGGAACCAAGGTTTGTCTGCTACCTCTTCAGTGTCAATCTCATAGCAGTATGCTGGTTTATCCAACCTCTCAATAGTGATCCGAGGAGCTTTGTTGTCCCACTTGACCTTGAACATAGATGACATAGTAGCTAGCGCTTCCGCTAACTGATTCTCTTCTCGTGGGAAATGTTCAAAGGTGACCTCTTCAAAGTGTGGAAGCAATGTCAGCACATGTTATTTATAAGGGACGAGATTCGGGTGCTTCGTGTGCCACTCCCCTTTGATTTGACTTATTACCAAGGATGAATCCACGAAAATGCTCAAGAACTTGATCCTCAGATCAATAGCAGCTTTGAGACCCATGATGCATGCTTCATACTCCGCAATGTTGTTGGTACAGTTGAAACATAATCTGGCCATGAAAGGAGTATGACAGCCTTCGGGAGATATGATTACAACACTGATGCCATTGTCGAGTGCGTTGGAGGCTCCATCAAAAACCATAGTCCATCAAGATCCTTCCTCAGGTCCTTCATCCGATCCAGGTTCTTCACGGTCAGTCACTAACATAATGTTCTTATCCGGGAATTCAAAGTTCATGGATTTGTAGTCATCCACCGCCTGATGAGCCAAATGATCAACTAGTACACTTCCCTTGATTGCTTTCTGGGTCGTGTATTGGATATCGTATTCGGTCAATATCATTTGCCATCTTGCTATTCTTCCGGAGAGAGCGGGCTTCTCGAAGATGTACTTGATCGGATCCATCTTAGATATCAATAAAGTGGTGTAAGTCAACATATACTGTCTCAGTCGGTGAGCAGCCCATGCCAAAGCGCAACAAGTTTTCTCGAGTAGTGGGTATCTTGTCTCACAGTCGGTAAACTTTTTTCTAAGGTAGTATATTGCATGCTCTTTTCGACCGGACTCGTCATGCTGCCCCAGCACACACCCCCATTGAATTATCTACCATTATTAAGTACATTATTAAAAGTCTTCCTTCAATCGGAGGCATCAAAATTGGAGGCTCTTGAAGGTATTCCTTGATTCTCTCAAAGGCGGTATGGCATTTGTCATTCCACTTTACCACTTGATCTTTCTTCAGGAGTTTGAAGATTGGCTCACAAGTAGCAGTTAAATGGGAAATGAATCTGGCAATAAAATTTAGGCGTCCCAAGAAACCTCTAACCTTCTTCTCAGTGCGAGGAGCCGTCATCTCTTGTATAGCCTTCACCTTTGCAGGGTCTACCTGAATGCCCTTGTCACTGACAATGAAACCTAGAAGTTTACCCGACCTTACCCCGAAGGTGCACTTGTTCGGATTTAAACTCAACTTGTACGTATTCAACCTATTAAACAACTTTTGTAGATGATCCAGGTGTTCTTCCTCAGTTTGAGACCTGGCTATCATGTCATCAATATAAACCTCTATCTCATGGTGAATCATGTCATGAAACAGAGCTACCATGGCTCGCTGATAGGTTGCCCCAGCGTTCTTCAACCCAGACGGCATCACTTTGTAGCAGAAAGTGCCCTATTGTGTGACGAAGGTTGTCTTCTCCATGTCTTCGGGTGCCATCTTGATCTGATTGTAACTAGAGAAACCATACATTAAGGAAAAGATCTTGTGTTGTGCGGTGTTGTCAACCAGAACGTCAATATGGGGGAGTGGAAAGTCATCCTTGGGGCTTGCCCTGTTCAAATCTCGGTAGTCCACACACATTCGTACCTTGTCGTCCTTTTTAAGTATCGGGACTACGTTAGCAACCCATTGGGGGTAAGAAGTGACAGCTAGGATCCCAGTGTTGAACTGTTTCATAACCTCTGCTTTAATCCTCTCTGACATTTCAGGGCGCATGCGACATACCTTCTGCTTTACCGGAGAGCAATCTTCTTTAGTTGGCAGACGATGAACCACAATATATGTGTCTAGTCCTGGCATGTCTTTATATGACCAGGCAAATATCTCAACATAATCATGCAACATCTAAATCAAATGTTGTTTGACACAAAGCTCCAAATTTGCACCTATCTTGACCTCTTTTCTGTTCTCTTTTGTGCCAAAATTCATTGTCTCAACTGGCTCTTCATGAGGCTGTATAGCCCTTTCTTCCTGTTGTAACAGTCTGACAAGTTCTCTGGGTACCTCACAATCTTCCTCACCTTCGTCCCCGACTTGGTTGATCGTGTTTTCAAAGTCATAACCGACAATAGCAGAACTGTTATCAATGAGATCCAGAATGGATATGAATCTTCAGTTTGATACGTGGGTGTGTGTATGAGCATAGCTGTATAGACAAAGTAAAAAGCAGAAAAGAAAAACAGAGAGCGCAAAACTTGTATGCATAAATGTCCAATGCTTTATTAATTCCATATGAAATTGAAACATGATTACCCTCACAAATAAACCAGTGTCTTTCTGACTAAAAGTAATTGGTACAAAGTCTTTTTTCGTCTAGTTACTGGGTCCATCGTTGCTATTAGGGAAGATCCAACTATCCATGTTATACTCCTTGTTAGCATCTTCTGTGGCGAAGACAACTTCAATAGCATTGATTCCCGAGCCGTGCTTGGGCATGGGTGCAATTATGACATTAGGAGTCTTAGGGGCATCGAATTCAATTTCCTTTTCCTCGATCAGATCCAGCACCTTGTTCTTCAAAGCCTAGCAATCATTCATGTCATGCCCTGGAGTCTCAGAATGGTAGGCGCATCGAGCATTTGGATTGTAGCGAGGAGAGGCAATATTAGGATTCTTCGGAGCTTCCCTCTGAGTTACCAAATTAGATTTCAATAATTGTGGCAAGACTTGAGACAGAGTCATATTTATCCGGGTAAATTGTCTTACCGGCCTTTCTGCTCTAGGTTGATTGTTCCTTTGTTGAGTAGGTGCAGCTTTAGAGATCATAACAGCCCATACCGTTGGACGACGTTCAGTTCTGTCCTAATTCCTTTGGTTGTACACAACACTAACCTCTTTTTTCCCAGGAAATGGCTTCCTTGTTGCACTAGAGGATGCATCCTTCTGGATCTTACCACTCCTAATTCTAGCCTCCACTCTTTCTCCTGTCAAAAGTAGCTCAGTAAAGCTGGGTGATGAGCTTCAGATCAGATGATTGAAAAATGGACTAGACAGGGTACCCAGAAAGATATCCACTAGCTCCCTATCAGACAGGGGGGTTGGACTCTTCGTGCTAAGTCCCTCCACTTCTGAGCATAGTCTTTAAAGCCCTCGCTCGAACTCATAGACGTACTTTGGAGTTGTCCTATAAAATAAGACAAAGATAAGCCCTAGAAAATCCTTGAAATGGTTAGTATGATATGCCATGTTATGATGTCATGATTATGCCAAGAAATCACATATATAGCAAGCACAAGCAAATCACACGAAGACCTTATGTTTAAGGCTTGCATGGGTTTTAAGGTCATACCCTCTTGAAGTTGGATTGGATCAACCTGTCCTATAAATAGTAACCGGGTTCTAAGGGATCTCAATATCATTGATCTTTCCCATAAGTTTCATTCTAATAGGCGACTGACTTGCAACCAAACAAAACTCGGGAGTCAAATCTCAATGAGTGTAGCATCGAGTATCAGCCGACTTTGGGAATACACCAAAGACGGCCATCTCGCTACGTCCTAATGGCCAAGTTGTTCATTTAAAGATTCTAAGGTCAATTGACGCTTCATGACACCATGCAGCGGCCCCATATTCTCCTTGATTAACTCAAGGGCTACCGGTACCAACCAAAGTGTCGCATCAACATAGCAATCGCTTAAACTATGTCGGTATACCCCACACAGTTTCCATGATCTATTGCTACTTACCTAAAAGGTGTCCCTAGATTCGGGTGTAGGATCTATAGTAACCCAAAATGTACCCTTAAAAGTAAAGAAATCAAGAAAAAGAAAATAGATTATAAATTATCTAGACCCTAAGATAAACCCCACTTTTATTATATCCCCAGCAGAGTTGCCAGTTCTATGATACGGTGGCAGAACCGACTGTTATACTGGTTTGCGTTTTTTTTTTTTGCAAATGTCGCGGTAAGCAAGAGTCGTCATCGACTTTTCTTTTATCCAACAAAGGAAAGGGTGAAAAGAACAAAAAAAGACATTTTTAGAGACTTTCTGAGTAAGGGGGTAGATTATAGAAAGGGAAGGTGTTAGCACCCTTTCCATCTGTGGTTTTCCACGGGCTCTTAGGTACTTGCTCATTTTGAAAACCGTTTGTGGGTTTGTGTGTTTTGAAAGTTTTTGTTTTCTTTATGATAACTCTTGTATCAGTCCTCAAGAGTGTGATAAAGCGTTTTTGAAAATAGTTTTTGAAAAGTGTGTAAGTATGAAAAATTCAGATTTGAGCAAGTACTTAAGAACAGCCTACCTACTCGAAAAAGGATGTTATTTTCCTCCTTTCCTTTAGATAGTGTTATCCTACTATTAGTGAGTAGGTATCCCTATCGTCGGATGTTGAGGGACTATCGAAAGGGACGTTATGGTCATTGAAGGCAACCTGTAAAGATATCTTAGCATTTCGAAGGGACTGTCATCATATAGGCAACATCGAGGGACAAGATCATTTACCAAAAGGAAACTCGAGGGATGTTTAGGGACTATGATCTTTATGATGACTTTAAATTGAGGGTCTTTTCTAAGATATCCCTACGTTCGAGGGACATTACCATTATTTTCCGAGGCAACCAAGTGAGGTATACCCTAAGGGTGCAAGTGTGAGGAATGTGTTCAATTTTCAGACATTTATCTTATGTTAGTGATCTAAGGATTGATTTTATTAATCTTTTCATGCACACCTACTTACTAGCAATTATATACAAGCATATAAGAAATATAAAGCGAGAAATAAAGTACTACAACTATTACAAGGCTTCGGGACCGTTACATAAAAAAGGTGCAAAAATAAAGTGCGGAATTTTAAACCTAGACTATTATATCCCATAATCAGTTACATTATTATATAAAATGCGAGAATAAAAATAATACGCGCGAAATGAAATATTATGTCTAAAAACTTAGTAAATAAAAATAAACAACAAGAAAATCTTTTTTTGGTTTTTTGCTAAGAGAATGATTAATCCTAAATTTGTTTTTAATTAAGAAAATAAAAGTTGAATGAAATGAATCCTAATTCTAATATTTTTAGTATTTTTTTGTTAAGAAAATAATTTAAATTAAATAACCTAAGTCTAATTTGATTTTAAATTGATAAAATTGCATTAAAATAATTCATTAATTAATTAATAATTTTAGAAAGAAACTAATCCTAATTATTTTTTTTATTTTTTTATAACTTATTAAAAAATAGATTTTTGAAAATAATAAACAAAATAAAATAAAATAAGCAACATGGGCCTCATTATCAAAAACAAAAATGGGGGGTGTTGTTGTCAAAAATGTTTGGCCCAAATCAGAATTTGTACTAGGATTCAGTGAGGAGCGCTTTTGATGGCTCATGGTGCACCTAAATGTGGGGACCATTTGATCTAAATCAATCAAGACCCAATGGTGGTGATCTGGAGGCACATGATGGACTGGCCTAGCTAACATGTACTGAATGGAAAATACGCATGAAGGCACATATAGAAGCACAAGGAGAAGAAATATGGGATGCCGTCGAAAATGGTCCATTTATCCCTATAACGGTAATCAATGGTGTTGACTCATCAAAGCCTAAAACTGCATGGGACGATGATGATAAGAAGAAAGTTCTCTATGATAAAAAGGCAATAAACCTTCTTCAAGGTGCACTTAGCAAGGATGATTTCTTTCGTGTCTCGGCATGCAAGACATCAAAAGAAATATGGGATACCTTGGTACAAACTCATGAAGGAACGGTTGAAGTAAAAAGATCAAGACTAAATACCCTAAATCAAGAATACGAATCATTTCGAATGCATCCCAGAGAAACCATTCTTGACTTACAAAAGAGATTTGTGCACTTGACAAATCATCTAAGTTCTCTTAGTAAAACTTTGACGAATGATGAACTAAATCTGAAAGTACTTAGATCCTTAACTAGGGAATGGCAACCAAAGGTAACAACAATTTCAGAAAAGAAAAGTCTCTCCAACATGACATCCTCAACATTGTTTGGAAAACTTCAAGAATATGAAACGGAACTCGGAAGACTTGAAAAGCTTGAAAATCAAGAGAAGAAATCCAAGAATATTGCTTTGAAGATAGATTCCAAGGAAGTTGAAAAGGAAGACAATCTGGAAGAAGATGAAAACTTCATTCTTCTTGTTAAAAGGCTTGGTAATTTCTTTGGTAGAAATGACAAACCCTTTTCTCATTCAAAAGGAAAGAAACAATTTAAGAAAAAGGAAGCTTCCACATCAACACAAGAAATCACATGTTATGAATGTGGTAAGCAATGTCATATCAAGCCGGATTGTCCAAAACTCTCAAAGAAAGGTGGCTTCAAAAGCAAGAAGGGATTCAAGAACCAAAAGTCTTATGTCGCATGGGAGGACAATGAAATAAGTTCCTCATCTGATTCTGATGGTGATGAAAGTGCAAATCTAGCATTGATGGCCTCACATCATTCTGATGATGAAGACAATGAGGTTGGTAATAAATTTTCTCTTTTTGATAGTGATGCACAAGGTTCTATAGATAAACTATTGAATGAATGCTAAATTTTGTATAAAACTATTTCATCACAAAAGAAACAAATTTCATCCTTAGAAGAAAAATATGATTCTATGGAAAAAGATTTCAAAGAAGAAAAAAAAATTTGAGTGATGAACAAAAACAAAATTTTGTATGCAAAAATTGTGATTCACTCTCTTTCCAAATTGTCCAATTAAAAAGAGTCATTGAAAGATATGAAAAAGGCCAAATTGGATTGGAAGGTGTTCTTAGCCAACAAAGATACTCCAATGATAAAAGTGGACTTGGATATTCAAAGTTTTCAAAACCAAGTTCTAACAAAACTATCTTTGTTAAGGCTAGTGATCAATCATCCAAAGAGAAAGTGAGCAAATCTAAAATAGTTCGTCACTATCCTAAAAGTAAAACATTTCCTAAGAAGAAATCCTATCCTTCTAGATATAGAAGTAACTTTGAACCTACTTGTTTTTATTGTGGCATTAAAGGTCATACACCTAATGCTTTCTATGTTAGAAACTTCAGTGTGGCAAGTGGGAATTATGTATGGGTAAAGAAAGGAACTAATTATGAAGGACCCAAAGCAACTTGGGTACCTAACAAAACCTAATTTGTTTTGCAGGTATGCTTGAAGACCACATGCAATCTTTGATATCTTGATAGTGGTTATTCAAAGCATATGACAGGAGACATAAACCAATTTTCAAATCTAGTGCTAAAGGACAAGGGTTTTGTCACTTATGGAGACAATAATAAGGGAAGAATCCTAGGCAAAGGCAAAGTTGGTGCTCCACCTTTCACATCCATTGAAGATGTTCTTTATGTTGAAGGACTAAAGTACAATCTTCTTAGTATTAGCCAACTTTGTGACAAAGGCTTCAAAATCAAGTTCACCAAGGATGAATGCTTGATAGAAGACGAAGTCACTCATGAGGTTATACTTAAAGGTAAAGGAATCAATAATATATTCATGATTTCCCTGGATGATCCATCTTTGAAGGTTAAATGTCTCATGGCGAACAACGATGATTCATGGTTGTGGCACAAAAGAATTGCTCATATTCACATGGAACACTTGAATAAATTAATCAAGCATGATCTTGTCATTGGATTTCCTAAGAGAAATTTCGTCAAAGATAGACTATGCGATGCTTGTCAAAAAGGGAAACAAACTAGATCAACTTTCAAATCTAATAATGTGGTGTCCACTACAAGGCCACTACAATTGTTACACATGGACTTATTTGGTCCATCAAGAACAAGGAGTTTTTGAGGTAATGTATATGCTTTGGTTATTGTTGATGATTTCTCTAGATATACTTGGACATTCTTTTTAGTGCAGAAAAGTGATGCATTCAAGGCGTTCAAGAAGTATGCTAAACAAATTCAGAATGAGAAGTCTCTAACAATTTCCTTAATAAGGAGTGACCATGGAGGAGAATTCCAAAATGCTCTATTTGAAGAATTTTATGGAGAACATGGAATATCTCACAACTTCTCGGCACCAAGGACTCCTCAATAAAATGGAGTGGTAGAAATAAAGAATAGGTCTCTTGTGGAACTTGCTAGAACAATGCTTAGCGATTCATACCTTCCAAAATACTTTTGGGCGGATGCGGTGAGCACGGCATGTTTTGTTAGAAATAGAGTTAACATTAGACCGATCTTAAAGAAAACTCCATATGAACTCTTCAAAGGAAGGAAACCAAACATTGCTTTCTTTCACATCTTCGGATGCAAATGCTTTGTCTTAAAAAATGACAAAGATAACCTTGGTAAGTTTGATGAAAAACGCGATGAAGGTATTTTCCTTGGTTACTCTCTTTCTAGTAAAGCGTATATAATATACAACAAAATAACTTTGACAATTGAAGAATCTATGCATGTTTCGTTTGATGAAACTAACCCCTCCAAGAAGGATAATATTGTTTGTGATAATGATGATGAAATACTAGAAGGTCCTCAAGAAAATTCTTCCGAAGATCAACCCATACAACATGAAGAATCACCTCAACAATAATCAACTCTCAATGATCTACCAAAAGAATGGAGAACTCATCGAGATCATCCTATTGATAAAGTAATTGGTGATATCAGTCAAGGTGTGTCAACAAGATTAAATCTCAAGGATGCTTGCCTAAACATGGCGTTTGTCTCTCAAATTGAACCTTCCAAAGTTGATGAAGCCTTAGGCGATGACCAATGGATTATCGCTATGCAAGAAGAATTGAATCAATTTGAAAGGAATCAAGTTTGGGAACTTGTCCCTAGGCCAAGCAACAAACACATTATTGGAACAAGATGGGTGTTCAAAAACAAACTTGACGAGAATGGAATAATTGTTCGCAACAAAGCAAGATTGGTAGCACAAGGCTATAATCAGGAAGAAGGAATAGACTTTGAAGAAACCTTCACTCCGGTTGCAAGGTTAGAAGTTATTCGTCTCTTGCTTGCCTATGCTTGCTCATTAAGTTTTCAGCTTTTCCAAATGGATGTAAAGAGCGCATTCTTGAATGAATATATCACTGAAGAAGTCTATGTTAAGCAACCCTCAGGATTCGAAGATTTCAAGAATCCATCTCATGTATTTAAATTAAGAAAAGCTCTCTATGGATTGAAACAAGCACCAAGGGCATGGTATGATCGTTTAAGCAACTTCTTATGCGAAAAAGGTTTCGAAAAGGGAAAAGTTGACAAGACTCTTTTTATAAAGAAAGTGAAAGACGACACCTTGCTAGCACAAGTATATGTTGATAACATCATTTTCGGTTCTTCAATTCAAGAAATGTGTGAAGAATTCTCATCAATGATGCAAGGAGAATTTGAAATGTCCATGATTGGTAAAATGAACTATTTTCTTGGACGTCAAAACAAATAACTAAAAGATGGCATCTTCATCAACCAATCCAAATATTGCAAGGAACTCTTGAAAAGGTTTGAAATGGATAACTGTAAGGCAATGTCTACACCAATAGGTTCTGGTTCATATGTTGATCAAGATGAATTAGGTGTTTCCATCGACATCACTAAGTATCGAGGTATGATTGGCTCCTTATTGTATCTAACGGAAAGTCGTCCTGACATAGTATTTAGTGTTTGTCTCTGTGCTTGCTTTCAAGCTAACCCAAAGGAATATCATCTCACGGCGGTAAAGAGGATCATGAAGTATCTCAAAGGAACAACGAATGTCGGATTGTGGTATCCTAAAGGTAGTATTTGCAACTTAATTGGTTATTCTGACACGGATTATGCAGGTTGCAAAACGGATAGAAAAAGCACAAGTGGTACTTGTCACATTCCTGGTAATGCATTGTTATCATGGACCTGCAAGAAACAAGCATGCGTTGCTCTTAGCACGGCCGAAGTTGAATATATTGCAGCGGATAGTAGTTGCACTCAAATTTTGTGGCTAAAACAATAACTTTGTGACTACAGACTCGATCTAGGGTGCATTCCTCTAAGGTGCAACAACACAAGTGCAATTAACATTACGAAGACTCCCGTCATGCATTCAAGAACTAAACACATAGACATTCGACATCATTTCCTCTGTGATCATGTTCTTCAAGGAGATATCGAGGTAACGTTTGTAGATACTTATAATCAGCTTGCTGATATCTTCACCAAACCTTTGGCAAGAGAGCCGTTCTACAAAATTCGGCGAGAGCTTGGCATACTTGACGAACACGACTTATAAGGTGCATTCTATCCTTGTTATAATTTTATATATGTTTTATACATGCTATATGTGAATATATGTTATATGGTATTTAAATTTTTAAGAAAAATTTGGTTTTGGACTTTTTTTTTGTTGATGCAAATCGATTGCACAAAGAGTGTCAATCGATTGCTCACTGAGTATTTTCAATTCTGTCCATTCTATTTCTAGTGCAAATTGATTGCACCTTCAATGAAAATCGATTTCACTATGTATGTTTCTGTTTTATTTTTATTCTGTTTTATGTGCAAATCAATTGCACCTGAAATGCAAATCGATTGCACCTACTGTAACTTGCTTTTATGACAGAAAAGTTATGTTGGTCAGAATTCCTCTCTCTCATATTCCCAAGCCAAATACACTTTAACACATTCACTCATTTCCTATCTACCCAAATCATTTCCAACTCAGCTCACAAACACCTTTCTCTCTCACAAAACCTAAAATCCCCAAAACCCTAAAACTTCATACACATGGCTTCAAGACAAAAGAGAAAGGTTCCAGCTTCAGAAAAAGGGAAGAAAAAGGTTGATTCAACATCTAATCCATTGCTTTCATCTCTCATCGAAGAGCAAGAAGCCAGATTCACCAAAGACTTTCAAAGGAAAATAGTATCCAACCCCAAATATGGTATGATATCCTCCTTTCCACAAGAATGATTTTCATTTCAAAATGATTTAGCTGCTTATGGTCTAGAACCCTTGATTTCTTTGTTCGGTCCATATTACCCGAATTTGGTAAGAATGTTTTTCAGCAATCTAACACCCCAAAAAGGCAAAATGGTCACATGTGTGTTGGGTACTCATATCTCTCTAACTCCTCAGGTTGTTGGTGAGATCCTTCATATTCCTTACACTGGAAGTTCCCTATATGATCCTAAAAATGAGATATGGGATGACTACCGGAAAAAGGATTTCTTTTACAGCATTGGGCGGTTAAGTGAAGCTGAATTTCGCGCTAAACAGATTTGTGGTCTTGGTAGAGTAATTCCATCCAGAGACTCCTGGAGTGCAGGTAACCTTTATATAGACGATCGCCTATATCATTATTTTTTGGTCTATATTATGTTTCCAAGAGCTGGAAACCACTGCACTGTTACCGACTTGGAAATGAAGCTAATTTATGCAAGAAAGAAAGGGATAAGTGTAAACTGGGAAAGGCTTATAATGGTGCATATGCTGAGAGTCGATGCAAAATATAAATTTTTTCCATATGCTTATTTTGTTACTTTAATTATGGAGGAATTTGGTGTGGATTTTGCTGGGTTTGAAAAGGTGAATATGAATCCAAATCTAAATAAGATTTCCATCAAGAATGTTGACTCCAAGATGGGCGTGCATTATAATTCGGAAACAAAAACCATCACTTACATTGGTGAAGATGTTGTTGGCGATGAAGGAAATGACCAAGAAGTCGAAGGCGGTGAAGTTGTGCCTCCTCCTACTACTGCTCCCTCTGGTCCAACAATCAAGAGCTTATGGATTACATGTCTCAACAATTTTCTTCCATGAACACCAACATCAACAATCAATGGAGTGCAATCAATGATTCCACTACAACCCGGATAAATGACTTTCACACAGATGTGAATCAACAGTTTTCATACCTTTACTCTCATCTTCATATTCCACCATATGATCCAAATAATCCAGCTGCACCTTCTCAACACTACACAGAGCCCCCACTTCAACAACAATTCCCGAATCAAGGCTCTTGGTCCTATAACCACCCGGACATGCATCACCCTTGAAGTTCTGGATAACTTTTTTTTTGTCATTGTCTTGTTATTCAATGTTTTATTTGTTCAATTTTCTGTGTAATCCTTAAACATTTTGTGTTACTTGTTTAAAATTAAGTTTTCTCGATATGCTGCTCAATTATTGTTTTGTTTTGTGCATACTTCCCTACTTTTTGATAATGTCAAAAGGGGAGAAAGATGTGGTACTTTATGCTTGTATTTTTCCTTGTCTTAATTTTTTAAAGGTACTCTCCAACCAAGATGAACAAATACAAAGAATTCCAACCTTCTCATACATAGGGGGAGTTGTGCATCTTAGGGGGAGAAAAGCTCTTTCTGGAAACTACAACGCATAAAGCAAGATTGTTTGTCATCATCAAAAAGGGGGAGAATGTAAAATCAAGCTTCTCAAATGAACTTTTGTTTTGATAAAGACAAACCATGATTTACAATGAAGACAAAGATTTATGATCAAGCACAAAGCATCTAAGGACAAAATCATCAGTTCAAAGCTCTTAACAACTTTCAAGGTATAATAATATTACTTACTTTGATCTTAAGATATAGATGCTCATTGATGAAAAAGAAATGTTTAAAAAATCATTACTCAAGTTTTTCAAAGTTAAAATTTCATTTTTCACTTGAGTGCAATCGATTGCATGCTCCAATTTTTCAGATCTTTTGCTTCTGTTTCTCTGTGCAATCGATTTACATTGCTTGTGCAATCGATTGCATACTTAAATTTTTCAAAATGTTTGCTTCTACTTCTCAGTGCAATCGATTTACATTGCTTGTGCAATCGATTGCACTCACTTACTTTTTTCTACTTACTTTATATGCAATCGATTTACATTGCTAGTGCAATCGATTGCACACTCAAAACTTTTGAAAATATAGCTGTTGAAACCTTGTGAAATAGATTTACACAAAGGGTACAATCGATTACATGCTGCACGATTTTGAAAAACAACAGCTTTTCACATGATTGTTCATCATACCTTTTCATTGAAACCTTTCAATCAAACTTGGCATTTGTCCATGATACATTTTCAGATCTTCATGATGTTTCAAAAGGGTGTTATGAACATATAAATATTGATTTTCAAAATCTGTTTGGACACCTTTTCCATAAATATTTTCTGAATTTTCAAAATACAAACTCAAGCGTTCCTTCACTTTTATGCATAAGTTTTCTGCGCCTTTTCATACATCTTTAAACAGAAATCTTTAAGCAATTATATCTCGAGTCATTTTACAATAATATTATTGGAAGAGAAGATCATACATTATTAAATCACTCTAAGTGATCAATACTACTCAACTCACTCAAACTCAAATATTGATAGTTACTTACTTATTTTTCCAGGATTGTTGGAAATAAGTTTAAGTGTTTTTGAAATCTTGTATTTCCATGTTTGTTGGATACAAGTGCAGTCACTTTAAGAGGATTGTTCTTATAGTTGACATAGTGAAAATCCAAGAGGATTGTTCTTGGTCCAAGAGGATTGTTCTTGGTTGTTTGGTAGTTCTTGTTTAAGTTTGCCACAATAAGGAAATCTCTTTCATGTTGAAAGGGGACTGGAGTACTCTCGGACTGTAAGGGGAACCAGGATATATTGTCCGTGTCTCTTTATTTTTCTGCATTTTAAGCTTTCCTAAACTCACCTTTAACCAGAAAAATAAGAACCATCATCACTAAAACCAGAATTTTTAAAGTACCTAATTCACCCCCCCCCCCTCTTAGGCGTACTTCGTACTTACATACCTCTCACAAAGCCATGTAATAGCATAGGATTTACATTCCCGCACTTTACATTTTTGCACTCTAAATTCCTGTATATATATTAAATGTTAGTAATTAGGCTTGTATGGAAAGACTAGTAATCAAACGCTAGCAAACTTAACAAAAAGACAAAAAACTGAAACATAATACACTTGCACATATACACCTCTAGGGTACCCCAGTTTGATTGCCTTCAGAAATAAAACAGTCATGTCCCTCGAGATAAGAACGCTTTCGAAAAGACCCAAAAATCAAAAGATCATAGTCCCTTTGTGATACGGTGGGAAGAACTGACTGTTTTTTAGAATGCTGGTTTGCATTTTGTGTTTGTTTTCGCAAAAATGTCGCGGTAAGCAAGAGTCGCCACCGAATTTCATTTTATCCAACAAGGAAAGGAAAAAAAGCACAGAAAAATTCCTTTTTCGAGATATTTCTCGGGTTCGGGGGGTAGATTATAGAAA
This sequence comes from Vicia faba, assembly GCA_948472305.1. Classification (NCBI taxonomy): domain Eukaryota; kingdom Viridiplantae; phylum Streptophyta; class Magnoliopsida; order Fabales; family Fabaceae; genus Vicia; species Vicia faba. The sequence goes on along the minus strand of OX451735.1, from coordinate 1,552,440,939 downwards.
GGGAAGGTGTTAGCACCCTTTCTATCTGTGGTTATCCACGGGCTCTTAGGTACTTGCTCAAATGTTTTCAAAATTTCTTTCTCTGTGCTTGTGGGTTTGAAAAAGTTTTTGTTTGAAAACTTCAATTTAACTCTTGCTTCTTTCCTCAAGAGCGTATGAAGTGTTTTTGAAAACTTTGTTCAAAAAGGAGTGTAAGTGTGAAAAGTTTTTGTTTTTGAAAGAGCAAGTATCTAAGAACCATCTACCTACTCGAAAAAAAGAATCGTTATATGCTAATTTCCTTTAGAAAATGCTATCCTACTATTGGTGAGTAGGTAGCACCGTCGTTGGAGTTTAAGGGTCAATTCAAATGCGGGACTTACGGTCACTAAAGCAATGTTAGGATGCCTTAGCGGTAACCCTAATGTCTTAGATCATTTGTTGAGGCAACAATATCCGAGGCAACCATTTCGAGGCGACTATGATCTTTTAGACAAGAGGACAACCTCTAAAACGACCTATACTCAATGACCGTGTACGAAGGAAACCAAATGGGTTGTACCCTAAGAGTGTGCATGTGCGAGTGTGTTGTTTTCAGTTATTTTTATCTTTGTACATGTTAAGGGTGATCTAAGTTGATTTTAAGATTAAGCATTCAGTCTTGTCATGCAAACCTATTATAAAACATCTAACAGTTATAATTTGCAGGAAAATAAAATGCGGAATTTAAATTACAAGGCGTCGGGTATTTACATCGCCAAAGACAAACCCTTTGAAAATAAATAAAGTGATAAAAATAATTAAAAGTCCTATTAATTATTACAATCCGAGAGCAAGTACATTATTGGATAAAAGATATTAAATCGCGTGCGGGAAATTAAATCCAGCGCATGATTAGGGTTTTGACCCTTCTTGGTTAAAGAAAATATTTTTTTGAATTTTGAATTAAAAAAGAAATAAATCCTAAATTAATTACTAAATTAGATTAATAAGTTAATTAAATGAAAAATTAAATTATTACAATTTTTTTTATTTTTTTTATTTTAAGAAAGAAAATGAAATTAATTAAATTAATGGTTAGTACCTAATTAAATCTAATTAATTATTTATTTACAAAATAGATTAAAATTATTCTAGAATTAAAAACCTAAATTAATTAATTAGTGTTTATTAAGAAAAATAAAATTTTAAAGTTTAATTAAATATAAAAAAATATTTTTGTGATTTTATTTTATGAGAAAAAGAATTTTGATTGGTTAGAAATTAAACAAAAATAATAAAACAATTAATAAAATAAAATAAATAAAGAGAAGAGAGGAGGGGTGTGGGCCTGAATTGGGAGTGTTGATAGCAATGGGAAGGCCCATTAATGGCTGGCCTTTGTCCATCTGTCTCTTAGATGTATGAAGGTGCATGGTGAGCTGCAGGCCAACACGCGCATTGGAACACCTGAAAGACAAAATTAATTAAAAAATTGGGGGACCTGGGATTCGAACCCATGTCGTGAAGGATGATACACGCTTGCCCTGCCACTACACCATTTTTTTTTGTTTGTTAATATAATGAAAAGAGTATATTATATAATAAAACAAGTCAATGGCCAGAAAAAACAAAAAACAAACACACGTGCGGTATTTGAAAGGGATAATGGGCAGGGGACACCTCATCGTCCCTGTCCTGAAACCTATAAAAGATTACCTACGGATTTGAATCCGCAGCTAAAAACGCAAGCATGTCCTAAAATCTTCTCTAGGCCATATAAATCCATTCCAGGAACATGGTTGGGTTCGTTATGGCCTCCTGATCAAAGTTATGCCCTTCTTGTGGATCAATATCCCTGAAATAGAAAACCCCAAAAACACTTCCAAGAACCCTAGCTATGGTGTTTTGCATTACATGTTAGATAAACGAAATTAAATGATGCCAAAAGTTTACAAATGATGTGAGGATTATAAATATGCAGTTATTTCATTCAATGGATGCAAGAATGATGAGTTTCGATTTCAAGAACAGAGTTGGGTTTCTTGACACTTACAACACATTTGGATGTCTAAACAAGCTTGCTTTGGATTGGTTTGGCTTGAGTGAATGCCCAGGAAGCGATTGGGACAGGTCTTGGCCTCTGAAAATGCCTCCAACTATGATTTCGATCTCAAGCTTTTTTGTGAATTTTTCAAATCTTGTTTTGCCTCTCTCTGCACTTTCCAACCCTTGTTTTCGTGTCTTTGACTTGCTTATGTAATGCTCAATGTATTAGGTCTACAAACTTGGCTCAATTCTTCTCCCATCAATGCTTGCATATTTGATTTTATCTCCCTTTACAAACTTGCCAATTTTGCCAAATCTCAATCTTTTTGCACATGATTTGGTCTGATTCGATTTTGATGATGTTAATGATGGTAATCAAAGCCTGAAATAGCCAAAAGATCTCATGTTATCAAAGTATTGGATTTTGTATGATTTTAATTGATTTAAAATGAATAAATTCAATTAAAAATCAAATTAAATAATAAAAATAAAATATGGGCTCATGGCTGAATCTAGGACACATGGGAAATGATGCAAACTCAAATCAAGTGGGAAAGAATGGGCCCATTTGACAAAATTTGAAGTTTTGGGGATAATTGACTTTTTAGCAATTTTGCAAAAAAGTCCAACTTCAATAATGCATAACTTCTTCAATTTTGAACTTTTGGAGGTGTTCTTGGACTTTTTAGAAAGCTTGAGATGTCCTATAACCAACCATTTTGGTATCATCTCATTTTGATATTCCATGCTCAAGTTATAAGCTTTGACAAAAAAGGTGTTTTTGTTGACTTTCAAAAATGACCTATAATGTCCAAATTTATAACTTCTTGTGAGTGCATTTTTTGATCTTGGGGTATGAATATGGATTGTAGGAAATTTCATCCTATTAAAAATGAGCTTTGGATGGGTCATTTCTAATAAAGTATGAGAAAGTTATGCTTGGTCAAAGTTGAGTTGACTTTTCCTACAAAACCCTAATTTAACAACTTTTGAGTCTTGATGAATTTTGAGCAATCCTTGATTAATCATGATAAAACCTTGATCAAATGATGAAATATCCTTCAAAATGAGAATGTTGACAAAAAATCTTGACGTTTGACTGTTTATAGGTCACAGTTGACTTTTGCCCTAGCACAATCGATTTTTGGACCCTTGGAGCAATTGACTGAGCAAACTTCCTCTGCAAGGCTTGAAACTTGACATGGATGACCTTGAGAACATATTAGGACATTGGGTAGCATTTGAGGTCATTTGGACTCAAGGACCTTGATGCAACACAAAACCCTAATTTGAGGTTGATTGCCTTAGGAGGTAGCTTGTCTGTCTAACTCTTGAGTAAACTTGAGTAACTTGGAGATTTTTCTTGCAATGTTTTGAGAAATATGAGAGAGAAAATTTTAGGTTACAACACCCTCGATGACCCTACAGTTGCCTTTCGATAAATGATCTAGTCCCTAAACAGAAATTGCTAAAACATCTCTACATTGTTGCATTTGTGATTGTATGTCCCTAAGAATGTCCCTCATACATCCAATGATGAGGCTTCTTATCAATCAATGGTAAGGTAGAAAACATCTAAATGAGGAGGAAAAGAATATTAGACCTTTTTGCGTAGGTAGGATGCTCATAGTTCCTCGCTTTCTCACAATAAAAAACATTTACACACCAACACTTTCAATTGAAACATTTTCAAAAGTCAAACCCCTTTGTACGCATTCTTATAGAGGCGAGAATCATTACAAAGGCACTTTTCAAAATCACTTTCAAAAAAATCTTCCACAAACAGTTCTTTAAACTATTTTCAAAACCAACACTTTGTACGCGTTCTTATAGAAACGAGAATCATTACAAAGACGTTTTCAAAATATTTTCAAACCCACACCACAAGCACATTTTCAAACAAAAGCAAAGTGAACTAGAAAGCAACTAAGAGCCCGTAGAAAACTACGGATGGAAAGGGTGCTAACACCTTCCTTTTCCATAATCTACCCCCTTACTCAGAAAATCTCGAAAGGTCTTCTTCTGTTCTTTTCACTCTTTCCTTAATTTGGATAAAAGAAAAGTCGATGACGACTCTTGCTTACCACAACTTTTGCAACACAAAATGCAAAACCAGTATATTAAACAGTCGGTTATGCCACCGTATCACAGAACTGACGACTCTGCTGGGGATAATATAAAAAAAAGTGGGGTTACCTTAGAGTTAGTTCATTTTAAATTTGTTTTAATTGCTTGCTTTGTATGCTTTATCCTTGGAGGGTTTGTTTGGGGTTGTTATTATAGATCCTACACCCGGATCTGGGGGCATCCTTTTAGGTAAGTAGCAATAGATCGTGGAAATTGTGCAGGGTATACCGACACGGTTAAAGCGATAGCTACGTTGATGTGACATTTTGGTTGGTACCGGTAGCCCTTGAGTAGTCAAGGAGAATACGGGGCTGTTGCGTGGTGTCATAAAGCATCAAGTGACCTTAGAACCTTTAATTGAACAACTTGGCCATTAGGAAGTAGTGAGATGGTCGTATTTGGTGTAGTCCTAAGTCGGTTGATACTCGATACTATACTCATTGAGATTTGACTCCCGAGTTTTGTTTGGTGGCAAGTCAGTTGTCGATCAGAATGAAACTTGTGGGAAAAATCAGTGATATTGAGATCCCTTAGAACCCGGTTACTATTACTAGGACACAAAATGCAAAACCAGTATATTAAGCAGTTGATTCTTCCACCGTATCACACCCCTGTCTTGGCTTTTTCATTGAGTTTTCTTCTTTTGATCTATCTGTTTTATATATCTTTTGAACACAAACAAAAAATGATGTTATGGATAAAGATATTACAGTTTGGAAAAAATAAGTATACCTCTTGAAGTGAAACTTTAGAATATGTATGGATGTCTCTGGATGCAAAGTGATGATTGACCGAGCTCCTCTTTGGTGCTACTCCCTTGCTTTGTGCCGCAAAGTTCCAGAATCGCTCCAACCCAATCAAAGGTGCAAAATACTATTTTTTTTTGTTTGTGTTTGGAAGATGATGATAACGGTACTACCGAAATTATTCTTGTGTTTGAAAAATATTTGTGTGATGTATATGAGGTGCCTGGGTAGTTGGTTTAGGGGAAAACTTGCAAGATTGTACAATAATGGGTTGAGGATTTTTCTGTTTTGTGAGTGAAAATAGAGGTGAAGATCATCAGATTTTTATGAGTGAGAAGAGTTTTATGAATGAGTAGAGTTTAACAAGAATTCTATTTTTTCTCTTCTCCCTTTTTCTCTCCAAAATCCAACCTTTTCTTTTTCTCCAAAAAGCCCCCCCCCCCTTAGATGTGTTGTGAAATAGTTTATTTGTAGATGAGTTTTGTTGGGATTTTGGGAGGGAAACAAATAACCATTGGAACTGTTTTTTGCATATTGTTTTGATACTTTTTCCACACAATTTTCTTTAGCCACTTTGATGCAATTTTGTGCATGTTATGATGCAGGCTGGAGCAGACTGTGTAGAGTATTTTTGGACTGATTTGCAGGTTGTTTTGGACTGATTTACAACATTTTTTTACAGCAAAATACCATAAAAATGGACTGGTTTCCAGTAATTTCGGAGTGTTGCGGCAGTGTTTAGAGGTAGCATAGTATAATTTGTTCAGCAGTAATTTGGACACCATTGTTTGTAGCATGACACAAGTTTGGTTTTATGGACAACATAGTGGCAAAGTTTGGACATTGAGTCAAAGGGAAAAATTCAAACAAGACAAAGTTTAGGATTTGTAATCTTGCAAAAATGCAACTTTATAATAACTTGAATTATTTGTAACATCTTGAATTATTTATGACATCTTGAATTATTTGTGACATCTTGAATTATTTTGAATTGTAGTGAAAAGATGTCATGAAGCAATGAAATTAACAAGTATAGAAAATACTTAGAAACATTTCAAGTCTTGCAAAAGTTGGATTTTTGACTCTCTTGATTTTTGACTCTCTTGATTTTTTATGATCAGATTTCATATTTTGGATGTCTTGATGAAATTTGATTTTTGGGACTCAATTTTGGTAAAAAAAAGTCAAAGTTTGACTTTTTAGTGCATAGTTGACTTTTTCCACCAGTTGACCGAATTTTGTCTATCAAACCACTGATCTCAGGAGATGAATTGAAATATGTGATTAGGTCAAAATGACGCACTCGGATCCTTGAGATCATGCTTCCAACCAATAAGTCATGTATTAGGTCAAAAATCAAAGTTCAATCATTTTCAGTCAAAACCCTAATTTTGCCCATTTTTCCCTTTCGATAATTTGAATGACTTTCTTGAAAAATCGTGATCTAAGACATAAAATTCGACATAAGTAATCCTGAGGGTCCATAATGATCCATGAAAGTCATTTGAATGATTTGAAATATGACTGCCTTTGTACAAACTCAAACCCTAATTTGAGGCATCAGTGTTGAGGAGATTGTTTGACTTAGTCGATACTTGCGCAAACTTGAGTCATTGAAGATATTTGTAGGAAATGTCTTGGGAAATGAGAGGGAAAATTTTGGGGTACAACATGGTGCAACACATTCTTTCATTTCTTTGGATTGTGTTAAGAGGTTGAATCTTGAATTGTCTCATATGCATGGAAATATGGTTATTGATACTCCTGTTATAGGTTCTTTGTTTACTTCTGTTGTGTGTTTGAATTGTCTGTTGAGTATCTTTGGTAGAGAATTTGGAATTGAATTAGTTTCTCCTCCGTTAGATCAACTTGATGTGATTCTTGGTATGAATTGGTTGGAGTACAATCATGTTTATATCAACTGTTTTGATAAAACAATTATCTTTCTTGATCCTGGTGCCGAGATGGATTTATTTTTGTCTGCTAAGCAAGTAGATGAGTATGTGCAAGACGGTGTTGTGTTATTTTCTTTGTTGGTAATGTTGAATCTTAGTAAGAATCAAACTATGGGTGAGTTTCATATTGTTCGTGATTTTCCTGAGGTGTTTCCTGAAGATGTAAGTGATTTACCGCCAGAATGTGAGGTGGAGTCTATGATCGGCTTAATTTCTTGGAACTAGTCATGTTTCGATGGCTCTATATCGAATGTCAGCTTGTGAGTTGAAAGAGTTGAAGAGTCAACTTGAGGATTTACTTGATAAGAAGTTTATTTGTTCGAGTATGTCGCCATGGGGTGCACCTGTTTTATTCGTTAAGAATAAGGAAGGTTCAATATGGTTGTGTGTTGATTATAGACAACTGAATAATGTGACTATTAAGAACAAGTATCCATTTTCAAGGATTGATGATTTGATGGATCAGTTGGTTGGTGGATGTGTGTTCAATAAGATTAATTTGAGGTCTGGGTATCATTAGATTCGTGTAAAGGCTGGAGATATTCAAAATACTACTTTTAGAATGAGATATGGTCATTATGAGTATTCTGTAATGTCGTTCGGTGTGACCAATGCACCTGGTGTATTTATGGAATATATTAACAAGATTTTTCATGAGTGTCTAGATAAATTTGTTATTGTGTTCATTGATGACATTTTGATCTATTCTAAGAGTGAAGAGGATCATGATGAACATATGAGGATTGTGCTATATGTGTTAAAGGAGAAGAAGTTGTACGCTAAGCTTTCTAAGTGTGAGTTTTGGTTAAAGGAAGTGAGTTTCCTTGGGCATGTGATTTTGAATGGTGGTATTATTGTTGACCCGTTAAAGGTTGAGGTTGTGTCTCAATGGGAAGCTCTGAAATCTGTTTTTGAGATTAGAAGTTTTCTTGGTTTAGTTGGTTATCATCGGAAGTTTATTGAAGGTTTTCCTAAGTTGGTGTTACCTTTGACACAATTTACAAGGAAGGTTTAAGCTTTTATTTGGACTTCGTAGTGTGAAATTGGTTTTCAAGAGCTTAAGAGAAGGTTGACGACCACTCCTATTTTGATTTTGCCTAATCCAGCAGAACCATTTGTTGTGTATTGTGATGCTTCATTGATGGGTTTAGGAGGTGTGTTGATGCAGAATCGATAAGTGGTAACTTATGCTTCAAGGTAACTTAAAGTCCGTGAGAGGAATTATCCGACACGTGATTTAGAGTTGGTTATGGTTGTGTTTGTTTTGAAAATTTGGAGGCATTATTTATTTGGATCGAGGTTTAATGTGTTTAGTGATCACAGGAGTTTGAAGTATCTGTTTGAATAGAAAGAGTTGAATATGAGGCAAAAGAGGTGGTTAGAATTCTTGAATGATTATGATTTTAGTTTGAATTACCATCTAGGTAAGGTGAATGTTGTAGCTGATTCTTTGAGTAGGAAGTCTTTGCATATGTCGATGTTGATGGTTCAAGAATTGGATTTGCTTGAGCAATTTCGAGATATGAGTTTGGTTTGTGAAGAGACTTCTTCTGGTGTTAAGCTTGGTATGTTGAAGCTTATTAGTGGTATTCTTGATGAAATTCGAGAAGGTCATAAATCTGATTTGAGTTTAGTTGATTGATTGACATTGATCAATCAAGGTCGAGGTGGTGATTTTCGGATTGATGAGAATGGTATCATAAGGTGTCGCGACAAAGTTTGTGGTCCAGATGTAGGAGATTTTAAGAAAATAATTCTTGATGAAGGATATCGTAGTGGTTTTAGTATTCATCCTATAGCTACTAAGATTTATCAAGATTTGAGGAAATTATTTTGGTGGTCTGGTATGAAGAAAGATATTGTAGAGTTTGTGTATTCTTGTTTGATCTGTCAGAAGTCTAAGATTGATCATCAGAAACCGTCTGGGTTGTTACATTCGTTATCCATTCCTAAGTGAAAGTGGGATATCATTTCTATGGATTTTGTTTCAGGTTTTCTGAGGTCTCTGAGTAATTGTGATGTTATTTGGGTTATTGTGGATAAATTAACGAAATATGCTCACTTTATCCCGATTAGGATGGATTATCCGATGGAAAGGTTTGCTAAGTTATATATTGAGAAGGTGGTGAGTTTGCATGGTGTTTTGTCGAGTATTATTTATCATAGATATCCAAGGCTTACTTCGAATTTTTGGGAAGGTTTACAATGTGCGTTGGGTATAAAGTTGCGTCTGAGTTCGGCATATCATCCACAAACAGATAGTCAGACTGAGAGGACGATTCAATCACTTGAGGATCTTTTGAGAGCTTGTGTTTTGGAGCAAGGAGATGCTTGGGATATTTACTTGCCTTTGATTGAGTTTACTTATAACAATAGTTTCTATTCAAGTATTAGAATGGCACCGTTTGAGGCTTTGTATGGACGAAGGTGTAGGACACCTTTGTGTTGGTATGAATTCGGTGAGAGTGTTGTGGTTGGACCTGAGATAGTTCAACAGACTAAGAATAAGATTAAGATGATTCAAGAGAAGATGAAGATTTCTCAGAGTCGTCAGAAGAGTTATTATGATAAGAGGAGGAAAACATTTGAGTTTGAGAAGGATGATCATGTATTTTTGAGGGTTTCTCTGATAATGGGTGTTGGTCGAGCTTTGAAGTCGCATAAGTTGACATCGCGTTTTATTGGTCCTTATCAGATTTCCGAGAAATTAGGTGAAGTGGCATATCATATTGCTTTGCCACCGTCACTTTCTAATCTCCATGATATGTTCCATGTATCTCAGTTGAGGAGATACTTTGCAGATCTGTCTCATGCTGTCCAATTAGATGATGTGCAAGTAAGAGATGATTTGACTGTTGAGAAATCACCTATGCAGATAGAGGATAGAGAAGTGAAGCAAATCCCAGGTAAATAAATCTCTTTGGTGAAAGTGGTTTGGGGAGGACCAGCAAATGGTAATGTGACTTGGGAGCTTGAGAGTCAGATGAATGAATCGTACCCAGAGTTGTTCGTTTGAGGTAACTTTCGAGGAAGAAAATATTTTAAGTGGGGGAGAGTTCCAGGTTTTTATTAACTATTTTATAAGTTATTTATTTATTTAATTATCATGTGGTATGATAATTAATTAATTAATTATTTATTTAATTATATGACTATGTGCTAATTGAGTTATTTGGGTTATTAAGTGTATTAATGAATGAAATAACTAGTTGGGCCTAATAATGAGAAATAGAAGTAATAATGGGTTGTGTGCAAGTAATCCCATTAGTTATATGATACTAGTTAGTAAGGAAACTAGGTTAGAGATTCATTTTGTGAAAAAAAACAAGAGAAGAGAACAAGCAAGGGAGAAAAAATAAGAAAAAGGAGAAGAGGCAACCATAGAGTATTCAATCTAAAGAGGTAAGGGTGGGTATTCATGTTATTATGGGTATGTGATGTATGTAATGGATAGTAAAATGATCGGTGTTGTTGATTTCAGTTTCTAGAATCTTACATGTTAGGGTTTATGCAGAAACCTATGGAATTGATAAGAATCGATGTGTTGAATGGAATATAATGAGTATTCTCATGTTATAATAATGGGTTGTTGCTAAAATTTACAATCATGGTGATTTGTGGTGATTTATGGTGCTTTTAAGAAGGAATTTCGTGTAGGATTTGTGTTAAAAAATGTAGAAAAATCCTTTTAACACAGTATGTGCTGACTCACACACAGGGGAGAGTCGACCTGAGCACACCCGTGAGGCAGAGTCTCTTTGTCAAACAGCGGTGTGTCGATCTATATAGGTTATGAGTTGACGCATAGGTGTCAAAAAGACTCAGTATGAGTCGACCTGAGCAGTCTCGAGGGGTATCCAATATTTTTTGACAAATTTTTGTAACGACCGTAACTTTTGAATCGTAACTCAGTTTTACGCATTGTTCAAAGCATTAGGAAGCTAATGCAATAACCTTTAAGATATAACTAAGTGTATTTACATTGGATGATTGAATAATTATGTGATTGTGTAAAGTGACATGTATATGTGTATATATATATCATGAATTGGTGAAATATGAATAACATGTGTTAATATTGTTGTTAAATGCTATTTGTAACACCCCATTTCTACCTAGCGGATAATAATAAAATCAGAGTTCAACATAAATAGTTGTTGCACCCCAAAATTTACCCTCTTGATTTAGGCTTATGTTTCATCATGAATATCATATTGCATTGCATTCATACATTGTGATGGGATCAACATACTTTGGTTATCAAGTCTTCCTCAAGCTTTGAAGGTTGATTGCAGTGACAAGTTGCTCAAGAAGAATCTCATCATCTAAACCTCTGGATCTTTCAAGCTCAAAAGTTATTGCATATCTCAAGATATTTTATCCATCTCTTTGGATCATCAGAGAATTGAAGTTTGTGTTTGATTATAAGAAGAATCACTCTTTTGATTCACCAGTCAAATTAGGGTTTTGTTTGAGCAAGGCTTTTGATCAATGTACAAGTCTTGATTTGGAAGCTACAACATCTCATTGGTATTTGGAAAGTCTTTGTACAAGAAATTGGCCAAGATGCCCAAAGGATTTGGAGTTTTGGAGATGATTCATCAGTCTCCTAAGGTGTTAACCAAAACTAGGGTTTGGGATTTCATCAAGATTTATTGAGAATTTTGAAGTGAAATTTTGTACATGGCCTCTATATATTTGGAAGATCATATGTTTGAAGTTTTGATCATCAATTTTGAAGGGAAGTAGATCAATTGATTCAAAGGGGGAAAATGGTCATTTTGGTCAAAATCAGTCAAAGTAAAGGTTGACCAAGTGAACTTTTGGTCAACCATCAATTCAAGGATGTACTTTTAATATTTCAAGTCCATTTTGATCATTGGATCAAAAGGATTGAGGTTTGGGTTGAAACTTGTTCATGAAGAAATCCTAAAAGTTTCTAATTTTGGAAAACAAGGACTTAATTTCAAAAATTCATATTTTATTCACCTTTGATCAAAAAAATGAAAATGAAGTATGCTTGGAAAGATAAGAGGATGATCTTTCATATCCTTTTGGTTTCATGTCCAAATTGGAAAAGAGTCAAGAGTTATAAAGCTTGGAAGTCACAAAATTATAGGTCATTTTCCAAATTTAGTGAATTTCATATCAAATTTTGAGGACCTTAATCGATTCAATTGCAAAAACTCAAAACTAAGGGATTGTAGATCTTTTAAATACCTTTCCAAATTATACTCATTTGTGTCCAAATTCAAAAATATGAGCAAGTTATGGACTTTGGAATTTTGAGGCATTTTATTGAATTTTGACAAATATGCAAAATGGCCATTTCTTGCAAACTCAAGTTTTAGCCATTCCTTTTGCTTATAATCAAGCCCATGAGCAATTTGTGACATTCTGAGGCCCATCACACTCACCATTTCGTGCCTCATTTGGTTTTGCACTTGTTGGATTGAAAAATTACAAAACTTGCTCAAATGTGCAAATTCACCAACACTCTCTCATTTCAAACAATCATGAGCTAGCACTTTGGGCATGTAATTCTGACTTCATTTGGCTCACAAAACGCACAAAAGGCAAGCAAATGCACGAGTGAAACGGAGGCTCCATGTGCATCCTCATTTTTGGCCAAAACTACCAAACTTGCCCTCCAAAAGTTTTGAGTGCCAAATACCACTTCTATCCTCTTACCCCGTGCTATATAACAAGAATCAAGGCTCAGTTGTAGAGGAGGAGGATCATAATCGCTACATTGAAAATCTGAAAATTTCCAAGCATCTCTGCAAATTGCTTCAAATCTCTCTTCTTCTTGGATAATTCTTCAAAATTCTTGGTGATTCAGCTTCAGTGAAGTAAGGAGATTAAGCTTGCACCATTGGATTGCTTCTGGAGTGAAGGATTCTTGTTTCCAGATTTCACCTCCATGTGAGTTTCTTGAACTTTGATTTACGTGTTTCAGCTTGAATTGGTGATGTAAATCATGTTCATTGAGTTGCTAGCTGGCCAATCACTAGGATTGATGTATATTTGAGCTTTGATTCAAGCAGAATTGTTGAAATCGTGTTCATGACTTGGATGTTTGCTGTGAGTTTTTTTAGTTTTTGAGACTTTATTTCTTGATCCATACTTGATCTTTGAGATTGATTCAAATTGCATAATGTAGTATGATATGCTAGCTTTAATTTGCACTTGATTTCGTGGATTTTGGTTGAGAAACGAGCATGATTGATGGATCTGAACATAGGCTCATGACTTGTTATGTTGCACGCGTTTTTCCCTATGCTGGAGGTTGAAGAGGAAGTGAGGTGGCGCATTGTGATTGGCTTGATTTAAATTATCATGCATTTCATATTATTTGATTTTAATTGATTTTCTGATTTTTATTTCTTGATCAAAACAACTTAAAAAATCCTGAAAAAGTTATCACAAGTCCAAAATAATTTCTGCAATCTTGTGTAATTTTATTGGAATTTTTAGAAATGTTTTGATTGGTTTAAAAATTCATAAGTTTAAATAATTGTTTGTTTAAAGATTATTTTTATTTTAATAGTTCTTTTTATCTCAAAATTCCACAAAAAATGATTTGGACTCATAAAATAATGCAGAAATTGATTCTGACTTTTGTTTAACATTTTATTTCTATTTTTATTAGAAATTTAATTTCAAAACTTTATTTGAAATATTTGTTTAATAATTTTTGTTTTAATAATTCATTCAATTCAAAAATCCTCAAAAAAATCATGCAAGTTTGTTTTTAATCATAAATTCTTAATATATTTTTATTTTGACCTTTTTGTGACTTTTGGCTAGGGTTTGCATTTTTGCCTTTGAATAATAGTTTAATTGTTAATTGTTTGATTAATTTTTATTTTAATATTTCCTTTAATTCAAAAATTCCACAAAAAATCAGGGATATGTGTTTTTAATTCTAATATTTGAATATAATTTTGGTTAGATATTTTTTCTGATTTTTTATTAGAATTTTATTTTGAGATGTGATTATTTGTTTAATTGATTAATTGTTTGAATTTGATTTTATTTTTGACTTTTCATTAATTCAAAAAATATGGAAAAATAGGTATTCTGACCTCTTAAGTTTTTTCATGTTTGATGTATATTTTTTCTGTTTTTTTTTTAATTTTGATCTTATCTAATCAATATTTAAGATTAAATGTCAAAAATTAGGGTTTTGTTGCTTATTATGCAAGTTTCATTTTAAAAACCATTATGCCCTGGATTCTCAATGGAGTTTAGGTCTTGATTATGATTCATGAATGTATTGAGGATCTGAAAACCATTTTTCTTGGATTGTTTGACTTGATTTGATATTTTTCCATAAATTATTTTGAAAACTTGTCTAGTTTTGTTAGTTTGGCCAACTAGTTTTGAACTTTGGGCCTCATTTGATCCCCTCCTCAACCATTCATGAACTTAAGACTTGCTTTCTGACTTCTATACACTTGAAAGATGCTAAGAAATTTTGTGTGTGAATTATTGATCCTTGTTTCTATTTTTGATGTATTTTTGAAGTGAAGGTATCCAATTAATGTTGCATATCTTGTTGCAATTTTCTTGATGGCCAATGAACTTGAGTGAGGCCTATAATTGGGCACCTAATGATCATGTTGTTTCTTTTTATCCATATAAACTCAAGTCATTTCACTTAATGCGACATGCTTGAATGATTAAACCTTTTGATGTATTGTGTGGGATTCCCCTTTTATTATACTTGTGAACTGTGTTGAAATAATTGAGTATGATTGAATTGTGTTTGCTACTGACCTTCATGGTCTTTGATTGTATTCTTCTCAAGCTCCCATGATCCTTGATTGATATTCAATTGTCAACTAAACATGGTGATAGAAAGGAGCAACATTCCTCTAATTCTTTTAACCAAATTGTGCATATGCCTGTTTCCTTTTGTTTATCATGACTAATGTTTGATAGTTGCTATCATGTTTTCTCATTTCATCATGGTTTCATCATCCATCCCTTATGTGAATCATCATTTTATTTATGGGAATACTAACTTGATTGTTAAACGTGTGAGGTACTTTGAGAAAAGTTTTCCATTTTTGACTTAAGGCTACTGTGCTTCACTTCATTTGTGGAACACAATTTATTGTATTGGCACTACTCTTGTGCTTGTCATATTTGATAGTCTCTGCAGGATGTATATGTGATTATGAATGCCATACATTACCCATGGGATCTGTTCATATCTTAAAATCTCAATACTTACATCGTGATGGCGTAATTTCTGACTTGATTTGTCTGCTGGTGCCAGCTTGCTTGAAGTTCTTTGGGTTTCTTTTATTCTTGCTCAGTTGCTATGGATAGTTATCCGTTTGGTATTGCACTATTTCCTTTCTTCTACTTTCATAGTTCTATGTTGCATGATGGGACCTCTGTTGCTGATATATGTCAGGAGGCCCTTTGTTTGTTTTTTGTCTGATACATGTGTTGTGTTTGTTTCTTTAACTGTTGATCGATGAGTCACTCAATTTAGAAATTGAGATCACGACTTCGCTCTCAGTGCATGTTCCCTATAGGATGTTTATTGTTTTTCTTCTTTAATTATTGATTGATGAGTCACTCAATTTAGAAATTGAGATCATGACTTCTCTCTCAGTGCATGTTCCCTATAAGATGTTTATTGTTTTTTCTTCTTTAATTGTTGATCGATGAGTCACTCAATTTAGAAATTGAGATCACGACTTCGCTCTCATTGCATGTTCCTTATAGGATAGATTTGTTAAGTTTCCTTTAATATATTGATTAAGGTAGGAATCCATGTATGCTAACATAGGATAAGAATTTCCTTTATCCTCAACCTTAGGGTCAGCCATTGTATGATAACATTCGGGATAGTGCTAGGCTAGTTTCCCTTAGTTGTTTTTCCTTCCTTTGCATTTTGCATCTTAAAACAAAAACTGTTTTCTTGGCAAATCATAAAACACCTCTAATAAAATCAAAACCCTTTGTTGTACCCTAAAATTTTCCCTCCCATTTTTCACTCAAGATGCTATCCCATGGTTTCTCAAACACTCAATTTGGCACATGATTTGATCTGACGGATTCTCTTCCTAGGCTTTGAGTCAGCAGCTAGGGTTTGGTATTTCTTAAGCAAAATTGAGTTTCAAAAGTTTCAAATGGTCTTTATGGTCCTTCATGTGTTCTCAAGGATGTTTGTTCCAAGTTTCAAGCCTCGCATCGTGAGTTTGCTCAGTCAATGGTCCAGATGACTAAAAATCAACTACAAAAGTCGGCATGTTCAGTATCAAGTTCAAACGATTGTAACTTCTTCATTATTCAATATTTTTGAACGGTTCTTTTTACGTATGACTCTCCTTGATGTCATATCCATTTTCTCTTCACAAATCAAGAGTTGGTTACGCGTGAAAGATCACCAAAATTCGAATATGTTAGAAGTCGCATCATGGATTTTGACCTAATCTCAAGTAACTATGCTTGATTTCCAAGAATTGTAATTTCCTCAGTTTTCAAGATCTTTAGGCAATTATTCTTGCACATTGTCATAAGAAATTCCATCTACAATTTCTCTTCAAGGATCAAAGGAAAATTGTGCTTTGAAGACCTTGAAAATTATCGAATCATCATAGGTCATCTGCTTGATTCTGAATGCTCTTAACTCCTAGGCTTTGTTCATGTAGTAATCATTTTCTCAAAGAAAATTTATTCTTATGTCAGGATAATTCATGAAAATGGAAAGTTTGAGTCGAAAATTCATTAATCGTTTTGATGCTAGCATTGTGGATCATTGATGTCGAAACAATGATGATTATTGGATCGATGTTGGACATGTTTAAGCTCATAACACATTCGCTTTATTCAGAGATTTGACTTAATATTAAAGGATGGAAAATAATATGGTTTAATTACTTAGAAGCCAAGATACAAAGCTCAAGTCCATTATGATTTCGAAGGCTCATTCAAGAATCAAGGCGCTTAAATGTTCATGTGCATTCATCATTCAAAGTTCATCATTTCACGATGCAAATTCAAGACATCAAGGGTTTAAGATCCATTTTGATTCGAAGTTCTCTTCACAAAATCATTCAAGAGTTCATATTCATTCAATTTAATTCAAGTTGACAAAATACAAATTTAATTCATGTTTTCCAAGCTTCAAATTACAAGTTACAAGAAAATTACACAAGTTTTTGTACATAGAAACCTAAAGTCCTCCCTAAGCATATGTTAACTTGCTTCTAAAATCTTCCATGCTTCTAAAATCTTCCATGCTTCATATGGTTTCTGTTGTACCCCAAAATTTTCCCTCTCATTTTATCAAGATTTCCCCCCCACAAGACTCTTTGAACTCCAAACAGGATTAGGGTTTTATTCTGCTCAAGACATCTCCTTACATTGTTGACCAAAATTAGGGTTTGAGTTTGCACAGGTATTTTTGGACTTCCAATGCTCAAAGTGACTTTCATACTTCATATTGGACTTATAAGATTTCCTATACCAAGTTTCAAGCTTTGAATCAAATTTTTGCCCAGTCAATTGGATAGTTGACCTAGAAATCAGCTGTATTGGGAAAAAAGTCAAATGTGGCCAATTTACAGTCAAAACTCATAATTTTTTATCCACATCAACATTATAGACTCATATGAACCATTTGATCAAGTTTAGACCACAACTCCTCAAGAAATTTGATCAGATCACCAAAAGGGCAAAATGGTCATTTTTAGGGTTTTGACTGCAGAAGGGAAATATCTGACTTTTGACCTACCCAATGGCAAATTGGATTCAAGAATGGATTCAAGGACTCAATGGCATCATATTGACCTATTCACAAGATCCAAAAGATCTCAATTGCATTGGATTGGCAGATGAATTTTTCAGTCAACTGATCAAAATTTGACTGTACACTGAAAAGTCAAACTTTGACCTTTTGGTCAAAATCAAGTGCCAAGGGTCATTTTTCATCAAGATGTGTCAAAACATGAAACTTGTTCATCAAGAAACCCAATTTTGCAAATTAGGGTTTAAGATTGAAAATTTTCATAACTTAGAATTTTTCTAAGTTATGAAATTTTCTTAATTTTTCCCAACTTTGCCCAACATTTTCACCATGATGCAATTGGATTCAAATAAAACTTCCAACATGAAAGTTTTAGTACTCCACAAAATCTACAACTTTTATTCACAAAGTTTTCCAAAAAGAAGCTTGGATCTCAAGTTATGATTTTTGGAATAAGGGTCCATGAAACTTTTAACTTAGTGAAATTTTGCCCTAGTTTAGGCAGGATTTTGACCTATCTTCTTGGAAATTTTTCACCTAGTTACACTTGGAATCTCAAAATTCATTTCAAAGATGGGTTGTATAGAATGTTACAAGCTTTCCAAAATGTCCAAGAACTCTCCAAAATCATTTGTGGTTAGGGAGAATCGAAGGCTTGAAGTTGGCAAAAACTCACTTTTGATCCATGGCATGTTCATATTGATACAAGTTGCAAACTCTAATCAGCCTTGTTTGTACTTGATTACAGGTCCCAAAACCCTTCCATAATAAATAATTAAATGCAAATCCATTGGTCTAAGGCTTTTTTTGGTCATTAGAGGATTATACAATAGATTAATCCAAAAATGGTAAAAGGTATATTTGCCATTTTTGTCAAAATCTTGCTTTATGTCAAATAGAATCCTTGAGCCTTGAACAAGATCTTATGCAGCAAATTAAATCCACAAACTTGGGGCCAAGCTTACACAATGTATGCAGGGTTAGAGTTAGCATGTACATGCCTGCTCTTTGTCACTTCTCATTTTGCTTCATAACCAAGAAACTTGTCAAACACAACAGAACTTGCACATCTGTTGAAACCAACTTTTGAAAACATTTGAGACAAGTTTCACACATCCCTTTGAGCCAGAAACACGAGCCTTTGAGCCCTCAAACCTTACATAGCAAAAAATCATCTTCCATTGGCAAAACATGGCACTCCATGCAGTTTGACTTCCATAGCAAAAAACCCTCGTGCGTTTTACCTCCAACTTGTTCAAACACATTCCATATAACCTATCCAAGCTATCCTAACCCTTAAACACTGATTGTAACTCCATTTGCAAGGTTTACCATTTTTTATTTCATCTTGTGCAGGTTGAGTTCTACAGGCTTGTTCAAGCACATTCAAGGCAAACTAGGAATTGGGGAAGGTCAGAGGAAGTTCAAGCAAGCTCCCAAACATCTCAGGCCTCACTGAAAAGCTCCACATTGCCATACACGAAGTTAACTGAAATAGGTTTTTGTCAACTTCCTATCTCTTTATTTAGGAATCATTAGGCTTAGGTTTGTGAATAAAAAATGTAGTATTCATAGCCATGAAGCTGTACATATGCTCAGTTTTCGATTAAGGTAATCGTGTTAAGAAAATTTGATCCATGAACTTCCTGAAAAAATTAGGTTAGAATTTAGGTCCAGAGAAATTCTCTCTGGTCTTTGAGAGTTAGAATGAGTTCTTTAAATGGTTGGATTCGTCTTGGAAAATGCTACAACTTTGATGTTATGGGTTTTTGCATTAGAGCACGTATGCAGGTTGTTCATGTTTGAAGTCAGGCGCGCGCATTTTTTGAACCAAGGTTGAAGACGAAGCTTGGAGTTGGGCTGGGCTTTTGCTCTTTGTTTTTGACACACCCCTTTTACTGATTGCACCCCCCTGGCCCATTTCTTTATGTTTTTATATTTTTGTATATATTTTTCATTTCTGATTTTATTTTATTATTTTCCAAACATAAAAAATACCAAAAATATTTTTATAAATTGTCACATTTATTTTTGTATTTTTATTTTATTTTTTCTAACATAAAAGTAATTTAGTGAGTATATACCTTTATTTTTATTTTAATGAAAAATTGAAAATAATACATTAAATATTATACTTTTACTTTTTTTTATTATTTATACTTAAATAATATTTTTTTTAAAATATATTTTTTTTTGTATATACATTATTTTATTTTATTGTACATAAAAAATATATAATATATATTTACTTTCTAAAAATAAAATTAGGGTTTTTGCCCTTAATAAAAAATAATCTTTTTATTTCTTTCTTTTTTACATTAAATATTATATTTTTACATATATAAAAATAAACAAAACATTTTTTGCATATTCATAATATTTTTCATATTTATTTAATTGATCATTTAAATATTTGTCTATTTATTGATTTGTACCTTTATTCAATTTGGATGTAATAGTAAATATTAGGGTTTTTATTTTTTTGCAAATATTCCCCATTCAAAAATTGTACCCCCCCTTCCCATATCAAGTGTTGTAATAGTGTAGATTTATTTTACGCATTTATGCTTTCATATATGCCATGTTAGAGACTAGGGTTTGTATGCGAATATCCAAAATCAAAACAAATAGTTTGACTAATACAAAGACAAAAAAGCATGAAAATGGACAACACAATACACACATGCACCCCTAGGGTTTCATCCACTTGTTGCCTTTAAAATGGCCATGTTATGCATGTTGAGTACTTTGGAAAAACAAAAACAAAACAAAAGATCATAGTCCCTCGATGATGCTATCTTGGTTGCCTATACAAAATGATCTAGTCCCTTAAAAGTTTGCTAAAAATACTTAACACAATTGCTATCATGGTCCATACGATGACCCGCGCCTGTCCTGTTTAACATCCTAATACAAGGTTGTTTACCAAATGCAATGGTAAAACAACACTGTCAAAAGGGTTAAATATGTGTAGGAAAGATCTTTGAGTAAAATAGGGTAGACAACTCTTAGTTACTTGATCAAAACTTGCAAAGCATCCTTGCTATTTTCAAACACACCTCACAACACAATTTCAAAACATTTCCCAAAAAAAAACTTTCAAACATTGAAATATCTTTTCAAAAGACAAACACCTTTGTATATATTCAAACAAGAATCATTACAAAGGTTTCCTAGACAAGGACTCTTTTTCAAAGCATTTTCAAAAACCACACACAAAGCACCATTTTAAACAATTGAAAAGCAAAAGCAAGTGATCTAAACAAGTAACTAAGAGCCCATGGATAACCATGGATGAAAAGGGTGCTTGCACCTTCCCTTTTCATAATCTACCCCCCGAACCCAAGAAAACATCTCAAAGGTATTTCCTGTGCTTTTTGACCATTCCTTTGGATAAAATAAAAAGTCGGTGGCGACTCTTGCTAAACCGAAACATTTGCAAACACAAACACAAAACCTCAAGTCAGTTCTCCCACCGTATCACATAACTGGTGACTCTGCTGGGGATTTTTAAAAGTGGGGTTACCTTAGGGTTAGATCACCTTTACATGCTTACCTTTTTTGCTTTGATTGCTTTACACTTGGTTTTATTGTTTGGGTTTGGAATCCTCTACCAGGATTTGGGAAACATTCATAGGTAAATAGAAATACGTTGTGGAAACTGTGCGGGGTATACCAACATGGTTGAAGCAATAGCTATATTAGTGTGACATATTTGTGGGCACCGGTAGCCTTTGAGTCAATCAAAGAGAATACGGGGCCGTTGAGTGATGTCATAAAGCACTAATGAACTCTTAGAACCTTTACTTGACCATCTTGGTCTTTTTAGGGGTAGTGAGATGACCGGCTTTGGTGCAGTCCGAAGTTGGTAGATAATCGATACTACACTCATTGAGGGTTATTTTCTTGGAATATTTCAGTCGCCAGTTAAGTGGCTAAACTGAAACAATGAACACAGAAAATAATCCGGTGATATTGAGCTCCTTAGAACCTGGTTACTATTTATAAGACAGGTTGAGCCAACTAACTTCAAGAGGGTATTTACCTATGAAACCCCATGCAAGCCTGAAACTAGGAACTTGTGTGACTTGCTTGTACATATACTTGTGCATACATCATGAACATCATAAAGCATCATATGCATCCACTTACCATTTCAAGGGTTTGGATCTTCATCTTTGTTCTTGTTTTGTAGGTAATGAAATCTCTTCGCAGGAAAACAATTCAGGTCAACCTTGTGAGGATCCCTCCTCAACTCAAGGAGCTCACTTCCAAGATTCCATAGAATTCTCTCTTCAGTGAAAGACATGGTAGACTTCTCAACTTGGTCAACTCCAACATTGAAGAAGACATGGTGAAAGTTCTCTTCTAGTTCTTTGACCCCCTACACAATTGCTTCACGTTTCCTGATTACCAACTAGTGCCTACTTTGGAGGAATTTTCTCAACTCCTGAGGATTCCTATTCTCCATCAACTACCCTACAACGGTACGGAAAGAGAACCAAAGCCTGAAGATGTTGCTCAAGCCTTACACTTGCAACCATTTGATATCAAAGGTCATTGGAAAACCAGAAGTGGTGTCAAGGGTTTCTTGGCAAAGTTTATGTTTGAGAAGGCACAAGACTGCTGGAATTCTCTAGATCTGCAAGCTTTTGAGGAGTAGCACTTCTCATCTATGGGTTGGTCTTGTTCCCAAACCCTGATCAGCTTGTAGATGTGAATGTTGTCAAGATTTTCATATCTCGGAATCCTGTGCCTACATTGCTTGGGGATATCCTACACTCATTTCACACACGAACAATGAGGAAAAGAGGTGTTCTTATGTGATGTACCCCTCTTCTAGCAAGGTGGTTTATTTCTCACCTTCCCCAATCTGTCTTGAAGAATGAGTAAGGTTTGAGGTGGTCACAATGATTGATGACCCTTACATATTCTGATGTTCATTGGTGTTCTCGGTCCAGAGAAAATGTCATCATCATTAATCATTGTGGGGAATTCCCTAATGTCCCACTACTTGGCATTATGGGAGGCATTACCTACAACCCCTATTTAGCTCTGAGACAATTTAGGTATTCCCGAAGGGATGGCCCTCATGACATACTGATTCCAGACTTGGTTTTTGACTTCGACAACGATGCTCAAGGACTTTGACAAAGGTTTATCCGAGCTTGGAGGATGCCTAACAAGGTGGACAGTAAGACACTGGGACACAAGAATTCCATCCCCCTTGAGCCTTACCTCAAGTGGGTACGAACCCGCGCCCAGAGTCTTATGATGCCTTACCCCCACATTCTGCCTATGATCAAAGAGCCTGTTATGGAAGGAGAGGTTCCATACACCCTCCTACATCCTGACATGCCAACATCATTGGAGGATTTGCAAAAGATTTGGATACAGCTCAAGGAAGAACGGAATACTTTTGAAGCCAGCTTCTATGCCAGTGAGAAGAAGGTTTTGGAACTTACTCGTCGACTCCACGAAGAGCAGAATCTCAACACTTACATCGCACCAAAAAGGATGCGCAACGTCTTTTTACATTAGAATTTTGTATTATTTTTCCCATGGGGCATTTATGTACTAACAAAGTTCTTCTTATTAATATGATGTGCGTTCTTTTTGTTTGCAACAACTTTGAATTTCTGAATCCTTGATTGCATTACATGAATACACATCATTCATCATATGCATAAACAGGTCTTCACACCAGGTTTCCTTATCTTTCTGTTGTTTATTTCAGCAAGATGGATATAGAGCAGACAATCAAAGATCTGCAAGCACAGAATTCGCAATTCCAACAACTCCTCATGACCTTGGCAAAGGGTCAAGAGGACCTTAAAGCACTGTTAGAGAAGGAAAAGGAAAAAGAAAAGAAGAAAAAGAAAAGAGTTGGTGTGGTCACTATGGGAAGAAGATTTTAGAACCAAGCTAGGAGAGTCCTGGATTTCCCCTCGACGTCTGATGAAGGGGTTGGCAAAGGAAAAGGAGTTGCGGTACCTTCCGAGTCTGAGGTTGAAGAGGAAGAAGAAGAAGAAGAAGAAGAAGAAGAAGAAGAAGAAGAAGAGGATGAAGATTACTCTGAGCAGCAGTACCCTCCGGCGAACGATAAGTATAAAAATCTGGAAGATCGGCTGGCAGCCATGGAGGTACAAAGAGTACCTAGGTTATATTTCGAAGAACTAGGGTTGGTTGTTGGGATCGTAATTCCCCCAAAGTTCAAAGTGCCTACATTTGCTAAATATGACGGTTTGTCATGTCCGAAGATGCATCTGTGGTCCTACTTCAGAAAGATCCAACCTCACTCTTCTAATAAGGATTTGTGGGTCCACTTTTTTCAAGATAGTTTGTCGGGTACGCAATTGGACTGGTTCTATCAGCTTGAGATATCTGATGTACACAACTGGGAGGA
Source organism: Vicia faba (assembly GCA_948472305.1). Lineage (NCBI taxonomy): Eukaryota > Viridiplantae > Streptophyta > Magnoliopsida > Fabales > Fabaceae > Vicia > Vicia faba. The sequence goes on along the minus strand of OX451735.1, from coordinate 1,552,416,927 downwards.
TTTGGCTGCTGCTTTCTATCGACAATACCAATATAATGCAGATTTAGCACCTACTCGTACTCAATTATAGAGTATGGGTATGGTCTCTAATGAAGGCTTTAAGGAGTATGCCCAGAAGTGGCGGGATTTGGCTGGAAGGGTGCAGCCACCATTGTCTGAAAGGGAGCTGGTTGATATGTTTCTGGGGACCCTGTCAGGTCCATTACTTAATCACTTGATCAGGAGCTCATCTGCAGGGTTCACCGAATTAATTCTGACGGGTGAAAGGGTCGAAGCTGGCATTAAGAGCAGTAAAATTCAGAAGGATGCATCTGCTTCCACTGCTATCAAGAAAACCTTTCCAGCCAAGAAAGAAGTTTCTACTATTTACACCCAGAGAAATCAAGGAAGAATGGAGCGCCGACCAGCGGTGGGGGCTGTGATGATCTAGAACTCCTCAGTCGATCAACCTCGAAGCAGTCAACCCAGAGCTAACCAAACCAGGGTGGAAAGGCCACAACGGCAATTCACTCGGATAAATATGACAGCTGCTCAGGTTCTCCCTCATCTGTTAAAGTTAAACCTTACAAACTTGAAAGAGGCGCCGAAGAACCCAAATACCTTTTCTCCCTACTATCATTCAAATGCAAAGTGTGCCTATCATTCGGACAGTGTGGGGCATGACACTAATAATTGTTGGGCTCTTAAAAACAAGATCCAAGATTTAATAGATGCCGAGGAGGTGGAGTTTGATGCCCCCGAAAAACCTAATGTGATATTCGCTCCTATGCCAAAACATGGTAATAATGTCCATGCTATTGTAGAAGATCTTCATGTTACTGTTGTTGATGACTTAATGACTCTGTTTCCAATGATCAAGATAAATCTGTTGGAAGCCGGGATTTTGCCGGGCTGTGAAAAAGATTGTTACCTTTGTTTGACCTTGCAATTCGACTGTCCGCTGTTGAAGTCAGACATCCAACGCCTGATGGATACTCAAGAAATCCTCTTCAAGAAAACTCATGTTACTCATGTTACTCCTGTTATTCCTATTACTCTTGTTCCTCCAATCAATGATGCTGCTATAATCACCATTTTCGACAATCTTTCCAAGGTCTCCAAAAGACCTGTTAAGATTACACCTGATCCAAAGTTTATACCGCTAAAGATTACTATGTCGGGGCCTATCCCATACAAGTCCAACAAGAGGATACCGTGGAATTATGGAGGAGAGATCTTCTACCACGGTGTTAAGCAGATCGAATCAGCCGAAGAAAGTTCTGATGAAGAAACTCCTGACATAGGAAATATTGCGGGGACAAGTAAGATCACTCGTAGCGGAAGAATCTTCTCTCCGGAGATTTCTCCTCCAAGGGAAATCTTCGGACCCTCAAGTGCTCCTGTGTCGGTCAAGATATTTGTGCGAAGTCCAGTGATTGAAGAAATTGTTACTCCCGAAGTTGTACCCTCTGCTGTTACTGCTGATAAAGGTAAGGGGATCCAAGAAGCGCCCGTCAGGACGAGGGCTTAGACTTTGGTTATCCCCGAGACCACCCAAAAGGAAATGCAGGAGATTTTAAAGATAATTAAGAAAAGCGACTATGATGTCATAAAGTAGCTGGGGCAAACCCCTTCAAAAATCTCTATGATGGCTCTATTGCTCTGCTCCGAGGCTCATGCCAAAGCCTTGATCAAATTCCAGAAGACGGTGCATGTGCCTCAAGAAACTTCTGCGGATCAGTTTCAAGAGTGTGTAGCTAGCCTTATAGCCGACAATGGTCTTGGCTTCTCTGATGCCGATCTAACATCTAAGGGAAGAAAGCATAATGATGCGCTGCATGTCTCGGTAGAGTGCAGAGGGACCACTCTTGCTCACGTTCTGGTTGATATCGGGTCGTCTTTAAATGTCCTACCAAATAAAGCATTGGACAGGCTAGATTGTGAAGGTTTGACTTTAAATCCCAGTAATATCATTGTTAGAGCCTTCGACGGTTCTAAGAGGATGGTTCACGGAGAGGTGGACATCCCAATTAAGGTGGGAACGGAAATTTTCAACTCTACATTTTATGTGATGGACATTCGTCCTTCATATTCATGCTTGTTGGGAAGGCCATGGATCCACAACACTGGGGCAGTCACTTCTTCTCTACACCAAATGCTAAAATATCCAGTCTAGGGTAAAATCATAACAGTTCATGGTGAGGAAGAGTATATGATAAGCCACCATAACTCTTTCCGCTACGTGGAGTTAGATGGTGAATTCATAGAAACACCTTTCCAACACTTTGAAGAGGTTTCTCCTGAAGTTGCGGTAGCCAAGACAACGACTGATGTGCCCATCATTACTAAACATGTGTCCCGGATGTCATCCCTTAAAGATGCGGAGGCTGTGATCAAGGAAGGAGGAAGCACAATATGGGGTCAACTGCCAGATTTTCCATACAAGATAGATAAGTTCGGTTTGGGTTTCACTGCTTCTAGTCAGAAGGCCATGCGTCACTCCCGGGCTGGAGGACCGCCACTGAAAATCACTCATCATGGAGTTCATGCTTTAGAGGATGATGAAGAAGAAAGCAATTTTGAAGACTGGATCTTTCCAACTATTGAAGGAGGATTGAACAACTGGGAGGCAAAATACTTCGTTCCCATTACTTTCATCAATCAGTAATTTATCTTTTTAACATTTCCTGTTTGGTCTGTAATAATTATTAAATAATTCGTACACTCTTTTCGCCTTATGCCTTACCCGGGGCATATAGGTCCATTTGTAAGGGTTTTTGATTCTTCATTTTCATATGCCATTTTTAATGAATCATGGATGTTTTCATATATAAACTTTTGTGTTCATTTTCTTTCTTTTTACATTTTATTTGTTTAAAGGTGGCTATCCCTTACACACACCCACACTCGCAAAATGCAGGTACCCATCCACTCCGGATTCCATGGGTAACAATTATGCTATGGCCTTCAGTGACTCTAAAGATCTGGTCAATCATGTCGAATACAAAGGTGATGAAGACTGTGAAGTGCCTGGAGAGTTGGCTAGACTTTTGCAACAAGAAGAAAGGGTTATTCTGCCCCATGAAGAGTTGTTAGAGACTATCAATTTGGGTACTGCCGAAGACAGAAAAGAGGTTAAAGTAGGTACCAACCTGGAGCCAAGTGTCAAAGAGCGCTTAGTTCAGCTGTTGAATGAATATGTTGAGATCTTTGCCTGGTCCTATGAAGATATGTCAGGACTGGATACAGATATTGTGGTTCACCATCTCTCTACAAGAGAAGACTGTCCACCAATTAAACAGAAAGTCCGCCGTATGAGGCTCGACATGTCCGAAAAGATCAAAGTTGAAGTGATGAAGCAGTTCAATGTTGGATTTCTTGTTGTTACTTCCTATCCATAATGGGTTGCTAACATTGTGCCCGTGCCTAAGAAGGACGGCAAAGTCAGAATGTGCATGGACTAGAGACTTAAACAGGGCTAGCCCTAAAGACAATTTTCCACTACCATACATTGACATCTTGGTTGACAACACGGCTCAACATAAGGTATTCTCTTTCATGGACAAATTTTCAGGGTACAACCAAATCAAAATGGCCCCCGAAGACATGGAGAAGACTACTTTTGTTACGCAGTGGGGTACCTTCTGCTATAAATTGATTCCATTCGGACTGAAGAATGCTGGGGCAACCTATCAGCGAGCCATGGTAGCTTTGTTTCATGACATGATACATCATGAGATCGAAGTCTACGTGGACGACATGATAGCATGTTCACAAACAGAAGAAGAACACCTTGACCATCTGAAAAAGCTGTTTGTCAGGTTAAAGGAATACAAGCTCAGACTGAACCCTAGCAAGTGCACTTTCGGAGTCAAGTCTGATAAAATTTTGGGATTCATCGTCAGTAACAAAGGCATCGAGGTTGATCCTGCCAAAGTCAAAGCTATACAATAAATGCCTGCCCCTCGCACTGAGAAGGAGGTCAGAGGTTTCTTGGGAAGCCTAAACTACATTGCAAGGTTCATCTCTCACTTAACATCTACCTGTGAACCGATCTTCAAGTTGTTGAAGAAAGATCAGGTGGTTAAATGGAACGATGACTGTCAAGTTGCTTTCGATAAGATCAAGGAGTATCTGCTGGAACCTCCTATCTTGATGCCACCCGTCGAAGGAAGGCCTTTAATCATGTATCTGACTCTCTTAGATAATTCAATGGGGTGCGTTGGGCCAACATGACGAGTCTGGCCGCAAAGAGCATGCCATTTATTACCTTAGCAAAAAGTTTACTGACTGTGAGACCCGATACTCACTGCTCGAGAAAACTTGTTGCGCTTTGGTATGGGCTGCTCGTCGGCTAAGGCAGTATATGTTGACACATACTACTTTACTGATTTCTAAGATGGATCTGATCAAGTACATCTTCGAGAAGCCTGCTCTATCCGGAAGAATCGCTAGATGGCAGATGATCCTCACCGAATATGATATACAGTACACGACCCAAAAAGCTATAAAAGGGAGTGTGCTAGCCGATCATCTGGCCCATCAAGTTGTCAAAGATTACCAATCCATGAGGTTTGACTTTCCCGACGAGGATATCATGACTTTGAGCAACATTGAAGAGAACAGACCGTATGACGGACCTGAACAAGGATCCCGATGGACTCTGTACTTTGATGGTGCCTCCAACGCACTTGGAAACAGTATTGGCGTGGTTCTTATCTCTCCAGAAGGTTGCCATACACCTTTCACTTCTAGACTCTGCTTCAGCTGCACCAACAACATGGTCAAGTATGAAGCTTGTATCTTTGGTCTCAAGGCTGCTATTGACTTGGGAATCAAATCTTTGGTTGTATTTGGGGACTCAGCTTTGGTTATCAGTGAAATCAAAGGAGAGTGGGATACTAAGCACCCTAACCTCATCCCTTATAAAGAACATGTCCTAAAATTGTTACCACACTTCGAGCAGATTACCTTTGAGCATTTCCTGCGAGAAGAGAACCAGCTAGCAGATGCGCTAGCTACAATATCCTCCATGTTTAAACTTAACTGGGATAATGAGGCACCTCAAATCATCATCGAACGGATGGACGAACCTGCACACTGTCACGAGATTAATACCGAAGAAGTAATGGACCGACCTTGGTTTCATGACGTCAAAAGGTATCTCGAAGCACAAGAATACCCTGAAGGAGCTTTAGTCAATGACAAAAAGTTCTTAAGGAGGTTCACTGCCAAGTTCTTTCTGAGAAATGGTATCCTATACAAGTGCAATCTTGATTGTGTCCTACTCCGTTGTGTGGACAAGGTTGAAGTTGAGCAAATCATGGCTGGATTACATAATGGCACCTTTGGCACCCACTCAATTGGTCATACGATGGCCAAGAAGATTCTACGGGCAGGCTACTACTGGTCTACCATGGAAGTTGATTGTCATCAATATTCCCGTACTTGTCAGAAATGCCAAATCTATGCTGACAAGGTACATATTCCTCCAGTTCCTCTCAATGTCTTAACAGCTCCTTGGTCATTCGTGATGTGGGGAATCGACACGATTGGAGAGATCAAGCCTACAGCATCCAATGGACACCGTTTCATCCTGGTGGCCATTGATTACTTTACCAAGTGGGTCGAAGCAGCTTCCTTCGCATCTGTTACAAAGAATGTGGTTGCCTGATTCATCAAGCAGAACATCATATGCCGGTATAGTATCCCCGACAGGATCATCACTGACAATGGTACAAATTTAAACAATACTATGATCACCGCTTTGTGCGAGCAGTTCAAGATTCAACAACACAATTCATCTCCCTATCGTCCTAAGATGAACGGTGATGTCGAATCTGCGAACAAAAATATCAAAAAGATCATTCAAAAGATGACAGTCACCTACAAGGACTGGCACGAGATGTTACCGTTTTCTCTGCACGGGTACTGTACCACGGCACGCACTTCAACCAGGGCAACACCTTTTTCTTTGGTATACGGCATGGAAGCTGTTTTACCTATCGAGGTTCAGATTCCTTCCTTGAGAATCATGAAGGATGCTGGTTTGAGTGAAGATGATTGGATTCAGACCCGGATTGATCAACTTAACTTGATTGACGAGAAGCGACTTACTGCTGTTTTCCATGGTCAGGAGTATCAGAAACGTATGATCAAGGCCTTCAACAAGAAAGTCAAGAGACAAGTATATCAATTCGGGGACCTTGTAATCAAGCGAATCATCTTGCCGCAAAGTGATCCCAGGGGCAAATAGACTCCAACTTATGAAGGACCATTTGTGATCAAAAACATCTTTTCTGGTGTGGAAATGATTCTGACCACCATGGACGGTGACGATCTGTCGCACCCTGCGAACGCAGACATAGTCAAAAGATACTACGCATAAAATGACCCGACAAGTCAAAAACCCGAAAGGGCGACTTGGGCAAAAATGGTCATCCTGGTGAATCGAAAACCAGAAAGGGCAGTTCAGGCAAAAATTAGGGATAAACAAAAAAATCTGTACACCCGGCAAGTTGAAAACTCGAAAGGGAGACTTGGGAAAAAAGGGGTTTCCCGGTGGATCGAAAACCCGAAAGGGCGGTCCAGGAAAAAGTTAGGGAATTAAAGCGTATGACTATGTCTCGTCGGATCACTTTAAGGACAATCTCTTCACAAACAAGCTTTGGGCTTCTGATCAACCTAATCAATGTCAAACGAAGCAACGAATGGACAAGATACTCAGAGTTACGAAGGCTATAGCAGAACGGGAACCCCATGGAATTGTTACACATAACCATCTTTCTTTGTATAAATTTTTTCTCAATTTTATGACAACATTCTCTTACTAGGATGTCTGTCTCCTTTGTACAAAATACGTACACAACGTTAATATAAAGATACTTCAAAGTACAGAAATTTGTTTGCCTTTTCTTTCCTTTTACACTTATGTTTTATTTGAAAATGTCTAATGATTTATTAAATGAGCATATGCATTTGAATATAATCACTGCTTACAAATAAAACGAAATGAGAAAGAATAATTACTGATAGGTTGAAAGTATAGGAAAACGTCTTTAGGCTACTCCGAAGGAAATCCCCTACAGTACATCATTCAGATCCTCAACAGAGCTAAAGCCTTGAAATATATATCCCCAACAGAGTTAAGTTTCAAAATCCCCATCAGGACTAAGTTTCCAAACTCCCAATCCCGAGCGGAGCCAGAAAACTTTGAACTGCAAACCCTCAGCGAAGATAAAACTTTATTCCCCAACGGAGTCCAAAACTTCAACCATTAAACCCCGGTGGAGTACCATCCAACTTCCTCCACATTCCCCAGTAGATTGGCATACAACCCAAACCTTTGAGAACTCTCCAACGGAATAAACATTCTCCCCACAGAGTTATTTCCCAGTAGATCGAAGACTCTCAATCTCATTTCTCTAGTTGAAGTCTCCCAGGTTTTGATTCCCCAGTAGAGATCGTCATAGTTTTCCTTATTTCCTAGGAAAGTCATGAAGGATTCTCACATCCCCATAAGTCACTAAGGATTTTCTATCCCCAACAACGGTCAAGGATTTATTTTCCCCGTCAGCAGTCAAAGATTTCATTATCTCCAGCTATCAAGGATATATTTTCCTCAGCAAGACGCTAATCAGCTTACATGCGCATCCATTACATCCATATATCATAAACATTGATAGAACACATTTTATTGCATCATACATGTCATGCAACATAACTTTGTGTTTTAGCTAACATTTTACCCTTTTCAGGATAAGATTAAAAGCTACCTTTAACAAATGTTCAAAGATTTCAGATACAGTACGGATACGCTCCAAGACATGGAAGTCATTATGTTACTCATTCAGATCTCTTATTCAAATACAGTACGGATACGGTCCAAGACATGGAAGTCATTATGTTACTCATTCAGATCTCTTATTCATATACATTATGTATACACCCCAGACACAAAGGTCATTCTATTACTCATTCAGAATTCAGCAATCAGATACAGACTAGATACGCTCCAGACACGGAAGCCATTCTATTTCTCATTCAGATTCAACTATCAATTTCAGGTTCAGATACACTCCAGACACGGAAGTCATTCTGTCACTTGTCCAGATCCCAGTTACAGTACGGATACACTCCATACACGGAAGTCATTCTGCTACTCATACAAATCTCAACTTCAGATACAGTCCAGATACGCTCCAGACATGGTTTCCATTTTGTCACTTATTCAGAATTTATCCCCAGCCCAGAGATGCTCCATACACGGATGTTTTTCTGTTGCCCATACAGAATTCAGATATAATACAGATACACTCCAGACACGGCAGTCATTCTGATATTCATTCGAGAATCAAATAGAGTTACAGCTCGGATACGCTCCAAACACGGACGCTATTCCTTTGCTCATACGAATCCAATCTCCAGATACAACTCAGATACGTTCTAGATACGGATACCATTCTGATATTCATTCTCTTGATTCTCAACAAACAAGTCTTGGATAGCATCTTTAAGCCCATCTCCATCAAGATTCTACCATCTCCAAATGGAATCTTTAAGCCCATTCCCTCCGCTACATTTTGACGAGTGCAAATTTACGGGCACTCTAGTGTCCAATCATCTTTTACCTTCGAGTCACGAAAGGCAAACTCGCCAATCTAACTCTTCAGGTTCAAGAATATTGAACAGGGGCAGCTGTTGTACCCCAAAATTTTCCCTATCATTTTATCAAGATTTTCCCCCCACAAGACTATTTGAACTCCAGACAGGATTAGGGTTTTGCTCTGCTCAAGACATCTCCTTGCACTGTTGACCTAAATTAGGGTTTGAGTTTGCACAGGGATTTTTGTACTTCCAATGCTCAAAGTGACTTTCATACTTCACGTTGGACTTATAGTATTGCCTCTACCAAGTGTCAAGCTTTGAATCAAATTTTTGCCCAGTCAATTGGACAATTCACCTAGAAATCAGCTATATTGGGGAAAAAGTCAACTGTGGCCAATTTATAGTCAAACCTCATAATTTTTTATCCACGTTAACATTATAGACTCATATGAACCATTTGATCAAGTTTGGACCACAACTCCTCAAGAAATTTGATCAGATCACCAAAAGGGCAAAATGGTCATTTTTAGGGTTTTGACTGCAGAAGGGCAATATCTGACTTTTGACCTAGCCAGTGGAAAATTGGGTTCAAGCATGGATTCAAGGACTCAATGTCATCATCTTTACCTATTCACAAGATCCAAAAGATCTGAATTGCATTGGATTGGCAGATGGATTTTTCAGTCAACTGATCAAAATTTGACTGTACACTGAAAACTCAAACTTTGACCTTTTGGTCAAAATCAAGTGCCAAGGGTCATTTTTCATCAAGATGTGTCAAAACATGAAACTTGTTCATCAAGAAACCCAATTTTGCAAATTAGGGTTTAAGATTGAAAAATTTCATAACTTAGAATTTTTCTAAGTTATGAAATTTTCTTAATTTTTCCCAACTTTGCCCAACATTTTCACCATGATGCAATTGGATTCAAACAAAACTTCCAACATGAAAGTTGTAGTCCCCCACAAAATATATAACTTTGATTCACAAAGTTTTCCCAAAAGAAGCTTGTATATCAAGTTATGAATTTTGGAATAAGGGTCCATGAAACTTTTAACTTAGTGAAATTTTGCCCTAGTTTAGGCAGGATTTTGACCTATCTTCTTGGAAATTTTTCACCTAGTTACACTTGGAATCTCAAAATTAATTTTAAATTTGGGTTTTAGAGCATGTTACAAGATTTCCAAAATGTCCAAGAACTCTCCAAAATCATTTTTGGTTAGGGAGAATCGAAGGCTTGAAGTTGGCAAAAACTCACTTTTGATCCATGGCATGTTCATATTGATACAAGTTGCAAACTCTAATCAGCCTTGTTTGTACTTGATTACAGGTCCCAAAACCCTTCCATACTCAATAATTAAATGCAAATCCATTGGTCTAAGTCTTTGTTTTGGTCATTAGAGGATTATACAATAGATTAATCCAAAAATGGTAAAAGGTAACTTTGCCATTTTTGTCAAAATCTTGCTTTATGTCAAATAGAATCCTTGAGCCTTGAACAAGATCTTATGCAGAAAATCAAACCCACAAACTTGGGGCCAAGTTTACACAATGTATGCAGGGTTATAGTTAGCCTGTACAGGCCTGCTCTTTGTCACTTCTCATTTTGCTCCATAACTAAGAAACTTATCAAACACAACAGAACTTGCACATCTGTTGAAACCAACTTTTGAAAACATTTGAGACAAGTTTCACACATCCCTTTGAGCTAGAAACACGAGCCTTTGAGCCCTCAAACTTTCCATAGCATAAAATCACCTTCCATTGTCAAAACAGGGCACTCCCTGCAGTTTGACTTCCATAGCAAAAACCCCTTGTGTGTTTGGCCTCCAACTTGTTCAAACACCTTCCATATAACCTATCCAAGCTATCCTAACCCTTAAACACTGACTGTTACTCCATTTGCAAGGTTTACCATTTTTTATTTCAGCTTGTGCAGGTTGAGTTCTACAGGCTTGTTCAAGCACATTCAAGGCAAACTAAGCATTGGGGAAGGTCAGAGGAAGTTCAAGCAACCTCCCAAACATCTCAGGCCTCACTGAAAAGCTCCACATTGCCATACACGAAGTCAACTGAAACAGGTTTTTGTCAACTTCCTATCTCTCTATTTAGGAATCATTAGGCTTAGGTTTGTGAATATAAAATGTAGTATCCATAGCCATGAAGTTGTACATATGCTCAGTTTTCATTTAAGTTAATCGTGTTAAGAGAATTTGATCCATGAACTTCCTGAAAAAATTAGGTTAGAATTTAGGGCCAGAGAAATTCGCTCTGGTCTTTGAGAGTTAGAATGAGTTATTTACATGGTTGGATTCGTCTTGGATAATGCTACAACTTTGATGTTATGGGTTTTTGCATTAGAGCATGTATGCAGGTTGTTCATGTTAGAAGTCAGGCGCGCGCATTTTTTGAACCAAGGTTGAAGACGAAGCTTGGAGTTAGGTTGGGCTTTTTCTCTTTGTTTTTGACACCCCCCTTTTACTGATTGCACCCCCTTGGCCCATTTCTTTATGTTTTTATATTTTTGTATATATTTTTCATTTCTGATTTTATTTTATTATTTTCCAAACATAAAAAATACCAAAAATATTTTTATAAATTGTCACATTTATTTTTGTATTTTATTTTATTTTTTCTAACATAAAAATAATTTAGTGAGTATATACCTTTATTTTTATTTTAATGAAAACTTGAAAATAATACATTAAATATTATACTTTTACTTCTTTTTTTTATTATTTATACTTAAATAATTTTTTTTTAAATATATTTTAGTTTTGTATATACATTATTTTATTTTATTGTACATAAAAAATATATAATATATATTTACTTTCTTAAAAGAAAATTAGGGTTTTTGCCCTTAATAAAAAATAATCTTTTTATTTCTTTCTTTTTTACATTAAATATTATATTTTTATATATATAAAAATAAACAAAACATTTTTTGCATATTCATAATATTTTCCATATTTATTTAATTGATCATTTAAATATTTGTCTATTTATTGATTTGTACCTTTATTCAATTTGGATGTAATAGTAAATATTAGGGTTTTTATTTTTTTGCAAATATCCCTCATTCAAAAATTGTACCCTCCTTCCCATATCAAGTGTTGTAATAGTGTAGATTTATTTTACGCATTTATGCTTTCAAATATGCCATGTTAGAGATTAGGGTTTGTATGCGAATATCCAAAATCAAAACAAATAGTTTGACTAATACAAAGACAAAAAAGCATGAAAATGGACAACACAATACACACATGCACCCCTAGGGTTTCATCCACTTGTTGCCTTTAAAATGGTCATGTTATGCATGTTGAGTACTTTGGCAAAACAAAAACAAAACAAACGATCATAGTCCTTCGATGACGCTATCTTGGTTGCCTATACAAAATGATCTAGTCCCTCAAAATTTTTCTAAAGATACATAGCACAATTGCTATCATGGTCCGTATGATGACCCGCGCCTGTCCCGTTTAACATCCTAATACAAGGTTGTTTACCAAATGAAATGGTAAAACAACACTGTCAAAAGGGTTAAAATGTGTAGGAAATATCTTTGAGTAAAATAGGGTAGACAACTCTTAGTTACTTGATCAAAACTTGCAAAACATCCTTGCTATTTTCAAACACACCTCACAACACAATTTCAAAACATTTCCCAAAAACAAACTTTCAAACATTGAAATATCTTTTCAAAAGACAAACACCTTTGTATATATTCAAACAAGAATCATTACAAAGGTTGTCTAGACAAGGCCTCTTTTTCAAATCATTTTCAAAAACCACACACAAAGCACCATTTCAAACAATTGAAAAGCAAAAGCAAGTGATCTAAATAAGTAACTAAGAGCCCATGGATAAACATGGATGAAAAAGGTGCTTGCACCTTCCCTTTTCATAATCTACTCCCCGAACCCAAGAAAACATCTCAAAGGTCTTTCCTGTGCTTTTTGACCTTTCCTTTGGATAAAATAAAAAGTCGGTGGCGACTCTTGCTAAACTGAAACATTTGTGAACACAAACGCAAAACCTCAAGTCAGTTCTCCCACCATATCACAGTTTCCAACCATGGCTTTTTCAATTCTTCATGTTGCTTTGAACCTAGCATCAATATTCAACCTTGCCTTGTCTTCTTCATCTCTAAGTCAACATTCATCACATGAAAGAACAAAAGAAAGTGTTAGCAACATGAGACTTTAAGCATAAAATCAAATTTTTCAAGAAACTTCTCATCATGAGGATTTGCATTTGGAATCAGTTTAAAAGAGTTTGTTTTTTATCATGATCCAATCTTCTCCTATTTTTTGAAAAACACAAGGTTTGGGCCTTGGTTCACAAAAAAAGAAAAAAATTGCCCAAAGCTGCCCAGTCCAAAACTGTCAAACAATAACCCAAGGTTGCCCAGTCCAAAAGCTGCCAAGCGCACAATACAACAAGGATAAACAACAGCATAAACAAAAGCAGAAACAAACAAAGGTAGTAGCAACATAAGCTTCTAAAAAATATAAAGGCAAAAAATGTAGCAGCAATAGCATAGTAATGCTAGCTCATGGTATGCACCCTGTCATCATTTTCCGAAAATGAAAATCCTTCAGAAAGTTAAAGAAATAAGAAAAAGCTACTTTTGTTTCATAGAAAGAGGAAAGAGGAAAGAAGATATGGACAAGTTAGAAAAGTATCACCTAAGCTAAAACTGTCTAAAAACCTGCCATGATCAGCCTGCATTACAGTCCAAAATCTGCACCAAAACTTGCACTAAAATGGAAAAACCTAACCTACACTCAAAGTGTTCAAGGTCAGGATACCATAATGGTTCAAAATCCTCAAAACTTTCCCTCCAATTCTTACTTCTCAGCTAATATATCACAAAGAACAGGAAGCATATCAAGGACATGGGTGAGGATATCACACCAAAAAAAGCAAATATCACAAAAACCAGAAGCCAAAAAACCAGAAAATATCACAAAAACCAGAAGCCAAAAGAACCAGAAAATATCACTAAAACAGAAGCCAAAAGAACCATAAAATATCACAAAACCAGAAACCAATACATCTGATAACTCACAAACCAATACCTCCAACACCCTGTTAACAAATTTGTTCCTTGCAACTTGTAAATCACTTCAGAACCATAAAGATATTGTTTTACCTGCAACCCCCATGCCACAATAGCAATACAGCATTCATCACAACCAAGACACAATCAACGGAAAGCTTCTTCAACCTACAGAAAAAACAAAAAAATTGAAAAGAGAAGAAGATGTAGTAAAAACGCTGTCAAAACAGCAACAAAAATTCTTCTCCCAAATTTCCATCAAGGATTCATGTAATAAACCCTGCATAAATTCAAAACACCACAGAACCTGCAAATCCGACACAAATACAACCTCACCATTTCCGTTCACATCAATAATAATACAACCTACAGAAGCAGATTCAAGCATCAATGTCAACAAGCAATTTTCTCCAATGCAGAAAATTAACAAGACTAAATCAAGACATAACATCATACAAACACCGATGCGGAATTGAAACTTGTCTAGTTTTGTTAGTTTGGCCAACTAGTTTTGAACTTTGGGCCTCATTTGATCCCCTCCTCAAACATTCATGAACTTAATACTTGCTTTCTGACTTCTATACACTTCAAAGATGCTAAGAAATATTTTGTGTGAATTATTGATCCTTATTTCTATTTTTAATGTGTTTTTGAAGTGAAGGTACCCAATTAATGTTGCATATCTTGTTGCAATTTGCTTGTTGGCTAATGAACTTGAGTGAGGCCTATAATTGGGCACCTAATGATCATGTTTTTTCTGTTTATCCATATAAACTCAAGTCATTTCACTTAATTCCCCATGCTTGAATGATTGAACCTTTTGATGTATTGTGTGGGATTCCCCTTCTATTATACTTGTGAGCTGTGTTGAAATAATTGAGTATGATTGAATTGTGTTTGCTACTGACCTTCATGGTATTTGATTGTATTCTTCTCAAGCTCCCATGATCCTTGATTGATATTCAATTGTCAACTCAACATGGTGATAGAAAGGAGCAACATTCCTCTAATTCTTTTGACCAAATTGTGCATATGCTTGTTTCCTTTTGTCTATCATGACTAATGTTTGATAGTTGCTATCATGTTTTCTCATTTCATCATGGTATCATCATTCATCCCTTATGTGAATCATCATTCTATTTATGGGAATACTAACTTGACTGTTAAACGTGCGAGGTACTTTGAGAAAAGTTTTCCATTTTTGACTTAAGGCTACTGTGTTTCACTTTATTTGTGGAAAACAATTTATTGTATTGGCACTACTCTTGTGCTTGGCATATTTGATAGTCTCTGCAGGATGTATATGTGATTATGAATTCCATACATTACCTATGGGATCTGTTCATATCTGAAAATCTCAATACTTACATCCTGATGGCGTAATTTTTGACTTGATTTGCCTGCTGATGTCAGCTTGCTTGAAGTTCTATGGGTTTCTTTTATTCTTGCTCAGTTTCTACGAATAGTTATCCATTTGGTATTGCACTATTTCCTTTCTTCTACTTTCATACTTCTATGTTGCATGATGGAACCTCTGTTGCTGATATATGTCAGGAGGCCCTCTGTTTGTTTTTTGTCTGATACATGTGTTGTGTTTGTTTCTTTAACTATTGATCGATGAGTCACTCAATTTAGAAATTGAGATCACGACTTCGCTCTCAGTGTATGTTCCCTATAGGATGTTTATTGTTTTTCTTCTTTAATTGTTGATCGATGAGTCACTCAATTTAGAAATTGAGATCACGACTCCGCTCTCAGTGCATGTTCCCTATAGGATGTTTATTGTTTTTTCTTCTTTAATTGTTGATCGATGAGTCACTCAATTTAGAAATTGAGATCACGACTTCGCTCTCATTGCATGTTCCCTATAGGATAGATTTGTTAAGCTTCTTTTAACATGTTGATTAAGGTAGGAATCCATGTATGCTAACATAGGATAGGAATTTTCTTTATCCTCAACCTTAGGGTCAACCATTGTATGATAACATTAGGGATAGTGCTAGGCTAGTTTCCCTTAGTTATTTTTCCTTCCTTTGCATTTTTCATCTTAAAACAAAAATTATTTTCTTGGCAAATCATAAAACACCTCTAATAAACTCAAACCCTTCTTCAAGGTAAAAGATACAAACCAATATTATTTATTTGTGCGCCTCTTGGCATTATTTTTAAACCTGGTTTACCGATGTTTCTCCATCACACACTTGTTTGAAGTCGATGTTTCACCATCGCACATGTTTGTTATCCTACTTTGATTCTCAATATCATTGTTAGGTGTGATGTTTTACCATGATATCTTACTACCTTTTAGCCAAATATTTCGCCATTGCACATTTGTTTGGAGCCGATGTTTCGTCATCGCACATGTTTATTATCCTACTTTGATTCTCAATATCATTGTTAGGTGTGATGTTTTGTCATACGTTTTATCGATGTTTTGCTATCTTTTCCATGATATCTTGTTATCTTTTAGCCGATGTTTTGCCATCGCACATTTGTTTGGAGCCGATGCTTCGCCATCGCACATGTTTGTTATCCTACTTTGATTCTCAATATCATTGTTAGGTGTGATGTTTTGTCATCCATTTTATTGATGTTTTGCCATCTTTACCATGATATCTTACTACCTTTTAGCCGATATTTCGCCATCGCACATTTGTTTGAAGCCGATGTTTCGCCATCGCACATGTTTGTTATCCTACTTTGATTCTCAATATCATTGTTAGGTGTGATATTTTGTCATCCGTTTTATCGATGTTTCGCCGTCTTTACCATGATATCTTACTACCTTTTAGCCGATGTTTCGCCATCGCACATTTGTTTGAAGCCGATGTTTTGCCATCGCACATGTTTGTTATCCTACTTTGATTCTCAATATAATTGTTAGGTGTGATGTTTTGTCATCCGCTTTATCGATGTTTCGCCATATTTGACATGTTACTTTGTTCTTATTTAGCCGATTATTTTACCATCTCATTTGTTTGTTGTTTTATTTGATGTTTTTCCATCTTAACTGTTTTTTGTTGTCTTAACTAAAAAACACAAACCAACCAAAATATATAAGCCGAACTACGGCTTCTCTGATTCCTTAAAAGGGATACGTAGGCAAAGGGGTAGGGCCCAACCGAGAACAGTTTTTATTTTCCCTACATTGTTTTCTTTTGTTTTTTTCCGCATGCATTCCCTTTTCAGCTTTAAGCCATAGACATAGGTTTTGACCACACCCATTAGATTAGACAACAATAGTGGATACCATAGAGTACTACGGGCTTGTGGGGTGCTAATACCTTCCCCTCGCGTAACAGACTCCCTTACCCGATCTCTCGGTCGAAATACCATGATTTCTCCCTTTTCAGGTTTTCTCGATGTTTACCTTTTCCCTTTCGGCGGGATAAAAGATATTCGGTGGTGATTTCATTGATGTTTCATTACATCCAGATGATAGTTACGACTGGGTTGTTTTAGCTGGCGACTTCACTAGGGACAGATTGACCTCTTGCTGGTCCATCTTGGACTCGATCCTAGCTCTTGTTTGTTTTCTTTTTGGGTGTTTATTTTACCGCTTTGCATGTTTATCTGTTTGCATTGCATCCTATGTGCGCTTTACTTTTTGCATACTGGATTTGGATGGACTGTTTGGATTCTGGATTTCTTGGTGGGTGGGTTGTTCCATGAGGTAAAAGTCCTCATACCCAGGTTATGAGTGAATTCCATAGGAACTAGGAATAGAGTGGCCATGGCAGCTATGAGGCGGATGCTTTGTAGACCTGACCATGAGACCCATGACTTCAGAGGTAGTTAGGATAGGTGTTATCGTATGATGATACCGACATTCGAGCTCTTGTACTCTGATTTGGCTTTTAACCTTACCTTGACCTAGACTGCACCCATGAGAGGGGCGAGAAAACTTTTCTTACAGGTACATGTATTATTGGTGACTTTGTGTTGCGAAGGTGACTCAGGTTCCCATGATAGTGTTGAAGCTTTGGGATTTTCTTTTGATCTTGAGTGGTGTTGTTCTGTAATGGTCCAACCATTATCTAGTGTGAAACTTTGATCCTGTCATGTTGCATTATAGCATATTTATTTCTATAAAAAATGATGTATAAAAAATAACTAGCATGCACATGTCATCTTCCAGGGACATTCGAGAGTCTTCTTTCCATCAGAAATGGCTGGCCTCCCGTCAGATGAGTTTGATTCAGTTTGTGTTAAAGAGCCCACCAGGCATACATTCTCTTATCATATTCCTACTATTGATGTGTCCGAATTGAAGAGGTTGAGTTCTTATTTGAAGGGTGATGTTCTGAATAATTTTAACAAAAATTATGGAAATTTGTTAATAATTCTTAACACTCCAGTTGACCCAATGGCTTTGATCACACTCTTCCAGTTCTATGACAAGAAATTATGGTGTTTTACTTTTCAAGATTATCAACTGGTTCCCACACTAGAAGAGTACGCGTACCTACTTAATATCAAGTTGTCTGATGAGGTTCCGTTTGTCCAAGCGCCGGAGAAGCTGAAGTTCGAAGTTATTACTGAAATTTTTCATTTGAGTTGGAAAGAGGTGAAAGATAATTGGAAATCAAGTGAGGATACTACAGGGTTTTATTTGGATTTCTTAGTGAGGAAAGCTGAAGACTGGGCAAAGAAAGGGAGTTGGAGTGACTTCAGCTCTCTGTTTTCTCTCATGATATACGAGATCATCCTCTTTCCCCACAAGAGAAATTTTGTGGATTTGGAGGCTATTTGTGTTTTTAGAAATAAGAACCCGGTACCGACACTCTTGGCAGATACTCGTTACACCATTCATTTCAGGCATGGAAAAGGAGGTAATGTAAGCTTATGTCATTCAATGTTGTATCAATGGTTTAAGTTGCACCTACCGGTAAGTGGTCCTTTCGTGGATACCATGCATTCTCTCTGATGGTCATCAAGACTTGTCAACCTTACTTCATTTAATATCCGGTGGAATTATGACATGGGAGAAGTACGAAGTATTATCACTAGCTGTGGAGATTTCCCTAATGTTCCCCTCATAGGAACAAAGGGGTGTATCAACTATAATCCTGTGCTTGCTTATCGTCAATTGGGATATGCAATTGATGGATCGCCAAAGGTCGAGGAGGTGTTTGAATCAGTGTATTTTGCTAGAGGAAGTGATCCTGTGATGTTGAAAAGAGTGACAAGTGCTTGGAAGGGAATTCACAAGAAGGATAGAACTACTTTAGGAAAGAAGGTTCCTATTGCTAGGGTTCCTTACTTGGAATGGATTAAAGACATGGTTAAGATTTTACGGTTACCATTTGCAAGGTCGGCTCCTATATGTGAGCAACATCCTATTGTTCTGAGTAATACGGTGTCTACCAAAGTGTTCACCCAGGTTCATGTTGAGAACATTCAACTTCGTGCAAAAGACCGTGAGGCAGGGATGAAACTTTATTGGGTAGATCAAGAAAGGGTGGACTTAGCTCGCAAACTCAAAGAAGCTCAAGGGGAAACTTCTGACGCAACCAGTTTTAGGAAGAGATATCATGCTGAAATGGAAGAAGAGTTGAGTAAGACCCAGCAAGAGTGCCAGAAGCTTCAGGCATCTGAGAATAGCTACAGAAAGAAGATTCAAAACTTGGAGAAACAGCTCAAAGACAAAGATGCCCAGCTTAAGGAGGAAGTAGCCCAGAGGTGTGTCGCAGAGGATCGATTTCAATAAAGTAAAGTAGTTGCATCACAACTTTTAAAGGAGAAAGCCAGGCTTAAAGAGTATTGTCAACACCTTGAAGCGTGTCTTGTTCCGGAGATTTAATTTTGTTACTTATCTTTGGTGTATTTGGTCACTCCCAGAATTGTTGGAAGGGACCATTTGTTTGTTTTATTATTCAGTTTTTTTGTTGAGTTTACTTTGAAACATGTATTTTGTTTTTTATCACTATACTCTTCAAATTTCTGAAGTCACTTGAACATCGTTTCTTTTGTTTGTAAATATTTGAAGTGTTTGTCTTATTGTCCCTTTTCCCTTGATTGTATGTTTGATCTTTGGTTGCACGTCGTGATTGATGAATAAAAGGACTCTTGAATACCGGGAAATGACAAACATATCATGCACATCATGCATTTCATAACATTACAGGTTATCTCAAGACGGTATTCTTATGCTTCTACTTCTCTTATTCATAATTCAAGACGACTACTCATCGGTATTCCACCAAAAACAATTTGCCAAGACAGATGGAACAAGTTCAAGCTGAACTCACTGAAATGAGGGGCCAGATGACCTAGTTCATGGAGGTCATCACCATTGTGAATCACCGACGGGAGGAACTGGCTGCCATTGTCAACAACCAGCGCCGCTATCCAGGGGATGGTGGAAATCAAGGGCTCTATCAGGACATTTCTGTAGGATTGGGGGATGTGCAAGATCAGCCTGTTGGAAATTTTCACGGGATGCCCGGAAACTCTTTTGTGTGCAACGTAGGGCAGTTTCCCCCATCTCCGGGACCTCGTCTTGTGGGGAACAGAAGAGATAATCAGGGCGGTGTAAGGAACTATCAGGAGCAGGATTATGACTTTGATCAGGATGAAGATCAGTTTTCTGTTCGGCGTTCAGAGCCGAAAGTTCAGGTTGAGGATAGGAAGTATCGATTGTTGGAAGAACATTTGAAGGTTGTGGAAGGGCAAGGAGCCCTCGGTATGGATGATAAGGATCTTAGGTTGGTGTCTGGGGTGAAAGTTCCTCCAAAGTTCAAGACTCTTGTATTTGAAAAGTATAACGGAACCTCATGTCCTGTTACTCATGCAACTGCTTATTTCCGAAAAATGTCGGTGCATACTGAGGATCAGGGGCTTTTGATTCACTTTTTCCAGGATATCCTATCTGGGGCATCCCTGGAGTGGTACATGAAGTTGGAGAAAACCCATATCCGTTGCTGGAGTGATCTTGCTCGGGCTTTTGTCAAACATTATCAGTACAATGTGGATATGGAGCCTAATCGCACTCAGTTACAGAATTTGTCACAGGGACCAAGAGAATCTTTTAAGGAATATGCTCAGAAGTGGCGTGAGTTGGCTGCGAGGCTTCAACCTCTACTCATGGAGAGAGAACTCATTGATATGTTTATGAGTACCCTGCAAGGGCCATTCTATGAGCACATGATAGGAAGTACTTCGGCAGGATTTGCAGACTTGGTTATGGCTGGTGAAAGAATTGAGGTAGGTTTAAAATTGGGGAAAATTCAGATTAGAGGTTCTAGTGGCTCACCAGGAGGCAATAAGAAACCATTCAACACTTGCCCTAATAAAATAGAAGGTGACACAAGTGCGATTTACTCTCATAGAGGAAGAAGAGAGGATCGTCAGCACCAGCAAATCAATGTTGTTTCTATTCCTGTTAATGCTCCTCCGCAGCAGAGACCAAATATGGTGCCTCAACAACAAAGACAGCAAGATGCTCCCCGTCAGTATAATAATCAACAGCAGAGACAGCCGAGAAAATTCGATCCCTTGCCAATATCTCTTACTGAAGCACTCCACCATTTGCTTGATTTGAAGTTGATCGGTTTGAGAAATATGCCACCGCCACCCGCAAGACTTCCTCCTAACTATGATGCTAACGCAAGATGTGAATTCCATTCAGGCGGAGTTGGTCATTCTACTGACAATTGCTTTGCGTTGAAGTGCAAAATACAAGAATTGTTGGATTCTAAGGCAATTGAGTTTACTCTAGTGACTGGTCTGAATGTTACTCAGAACCCAATGCCTAGGCATGGAGGGGGTGTTGTTAATATGATTGACGATAATGGTGAAATGTTGAATTTAATCATGAATGTGGAACAAGTAACTACTTCGTTGTGGTATGTTAAGAGGTATTTGCTTGAAAATTCTATCTTTCCGGGTTGTACTTCAGAGTGTGCCAAGTGTAGAGAGCAACTGAAGGGATGTGATGATTTAAAAGCCGGTATCCAGTTATTGATAAAAGAAGGTTCCCTGCAGTTTGATAGAAAACCGAGCTACCGTAAGATTACCGAAGAAGATGTTGTTGTGGTATCTATTCCTTACACCCCTGTGCGCATTCCCACCCCATATAGGGCGCCTTCTTTGATGATCACGGTACCTGGTCCCATGTCGTATACCAGTGAGAAGGCCATCCCATGGAATTATGGTGCCGATGTTTATTACCATGGGGTGAAGCAGGAGGTAAGTACCCATTCGTCAGAGGAAGAACGTGTTGAGGATAATGAAGGGGAAGTTCATAACTTTTCTGGTGTGGGTCGAATGACTAGAAGCAAGAGAGTATTTGGTCCTTCCAATGTGCAAGATGCGACAGATGCTTCTGTAAGAGAAAAAGGAAAACAACAGGCGATGATTGGTAATCTAAGGGTTACGCCAGCCAATGTGACTCAACCAATTCCGATACCAGAATCTTCTCCAGTTCCCGATGAGGTTGAAGAGTTAATGCGAATTATCAGAAAGAGTGATTATAGCATAATTGATCATCTGAGCCATACTCTTTCTAAGATGTCTATCTTGTCTCTGTTGATTTATTCAGAACCTCACATAAATTCTTTGATGAAGTTGTTAAAGAATGCGTTTGTCCCACTTGAGATAACAATCAATCAGTTTGAGAATGTTTGTGCTAACATATCTGTCGGGAATGGTCTGGGCTTCACAGATTTTGATCTTCCTCCAGAAGGGAGAGACCATAATAAAGAGTTGAATATTTCAATGGAGTGCAGGGGCACTACTTTATCCCAGGTTTTAGTGGACACAGGGTCGTCTTTAAATGTATTTCCGAAGTCATCATTGATGAAAATTGATTATTCTGGACTGGAGCTGCGCCCTAGTGATTTGATGGTGAAGGCGTTTGATGGGTCTCGAAGGTCAGTGTTTGGGGAGGTGGAGTTACCAATCAAGGTTGGTCCTTGCACCTTCATGGATACATTTTTTGTGATGGATATACAGCCAGCGTATTGTTGTTTGTTGGGGTGGCCGTGGATTCATAAAGCAGGGGCAGTCACTTCTACTCTTCATCAAAAACTCAAGTATCCTGCAGAGGGAAAGGTGATAACTGTGTGCGGCGAGGAAGAGTACATCGTGAGTCATTTGACATTATTCCGCTATGTTGAAGTTGAAGGCGAGATACATGAGACTCCATTTCAGGCGTTTGAGACAGTTCATGTTGTCAATTTTCCTCCTCTATAGCAGAAAAGGAAACCTGAAACTGTTATGTCTTCTCTCAAGGATGCGAGAGCTGTGGTGGAAAATGGTAACCCTGAAGGTTGGGGTCATGTGCTGGACGTTACCCTAAAATTTAATAAATTTGGTCTTGGTTTTAGCCCAGGTCAGCAGAGTTCAACTCCCAGAGCGTCTAGCTTATCTACTCCTATGAAGTTTTCCCGTCCTTATGCTACTCAAGAAGGACACGTCAATGCAGTTGGTGACGATATGGTTGATGGCCACAATATCGAAGATTGGATTCGTTTGATTATTCCAGGCCAGACACTCAACAATTGAACTTCTGTGGATGTTATCCAAGTTTCAAGCACTGAGGAGTAATTTTTCTTGTTTTCTTTTATTATCATATCATAATTCCTACGATCTGCCCAAAGCGTGGTGAATCATTTATGTAGGGCCACCATGTTTATTTTCAAAAGTTTATCATGAAATAAAGGACGTTTTTGCATTCAAAATTTTGCTCCATTTATTTTTTTATTTGAATGGCAATGTTTCTCTTTTCACACACTGACACTAAAAAAATTCCAAAATGTCATTCATGCAGATGCACTTCCACCACCGATTACATTAGTAACGACTCTGCTATGGCTCATTATGACTTTGATACTCCTATTTATCAAGTTGAAGAAGAAGCATATGAGGATTGTGGTCTTCCTGAGGAATTAGCAAGATTGTTAAAACAAGAGGAGAAGGTTATCCATCCAAATCAGGATTCGATTGAGGTGGTGAATATTGGCATAGAAGAGGTAAGAAGAGAAGTCAAGATAGGGGCAGATCTCGAAGAAAGTATAAAGGTTAGATTGATTGAGCTACTCCATGAGTATTCTGATATCTTCGCTTGGTCTTATAAGGATATGCCTGGGCTGAATACAGACATAGTGGTGCATCGACTACCGCTCAAAGAAGGTTGTTCTCCTGTCAAGCAAAAGCTCCAAAGAACTCATCCTAAGATACCCAAGAAGATCAAAGAAGAGGTCCAGAAGCAGTTGGACGCAAATTTCTTAAAGGTCATCAATTATCCGCCATGGATTGCAAATATTGCGCATGTGCCCAAAAAGGATGGTAAGGTCAGGATGTGCGTGGATTATAGGGATTTGAACAGGGCCAGCCCTAAAGATAATTTCCCTCTTCCGCATATTGATGTGTTGGTTGATAATACTGTTCATTCCAAAGTGTTTTCGTTCATGGATGGTTTTTCGGGTTACAATCAAATTAAGATGGCTCCGGAGGATATGGAGAAGACAACATTTATCACGCCTTGGGGAACTTTTTGTTATAAAGTGATGCTGTTTGGTTTGAAAAATGCAAGGGCAACATATCAGTGCACCATGGTCACTCTCTTTCATGATTTGATTCACAAAGATATTGAGGTTTATATGGACGATATGATTGTTAAGTCTGACATGGAAGAGGAACATCTTGTTCATCTGGAAAAATTGTTCGAAAGGCTGAGGCAGTTCTTGCTAAGGTTGAATCCGAATAAGTGCACCTTCGGGGTGAGATCCGGCAAGCTGTTAGGTTTTATTATAAGTGAAAAAGGTATCGAGGTGGACCCGACCAAGGTAAAAGCGATACAGGAAATTCCAGAACCAAGAACAAAAAAGGAAGTACGTGGTTTCTTGGGAAGGTTAAACTACATTTCTAGATTTATTTCTCATATCACAGCCACCTGTGAACCTTTGTTCAAGTTGTTGAAGAAAAGTCAGGCAGTGAAATGGAATAAGGATTGTCAGAAGGCCTTTGACAAAATAAAGGAGTACTTGCAGGAACCTCCGATACTCATGCCTCCAGTGGAAGGAAGGCCACTAATCATGTATCTAACTGTGTTGGAGAGCTCAATGGGTTGTTTCATTGGTCAGCACGACGAGACAGGGAAGAAAGAGCAGGCTATTTAATATTTGAGTAAGAAGTTTACGGAATGCGAGTCGAGGTACTCATTGCTGGAAAAAACTTGTTGTGCGCTTTCTTGGGCCGCCAAACGTTTGAGGCAATACATGTTAACTCACACCACCTACTTGATATCCAAAATGGATCCAATCAAGTACATTTTTGAGAAACCAGCTTTTACAGGCAGGGTAGCCTGTTGGCAGACGATACTCACCAAATATGATATCCAATACTCTACTCAAAAAGCAATTAAGGGTAGTGTACTGGCCGACCATCTTGCTCATCAGCCCTTGAACAATTATGAACTGATGAAGTTTGATTTTCCAGATGAGGAAATTGTGTATATTCGGGATTGTAATATGCCAGACCCAGACGAAGGACCCGAGCCAGGATTACGTTGGACGCTTGTTTTTTATGATGCCTCTAATGCCATGGGCAATGGCGTCGGAGCTATTATCACTTCCCCTGAGGGCTACCACATTCCTTTCACGGCTCGTATTTGTTTCGATTGCACTAACAACATGGCCAAATATGAGGCCTGCATTTATGGCATTAAAGCGGCGATCGACCTGCGCATCAAATTTTTGAAAGTTTATGGGGATTCCAACCTTGTTATCAGCCAGATTAATGGAGATTAGGAGACTCGCCATCAGAACCTAATTCCCTATTATGAGGATGTTATGAAGCTGAGCCCGTACTTCGAAGAGATCACGTTTGAGCACATTCCCAAAGAAGAAAACAATTTAGCTGATGCACTGGCAACTTTGTCCTCCATGTTCAAGGTTAAGTGGGCTAATGAGGCACCTTCCATTACCATCAGAAGTTTGAGTGAGCCAGCTTTCTGTTTTGAGGCTAGTTTGGAATCAGATGGTAATCCTTGGTTTTATGATGTTAAACGATATCTTAAAACACAAGAGTACCCTGAAGAGGCATCCGTCACAGATAAGAAGTTCTTGAGAAGATTTTCAGCCAAGTTCTTTCTCAGTGGTGGTGTGTTGTATAGAAGGCATCATGACGGCTTACTGCTCAGATGTGTTGACAAGAAAGAAGTAGCTAGAATGATTGAGGAGATACACGAAGGTGATTCCGGGACCCATGCCAGTGGACACCATGGCTAAAAAGATTTTGTGAGCAGGTTATTATTGGTCCACCATGGAGACTGACTGTTACAATCATGCACGGGTTTGCCACAAATGTCAAGTCTATGCTGATAAAGTGCATGTGCCGCCAGTACCTTTGAATGTCTTGACTTCCCCTTGGCCGTTTCGATGTGGGGAATTGATATAATCGGCAAAGTTGAACTGACTGCGTCCAACGGTCACTATTTCATTCTGGTTGCCATCGATTATTTTACAAAATGGGTCGAAGTTGCATCCTATGCCAATGTCACCAAGAAGGTGGTAACTCAGTTCATTAAGCACAATATTATCTGTCGCTACAGAGTGCTTGAAAAGATCATTACGGATAATGGGTCTAATTTGAACAACAAGATGATGAAGGAGCATTGTGAGTCCTTCAAAATCAAGCATCATAAATCTTCCCCATACCGACCAAAGATGAACGGCGCTGTCGAAGCAGCCAATAAGAATATCAAGAAGATTATGCAGAAGATGGTAGTAACCTATAAAGATTGGCATGATATGTTGCCTTTCGCTTTGTATGGTTATCACACCATTGTGCGTACTTCAACTAGGGCAACCCCATTTTCATTGGTTTACAGCATGGAAGCAGTATTGCTGGTAGAAGTCGAGATTCCTTCTCTTAGGATCATGAGGGATGTTGAGTTGGATGAAAGTGAATGGGTACAGAATCAGCTGGATCAGTTGGAACTTATTGACGAGAAGAGGTTGAGAGTTGTATGTCATGGTCAGGTATATCAGCAAAGGATGGGGAAAGATTTTGATAAGAGGGTACGGCCTCAGTGTTACAAGCCAGGTGACCTTGTGCTAAAAAGGATAATTCTCCCCTAGGGAGATCCCAGGGGCAAGTGGGCTCCGACTTATGAAGGTCCTTTCGTGGTCAGAAAATTTTTCTCTGGAGGAGAGATGATGCTCACGACTATGGATGGAGAGTACTTCCCTCACCCTATGAATGCTGACGTAGTTAAAAAATATTTTTCATAAAAAAAAACCTGCTAAACTAAAAACCCGAAAGGGCGGTTTAGGCAAAAAGAGGGTGTCCTGGTGAATCGAAAACCCGAAAGGGCGATTCAGGCAAAAGTTAGGGACTTAAAGCAAATGACTACGCTCAGCATGAAATCCTTTGTTTCTTTCCTTTGTTCCGTCACCTGGCATAAGCTCGAAGCTAATCCAAGAATGATTTGTCTGAAAGCAGGAAGATAGAAGCGTAAGAGTCATAAGAGTCATAACAGAGTTGGGACTTGACGGATATTCACATTCACATTGCCATTTGTAAACACTTGTTTGCTTTGATTTTGTAATTACTTGCTTCCAAATGTAAATGCCTTTTTCACATGCTGATTTCTCAAAATCAATAGAATATCTTCTTTCAAGTATACGTATACGTTTCTTTTCTCCCTTTTTACTGTTTTGTTTGCAAAAAACGTCCAATATTTTTTATAAGCATGTGCATATAAACTTCGTGGGCCTTACACGGAAATGGTAATCTAAGTCATGGTTAGTTGATCGCTTGAAATGCAGATAACAAACACAACTACTACTGTGCAAATGGCATGTTTGTTTCTATGTTTGGTAGGATTCTCATTCACTTTACTGGTGGATGCCTTGCCATTTTGTTTCACAGCTCCATGCTATTGGTAAAGGTCATGGGTCATGGTAATATCAAGATTACGGCAGG
Source organism: Vicia faba (assembly GCA_948472305.1). NCBI lineage: Eukaryota > Viridiplantae > Streptophyta > Magnoliopsida > Fabales > Fabaceae > Vicia > Vicia faba. The sequence continues at coordinate 1,552,389,343 of OX451735.1, read as the reverse complement.
TCAGCGAGATCGGTAAACCTAGTTGGAGATATTTCTTCCCCATAATGGCTTTTATCACGTTTCTTTGCCGCACTTTCATGTGTTATCTTGATTGATTGTTTTAGCATTTTTCTGCATATAGGATTTTGTTTATGGCCGAATGTCAGTCTTGATGCGTTGAATATTTTTGCCTTGAAGAAATTGTTTCATTTTACTTAATCCATCCAGTGTCACTCTTTAATCAACTTTTCGGGAATTTTGGTACCAACTGTACCAATTCTTTTGCTCAACCAAGAGTTTGGAAGAAGGAGTTTAGCTAAAAATAATGACTGTAGTGGTATGCTTTTGAGTAGAACCCCGTTGACGATTGTGATGCGGGGGGAGAATTGACTTGAGGTTTTGTGTTTGTGTTTGCAAATGTTGCGGTTTAGCAAGAGTCGCCACCGACTTTTATTTTATCCAAAAGGAAAGGTAAAAAAGCACAGGAAAGACCTTTGAGATTGTTTTTGGGTTCGGGGGGTAGATTATGAAAAGGGAAGGTGCTAGCACCCTTTTCATCTATGGTTTTCGATGGGCTCTTAGTTACTTGTTTTAGATCACTTGCTTTGCTTTTTCAATTGTTTGAAATGGTGCTTTGTGTGGTTTTGAAAGTATTTTGAAAAGAGGCCTTTGTTTAGGCAATCTTTGTAATGATTCTTGTTTGTAAGAATGTATACAAAGATGTTTATCTTTTGAAAAATGTTTCAATGTTTTGAAAGTTGTTTGGAAATGTTTTGAAATTGTGTGTGTGTTTGTTTGAAAATAGCAAGGATGGTTTGCAAGTTTGATTAAGTAACTAGAAGCTTATCTACCTACTCAAAAGTCTTTCCTACACATTTTTATTCCTTTTGATATTGTTGGTTTACCATTGCTTTGGTAAAAAAACCCTATCTTTAGATGTTAAACGGGACGGGCGTGGGTCATCGTATGACCATGATAACAATATTGCCAAGTATCTTAGCAAGTTTTGAGGGACCAAGATCATTTTTGTTTAGGCAACCAAGATAGCGTCATCGAGGGACTATGATCTTTTGTTTTGTTTGATTTTGCCAAGATACCTAGCATGCATACCATGGCCATGTTTTAAGGCAACCAAGTGGGTGAAACCCTAGAGGTGTTTGTGTGCAAGGTGTTATCATTTTTCATGCATCTTTGTCTTGAATTAGGTCATGCTATTTGTTTGATTTTGTCTTATCATACAAACCCTAGTTTTTACTAAACATGCATATAATGCGATAAATTGCGTAAAGTAAATCTAAACTATTACAACAATATTATGGGGAGGGGGATACAAGTTTTGAATGGGGGATATTTGCACAAAATAAAACCCTAATTTACTATTACAACCCAATTGAATTTTGTACAAATAAATAAATAAACAATATTTAAATTTGCAATAAAATGTAAATATGCAAGAATGTTTTTGTATTTATTTTATGTATGAAAAAAAATAAAATATTTAAGTCCTAAAAATAAGAAAAATAATGTGATTATTTTTTGAAAGGGGAAACCCTAGTTTTTTTATTAAAAGAAAAATATTGTTTTCTATATTATTTATTTGTCCATTTTTGTTTAAGAAAAAAATAATAATAATATTATGTATAAATATTAAAAATTAAAGTATGTGAGAAAATAATATTTTTATGTGTATAAAATGTAAAATAAAATATTAAAGTATTTTAATATTATTTACAAGTTTATTTTAGGTTCTTTTAATATTTTAATATTTCTTGCTTGTTACAATGTTCTGAGGTTCTTTGAAATGAGTCCAAAGCTTGCCTTTATCAGATACACAAGTTGTATTGACTTTTGCCAAATTGCTTGCTTTTAAAGAAAAGTTGGAAGTGACAATGCCAAAGCCTGTACAGGCTTGCTTGCTAGCTACACATAGTTGGTAAAAGTTGCCTTATATTTGTGGATATTGCTTGCAGCAAAAGATTAGGTCCATGGCTCAAGATTTGCAAATTTGCATAAAGCATGCTTTATCAAAGTAGCAATGTGAACTTTATGCCATAAATGGAATAATTCAATGTACAAAGCTCTAAAGATCATAACAAGACCATTATCCAATGTGTTTGCATTAAATTAAGGAGTGTGGAAAGGATTAGGACCTATGAAAACAAGTACAAGCATGCTAGGACAGATTTGCAACTTGAACCATTGTGAAAAATGCCTTGGACAAAAGTGATAAATTACCATTTTCATTTCTTCGATTCTCCCTAACCATAAATGATCTTGGAGAGTTCTTGGACATTTTGGAAATCTTGTAAAATGTTCTAAAATCCATATTTGAAATGAATTTTTAGATTCCTCTTGGAACTAGGTGAAAAGTTGCCATGAAGTTAGGTCAAAAATCTGCCTAAACTAGGGCAAAATTTCACTAAGTTAAAAGTTTTATGGACCCCTATTCACAAAATAATAACTTGATATCCAAGCATCTTTTGGGAAAACTTTCTGAATCAAAGTTTTATATTTCATGGAGGACTACAACTTTCATGTTGGAAGTTTTCTTTGAATCCAATTGCATCATGGTGAAAAAGTTATGGAAAGTTGGGAAAAAATAAGAAATTTTTATAACTTAGAAAATTTCGAAGTTATGAAAAATTTTCAAATTGAAACCCTAATTTGCAAAATTAGGTTTCTTGATCAACAAGTTTCACATTTTTACCTATCTTGATGAATTATGACCCTTGGTACTTGATTTTGACCAAAAAGTCAAAGTTTGACTTTTCAGTGTACAAATGATTTTTGATCAGTTGACTGAAAAATTCATCTGTCAATCCTATGCATTTGAGATCTTTTGAACTATGTGATTAGTTAAAGATAATTCTATTGAGTCTTTGAAATAATGTTTGAACCCAATTGGTCATTGGCTAGGTTAAAAATCATAAATTGCCCTTTCTCAGTCAAAACCCTAATTTTGACCATTTTGCCCTTTTGATGATCTGATCAAATTTCTTGAGGAGTTATGGTCCAACCTTGATCAAATGGTACATAGGAGCCTATAATGTTGATGTGGATAAAAAATTATGAAGTTTGACTGTAAATTGGCCATGGTTGACTTTTTCCCTAATATAGTTTATTTTTAGGTCAAATGTCCAATTGACTGGGCAAAAATACGATTCAAGGCTTGAAACTTGGTATGGGCAATCTTAGGGATCCAAGATGGTGTATGAAAGTCACATTAAGCATTGATGGTCCAAAAATCCTTGTGCAAACTCAAACCCTAATTTCAGGTCATTAGTGCAAGGAGATGTCTTGAGCTGAGCAAACCCTAATCTTGTCTGGAGTCCAAGAGGTCTTGTTGAGGAGAAATCTTGATAATATGAGAGGGAAAATTTTGGGGTACAACATCTGCCCCTGTTCAATCTTCTTGAACCTGAAGAGTTAGATTGGCGAGTTTGTCGTTCGTGACTCGAAGGTAAAAGATGATTGGACACTAGAGTGCCCGTAAATGTGCACTCGTCAAAATGTAATTGAGGAAATGGGCTTAAATGATGAAATTTGGAGGGATGATGAACTCTTGTTGGAGATGGGCTTAAAGATACCATCCAAGAATGTTTGCTGAATTGTAAGTTGTAAGTCAGAAGAATGAGTATCAGACTGGTATTTGTGTCTGGAACGTATCTGTACTGTATCTGGAGACTGAATCTGAATGAGCAAAGGAATGGCACCCGTGTCTGGAGCGTATCCAAGTTGTATCTGAACTTTGTATTTGAATAAGCTATAGAATAACATCCGTGTCTGGAGCATCTCTGATCTGGGGGAAATCAGAATAAGTGACAGAATGGCAACCATGTCCGGAGCGTATCTGGACTGGAATCTGAATAGGTGACAGAATGACTTCCGTGTCTGGAGTGTATCTGAACTTGAAATTGATAGTTGAATCTGAATGAGAAATAGAATGGCTTCCGTGTTTGGAGCGTATCTAATCTGTATCTGATAGTTGAGATCTGAATAAGTACCAGGATGGCATCCGTGTTTGGAGTGTATCTGAACTGTATCTGATAGTTGAAATCTGAATAAGTACCAGGATGGCATCCGTGTTTGGAGCGTATCTGAACTGTATCTGATAGTTGAAATTTGAATAAATATCAGGATGGCATCCGTGTTTGGAGCGTATCTGAACTGTATCTGATAGTTGAAATCTGAATAAATGACAGAATGACCTCCGTGTCTGGAGTGTATTTGTATTGTATCTGATTGTATATTGTTAAACTGTAGTTGTTAATCTTATCCTGAAAAGGGTAAAATGTTAGCTGAAACACAAAGTCATGTTGCATGAAATGTATGATGCAATATATGTGTTTTATCAATGTCTATGACATATGGATGTAATGTATGCGCATGTAAGCTGATTAGTTGTACTGCGGAGGAAAATAAATCCTTGATAGTTGTGGATAATGAAACCCTTGACTGCTGTCGGGGAAAATAAGTCCTTGACCGCTGCTGGAGATTATACAAAGGAAATCCTTAATCGGCTGGGGAATAGGGAAAACCCCGATGATTTCTGCGGGGAACTAAGGATGAGAATCTTCGATCTGCAGGGAAGAAAGCTTACTGCTGGAGTGTAAGTTCAGGAGTTTTCGGTCATCTGCCACTCTATTGGGATGTCATCCTAGGTTGGGGAGAGACAAAAGTTAACTGTTATCTGGTTAATTTCCAGGCTTCAAGATAACTTGCTGGGGAAATTGGATGGTTTCCGCTGGGTATTAGAAGTCTTGACTCGACTGGGGAAGAAGGTTTCATCTCCGTTGGGGATCTGTAACTCAAAGTTTTTGCTCTGCTGGGGATTAGGAGTTTGAAGTTTTAACTCTGGTGGGAATTAAGGGTTAGAAATTATAACTCTGTTGGGGATATGTATTTCAAGGTTTTAGCTCCGTTGGGGATCTAGATGATGTACTGCAGGGGATTTCTCTTGGAATAGCCTAAAGACGTTTTCCTATCCTTTCGATTTGTCAGTAATTGTTCTTTTCCATCCTGTTTATTTGTAAACAGTAATTATGTTCAAATGCATATGTTCATCAATGAATCATTGGACGTTTTTGCAAATAAAAACACAAGTGTAAAGAAAAGGCAAATAGTTTTCGCACTTTGAAAGAGATATCTTTGTATTAACTTTGAGTAAGTGTTTTGTACAAAGGAGACATACATCCTAGTAGGAGGATGATGTCATAAAAGTAAGAAAAAATTTTATACAAAGAAAGATAGTGTTGTACCCCAAAATTTTCGCTCCCATATTCTTCAAGGTTTGTCAAGAATCATCTTCAAATGGTGCAAGACTACTCAAAGGTTATACAGTCAAACCACCTCCTAAGCCAGCTCAAAAACTAGGGTTTTGGTTCTTTCAAGGAATTTGGAGTTTTTAATGGCTCAATCAAGTCCCATAGGCCTATACATATCCTCAAGCACCTACATATCAAGTCTCAAGACTCACAGTCCCAAGTTGCACAGTCAAAAGCCCTATTTGATCCACAGTCAACTGCAGGGGTAAAATGGTCATTTTGCAGTCAAAAGCCAGAATTTTTGGTCAACGTCTTATTTTGAGTTCACAATCATCATTTGATCAAGTCTTGATCATGATTCCACAAGAATGACTCAAAACTCATCAAGATGCAAAAAGTTACTATTTTTGGACAGCAGAAAAGTCAACTGTATCTTGACCAGGGCATAACTTTTTCATGGTTCATCAGAAAAATCCCATCCAATGCTCATTTTGAAGGAGATGACATTTTCTACAATCCATCTTCACATTCCAAGTCCAAGAAATGCTCTCACAAAAAGTTATCAATTTCTACATTATAGGTCAATTTCAAAAGTCAACAAAAATGCACTTTAAGTCAAAGGCCATAATTTGAGATTGGTAAATCCAAATAACATGGGACCAAAGGCATTGGTTAGAGGACTTCAATACCTTTCCAAAATGTCCAAGAACATGTTCATCTGATCAAAATTGAGCAAGATATGCATTGGATAAGTTGGGAAATTTTTGTGAATTTGCAAAAGTCAACTTTGCTCAAAACACTTTGTTTTTGCTAATGGGCCTCAAATTTCTTCTTGAAACTTTATCCATGGCCTATGCACGACCCATCAAGCCTAATGAATTTATTTTATTATTTTTTATTAATTAATTGGATTTTTTATTATTATTAATTCATTTAATTAATTTAAATTGTAGGAACATACAAAGATTTGATTTTTCAATCTTTTTGTGAAGAAAATGTGGTCAAGATATGCTGGAAATTTCGTGTACCAATCAAGGATGCAAAAATCTCCAAATTAGGCAACTTTTTCCAATCATGAAGATTCAAAAATATATGATTTCCAATCAAATATTTAATCATCATTCCAATGGATTTTTGCTCAAAGATTTGACCTAATTTCAGTCCTCTATAAATATGCAAGCTAACCCTAATCATGCACACGTGAAATCTCTGCAGAAAAAGCCATAACCACATTGAAAAAATTCAAGAAAACTTGAAACTGATTTCCATATTCTAGCACGATTCAAAGGCTTTTGTGGATTCTAACACATTGCAGGGAGTGTGAGGAACGTGTAGCAATCAAAACCAGGCCTTAAAGCTACAAGAATCATCAAGAACAGAGTCACGGTTTGCATTTTATTTTGAGAATCGTATTGCTTATTTCATGCACATTTAACATGATTTATTATTTGTTTTGCATTGCTTGAATCCATATGAAGCTAATGGCATAAGTTAATTGAATTATGGTGTACAGAATCACAAGTTACCATGGATGAATTCTAGGGTTCTTGAACTCTAAAATTGGGTTTTTGCAATACAAGAAAAATTGAGCCTCATAAGACCCATGACTGAATTCGTTAGGTCAAGACGAATCCAAAGCCACCATCGCGAAATATTTATGTAGCCTGTAGCCCTAATCGCTATTATTCGTCATTGCATATCGTGGGGGTTAAAAACCTCCGCTATCTGACTTTGTTTTTTACAGGTACAGCGAAGAAGACAAAGACGTGTTAGCGTGTCATTGGACAGTTCAAAAGAGCGCGCGTCTTTTTATAATTTCAGTCCATTAATTTGTTTGCACATATAATAATTACTTGTTATTTTACTAACGACTGAAGCGTGATGGTGGAGTGGTTGGCATGTGGCTTGGGATCATTGGGACCTGGGTTCGAATCCCAGGTCCCCCAAAATACTTATTTCTATTTTTTCTTCACATAATTACATGCAGCGTTCCAGGAGGTGTCTACCATTTGCCTTCAATCATCTAAGCGCCATGTGGCTATGGGCACAGATCTAATGGCCACGAGAGAAGGAACACCATACTCCCAGTCAATACACACCATGGAGAATCTCACAAGTCAAAGCAGGCTTGAGGATAATGGGCTTCAGATTGCCAAACGTGCCTCCTTGTTAGGCCTAGCACCCCCTAGTTCATTCATTCTTTCCTTTTTATTTTCTTTTACTAATTATTATTAATTATTATTATTAGTATTTAATTAACATAATTAATTATTTTTATAATAAAAATCAGAAAACTAAAAAATGTAATATTTTTATTATTATTTATTAATTTCACCCTTAGTTTATTATTTTTGTAAATAAATACATAATTAATCTATTTAGTTAATTAGGGTTAATTTTAACTTTTTCTCAATAATTTAAAATCAACATAGAATTAGGGTTTTCTTGATAATTTTAATTTCTTTTACTTTCATTAAAACATAAAAAACCAAAAATTATATTTCTTTTTATTTAATTAATTAATTAGTTTTAGGTTTAATTTAATTAATTGCAATTTAATAATCAAATTTCTTTCTTTCTCAAAAAAGGGTCAAAACCCTTAGGACTTCTCCGATTCGATTTCTTTTCGCGCATAATATTTTTGATCATATTTATGTAATTTCTTCGAGGATGTAATAGCGTTAATTAGGACTTTTTATCGCTTTCTTTTATTTCTCGCATTTACTTTTCAAAGGGTTTGTTTTTGGCGATGTAAATACCCGACGCCTTGTAATAGCGTAGATTTACTTTCCGCAATTTACTTTCCCGCAAACTAATAACTGCTAGATGGATGTTAATTAGGCTATGCATGACAAGATTTATCCCTGAAAATTAAAATCAATCGTAGCTCACAATAAAATGTGCAAAGATAACTTAACATGAATCCTGACACACTCACACATGCCACTCCTAGGGTACGCCTCACTTGGTTGCCTCGACGTGGTCATTGAGTATAGGGTGTTTTAGAGGTCGCCCTCCTGTCTAAAGATCCAAGTTTCCTTGAAACGGTTGCCTCGGATAAAAAGGATCTAGGACATTAGGGTTACCGCTAAGGCGTCCTACTATTGCTTTGATGACCACATGTCCCTATAATCGAATTGACCCGAATAACTCCAACGATAGTGCTACCTACTTCTCAATAGTGGGATAGTACTATCTAAAGGACATTTACACAGCTTAATTTCTTTTGAGTAGGTAGATTTCTCCTGGGTACTTGCTCTTTCAAAACAAAAACAACTTTTCGCACTTACACTTTCAAACAAAAGTTTTCAAACAAACACTTCATACACTCTTGAGGACTGATACAAGAGTTCAAACGAAGTTTGCAAACAAAACTCCTTTTCAAAACCCACGAACACAAGAAAAGCAAAACACTTTTGAAAACATAGTCAGCAAGTACCTAAGAGCCCGTGAATAACCACGGATAGAAACGGTGCTAACACCTTCCCTTTCTATAATCTACCTCCCGAACCGAGAAACATCTCTAAAAGGAATTTTGTTGTGCTTTTGTCCTTTCCTTGTTGGAGAAAATAAAAGTCGATGGCGACTCTTGCTTACCGCGACATTTCGCGAACCAGCATTAAAAACAGTCAGTTTTATTTCCACCGATCACAGAACTGGCGACTCTGCTGGGGAATATATTATAAAAGTGAGGTGTACCTTAGGATTAGATCACTATGTTTTCAATTGTATGCCTTGAATGCTTTAATATTGTGGGCTTGCATCGGAGTTACTATAGATCCTAACCCGGATCTGGGGATACCCTTTAGAAGTAGCAACAAACTGTGAGGGAACTGTGTGGGGTATACCGACATGGTTGAAGCAGTTGCTACATTAATGTGGCACTTTGGTGAGAACCGGTAACCCTTGAGTCAAGTCAAGGAGAGTACGGGGCCGCCGCGTGGTGTCGTGAAGCATCAACTGACCTTAGAACCTTACTTGACCATCCTGGCCTCTTTAGGGGTAGTGAGATGACCGACTTTGGTGCAGTCCGAAGTTGGTAGATACTCGATACTACACTCATTGAGGGTTATTTTCTTGGAATATTTTGGTCTCCAGTTAAGTGGCTAAATCAAAACAATGAACATAGAAAACAATCCAATGATATTAAGCTCCTTAGAACCCGGTTACTATTCATAGGACAGGTTTTGAGCCAACTAACTTCAAGAGGGTAGTACCTAAACTTCATGCTGGCCTAAAATCTAAGGGCTCTCTTGTGTGACTTGTGTGCCCGTACCATGTTTGCCTTTTGTGAATACTTGTGGTGTACCTTTATCATAACATCATAACATCATAACATCAAAACATTGCATACATCCTGCATAAGGACTAACCCATTTCAAGGATCTCAAGGGTCTGTGATGCAGGTCATGATGAACCAAATGTTTATCAAAGGGCAAAGGGGATTTATTTTCCTCTAGCCAAGGTTGTTTGGAGATTAAAACACGATAACTTGAGTCAGGGGCTATGACCCACTCAATATGGTGAGCCTTAACTCTTGAAGAAGGACTCTCAGCAACATGAAGTTCCTTCAGTCAAGCTACAAAATTCAAAATCTAACAAATTTCCTTGTTTAGCCCACGAGATTCTTGAAAACATTTGCATATATATATCATACATATCATTGCATTACAGGTACCCTTTTTACAGGTCACTTACCTTCTTCGCTGTTTATTTCAGCAGTCATCATGTCTACCGAACCTTCCACTGAACAAGCTATCAAGGCCCTCCAGGCCCAGAATGCCCAGTTCCAGGAGTTGGTTATGAGCCTAGCCCAGGGTCAACAGGATTTGAAGACTCTGATTCTGAAAGAGAGGAAGAAGAAGAAGAAGAGGACCGTCTTGTTCAACGTTGGACGCAGGTTTGGAAATGGGCTGCAGAATGAGGTTGATCTGACTGCTTCATTTGTAGGGAAAGACAGTCCACAAGAGAGAAGGGTTCCTAGTCACGTGGTCTCCGATAACGAGACGGATTATAACGATGACCAGTACCCTCCTGCTGAGGATAGGTACAAACATCTAGAGGACCGCTTAAGTGCTATGGAGATTCAAAATGTGTCCGGGTTGGACTTCGGAGACCTAGGCTTATCCTCTGGGGTGGTGATTCCCCATAAGTTCAAGGCGCCTGCTTTTGCAAAGTACGACGGAGCTTCCTGTCCTAAGCTGCACCTTCGATCGTATGTAAGGAAGATCCAACCTTACACTACTGACAAGAATTTGTGGATCCACTTCTTTCAGGACAGTCTTTCAGGGACTCAACTCGAGTGGTTCTATCAGCTGGATGGAGCCAGTATCCGTAACTGGGAGGACTTGGCTACTGCGTTCTATAAGCAGTATCAGTATAATTCCGACCTCGCTCCTACGCGTACCCAACTCCAGGGTATGTCACTAGGGACGGGTGAAGGATTTAAGGAATATGCCCAAAAGTGGAGAGATCTGGCTGGAAGGGTACAGCCACCTTTGACTGACCGTGAACTTGTTGATATGTTTCTGGGGACCCTGTCTGGTCCGTTCTTCAACCATTTGATCGGAAATTCTTCAGCCGGGTTTACAGACCTTATCTTGATTGGTGAAAGAATTGAAGCTGGCATCAAAAGCGGGAAGATTCAAGAAGCTACACCTTCTGACGCTCAGAAAAAGCCCTACAATGGAAAAAAAGAGTCCAATGTTGTGTCTGATAAAAAGAGTCATCGTGATCAACAGGTAGGGGCAACCCAGATCTCCGATCCCACGCCTGTTCAAAAAAGACAAAGCAATAGGCGTAGGGTAAGATATCAAGAAAGGCAGTATACTGACATCAACATGCCTTTGTCTCAAGCGTTACAACAATTGCTGAAGGTGAAACTGATCACACTAAAGGATCCTCCTCAAAATCCTGATACTTCCTCTTCCAAGTATAACCCGAGTGTGAGATGTGCCTACCATTCTGACAGTCCTGGACATGACACCGACGACTGTTGGAGTTTGAAGAACAAGATCCAAGACTTGATTGATTCCAAGGAGATCAAGTTTGATCACTGATCCTTCACCAAATCATTGAGAATGTCTTTTGTGCATTAGAATTTTCAATTTGTAATTTTCTTTTGATTGTTCAAACATTTATTCATGTCAAACTTTGTTACTTTATCAATGCATCGCATATGTCTATTTTGAATCAATCCATTCGTATTCACTATATTCAAATTGCTTTCATTTTTTTTGTGATGTCCAAACTCTCGATTGAAAAATTCTAAGCCTCTTGAGGGAGGATGACAAAAACGATACCACGATCTTTACAGTATGCTTTTGAACAGACCCCGCTGATGAGGTACAGGCATTGTTTCAAATCCTAAACAGTGGAGTTATAAGGAAGATAATCCCTAGTCAACCCCTTTGAGCCAAAGAAGTTGGAGTTTTTTCTTTTCAAAAATTAAAACCCTTAATTATAACCTGGGGCAGGGTAGTTTTCTCAGTTGATCCAGGTGCACAATGAACGGCATCAAAGGAGTCCTTCCAAAACAAAAGACAGTGATGGTTCCGAATAATCATAAAGACAGGCAGTCATTATCTCTCAAAAAGAAAGCCCATTAAGTCAAAACCTATGAAGGAGACTTACAAAACTGGGGCATCCTGCTGACTGTAATCACAAAAGAAACAGTTCAGGCAAAAAGACAGGGATAATAAAATAAAAAAGAAAGAGGTCCTGCAAACTCTCAACAAAATGACTTCCTGTTCAAAATAAATTGTTAGTATCCAAACCATCACTGGTATGTCAGAGCAAAGACTCAAACAAGATCTAATGCACGATTAGCTGAGTTTAGGATTGAAGAACATCACGAAGAACGGGTGGGTACAAATAAAATTCGAGCCTTTATCCTTTGTTTCTTAAACCGTGAACCAGGCCATGTTACAACCCTTTAAAAGTCCTAGCTGAAGCATGGGTTAGTTCGAAAGCATACTGTTACAAAAGGTATCCTGACTCCTTAGGGCTTGCTGTAAAATCCTGAGTTGACATCACATTTTACAAAAGTTCACTTGTTTTTTTGAAAACTGCATTTTCAAAAACTTCAAGACAGACATAAGCTTTGCATTCTTAAAATAGCATTGTTTGCATATGACTATTTGTTCGAACAGCAGAGAAATTCGCACGAAGAATATCTAGTGAAAAAAAGCACTCCCAATCAAGGGACACAGCATGATCATTGTCCATCATCTGGGGCAGTCAAGTCAAGATTCAAGGAATCTCTCAAAATGCCAAATAGCCAGGGGCAAATCTCCGTCTGAGTCACTTGGGGCATTGGACATGAATTCCAGCAACGAATCTTGCACGATCAAACATCTTCTGGTCGTATGATAACACAACACTACTGACAGTGACAACTCTCTACATCCTGAGAGCGTGGACATAGTCGAAAAAAATACTATGCATAATCAAAGACCCGCTAGGTCGACTGGCCTAGGCAAAAACAAGGGCTTCCCGGCGAACCAAAAGGGTTCAGGCAAAAACAAGGGATGAAAATGAAAAATTTGTACACCCGGCAAGTCGAAAACCTGAAAAGGCGACTTGGGCAAAAATGGGTATCCTGGTGGACTGAAAACCCGAAAGGGCGGTCCAGGCAAAAATTAGGGATCAAAAGCGTACGACTATGTCCCGTCATCTCGTCACTTGCCTACCAGAAGAAGATTTGTCAATCGACAGCAATCAAGCGCTTCATAGGCCTTCTTCTCCCACAGAAGCTGGGGCAATAAAAATTGTCTAAGTGATCTAGTTGCTCTGTCCACCAAGGTACCAAGGTAAGCTCGGCTGAAGAATATGACCAAGATACTTTCACTCCCCGCAGAGTAAGACAAGAATCAGCGATACTCTCCCCAAACAGAGTTAGTCTCCCATCATCCCTAAAAAGGCATAGTATCTCCAGCAAGTCAGCAATACTCTCCCCCGAGTAGAGTTGGTCTACTGTCATCCCTAAAAGGAAGATAGGTGTCCCCAGAAGATCTTAATATTCTCCAGCAGAGTATACAGATATTCCTCAGCAAGCATCCCCGGCAGTCTTAATATTCCTCAACAGAAATATAAGATTGTTCCCCGGCGGAATACAAGATACCCCCAGTGGAGTCATTTCCTCAAGAGTTTCCCCAGGAGAGTTGAATCATCCTCCCCAGTAGATTCTGGAAGCTTATCCCCTGCAGAGTACGAAGGTTATTCCCCACCAGAGTCTAACTGGGTTATCCTCAGCAAATTGCAACGGAAAGATCATCCCCAGCGAGGTTCTTTCTATCCCCAGTGGAGGTTATCGTTCAAATCTTCAGCGAAGCATCTCTTCCCCACAGAGTAATTCCCCGCAGAGTAATCTCTTCACCAGGTTTATTCCCCAACGGAGTCATCTTCTCCTACCGATTTATTCTCACGATCATCTTCGTTCATTATCCCCAGTGGAAATGCAGAACTCTACTCTTCAAACATCAGCCCAGGACTTAACACACTCCCTGGCATTCATCAAGGATTTATTTTCTCAGACGAAAATACATTCATACACATTTCACATCTCATACCTCCTATTTACATACATGATAAAGTGCATACGACACAATCTCATTTATTTTTGAGAACATCATGACATCATGCATTTCATACATCATGACATTGCATACAGCTAACGTTTTGCCCTTTTCAGGAAAAGGACAATCAAAAGATGATTACCATCAACTTTTGCAGTTCCAGATCAACACCTGTAACTAGCCAGGAAGTATCTGTGGACGACTGATTGTAGATCTATACCTGTAACTAGCCAGGAAAGTTATCTACATTGAAGAGATTGAAGATCAATACCTGTAGCAAGCCAGGAAACCATCTTTCTTTCTCAGGTCAGAGATTAATACCTGAAACCATCCAGGACAACTATCTCCCCGACCGCCCTTTCTTAAGTTCCGGATTAATACCTGTAACTAGCCAGGAAGTATCTGTGAACGACTGATTGTAGATCTATACCTGTAACTAGCCAGGAAAGCTATCTACATTAAAGAGATTGAAGATCAATACCTGTAGCAAGCCAGGAAACCATCTTTCTTTCTCAGGTCAGAGATCTATACCTGAAACCAAACAGGAAAGCTATCTTGACCAACCTTTTTAGGTTCCAGATTAATACATATATCTAGCCTGGAAGTATCTGTGGACGATTGATTGTAGATTTATACATGTAACTAGCCAGGAAAGTTATCTACATTAAAGAGATTTAATATCAATACATGTAGCAAGCCAGGAAACCATCTTTCTTTCTCAGGTCAGAGATCTATACCTGAAACCAGACAGGAAAGCTATCTTGACCAACCTTTTTAAGTTCTAGATTAATACCTGTATCTAGCCAGGAAATATCTGTGAGCCGCTGATTGTAGATTCGATACCTGTAACTAGCCAGGAAAGTTATCTACATGAAGAGGTTCCAGATCAATACCTGTAACTAGCCAGGAAGTATCTGTGGACGATTGATTGTAGATCTATACCTGAAACCAGCCAGGAAAGTTATCTACATGAAGAAATTGAAGATCAACACCTGTATCTAGCCAGGAAGTATCTGTGGACGAGTGATTGTAGATCTATACCTGTAACTAGCCAAGAAAGTTATCTACATTGAAGTGATTGTAGATTTATACCTGTAACTAGCCAGGAAAGTTATCTACATGAAGAGATTGAAGATCAATACCTGTAGTAAGCCCGGAAACCATCTTTATTTCTCAGGTCAGAGATTAATACCTGTATCCAGCCAGGAAAGCTATCCCGACCAACCTTCTTAAGTTCCGGATCAACACCTGTAACTAGCCAGAAAATGTCTGTGAATGACTGATTGTAGATCTATACCTGAAACCAGCCAGGAAAGTATCTGCATGAAGAGATTGAAGATCAACACCTATAACAGGCCAGGAAATTATCTTTCATTCTCAGGTCAGAGATCTACACCTGTATCCAGCCAGGAAAGCTATCTCGACCGACCTTTTTTAAGTTCCGGATCAACACCTGTATCTAGCCAGGAAAGGTCTGTGGACGATTGATTGTAGATCTATACCTGTAACTAGCCAACAAAGTATCTGCATGAAGAGATTGAAGATCAACACCTGTAACAGGCCAGGAAATTATCTTTCATTCTCAGGTCAGAGATCTACACCTGTATCCAGCCAGGAAAGCTATCTCGACCAACCTTTTTTAAGTTCTGGATCAACACCTGTATCTAGCCAGGAAATGTCTGTGGACGATTGATTGTAGATTTATACCTGTAACTAGCCAGGAAAGTATCTGCATGAAGAGATTGAAGATCAACACCTGTAACAGGCCAGGAAATTATCTTTCACTCTAAGGTCAGAGATCTACACCTGTATCCAGCCAGGAAAGTTATCTCCTTGACCCACCTCTCTTAAGTTCCAGATCAACACCTGTATCTAGACAGGAAATATCTGTGGAAGACGGATTGTAGATTAATACCTGAAACTAGACAAGACAACTATCTACTCGACCAGCTCAAACAATTCAACAAACATCTCCAGATGGCATCTTTAAGCCCATCTCCACAACTATCCATTACAGTCCCAGATGGCATCTATAAGCCCATCCCCGACAAGATTCTGTCACATCTCCAGATGGCATATATAAGCCCATCCTCCTATCCACCATCTCTCCAAATGGCATCTGTAAGCCCATTCCCGACATCACATTGCTGATACTACACCATGCGAGTGCAAATTTCTGGGCACTTTAGTGTTCAATCATCTTCCACCTTCGGATCACGAAAGGCACGCAAGCCAATCTACATCCTCAGGTTTAAGAAGATTGAACAGGGGCAACTATTGTACCCCAAAATTTTCGCTCCCATATTCTTCAAGGTTTGTCAAGAATCATCTTCAAATGGTGCAAGACTACTCAAAGGTTATACAGTCGAACCACCTCCTAAGCCAGCTCAAAAACTAGGGTTTTGGTTCTTTCAAGGAATTTGGAGTTTTTAATGTCTCAATCAAGTCCCATAGGCCTATACATATCCTCAATCACCTACATATCAAGTCTCAAGACTCACAGTCCCAAGTTGCACAGTCAAAAGCCCTACTTGATCCACAGTCAACTGCAGGGGTAAAATGGTCATTTTGCAGTCAAAAGTCAGAATTTTTGGTCAACATCTTATTTTGAGTTCACAATCATCATTTGATCAAGTCTTGATCATGATTCCACAAGAATGACTCAAAACTCATCAAGATGCAAAAAGTTACTATTTTTGGACAGTAGAAAAGTCAACTGTATCTTGACCAGGGCATAACTTTTTCATGGTTCATCAGAAAAATCCCATCCAATGCTCATTTTGAAGTGGATGACATTTCCTACAATCCATCTTCACATTCCAAGTCCAAGAAATGCTCTCACAAAAAGTTATCAATTTCTACATTATAGGTCAATTTCAAAAGTCAACAAAAATGCACTTTAAGTCAAAGGCCATAATTTGAGATTGGTAAATCCAAATGACATGGGACCAAAGGCATTGGTTAGAGGACTTCAATGCCTTTCCAAAATGTCCAAGAACATGTTCATCTGATCAATATTAAGCAAGATATGCATTGGAGAAGTTGGGAAATTTTTGTGAATTTGCAAAAGTCAACTTTGCTCAAAACACTTTGTTTTTGCTAATGGGCCTCAAATTTCTTCTTGAAACTTTATCCATGGCCTATTCACGACCCATAAAGCCTAATGAATTTATTTTCTTATTTTTTATTAGTTAATTGGATTTTTTATTATTATTAATTCATTTAATTAATTTAAATTGTAGGAAAATACAAAGATTTGATTTTTCAATCTTTTTGTGAAGCAAATATGGTCAAGATATGCTGGAAATTTCGTGTACCAATCAAGGATGCAAAAATCTCCAAATTAGGCAACTTTTTCCAATCATGAAGATTCAAAAATATATGATTTCCAATCAAATATTTAATCATCATTCCAATGGATTTTTGCTCAAAGATTTGACCTAATTTCAGTCCTCTATAAATATGCAAGCTAACCCTAATCATGCACACGTGAAATCTCTGCAGAAAAAGCCATAACCACATTGAAAAAATTCAAGAAAACTTGAAACTGATTTCCATATTCTAGCATGATTCAAAGGGTTTTGTGGATTCTAACACATTGCAGGGAGTGTGAGGAACGTGTAGCAATCAAAACCAGGCCTTAAAGCTACAAGAATCATCAAGAACAGAGTCACGGTTTGCATTTTATTTTGAGAATCGTATTGCTTATTTCATGCACATTTAACATGATTTATTGTTTGTTTTGCATTGCTTGAATCCATATGAAGCTAATGGCATAAGTTAATTGAATTATGGTGTACAGAATCACAAGTTACCTTGGATGAATTCTAGGGTTCTTGAACTCTAAAAATTGGGGTTTTGCAATACAAGAAAAATTGAACCTCATAAGACGCATGACTGAATTCGTTAGGTCAAGACGAATCCAAAGCCACCATCGCGAAATATTTATGTAGCCTGTAGCCCTAATCGCTATTATTCGTCATTGCATATCGTGGGGGTTAAAACCCCCCGCTATCTGGCTTTGTTTTTTACAGGTACAGCAAAGAAGACAAAGACGTGTTAGCGTGTCATTGGACAGTTCAAAAGAGCGCGCATTTTTTTATAATTTCAGTCCATTAATTTGTTTGCACATATAATAATTACTTGTTATTTTACTAACGACTGAAGCGTGATGGTGGAGTGGTTGGCATGTGGCTTGGGATCATTGGGACTTGGGTTCGAATCCCAGGTCCCCCAAAATACTTATTTCTTTTTTTTCTTCACATAATTACATGCAGCGTTCCAGGAGGTGTCTACCATATGCCTCCAATCATCCAAGCGCCATGTGGCTATGGGCACAGATCTAATGGCCACGAGAGAAGGAACACCATACTCCCAGTCAATACACACCATGGAGAATCTCACAAGTCAAAGCAGGTTTGAGGATAATGGGCTTCAGATTGCGAAACGTGCCTCCTTGTTAGGCCCAGCACCCCCTGGTTCATTCATTCTTTCCTTTTTATTTTCTTTTACTAATTATTATTAATTATTATTATTAGTATTTAATTAATATAATTAATTATTTTTATAATAAAAATCAGAAAACTAAAAAATGTAATATTTTTATTATTATTTATTAATTTCACCCTTAGTTTATTATTTTTGTAAATAAATACATAATTAATCTATTTAGTTAATTAGGGTTAATTTTAACTTTTTCTCAATAATTTAAAATCAACATAGAATTAGGGTTTTCTTGATAATTTTAATTTCTTTTACTTTCATTAAAACATAAAAAACCAAAATATATATTTCTTTTTATTTAATTAATTAATTAGTTTTAGGTTTAATTTAATTAATTGCAATTTAATAATCAAATTTCTTTCTTTCTCAAAAAAGGGTCAAAACCCTAAGGACTTCTCCGATTCGATTTCTTTTCGCGCATAATATTTTTGATCATATTTATGTAATTGCTTCGAGGATGTAATAGCGTTAATTAGGACTTTTTATCGCTTTCTTTTATTTCTCGCATTTACTTTTCAAAGGGTTTGTTTTTGGCGATGTAAATACCCGACGCCTTGTAATAGCATAGATTTACTTTCCGCAATTTACTTTCCCGCAAACTAATAACTGCTAGATGGATGTTAATTAGGCTATGCATGACAAGATTTATCCCTGAAAATTAAAATCAATCGTAGCTCACAATAAAATGTGCAAAGATAACTTAACATGAATCCTGACACACTCGCACGTGCCACTCCTAGGGTACGCCTCACTTGGTTGCCTCGACGTGGTCATTGAGTATAGGGTGTTTTAGAGGTCGCCCTCCTGTCTAAAGATCCAAGTTGCCTCGAAACGGTTGCCTCAGATAAAAAGGATCTAGGACATTAGGGTTACCGCTAAGGCGTCCTACTATTGCTTTGATGACCACATGCCCCTATAATCGAATTGACCCGAATAACTCCAACGAAGGTGCTACCTACTTCTCAATAGTGGGATAGTACTGTCTAAAGGACATTTACACAGCTTAATTTCTTTTGAGTAGGTAGATTTCTCCTAGGTACTTGCTCTTTCAAAACAAAAACAACTTTTCGCACTTACACTTTCAAACAAAAGTTTTCAAACAAACACTTCATACACTCTTGAGGATTGATACAAGAGTTCAAACGAAGTTTTCAAACAAAACTCCTTTTCAAAACCCACGAACACAAGAAAAGCAAAACACTTTTGAAAACATAGTGAGCAAGTACCTAAGAGCCCGTGGATAACCACGGATAGAAAGGGTGCTAACACCTTCCCTTTCTATAATCTACCTCCCGAACCGAGAAACATCTCGAAAAGGAATTTTGCTGTGATTTTGTCCTTTCCTTGTTGGAGAAAATAAAAGACGGTGGCAACTCTTGCTTACCGCGACATTTCACGAACCAGCATTAAAAACAGTCAGTTCTATTTCCACCGATCACAAATATCTATGTGTGTAAAAATCCCATGGGGTTCCCATTCTGTTGTAGCCTTCGTAACTCTGAATATCGTGTCCATCTGTTGCTTCGCCTGAAGATGATTGGATTGATCAAAAGCTCAGAGTTTGTCAGTGAAGAGATTTTCCTTAAAGTGATCCGACGAGACATAGTTATACGCTTTAATTCCCTAACTTTTGCCTGGACCGCCCTTTCGGGTTTTTAGTCCATCGGGAAACTCGTTTTTGCCCAAGTCGCCCTTTCGGGTTTTCAACTTGCCGGGTGTACAGATTTTTTTGTTTATCCTTAATTTTTGCCTGAACCGCCCTTTCGGGTTTTCGATTCACTGGGATGCCCTTTTTTTGCCTAGGTGTGTCAACCTAGCGGGTCATTTATGCATAGTATCTTTTGACTATGCCTATGTTCGCAGGGTGCGGCAGGTCATCACCGTCCATGGTGGTTAAAATCATTTCCCCACCAGAAAAGATGTTCTTGATCACAAATGGTCCTTCGTAGGTAGGAGTCCATTTTCCCCTGGGATCACTTTGCAGCAAGATGATTCGTTTGATCACAAGATCCCCGACTTGATACGTCTGGCGTCTGACTTTCTTGTTGAAAGCCTTGATCATTCGTTTTTGATACGTCTGACCATGGAAAACAACAGTAAGTCGCTTCTCATCAATCAAGTTAAGTTGATCAAGCCGGGTCTGAATCCAATCGTCTTCACTCAAACCAGCATCCTTCATGATTCTCAAGGAGGGAATCTGAACCTCGATAGGTAAAACAGCCTCCATGTCGTATACCAAGGAATAGGGTGTTGCCCCAGTTGATGTGCGTGCCGTGGTACGATACCCGTGAAGAGCAAACGGTAGCATTTCATGCCATTCCTTGTAGGTGACTGTTATCTTTTGTATGATCTTCTTGATATTTTTGTTCGCAACTTCAACTGCACCATTCATCTTTGGCCGGTAGGGAGATGAATTGTGATGTTGAATCTTTAGCTGCTCGCACAAAGAGGTGATCATAGTATTGTTAAGGTTCGTATCGTTATCAGTGATGATCCTTTCGGGGATATCGTACCAGCAAATAAGGTTCTGCTTGATGAAGCGGGCAACCACATTCTTTGTAACGGATGCGAAGGAAGCTGCTTCGACCCACTTGGTGAAGTAGTCAATGGCCACCAGAATTAAGCGGTGTCTATTGGATGTTGTAGGCTTGATCTCTCTAATCATTTCGATTCCCCACATTACGAATGGCCAAGGAGTTGCTAGGACATTTAGAGGAACTGGAGGCACGTGTACCTTATTCGCATAGATTTGATATTTATGGCATGTTTGGGAATGTTCATAGCAGTCAGCTTCAATGGTAGACCAGTAATAGCATGTCCTTAGAATCTTCTTTGCCATCATATGCCCGCTAGAGTGAGTGCCGAAGGTACCTTCATGCAATTCAGCCATAATTCTTTCAGCTTCAGTCTTGTCCACACAACGGAGCAGAACAGAATCATGATTGTGCTTGTACAGTATGCCATTACTTAGGAAGAACTTTGTTGAGAATCTCCTTAAGAACTTTTTGTCATTGACTGAAGCTCCTTCAGGGTATTCTTGTGCCTCGAGATACCTTTTGACTTCATGAAACCACGGCTGGTCCACTACTTCATTGGTATTAATCTCGTGACAATATGCAGGTTCGACCATCCGTTCAATGGTGATTTGGGGAGCCTCATTATCCTAGTTAAGTTTAAACATGGAGGACATTATAGCTAGAGCATCTGCTAGCTGATTTTCTTCTCGCGAGAAGTGCTCGAAGGTAATCTGCTCGAAATGTGGTAACAATGTCAAGATATATTCTTTGTAAGGGATGAGGTTTGGGTGTTTAGTATCCCACTCTCCTTTGATCTGACTGATGACCAAAGCTGAGTCCCCAAGCACATCTAAGGATTTGATTCCCAAGTCTATGGCAGCCTTGAGTCCAAAGATGTAAGCTTCATACTCTGCCATGTTGTTCGTACTGTAGAAGCAAAGTCTGGCTGTGAAAGGTGTATGGCAACCTTCTGGGGAGATGAGTATCGTGCTGATACCGTTTCCAAGTGCATTGGAGGCCTTATCAAAGTACATGGTCCATCGGGATCCTTGTCCAGGTCTGTCATACGGTTTGTTCTCTTCAATGTTGTCCAATGTCATGATGTCCTCGTCGAGGAAGTCAAACCTCATGGATTGGTAATCTTCGACAGCTTGATGAGTTAGATGGTCAGCTAGCACACTCCCCTTTATAGCTTTTTGGGTCGTGTATTGTATGTCATATTCCGTTAGGATCATCTGCCATCTAGCAATCCTTCCAGACAAAGCAGGCTTCTCAAAGATGTACTTGATCGGATCCATCTTAGATATCAGCAAAGTGGTATGAGTCAACATATACTGCCTTAGCCGACGAGCAGCCCATACCAAAGCGCAGCAAGTTTTCTCGAGCAGTGAGTATCGGGTCTCACAGTCGGTAAACTTTTTGCTAAGGTAATAAATGGCATGCTCTTTTCGTCCAGACTCGTCATGTTGGCCCAATACGCACCCCATTGAATTCTCTAGGACGGTCAGATACATGATTAGCGGCCTTCCTTCAACGGGTGGCATCAAGATAGGAGGTTCTAGCAAATACTCCTTGATTTTATCGAAAGCAATTTGATAGTCATCATTCCATTGAACTACCTGATCTTTCTTCAACAGCTTGAAGATTGGTTCACAGGTAGATGTTAGGTGAGAAATGAACCTTGCAATGTAGTTTAGGCGTCCCAAGAAACCTCTGACCTCCTTCTCAGTGCGAGGAGCAGGCATTTCTTGTATAGCTTTGACTTTGGCAGGATCAACCTCGATGCCTCTGTTGCTGACAATGAAGCCTAAGAGTTTATCGGACCTGACTCTGAATGTACACTTGTTTGGATTCAGTCTGAGCTTGTACTCCTTCAACCTGACAAACATCTTTTGCAAGTGATCAAGGTGTTCTTCTTCAGTTTCTGATCGGGCTATCATGTCATCTACGTAGACCTCTATCTCATGATGTATCATGTCATGAAACAAAGCTACCATGGCGCATTGATAGGTTGCCCCGGCATTCTTCAGTCCGAATGGCATCACTTTGTAGCAGAACGTACCCCACTGTGTAACAAAAGTAGTTTTCTCCATGTCCTCATGTGCCATTTTGATCTGGTTATAGCCTGAGAATTCATCCATGAAAGAAAATACTTTGTGTTGAGTTGTGTTGTCAACCAAGATGTCGATGTGCGGAAGTGGAAAGTCATCTTTAGGGCTGGCCCTGTTTAAGTCTCTATAATCCATGCACATTTTGACTTTGTCGTCCTTCTTAGGCACGGGCACAATGTTAGCAACCCATTATGGATAGGAAGTAACAGCCAGAAATCCAGCATTGAACTGCTTCATAACTTCTGCTTTGATCTTCTCGGACATGTCAGGCCTCATGCGGTGGACCTTTTGTTTAACTGGTGGATAGTCTTCTCTTGTAGGGAGACGGTGAACCACAATGTCTATATCGAGTCCTGGCATGCCTTCGTATGACCAGGCGAAGATTTAAACATAATCATGTAGTAGCTGAATTAGGTGCTCCTTGACACTCGGCTCTAGATTGGCACCTATCTTGATTTCCTTTCTGTCTTCCTCAGTTCCCAAGTTGATTGTGTCCAACTTCTCTTCGTGAGGCTGAATTGCTCTTTCCTCTTGCTGTAGTAATCTGGCCAATTCCCCTGGCACCTTACAATCTTCCTCACCTTCGTATTCGGCTTGGTTGATCAGATCTTCAGAGTCACTGAAGGTTATAGCAGTATGTTTACCCATGGGTTCCGGAGTGGGATGGTACCTGCATTTGTAAGTGTGGGTGTGTGTAAGGGACATAGCCATCTTAAAACAACAAAATGTAAAAGAAATACAATGAGCAAAAAGTGCTTAAATATGAAAAACGTCCATGATTCATTAAAATGACATATGATAATGAAAATAAGAACCCTTACAAATGGACCTATGTGCCTCGGGTAAGACACATGGTTGAAAAAGTATGAATTGTTTGTGAATTATTACAGTCCAACATAAATGGAAAAGGTAAATTACTGATTTATGAAAGTAATCGGAACAAAGTCTTTTGCTTCCCAGTTGCACAGTCCTCCGTTAACAGTAGGGAAAATCCAGTCTTCCAAGTTACCCTCTTCTTCACTGTCCTCTAGCATATTAACCCCTCGGTGGCTGATCTTCATAGGTGGTCCTCCGGCACGGGAGCGGCGCACGGCCTTCTGACCAGCCGAAGTAAATCCCAAACCGAATTTGTCTGATTTGAAAGGAAAGTCAGGAAGCTGCCCCCAGATTGTGGATCTGCCTTCTTCCACATCTGCCCTAGCATCCTTGAGAGACGAAATTCGAGGTGGTGGTCTTGTGACCATAGGAGTTGAGGACACTGCTTTAGTCGCTGCTATTTCCTGAGAAACTTCCTCAAAGTGTTGGAAAGGGGTCTCTATGAATTCGCCATCCAATTCTACATAACGGAAAGAATTAAGATGATTGATCATGTACTCCTCTTCGCCATGAACAATTATAATTTTCTCCTGGACAGGGTACTTGAGCTTTTGATGCAGAGTGGAAGTGACAGCTCCAGCATGGTGAATCCAAGGTCTTCCCAACAGGCAAGAATAGGAAGGACGGATGTCCATCACGTAGAATGTCGAATTGAATGTCTGGGTACCCACCTTGATCGGGATGTCCACCTCTCCATGGACCATCCTCTTAGAACCATCAAAGGCTCTAACAATGATATTGCTGGGTTTCAGGGTTAGGCCTTCACAATCCAGTCTATCCAAGGCTTTCTTCGGCAAGACATTTAGAGACGACCCAGTATCAACCAAAACATGAGCTAGGGTGGTTCCCCCACACTCCAACGAGACATGTAGCGCATCACTATGTTTTCTCCCTTTGGAGGTCAAGTCTGCATCGGAGAATCCCAGGCCATTGTCAGATGTTAAGTTGGCCACACATTCCTGGAACTGATCAGCGGAGGTTTCTTGTGGCACGTGGGCCGTCTTCAAAAACTTGACCAAAGCTTTAGCATGTGCCTCTGAGCACAGCAACAGGGCTAACATAGATATTTTGGATGGGGTCTGCCCCAGTTGTTCAACAATATTGTAATCACTTTTCTTAATAATACTCATAATCTCTTCCATCTCTTTCTGGGATGTTTCAAGAATGACTAATGACTGAGCCTTTGTCAAGACAGGTTCCTCTTGAACACTCTTTCCTTTTTTTCTCAGCATCGGAAACAGGGATGGGAATTTCATTGTCATCGTTGGCGGGTACACTGGTAGGTACAATCACGGGGGTGATCTTCGGCATGGCCGTGGGTCCAAAGACTGTTGTTGGAGGAGCAATCTCTAGAGAAAATATTCTCCCACTACGAGTAATTTTGCTTGTTCCAGCAATATTACTGATGTCAGGATTATCTTCCTCAGAGCTTTCTTTTTCAATGGTCTGTTCAATTTGTTTGACACCATGATAGTAGATATCTCCACCATAGTTCCATGGCACCATTTTATCAGTTTTGTAAGGGGTTGGCCCTGGCATTGTTATCTTCAAAGGAGTAGTCATTGTAGCAGATGTAATCCTAACGGGTTTTTTAGGAACCCTGGAAGAATTGGCGTATATGGTTATTATCGAAACTTCTGGAACTGGAATGGGTGAGACGGGAATTTTCTCAAACAAAATTTCCTTGTTATCAATCAATTGTTGGATTCCTTTCTTCAGAAGAGGACAGTCAAATGGGGAGGACAGGCAAGCATGGAAATCTTGGTCACATCCTGGGAACACCCCAGCTTTCAACAAATTCAACTTGATGGTTAGGAGAGGAGTTGACAGTTCATCTACAGCAGAAACAAACAGATCTTCTTCCACAGCATTGGCATTGTGCCCATGCCTGGGCATCGGTACGGAGATAACATTCGGCTTTTCAGGAGCTTCAAATTCAACTTCCTTGGTGTCAATCAAATCCTGAATCTTGTTCTTCAGGGCCCAACAGTTGTTGGTGTCGTGCCCTGGACTTTCTGAGTGGTACGCGCATCTGGCGTTGGGATGGTAGTGTGGAGAAGTGGTGTTAGGATTTTTAGGGGCCTCCTTTAGCATGGCTAGGTTCAACTTCAAGAGATGGGGTAAGACTTGAGCAGGAGTCATGTTTATCTTGGTGAATTGCCTTACAGGCCTTTCCACCCTTTGCTGGTTATTCCTCGGCTGATCATTTCTTGGCTGATTGTTTCTCGATTGGTCTGACGCGGACTTCTGAATCATAACGGCCCCCATAGTTGGTCGTCTTTCGATTCTTCCCTGATTTCTCTCGGCATAGACAGCTGACACCTCCTTCTTCCCAGTGAATGGCTTTTTTACAGCAGCAGAGGTAGATACATCTTTCAGAATTTTCCCACTTCTAATACCAGCTTCCACCCTTTCGCCAGTTAGAATCAACTCAGTGAAACCTGCCGAGGAGCTTCCAATTAGGTGATTAAAGAAAGGATCTGACAGAGTCCCCAATAACATGTCCACAAGCTCTCTTTCAGATAAAGGTGGTTGCACCCTTCCGGCCAAATCCCTCCATTTTTGGGCGTAGTCTTTGAAACCCTTATTGGTAGCCATGGCCATACTCTGTAGCTGAGTAAGGGTTGGCGCTAAGTCGGCGTTATATTGGTACTATTTATAGAAGGTCGCAACCAAATCTTCCCAAATATGTACATCAGACCTCTCCAACTGGTAAAACCAATCCAGCTGTGTTTCTGGAAGACTGTCCTGAAAAAAATGGACCCACAGGTCTTTGTTAGAAGAATGTGGTTGAATTTTTCTGACATAAGATCGTAGGTGCATCTTGGGACAAGACACCCCATCGTACTTAGAAAATAGTGGCACTTTAAATTTAGGAGGAATTACAATTCCAGAAACCAACCCTAACTCTTCAAAGTCCATCTCATGCACTTTTTGCACTTCCATAGCAGCTAGACGTTCTTCCAAGTTCTTGTATTTGTCATCGGCCAGAGGATATTGCTGTTCAGAATAGTCCTCATCTTCCTCTTCCTCTGCCTCAGAATCAGATGGCACTGCAGTTCCTTTACCTTTTCCTTCACCCTCTTCAGATGTTGATGGGAATTCCAAAGTCCGTCTGGCTTGTCCTTCAAACCTTCTGCCCAAGATAGCCACACCAGCTCTCTTCTTCTTATTTTTCTCGTTTTCCTTCTCTATTAGAGTCTTGAGCTCCTCCTTCCCCTTAGCCAAGGTCAAGAGTAGCTGTTGAAATTGTGAATTATGAGCTTGTAAGTCTTTGACCGTTTGTTCAATATCCATCTTGCTGAAATAAACAGCAGAGAGATGAGGAAACTTGGTGTGAAGACCTGTTTATGCATATGATGAATGATATGTATTCATGTAATGCATTCAAGGATTCGGAAATTCAAATTTGTTTTAAACAAAAAAGAAACACACGTCATATTAATAAGATAGAATTTATTAGTACATCAATGCCCCGTGGGCAAAATAATACAAAATTCTAAGGTAAAAAGACGTTGCACATCCTCTTTGGTGCAATGTAGGTGTTGAGAGTCTGCTCTTCGTGAAGTTGACGAGTGAGTTCCAAAACCTTCTTCTCGCTTGCGTAGAATTGGGATTCAAAAGTATCGCGCTTTCCCTTGAGCTGTACCCAACTCCTTTGTAAATCTTCAAGTGATGTTGGCATGTCAGAATGTAGGAGGGTGTATGGAACCTCTCCTTCCATAACAGGCTCTATAATCACAGGGAGAATGTAGGGGTAAGGCATCATAAGACTTTGGGTGCGGGTTCGTACCCACTTGAGGTAAGGCTCAAGAGGGATGGAATTCTTGTGTCCCAAGATCTTATTGTCCACCTTGTCGGGCATCCTCCAAACTCGGATGAACCTTTGTCAGAGTCTTTGATCGTCGTTGTCGAAGTCGAAAACCAAACCTTGAATCAGCATGTCATGTGGTCCATCCCTTCGGGCATACCCAAACTGTCTTAGAGCCAAGCAAGGTTTGTAGGTGATGCCTCCCCTAATGCCAAGTAGAGGGACTTTAGGGAATTCTCCACAACTGTCAATGATGATGACATTCTCTTTTGATCGAGAACACTAATGAATATCTGAATGTGTAAGAGTAATCAATCGTTGTGACCACCTCAAACCTTGCTAATTCTTCAAAACTGATTGGGGAAGATGATAAATAAACCATCTTGCCAGTAGAGGAGTGCAACACATGAGAACACCTCTTTTCCTCATTGTATGAGTGTGAAAAGAGTTGAGGATATCCCCAAGCAAAGTAGGCACCGGGTTGCGAGTCATGAAGATTTTGACAGCACTTACATCTATGAGTTGGTCAGGGTTAGGGAATAAGACCATCCCATAGATGAGAAGAGCTACAATCTCCTCAAAAGCTTGCAAGTCTAGAGAATTCCAATAGCTTTGGACCTTCTCAAACAGAAACTTTGACAAGAAGCCTTTGACACCACTTCTAGTTTCCCAATGTGTTGTGACATCAGATGAGTGCAAGTGTAAGGCTTGAGCAATCTCTTCTGGCTTTGGATCTCTTTCTGTACCGTTGAAGGGTAGTTGATTGAGAATAGGAATCCTCAAGAGTTGAGAAAATTCCTCCAAAGTAGGCATACGTTGGTAATCAGGAAATGCGAAGCAATGATGAAAATGGTCAAAGAACTGGAAGAGAACTTTCAGCATATCCTCCTCAGTGTTGGTGGTGACCAAGTTGAGAAGACGACCATGTCTCTCGGTGAATGGAGAATTCTCAGGAATCCTTTAAGCTAGCTCCTTGAGTTGAGGAGGAATTCTTACAAGGTTGATTTGGACAGTTTTCCTGCGAAGTGAATCCATAACCTACAAAACAGGAACAAAGATGAAAATCCAAAATCCTTGAAATGGTTAGTGGATGCATATGATGTTTATGATGACCATGATGTTATGAACAAGTATATATGTACAAACAAATCACATAAGTTCCTAGTTTAGGCTTGCATGAGGTTTCATAGGTAAATACCCTCTTGAATTTTAGTTGGCTCAACCTGTCCTAGAAATAGTAACTGGGTTCTAAGGAGCTCAATATCACTGGATTGTTTCCTTGTTCATTGTTTCAATTCAGCCTCTTTACTGGCGACCGAAATATTCCAAGGAAACAACCCTCAATGAGTGTAGTATCGAGTATCTACCAACTTCGGACTGCACCAAAGCCGGTCATCTCACTACATCCTAAAAGGCCAAGTTGGTCAAGTAAAGGTTCTAAAAGTCCATTAGTGCTTCATGACATCACTCAGCGGCCCCGTATTCTCTTTGATTGACTCAAAGGCTACCGGTACCCACAAATATGTCACACTAAATATAGCTATTGCTTAGACCATGTCGGTATACCCCGCACAGTTTTCATAACGTATTGCTATTTACCTATGAATGTTTCCCAAATCCGGGTAGAGGATTCAAACCCGAACAATAGGACCAAAGTGTAAACCAAACAAGTCAAACAAGATAAGCATGTAAAGGTGATCTAAAACCCTAAGGTAACCCCACTTTTATCTAGTCCCCAGCAGAGTCGCCAGTTCTGTGATGCGGTGGGAGAATTGACTTGAGGTTTTGCGTTTGTGTTTGCAAATATTGTGGTTTAGCAAGAGTCGCCACCGACTTTTATTTTATCCAAAAGGAAAGGTAAAAAAGCACAGGAAACACCTTTGAGATTGTTTTTGGGTTCGGGGGGTAGATTATGAAAAGGGAAGGTGCTAGCACCCTTTTCATCTATGGTTTTTGATGGGCTCTTAGTTACTTGTTTTAGATCACTTGCTTTGCTTTTTCAATTGTTTGAAATGGTGCTTTGTGTGGTTTTGAAAGTATTTTGAAAAGAGGCTTTTGTTTAGGCAATCTTTGTAATGATTCTTGTTTGTAAGAATGTATACAAAGATGTTTATCTTTTGAAAAATGTTTCAATGTTTTGAAAGTTATTTGGAAATGTTTTGAAATTGTGTGTGTGTTTGTTTGAAAATAGCAAGGATGGTTTGCAAGTTTGATCAAGTAACTATAAGCTTATCTACCTACTCAAAAGTCTTTCCTACACATTTTTATTCCTTTTGATATTGTTGGTTTACCATTGCTTTGGTAAAAAAACCCTATCTTTAGATGTTAAACGGGACGGGCGTGGGTCATCGTATGACCATGATAACAATATTGCCAAGTATCTTAGCAAGTTTTGAGGGACCAAGATCATTTTTGTTTAGGCAACCAAGATAGCGTCATCGAGGGACTATGATCTTTTGTTTTGTTTGATTTTGCCAAGATACCTAGCATGCATACCATGGCCATGTTTTAAGGCAACCAAGTGGGTGAAACCCTAGAGGTGTTTGTGTGCAAGGTGTTGTCATTTTTCATGCATCTTTGTCTTGAATTAGGTCATGTTATTTGTTTGATTTTGTCTTATCATACAAACCTTAGTTTTTACTAAACATGCATATAATGCGATAAATTGCGTAAAGTAAATCTAAACTATTACAACAATATTATGAGGAGGGGGATACAATATTATGAGGAGGGGATACAAGTTTTGAATGGGGGATATTTGCACAAAATAAAACCTTAATTTACTATTACAACCCAATTGAATTTTGTACAAATAAATAAATAAACAATATTTAAATATGCAATAAAATGTAAATATGCAAAAATGTTTTTGTATTTATTTTATGTATGAAAAAAAATATTTAAGTCCTAACAATAAGAAAAATAATGTGATTATTTTTTGAAAGGGGAAACCCTAGTTTTTTGATTAAAAGAAAAATATTGTTTTCTATATTATTTATTTGTCCATTTTTGTTTAAGAAAAAAATAATAATAATATTATGTATAAATATTAAAAATTAAAGTATGTGAGAAAATAATATTTTTATGTGTATAAAATGTAAAATAAAATATTAAAGTATTTTAATATTATTTACAAGTTTATTTAAGAAAATAAATTCTATTTAACCTAATAAACTAATTTTATACCATAAAAATAATAAAAATAACAAAATAAAATGCAAAAAAAAAATATGAAAATATTTTTATGATTTTATAATGTTCAGAAAATAAATAAATGCAAGTCAAAATATAAAATATGCAAAAAATATAAAAAATAAAAGAAAATGCAAAGGGGGGGTGGAGAAGTAAAATGGGGGGTGCAAAAAGTAGAGACAGCAAGCCCAAGCCCAAGCTCACTTCATCCCTGACCTCCAGACCACAAACGCGCGCTGTACTTCAAATCCTGCTCTTGCTATTCTTTGCATAAAATCAAAAACTTATAACATGAAAAATGTAGCTCATGATCACATGATTCCAATGATATAAAGAACATGACCTAACTCTCAAAGATCAGAGAGAATTTTAATGGCCCTAATTTCTGACCTAGTTTTTTCAGCATGTTTAACATCCAAATACTCTTAGCTCAGTTAATATGAATGGAATATATGCATATGTGCAGCTCAAGCATGTTAAGGACTACATTTTTGCTTCACAACCCTAAGCTTAAGGATGCCTAAATAGAGAGATAGAAACTTGACAAATATCTTGTTCAGTTGAGTTTGGATATGGCAATGTGGGAACTTTGAGTGAGGCCTGAAGTTCTTGTGAGCTTCCTTGAAGTCCCCTCAAGCTATCCCAATGCTCAGCTTATCTTGAAGTTGCCTGAAACTTCTTGTAGAAGTCAACCTGCAAACCTTCAAAATGAAAATGGTGATCCTTGAAACAGGGGTTACAGTGGTAAGACAAAGGCCTGAACAGTTTAGGTGTGATGTATGGAATGTGTTTGAAGTGTTTCAAATCAAAATGCACGAGCCAATATTGTTTTGGAAGTGGTTCTGCAGAAGATGCCCTGTTTGGGCAGGAACTTGGGTTTTTTGTGTTTGAGGGTGTTTGAGAGGTTGTGAATTCATGTTTTTGCTTGTTACAATGTTCTGAGGTTCTTTGAAATGAGTCCAAAGCTTGCCTTTATCAGATACACAAGTTGTATTGACTTTTGCCAAATTGCTTGCTTTTGAAGAGAAGTTGGAAGTGACAATGCCAAAGCCTATACATGCTTGCTTGCTAGCTGCACATAGTTGGTACAAGTTGCCTGATATTTGTGGATATTGTTTGCAACAAAAGATTAGGTCCATGGCTCAAGATTTGCAAAGTTGCATAAAGCATGCTTTATCAAAGTAGCAATGTGAACTTTATGCCATAAATGGAATAAATCAATGTACAAAGCTCTAAAGATCAGAACAAGACCATTATCCAATGTGTTTGCATTAAATTAAGGAGTGTGGAAAGGATTATGACCTGTAAAAATTGTGAGCTTCCTTGAAGTCCCCTCAAGTTATCCCAATGCTCAGTTTATCTTGAAGTTGCCTGAAACTCCTTGTAGAAGTCAACCTGCAAACCTTCAAAATGAAAATGGTGATCCTTGAAACAGGGGTTACAGTGGCAAGACAAAGGCCTGGACAGTTTAGGTGTGATGTATGAAATGTGTTTGAAGTGTTTGAAATCAAAACGCACGAGCCAATATTGTTTTGGAAGTGGTTCTGCATAAGATGCCCTGTTTGGGAAGGAACTTGGGTTTTTTGTGTTTGAGAGGTTGTGAATTCGTGTTTCTTGCTTGTTACAATGTTTTGAGGTTCTTTGAAATGAGTCCAAAGCTTGCCTTTATCAGATACACAAGTTGTATTGACTTTTGCCAAATTGCTTGCTTTTGAAGAAAAGTTGGAAGTGACAATGCCAAAGCCTATATAGGCTTGCTTGCTAGCTGCACATAGTTGGTACAAGTTGCCTGATATTTGTGGATATTGTTTGCAGCAAAAGATTAGGTCCATGGCTCGATATTTGCAAAGTTGCATAAAGCATGCTTTATCAAAGTAGCAATGTGAACTTTATGCCATAAATGGAATAATTCAATGTACAAATCTCTAAAGATCAGAACAAGACCATTATCCAATGTGTTTTCATTAAATTAAGGAGTGTGGAAAGGATTATGACCTGTAAAAACAAGTACAAGAATCCTATGACAGATTTGCAACTTGAACCATTGTGAAAAATGCCTTGGACAAAAGTGATAACTTGTCATTTTCATTTCTTCGATTCTCCCTAACCATAAATGATCTTGGAGAGTTCCTCAACATTTTGGAAATCTTGTAACGTGCTCTACAATCCATCTTTGAAATGCATTTTGATATTCCTCTTGGAACTAGGTGAAAAGTTTCCATGAAGTTAGGTCAAAAATCTGCCTAAACTAGGGCAAAATTTCACTAAGTTAAAAGTTTTATGGACCCCTATTCACAAAATCATAACTTGAGATACAAGCATCTTTTTGGAAAACTTTGTGAATCAAAGTTGTATATTTCATGGAGTACTACAACTTTCATGTTGTAAGTTTTCTTTGAATCCAATTTCATCATGGTGAAAAAGTTGTGGAAAGTTGGGAAAAAATAAGAAATTTTCATAACTTAGAAATTTTCTAAGTTATGAAAAATTTTCAAATTGAAACCCTAATTTGCAAAATTAGGTTTCTTGATCAACAAGTTTCACATTTTGACCTATCTTGATGAATTATGACCCTTGGTACTTGATTTTGACCAAAAAGTCAAAGTTTGACTTTTTAGTGTACAGTTGATTTTTGATCAGTTGACTAAAAAATTCATCTGTCAATCTTATGCATTTGAGATCTTTTGAACTATGTGATTAGGTAAAGATGATGCTATTGAGTCTTTGAAATCATGCTTGAACCTAATTGGTCATTGGCTAGGTTAAAAATCAGAAATTGCCCTTTCTCAATCAAAACCCTAATTTTGACCATTTTGCCCTTTTGATGATCTGATCAAATTTCTTGAGGAGTTATGGTCCAAACTTGATCAAATGGTACATAGGAGCCTAGAATATTGATGTGGATCAAAAATTGTGAAGTTTGACTGTAAATTGGCCATGGTTGACTTTTTCCCCAATACAGCTGATTTTTAGGTCAACTGTCCAATTGACTGGGCAAAAATGCGATTCAAGGCTTGAAACTTGGTATGGGAAATCTTAGGGATCCAAGATGGTGTATGAAAGTCACATTAAGCATTTATGGTCCAAAAATACTTGTGCAAACTCAAACCCTAATTTCAGGTCATTAGTGCAAGGAGATGTCTTGAGCTGAGCAAACCCTAATCCTGTCTGGAGTCCAAGAGGTCTTGTTGAGGAGAAATCTTGATAATATGAGAGGGTAAATTTTGGGCTACAACAACGATGTACAAGCATTATTTCAATCCCCAAACACCGGAGATATAAGGGAGTTAGACCCTCGTTAACCCCTCTGAGCCTTCGAAGTAGGAGTTTCTTTTTCGTTCAAAAAATAACCTTATTTTTTTAACCACGGGCAAGGTAGATGTTCAGTTAATTGGACCAAGCATTCAAATTTTAGAAAGAATGTCCCATCTGAGGATCACCACATTTTATCTTTCGCACCATGAGATCAGGAAAAATGTCAAAACCACTATGTTCATTTCCCCACAAAGTCTTGAGGTCGAGATCGAATCGATACAATAATGGATATCCCTCGCCGACCAAGGAATGAGGCATTTGTTTTCTTCAAAAAAAAAGAGAAAAAGTCCAAAGACCTAAAGACACATTGACTTGCTCGAAATGGAAAGTATGAATAAAAAAAGAAACAAAAAGCCCCGCTAAGTCGAAACTTGAAAACAAGTCGCTTAGGCAAAAGTTAGGGCATCCCGCTGGACTCCCAAAATTGAAAAGATTTTGTCCAGGCAAAAGTTAGGGAGGAGAGAGCCTAAAAGGCCAAAAAAAAGAAAGATTATTCAATGAAATCTTCATCAAAAGAAGAGGAACAATAATATCAAAAACAAAAGCAGTGGAAGTTAAGTGACAATCATGTTGGAGAATTTGTCGTGATCACTCAACCATTATAAATCCTTTTGAAAGATGAATGCTTATGATAAGTCAGCTGAATTTAGGACAGGATAATATCACGAAGGGGGTGGGCACCAAATAACTTGATCCTTGAAAAACTTTTTTTCTAAGAAACCCTCGAACCAGGCCACGTTACAACCTCTAAAAGTCCTAACTGAAACAAGGGTTTAACTCGAAAGCATACTACAACAGGATAACGTTTCCTAAACTCCCAAATATGTGTTGCATATCCATGTTGGTATCTTACCACCCGCATCTTGACTCGTTTTCTTAAAAAAGGGGGGAAGAAAAGTTTTGAAATTTTTTGCACTCTAGCCAGTGATTCATTCACAACATAGATGCGACACTTTGTTAAGTTTTTCAACTTTAAGGCTTAAATAATCATCGCATCAGGTCTGTCATTCCCAAAATAAACATCTTCCTGCATGCAAAACATTTG
The DNA here is from genome assembly GCA_948472305.1 of Vicia faba. Classification (NCBI taxonomy): domain Eukaryota; kingdom Viridiplantae; phylum Streptophyta; class Magnoliopsida; order Fabales; family Fabaceae; genus Vicia; species Vicia faba. Next base: position 1,552,354,155 of record OX451735.1, on the reverse strand, counting down.
TTTGACATCAAAAAAGATAGTTTACACTTTGGACACCTGTAAAGAGCTTAATGATTTCCAGGAAGGGAATATTTGGTTTTTCTTCTGCTAGACAGAACCCAGTATGAATAAGACTTTGCCTATCCCCAGTGAAGTTTTGTTTCTGCAAGCGAAGTTTTGTTGCCCCATGAATCTTCTTTTAAAATCTTCGTTCTGAGACTTCAAGTTTGGATATGTCGCACATCTCTAGTGGAGTTCTTTAAATGGGAACTCACATTCTGAAGAAGTTTCAACTCTCTAACGGAGTTGCCAACAGAGATCCCTCTCCATGACCTCTCATTTCCCAGCCGGTCTGTTGATTGGGGCATCCTTATGTTAAGATTTTTCCTTATACCCAGTAAGGTCGATACTGTGTGACTATCTGCATGATCCATCCAATGGTTGCATTATAAAAAAAATAACTCTCCAACAAAATCTTCAACAGAGTTATGTATCCCCGGTGAAGTCTCCTCTCCTCAGCAGAGTTTTGTTCCCCCAGCAAGGGTTTTCACCTCTCACGTCGAGTTTGTTGTCTTGGTGTCATCCTTAACACGGTCGTGCGCTGTCTTTTCCAAAGATTACAGTCTTGCCCTGATCTTCTCCCTCAATGCCTAATCCTCTCCAGAAGCTACAATATTGATCTAATCTACCCTAGGAGTTTGCAATTTATTTTTCCAGTTCTTCTCTTTGTTTGTGGCCCGTTTCTACCAATTGCTCGGTTGTTATTCCCCGAAAAGCTTCATCTCTTCGAGGTTCCCTCTCTGGCGGTTCCCCGTATTTTTCTCCTCTCCTTTGGATTTTGCAATTTATTTTTGCAAGTCATGTCAGATTCTGACTTCTTGGTTATTGGCTTCTCAATTGGTCATTCCCTAGTGAAACTTTTAAACATGCATCATTACATTGCATCTACCAATATGCGTAGCATTTCCATTATATGGAGCATTGCGCTATATAGAAAGAATTCAAACATGCATCGGAACATAAGCCATTATTTGTTTCTGTTGTCCCCAGTGAATTTTCTAATACTTCGGATTAAATCCCCAGCGAGGTCTTCATCCTCATTATCTCTGTTTCCTCCCCATACCAATATCTTTTTGACGTCAATCATTTGTTTGTTTGAGTGTCTACTCTTGACTGTAGTTCAGTTTCGCCATGGCGCGGTCTTCTCGGGTTGAGTCTTCACTACCCTCTCCGGTTCATTCCAATGTCTATTGATGCACCTTTTCAAATACCAGTTTCGTCCTGATATTCGCTTTCAGCGGGGTTTTAGGTGTACGCCCTAATCTCTTTGTTTTGGGTTGAGCTCGGAGTTTCATCTCCTCACCTTGCGCATGAAATCCAGTTTCGTCCTAGTACTCATCTAGTTTAGTTTCGCCTAACTAGTTTTAGAGTCGACTTTCGTCTCATTTTTGCTTTCATACCTTGGACCCTTTGACGGTGTTTGTTTACCGAGTGTAGTGTTTGTACTGCGTCCCTGGTTTGAAATCAGTCTCTTTTGTTCCTTGGATTCTTTTATCAGTTTTCGCCACTGTTTATCCATTGACCTGAGACCAGCAGGTGCCCTGAGAAACATGCACTCTCATCACTTTGCTTTGGGTCGAGTTTCGCCTTGTTACTCGTGCGTGAAATCCAGTTTCGTCCTGGTACTCATCTAGTTTAGTTTCACCTAACTGGTTATTGAGTCGACTTTCGTCTCGCTTTTCTTCCTCATTTCTGGGATTCTTTCAATTCCTTCATATTGTCTATCTTAGTAGAGATTAGCAAGTGCTCCTAGAATCACGCACTCTAGCCACTTTGCTTTGGGTCGAGCTCAGAGTTTCATCTCCTCACCCGCGTACATTTCTTTTCCAGAGCTTAGTTTCGCTTATACTCTGTGGTTTGAGTTTTATCTCACCCTTTTGAAGCCCATTTTTGCCCTGGCACATTTGTCCGGAAGTTTAGTTGCGTCTACTCTTCTTTGTTTTCATTCTATTTCAACCTGCGTTACAGCTTCATTCTGGCGCATGTCTTGGGGATTTTTCTGCTTCTTTTTCTTTCTCCTTCAAGAGTGTAAATTTTCGGGTTCTTTTGTATTCAATCATCTTCAACTCTGAACGCTCGAAAGTTGTCACTTTTCTCACTTATCATGTTGAAGATATTTGAATAGGGGCAGTTGTTGCACCCCAAAATTTACCCTCTTGATTTAGGCTTATGTTTCATCATGAATATCATATTGCATTGCATTCATACATTGTGATGGGATCAAAATACTTTGGTTATCAAGTCTTCCTCAAGCTTTGAAGGTTGATTGCATTAACAAGTTTCTCAAGAAGAATCTTATCATCTAAACCTCTGGATCTTTCAAGCTCAAAAGATATTGCATATCTCAAGATATTTTATCCATCTCTTTGGATCGTCAGAGGATTGAAGTTTGTGTTTGATTATAAGAAGAATCACTCTTTTGATTCACCAGTTAAATTAGGGTTTTGTTTGAGAAAGGCTTTTGATCAATGTACAAGTCTTAGTTTGGAAGCTACAACATCTCATTGGTATTTGGAAAGTCTTTGTACAAGAAATTGGCCAAGATGCCCAGAGGATTTGGAGTTTTGGAGATGATTCATCAGTCTCCTAAGGTGTTAACCAAAACTAGGGTTTGGGATTTCATCAAGATTTCTTGATAATTTTGAAGTGAAATTTTTTACATGGCCTCTATATAATTGGAAGATCATATGTTTGAAGTTTTGATCATCAATTTTGAAGGGAAGTGGATCAATTGATTCAAAGGGGCAAAATGGTCATTTTGGTAAAAATTAGTCAAAGTCAAGGTTGACCAAGTGAAATTTTGGTCAACCATTAATTCAAGGATTTAATTTTCATATTTCAAGTCCATTTTGACCATTGGATCAAAAGGGTTGAGGTTTGGGTTGAAACTTGTTCATGAAGAAACCCTAAAAGTTTCTAATTTTGGAAAATAAGGACTTAATTTCAAAAATTCATATTTTATTCACCTTTGATCAAAAAAATGCAAATGAAGTATGCTTGGAAATATAAGAGGATGATATTTCATCTCCTTTTGGTTTCATTTCCAAATTGGCAAAGAGTCAAAAGTTATAAAGCTTGGAAGTCACAAAATTATAGGTCATTTTCCAAATTTAGTGAATTTCATGTCAAATTTTGAGGACCTTAATGGATTCAATTGCAAAAACTCAAAACTAAGGGATTGTATATCTTTTCAATACCTTTCCAAATTGTACTCATTTGTGTCCAAATTCAAAAATATGAGCAAGTTATGGACTTTGGAATTTTGAGACATTTTATTGAATTTTGACAAATATGCAAAATGGCCATTTCTTGCAAACTCAAGTTTTAGCCATTCCTTTTGCTTCTAATCAAGCCCATGAGCAATTTGTGACATGTTGAGGCCCATCACACTCACCATTTCGTGCCTCATTTGGTTTTGCACTTGTTGGATTGAAAAATCACAAAACTTGCTCAAATGTGCAAATTCACCAACACTCTCTCATATCAAACAATCATGAGCTGGCACTTTGGGGATGTAATTCTGACTTCATTTGGCTCACAAAATGCACAAAAGGCAAGAAAATTCACGAGTGAAACGGAGGCTCCATGTGCATCCTCATTTTTGGCCAAAACTACCAAACTTGCCCTCCAACAGTTTTGAGTGCCAAATACCACTTCTATCCTCTTACCCTTGTGCTATATAACAAGAATCAAGGCTCGGTTGTGGAGGAGGAGGCTCATAATAGCTACATTGAAAATCTGAAAATTTCCAAGCATCTCTGCAAATTGCTTCGAATCTCTCTTCTTCTTGGATCATTCTTCAAAATTCTTGGTGATTCAGCTTCAGTGAAGTAAGGAGATCAAGGTTGCACCATTGGATTGCTTCTGGAGTGAAGGAATCGTGTTTCCATATTTCACCTCCATGTGAGTTTCTTGAACTTTGATTTACGTGTTTCAGCTTGAATTGATGATGTAAATCATGTTCATTGAGTTGCTAGCTGGCCAATCACTAGGATTGATGTATATTTGAGCTTTGATTCAAGCAGAATTGTTGAAATCGTGTTCATGACTTGGATGTTTGCAGTGAGTTTTTTCAGTTTTTGAGACTTTATTTCTTGATCCATACTTGATCTTTGAGATTGATTCAAATTGCATAATGTAGTATGATATGCTAGCTTTAATTTGCACTTGATTTCATGGATTTTGGTTGAGAAACGAGCATGATTGATGGATCTGAACATAGGCTCATGACCTGTTGTGTTGCACGCGTTTTGCCCTATGCTGGAGAGTGAAGATGAAGTGAGGTGGCGCGTTGTGATTGGCTTGATTTAAATTATCATGCATTTCATATTATTTGATTTTAATTGATTTTCTGATTTTTATTTCTTGATCAAAACAACTTAAAAAATTCTGAAAAAATTATCACAAGTCCAAAATAATTTCTGCAATCTTGTGTAATTTTATTGGAATTTTTAGAAATGTTTTGATTGGTTTAAAAATTCATAAGTTTAAATAATTGTTTGTTTAAAGATTATTTTTATTTTAATAGTTCTTTTGATCTGAAAATTCCACAAAAAAATGATTTGGACTCATAAAATAATGTAGAAATTGATTCTGACTTTTGTTTTGCATTTTTTGACTATTTTTAATTAGAAATTTAATTTCAAAAGTTTATTTGAAATATTTGTTTCATAATTTTTGTTTTAATACTTCCTTCAATTAAAAAATCCTCAAAAAAATCATGCAAGTTTGTTTTTAATCATAGAGACTGAATATATTTTTATTTTGACCTTTTTGTCAATTTTGGATAGGGTTTGCATTTTTGCCTTTGAATAATAGTTTAATTGTTAATTGTTTGATTGGTTTTTATTTTAATACTTCCTTTAATTCAAAAATTCCACAAAAAATCAAGGATGTGTGTTTTTAATTCTAATATTTGAATATAATTTTGGTTGGATATCTTTTTTGATTTTTTATTAGAATTTTATTTTGAGATGTGATTATTTGATTAATTGTTTGAATTTGATTTTATTTTTGACTTTTCATTAATTCATAAAATATGGAAAAATAGGTATTCTAACCTCTTGAGTTTTTTCATGTTTGATGTATATTTATTATTATTTTTTTTTAATTTTGATCTTATCTAATCAATATTTAAGATTAAAAGTCAAAATTTAGGGTTTTGTTGCTTATTGTGCAAGTTTCATTTTCAAAACCATTATGCCCTGGATTCTCAATGGAGTTTAGGTCTTGATTATGATTCATGAATGTATTGAGGATCTGAAAACCATTTTTCTTGGATTGTTTGACTTGATTTGATATTTTTCCATAAATTATTTTGAAAACTTGTCTAGTTTTGTTAGTTTGGCCAACTAGTTTTGAACTTTGGGCCTTATTTGATCTCCTCCTCATCCATTCATGAACTTAAGACTTGCTTTCTGACTTCTATACACTTCAAAGATGCTAAGAAATTTTGTGTGTGAATTATTGATCCTTGTTTCTATTTTTGATGTATTTTTGAAGTGAAGGTAACCAATTAATGTTGCATATCTTGTTGTAATTTGCTTGATGACCAATGAACTTGAGTGAGGCCTATAATTGGGCACCTAATGATCATGTTGTTTCTGTTTATCCATATAAACTCAAGTCATTTCACTTAATGCCCCATGCTTGAATGATTGAACCTTTTGATGTATTGTGTGGGATTCCCCTTTTATTATACTTGTGAGCTGTGTTGAAATAATTGAGTATGATTGAATTATGTTTGCTACTGACCTTCATGGTCTTTGATTGTATTCTTATCAAGCTCCCATGATCCTTGATTGATATTCAATTGTCAACTCAACATGGTGATAGAAAGGAGCAACATTCCTCTAATTCTTTTTACCAAATTGTGCATATGCATGTTTCCTTTTGTCTATCATGACTAATGTTTGATAGTTGATATCATGTTTTCTCATTTCATCTGGTGTCATCATCCATCCCTTATGTGAATCATCATTCTATTTATGGGAATACTAACTTGACTGTTAAAGGTGCGAGGTACTTTGAGAAAAGTTTTCCATTTTTGACTTAAGGCTACTGTGTTTCACTTTATTTGTGGAACACAATTTATTGTATTGGCACTACTCTTGTGCTTGGCATATTTGATTATCTCTGCAGGATGTATATGTGATTATGAATTCCATACATTACCCATGGGATCTGTTCATATCTTAAAATCTCAATACTTACATCCTGATGGCGTAATTTCTGACTTGATTTGTCTGTTGATGCCAGCTTGCTTGAAGTTCTCTGGGTTTCTTTTATTCTTGCTCAGTTGCTACGGATAGTTATCCGTTTGGTATTTCACTATTTTCTTTCTTCTACTTTCATAGTTCTATGTTGCATGATGGGACCTCTGTTGCTGATATATGTCAAGAGGCCCTATGTTTGTTTTTTGTCTGATACATGTGTTGTGTTTGTTTCTTTAACTGTTGATCGATGAGTCACTCAATTTAGAAATTGAGATCACGACTTCGCTCTCAGTGCATGTTCTCTATAGGATGTTTACTGTTTTTCTTCTTCAATTGTTGATTGATGAGTCACTCAATTTAGAAATTGAGATCACGGATTCTCTCTCAGTGCATGTTCCCTATAGGATGTTTATTGTTTTTTCTTCTTTAATTGTTGATCGATGAGTCACTCAATTTATAAATTGAGATCACGACTTCGCTCTCATTGCATGTTCCCTATAGGATAGATTTGTTAAGCTTCCTTTAACATGTTGATTAAGGTAGGAATCCATGTATGCTAACATAGGATAGGAATTTCCTTTATCCTCAACCTTAGGGTCAACCATTGTATGATAACATTCGGGATAGTGCTAGGCTAGTTTCCCTTAGTTGTTTTTCCTTCCTTTGCATTTTGCATCTTAAAACAAAAACTGTTTTCTTGGAAAATCATAAAACACCTCTCATAAACTCAACCCGTTTGTTGTACCCTAAAATTTCCCCTCCCATTTTTCACTCAAGATGCTATCCCATGGTTTCTCAAACACTCAATTTGGCACAAGATTTGATCTGACAGATTCTCTTCCTAGGCTTTGAGTCAGTAGCTAGGGTTTGGTATTTCTTAAGCAAAATTGAGTTTCAAAAGTTTCAAATGGTCTTTATGGTCCTTCATGTGTTCTCAAGGATGTTTGTGCCAAGTTTCAAGCCTCGCATCGTGAGTTTGCTCAGTCAATGGTCCAGATGACTAAAAATCAACTGCAAAAGTCGGCCTTTTCAGTATCAAGTTCAAACGATTGTAACTTCTTCATTATTCAATATTTTTGAATTGTTCTTTTTACGTATGACTCTCCTTGATGTCATATCCATTTTCTCTTCATAAATCAAGAGTTGGTTACGCGTGAAAGATCACCAAAATTCGAATATGTTAGAAGTCGCATCATGGATTTTGACATAATCTCAAGTAACTATGCCTGATTTCCAAGAATTGTAATTTCCTCAGTTTTCAAGATCTTGAGGCGATTATTCTTTCACATTGTCATAAGCAATGCCATCTACAATTTCTCTTCAAGGATCAAAGGAAAATTGTGCTTTGAAGACCTTGAAAATTATCGAATCGTCATAGGTCATCTGCTTGATTCTGAATGCTCTTAACTCCTAGGCTTTGTTCATGTCGTAATCATTTTTCTCAAAGAAAATTGATTCTTATGTCGGGATAATTCATGAAAATGGGAAGTTTGAGTCGAAAATTCATTAATCGTTTTGATGCTAGCATTGGGGATCATTGATGTCGAAACAATGATGATTATTGGATCGATGTTGGACATGTTTAAGCTCATAACACATTCGCTTTATTCAGAGATTTGATTTAAGATTAAAGGATGGAATGTTCATGTTCATGTGCATTCATCATTCAAAGTTCTTCATTTCACGATGCAAATTCAAGACATCAAGGGTTTAAGATCCATTTTGATTTGAAGTTCTCTTCACAAAATCATTCAAGAGTTCATATTCATTCAATTTAATTCAAGTTGACAAAATACAAATTTAATTCATGTTTTCCAAGCTTCAAATTACAAGTTACAAGAAAATTACACAAGTTTTTGTACATAGAAACCTAAAGTCCTCCCTAAGCATATGCTAACTTGCTTCTAAAATCTTCCATGCTTCATATGGTTTCCAACCATGGCTTTTTCATTTTCAATTCTTCATGTTGCTTTGAACCTAGCATCAATCTTCAACCTTGCCTTGTCTTCTTCATCTCCAAGTCAACATTCATCACATGAAAGAACAAAAAAAAGTGTTAGCAAATGAGACTTTAAGCATAAAATCAAAATTTTCAAGAAACTTCTCATCATGAGGATTTGCATTTGGAATCAGTTTAAAAGGGTTTGTTTTTTTATCATGATCCAATCTTCTCCTATTTTTTGCAAAACACAAGGTTTGGGCCTTGGTTCACAAAAAAGAAAAAAATTGCCCAAAGCTGCCCAGTCCAAAACTGTCAAACAATAACCCAAGGCTGCCTAGTCCAAAAGCTGCCAAGCGCACAATATAACAAGGATAAACAGCAGCATAAACAAAAGCAGAAACAAGCAAAGGTAGCAGAAACATAGGCTGCTAAAAAATACAAAGGCAAAAAATGTAGCAGCAATAGCATAGCAATGCTAGCTCATGGTATGCACCCTGTCATCATTTTCCGAAAATGAAAATCCTTCAGAAAGTTAAAGAAATAAGCAAAAGCTGCTTTTGTTTCATAGAAAGAGGAAAGAGGAAAGAAGATAGGGACAAGTTAGAAAAGTATCACCTAAGCCAAAACTGTCCAAAAACCTTCCATGACCAGCCTGCGTTATAGTCCAAAACTTGCACTAAAATGGCAAAACCTAACCTACACTCAAAGTGTTCAAGGTCAGCATACCATAATGGTTCAAAATCCTCAAAACTTTCCCTCCAATTCTTACTTCCCAGCTAATATATCACAAAGAACAGGCAGCATATCAAGGACAGAGGTGAGGATATCACACAAAAAAAAGCAAATATCACAAAAACCAGAAGCCAAAAAACCATAAAATATCACAAAAACAGAAGCCAAAAGAACCAGAAAATATCACAAAACCAGAAACCAATACATCTGATAACTCACAAACCAATACCTCCAACACCCTGTTAACAAATTTGTTCCTTGCAACTTGTAAATCACTTCAGAACCATAAAGATATTGTTTTACCTGCAACCCCCATAACAAAATAGCAATATAGCATTCATCACAACTAAGAGACAATCAACAGCAAGCTTCCTCAACCTACAGAAAAAAACAAAAAAATTGAAAAGAGAAGAAGATGTAGTAAAAACACTGTCAAAACAGCAACGAAAATTCTTCTCCCAAATTGCCATCAAGGATTCATGTAATAAACCCTGCATAAATTCAAAACACCACAGAACCTGCAAATCCGACACAAATACAACCTCACCATTTCCGTTCACATCAATAATAATACAACCTACAGAAGCAGATTCAAGCATCAATGTCAACAAGCAAGTTTCTCCAATGCAGAAAATTAACAAGACTAAATCAAGACATAACATCATAAAAACACTGATGCAAAATCAAACCTGCAATTGAAACTTCAACAATAATTTCACTCAACTTGCATTATTTTCAATTGTTAATAAACGCAGCAAGTGACTAGGCCGGGTCCATGCAAACAACAATTTCCCTTCTGACTCTTTGCCGCTCACCTCCAGAATTAGATCGAGAGAGGAAGACTTCGGTGGAAAACAAAAACAAAGAGGTTTCATTAGAAAGCAGTAAGAAGAAGAGAGGAATGGCGATCGGTTTGAAGCAGAGACCATGAGAGATTGAAATTTGAAATGTGATTTCATTGAGGAAACGTTTGGTTGTTTTGTTGATTTGGGAACAGATCCCACAATGTGAACATGAACAAGGTTAGATTCTATTTTTCTTTTAGGGTTTTCAACCCATTCCAGCTTGCAATCTGATGGGTTGGGACCTCTCTGACCCAGTCCGACCCAGTCTATTTTTTTTAACTTATTTTATCTTTGTTTTACAATTAGATATTCCGGGCCTTGAAAATTTGCTATCCCTTCTACGCCCATACGAATTTCATATGTTTATCCCTCTAAATTTCCGAGGGCATCCTTTATTTTGGTTTTAATAATTTTCATTGTTTATTTAACTTAGCCTAATTTTCTTTTCTTTTTACCAATTAAGTAATAATACAGTTTTTTTCCTTAACCAAATGATTTTCTTAATGAGCTTAGTTTTAAAATTAGTTTAAGAAATTTTTGTGAATAAATCAATTTTGTTAGTTAGTCATTTTATTCTATTTTTATTTGATTTCTTCTAATTGTCTTATTTTCTTCATGATAAACAAAAAATCCAAAAAAAATAGAGTAGGTCTTTATTTTCTTTTCAAATTTTATCACAAACAAAATTCCAAAAATATTATTTAGAATTTTAATTTTTCAATTTTCGTTCATAGATTTTTATTTGATTTAATTCCCTTACTTGATAAAATCATAAAAAACAATTTCCCTTTTCTTTCTATTTTCGTATAGTTTACTATTTTTGCATTCTTTTGATTATTGTAATTGCTTATGGATTGTAATAGTTTAACTAAGCTTTTACTTCATCCCCATTCATAAATTTGTACCCCCATTCCCGAAGCTCTGTAATAGCGTAGAATTTCAATTTCCGCATTTTATTGTTTTACTTATTACTGTATAGTAATTAGGCGTGTATGGCAAAGATTTTAAAATCAAACGCTAGATAACCCTAATTTCAAAGATAAAATTAACTTGAATCAAACACACTTTTTCACACGCGCCCCTCTAGGGTAACCTTGCTTGTTGCCTCGGAAATAGAGTCATGTCCCTCGAACATGGGACGTTTTAGCAAAGACCCTTCAATAAAAAAAGATCGTAGTCCCTCAATTACCCTCGATGTTGCCTCCGGTAAAACGATCTCGTCCCTTACGAAAATTGCTAAAGCGTCTCATAAGTTGCTTTTGATGACTGTAAAATTGACCCGCGCCCGTCCCTTCACATCCAACGATGGGGCTTCTTACCAAATCAATGGTAAGATAGCAACATCTAAAGGAGAAAGAAAAGAACATTTAAGACCTTTCGAGTAGGTAGATTCGCTCTTAGTTGCTCGCTTGCTCACGACAAAAACATTTTACACCAACACTTTCATCTCAAAACATTTTCAAAAGATAAAACCTTTTGTATATGTTCTTATAGAGACGAGAACCATTGCAAAACATCTTTTCAAAACACTTTCCAAAGACACAATCCACAAACACGTCTTTGAACAATCTTTTGAAACAAAACTTTGTACGCTTTCTTATGGAAACGAGAGCCATCACAAAGAGATTTTTCAAAACACTTTCAAAGCCCACACCACAAGCACACTGTCAAAAACAAAAGCAAGTGATCTGAACGAGTAACTAAGAGACCATGGAAAACCATGGATGAAAAGGGTGCTAATACCTTCCCTTTTCATAATCTACCCCCCGAACCCGAGAAATAATCTCGAAAGGTATTTCCTGTGCTTTTTTACCTTTCCTGTTGGATAAAAGAAAAGTCGATGGAAACTCTTGCTATCAGCACAAATGCGATCAAAACACAAAACACCAAGTCATTTCTCCCACCGTATCACAGAACTGGCGACTCTGCTGGGGACTATTAATATAAAAGTGGGGTTACCTTAGGGTTAGATCACCTTTACTCGCTTCATTATTTGATTTGTGTGCTTTATATTCAGTTATTTGTATTGGGTTTGCTTTGATCCTCCACCCGGATCTGGGACACCTTTTTAGGTAAATAGCAATAGATTGTGGAGATTGTATGGTGTACACCGATATGGTTGAAACAATGGCTATGTTAGTGTGACGCATTTTTGGGTACCGGTATCCCTCGTGGTGAATCGAGGAGAATACGGGGCCGCTGAGTGGCATCATGAAGCACTAATTGATTTTAGAACCCTGTTGTACCCCAAAATTTGCCCTCCTCTTTCTCCATAAGAAATCGCAGTTTCGGGCTTTTCCAGATTTTTCAGACTGGCTCAAGAATCGGTCAAACAGACTTTTCTCGTCAGTCAGACAAAATTTAGGGTTTTCATTGATTTTAAGACTGTTCAAACAGATGGCTTGGAGTTTTGTTGAATTGGCTCAAAGTTTGATCAGGCAGGCGTTTCTCCAGTGTTAAGTCAAAAATCAGGGTTTTGCGCGTATATTTCTCAGAAAGAGTTAGTTTTGTCAATGATGTTCATATTACTCTAAGATAAGGACTGAGGCTGCTGGCTGTTAATTTGCAGTTGTTTGGATTAAATCGGTGAAAAGAAGACATGTGGATGTTTGTTTGATTGGACTGTGCATTATTATGTTTAAGTCGGAACGCCGGACGTTTATTAATTATTTCTTTTTTCTAAAGTCAGAATAATTGGATTTATTTCCAATTGTTTTAATTTGGGAAGTTCAAATAATTAAGTTAAACAATTGAAAGGAAATAAAAAAGAATTAATTGATCAAAAGGAATTTTTATTCATCTTTAATTATTTGTTACAATTGTTATTTAAATACAGTATTTATTTACAAAGTATTTATAATAATAATAGTTACAATAATTAAAATTGAAATAAACTATGTCCTAAATTTCCTAATCTTCATTCTTCTATCCAATGCCTCCTCTTTCGCTCCATTTGACTGTTTATCTGCAAAACAAAGAAACGAAAGAAAAGTCAAAGCAGATAAACTAAAAAGACAGACAGTAATTTAAAGATTCATCATTAAAAACAAATGGTCGGAATCAGTTTTGCCCTCTCTACAAATCATGAGATTTCTCCCGGTTCACAAAGAGGGATGAAATGCTTGCAATGAAACATGAAATGCACAAAGTTGATTTTTGCACAAATTCAAATTTTTAAAGCATACTACATAAATCAAAAGAATTGCCAACCAAGTTTCCAAACAGCATGGACAAGTAAAGGCAAACTGAATTGCAATCTCAAACTAAGCCAAAAGCTGTCAAGAGAAAGTACATAAAGTATGCAAGAAACATGGAAGTATGCAGAGGAAAATATACAAGTGCAAGCAACATCAATATCATCACTTTCCAGCCATTTGCTTTTTCAGAATAAGACAAACATAAGCAATATAAAAATGCTTTCTTTAAATCCGGAGAGAGAAAGAGAGAGGAAAATAGCTTACAGTGCAACAGGCTAAAGGCTATAAACAGCATATCAGAATACATAGAGAAAAAGAGGTAGAACATATGCAGCAGGATATCACAAAGAGGGGAAACCTCAAGCTTTGCAAACCTGTCCACAGATTTGTCCAAGAAAATATAGCAAGAGGGCAAAGACCCTAGAAGAATATACAAAAGGCCAGCAACCTGCATAAGAGACATTGGAAGCCACACAAAGAAAAAAGCCTACAGCCTCCAAAAACTCACAGCCCTCAAACTCTAAAACTGTCAAAATGATGCAAACCTTAAGGATTCAAACATACAAGCCATACACGCCCAAAGCCTAAAACCTGCATAAACCAGTAACTCACCCAAAAAAACCTTACCTGATACAAGCTTAACCTGATACAAGCCTCACAAGCCTTAACTATCAACAAACAACCAGTAAATCTGCATTAACCTTCAAAGACCACAAGCCTTACCATTCAAACACAAGCAAAAAAACAGTAAAGCTCTCAACCTTTTCAAAAACCAGCATAAGCCATCAAAGCTCTCAAACAGCCAAAACCTAACTGTGTCCAAACCTTTCAACACCATCCAAACATCATCAAATAAATCTCATAAGCAGACGAAACATTCAAGGGTCAGATTCAAGCCAACACCCTCAGAATGTCTTCATCACAGGGTGATACAAAGCAATAATACAAATATTCAAATCAATCTCAAGCATAGCAACATATCAGAAGCAACATTCAACAGGCAACTCAGCATTTCAAGGCATTAAGACATCAATCAAGCATACAGAAATAGGGTAAACAGAAGAAGAGGAAAAGAAGCGAGTATTTTGAAAGCAACAGAAGCGAGGCAACTGAAGAAGAAAAGAAGTGATACATTAAAGGTTTTCAGTTTTGTTCATCACGAAACCTGAAGAGGCAAAGCGAAGATACCAGGAAGAGCAAGTTTCCAGCATCACCATTGAACCTCCGCCCTCTGGCCGCCACAGCGCCTCCCAATTCCCCCCTCCTCCATCTCCAAGAGGTAGTATCCTTCCCTCTTTTTCTTTCACGCACTTCAAAATAACCACAACAATACTTAATCAGAATCAACAAACGAAAATCAGAACATGCAAGGACGGAATTAACAAACCCTAAAATGTACAAAATCGCTACCTTTTTCCCAATTTTTTACGTTGCCCAACCAATGGAGGGAAGAGGGCGAACGGCGGCGCTCGGTGGCCTTGGACGGAAGATTGCATCAGTGGTCATGGCGAAGAAGAAACTCAGAAGCGAAGCGAAGAAGACGAAGAGAAAAAACGAAGAACGGCGCTTCTGTTGTTGACAAACCCTAGAATCCCCTTCTGAAACAATAACTCAAACCCCTTGCAAATTGTTGTGAAAACATAATAGGCCTCTCCCCATTCTAACAAGCCTAAGCCTATTTGTTTTCCTGAATGCACCCCCCCCCCCTCATGTCCATTCTGATTAAGCCCAAAAACCCTAAGGCTCATTCCTCCTTTACTAAAAAAATATTATTCTAATACTTTTTTATATAATTTACTTAATACTGATTTTAACAATACTTTTATATATATATATATATATATATATATATATATATATATATATATATATATATATATATATATATATATATATATATATATATATATATATATATATATATAAATTAAGATTTTGTATATAATACATTAATTAAAATACACCAAAGCATTAATTTTTTGTTAGGAAACATTTCTTCTTTTATTTTGTACATAAAAACATTGAAACATATAAAATTACAATTAAACTTCTACTTTCTTTAATTAAAATTTTTTATACATGAAATGTTAATTTTCTTAAGTTAATACTTTTCTTTTCTTAAAATACTTTATTTGTACATAAAAATACTAATTAAAATACATGAGTGTTAATACATAAGAAAAATAGATTTTTAAAGTTAAATACTTTTTCTTAAAACTTTTTCTTTTCTTTTATTAAATTTTCTTATTTGTACATATTAAACAAAAATACAAGAATACAAAAATTAAATAAACAAAATACTTAATTTTCCCTTAAGTTAAATATTCTCCATACTTGTAAATAAATCATACACTTGCACAGTTACACATACATTTACACATTTACGTTGACGCATTTACATTTGCTTATTCTTATACATTGCTATACATTACATATTACGTTTGATCGCAATTCGATTTGGTTGTAAGTTATTTGGACACTATTCTCCTAAAGTCTCATCCCCATTTGTAAATTTGTACCCCCACTCCCGGATACTTATTTGTAATAGCGTAGATTTTAAATTCCCGCAATTTATCGCTTTCGAATTATACCATGGTTAGACCTAGGGTTGTATGTACATAAAATCAAACGCTAGATAACCTAATATAAGACAAATACATTAAATCAATACACAATCACACTTTCACCCCTAGGGTATTCCCACATGTTGCCTTCCAAGATGGGCCATGCTTGCACGTCGAGTTTCTTTGGCAAAACAATTCAAATGATCATAAGTCCCTTGATGACGCTTTCGAAAGTTGCCTATCAAAATGATCAAGTCCCTTCAAACAAAGTTGCCAAAGACACTTGGCATCATTGCATTCATGGTCCATACGATGACCCGCGTCTGTCCCGTTAAACATCCTAAACGCAAGATTGCCGACCCAATACAATGGTGGAACAAAATTGTTAAAAAGGGTTAAAACATGAGAAAAACCTTTGAGTACATTAGGGGTAGACAAAACTCTTAGTTACTTGATCAACTTGCAAAAACACTTGCCTACTTTTCAAAACCACACTCCACAAACACTTTCAAAACAAACTCTCAAAAACATTTGAAACATCTATTCGAAAAGATACACACCTTCGTATATACTCAAACACGAGTCATTACAATGGTTGCCGAAACAAAGGCGTCTATTTCAAAACATTTTCAAAACACAAATACACACACCATTTCAAGCAATCAAAAATCAAGGCAAGTGATCTAAAACCAAGTAACTAAGAGCCCATGGATAACCATGGATGAAAAGGGTGCTAATACCTTCCCTTTTCATAATCTACCCCCCGAACCCACGAAACATCTCAAAAGGTTTTTCCTGTGCTTTTTTAACCTTTCCTTTAGGATAAAATAAAAAGTCGGTGGCGACTCTTGCTAAACCGAACAAGTGCGAATACAAAACGCAAAACTCAAGTCAGTTCTCCCACCGTATCACAAACCCTAATTGAAAAAACTTGGCCATTAGGACGTAGTGAGATAGCCGGTTTCGGTGTAGAGCTGAAAATTGGTTGATACTCGATACTACACTCATTGAGGCTATACTTTTGTGATATCTCGGCCACAAGAAAAGATTGTTGTGCTGAGACAATGCCTAAGAGAAAGGTTGGTGATATCGAGATCCTTTAGAACCCGATCACTATTGCTAAGACAAGTTGAGCCAACTAAACTTCAAGAGGGTACTTACCTACAAACTCCATGCGAGCCTAAACCTAAGGACTTGTCTGCTTTGTGTGAATATGATTATTTGTATATACACTTGTTTACCCCGCATATTTGTACATAACATCAAAACATCATACCATAGCATTTTCAATAACCTTTTCAAGGATCTCAAAGGCCTATGGTGAAGGGTCATGTTGAACCAGACGCCTATCCAGGGGCAAGAAGATTTATTTTCCTCTAACCGAACGCCGTCAAAGATCAAGTACAACAATTTGAGTCAAGGGCTATGACCCACTTGACATGGTGAACTTGATTCTCGTGAAAGGACATCAGTCGATACAAGGTTCTCCAATCAAAAATGATGATCAAAGTTCAACTTCTAACTTTTTCTTGTGTTTACCCCGCGAGATCCTTGAAAACATGCATCCACATATCATGCATCATATCATGACAGGTTTCTCCCATACAGGTCTCTTTATTTTCCTACTATTTATTTCAGTAAGATGGATATGGAACAAATGGTGAAAGACATCCAGGCTCAAAATGCCCAACTTCGATAAATGTTCTTGAACTTATCCAAGGGGAAAGAAGAAGTGAAAGTTATCCTCATTAGGAGCATGATCATGGGGAAACTTGAGGGAAACAAGGATGATCAATTGGAAAGGCTACAAACTGAATTTTCCATAATGAGGGTCCAATTGATGGGACAGCTGGTGGGCCAGATGGCTCTTATCCAAAATATGGCTCAAGGACAAGAAGAGTTGAAAGTTCTTATCAACCAACTTATTCAGGACGGTTGCAACCGTATGGGGGAAACAATTAGGATTGGAAATCAAGTCACTGCTCAGCCTCCCATGAGACAAGAAGCCAGAAGACTTTCCCAATTTGCTACTACCTCGCAGGCCCGACAACAACCTCGCCAACAACAACAGAGGAATCAGCGCAAAGAGGTCGCACCTAAGAGACAATTCACCAGGATCGGCGTGTCACTAGCTCAGGTATTACAACACATGTTGAAGGCGAAGCTAATTACATTAAAAGCTCCCCCCCATAATCTTGATACTGCTGCTCCTAATTACCGTCCCAATGAGAGGTGTGCATACCATTCTGATGGTCCTAGGCATGATACAAACAATTACTGGGCTCTGAAGAACAGAATTCAAGACCTAATTGATGAAGGAGTGTTGGAATTTACACAAGACGATCAACTGGAGCTCTTCTATCACCCCTCAAGAGTATCCATGTGAAGTGACGATCTGGGCAAGGAAATTTCCTGTTTATTCGAATTTTCAGTTGTAATTTCTTTGTTTGCTTAAAACACTTATGTCAGACTTTGGTTACTCTCATTAATGCATTAAATATTTTTGTCTTGAATCAATCTATTCATTTTCATTATATCTTAAACTATGTTTTTTATTCCCTTTATGATATTCAACTCTTGTTTCAAAAGTTGCAAGCCTTTAAAAGGAGGATGACGAAAACAATGCCTTAATCTCATACAGTATGCTTTTGGACAGACCTTGCTGACAATGTACAGGCATTTTTTCAAATCCTAAACATTGGAGTTATAAAGAAGATAATCCCTAGTCAACCCCTTCGAACCAAAGAAGTAGAAGTTTCCTTTTTACACAAATTGAAACCTTTAATCAAAACCTGGGGCAGGGTAGTCTCTCAGTTAATTTAAATGCGTATTCAGATTGCAAACTCTCATCTCGTAATACAACGAATGACATCAAAAACATTCCTTTGGAATCAAAAGACAGTGATGGTTCTCTACCAAATAGGAAGTCATTAGCCCACTAAGTCAAAACCTACGAAGGACACTTAAGAAAACTGGGGCATCCCGCTGACTGTAATCTCAAAAACAAGAACATCCAGGAAAAATCAAGGTTAATAAATCAAAAAGAGGACATTACAAATCCTCAACAACATAGAAAATATGGCAAAAATGATTGCCTTCCAACAAACTTAACTGGTCTGAACCATCACCAAAACGCCATTCCAGACTCAATTGGAGTTCAAACGCACAATTAACTGAGTTTAGGACTGAAGAAAATCACAAAGAACGGGCGGGTACAATTACACTTTGAGCCTTATCCTTTGTTTATTAAACCATGAACCTAGACCACAATACAACCTTTCAAAGTCCTAATTGAAGCATGGGTTAGTTCGAAAGAATACTGTTACAAAAGGTATCTTGACTCCTGTAAGGCTTTACTCTAAATCCCGAGTTGAATTTTTCTTACAAAATTTATTTACTTGCTAAAACGCATTTTCAAAAATTTCAAGGCAAGCATAAACTTTGCATTATTTGAATATTGCTATTTTCATATGGCTATTTGTTTGATAGCAGAGAAATTCACACAAGGATGATCTAGTGAACAAAAACTCTCTCAATGAACAAAATCATTTCAAGCGGGAAGACGTCTCCCATAACAAATCTCTCATAACCAAGGGGCACGACATGACTATTGTCCAACACATTTGGGGCAGTCAAGTCGAGATTCAAAGAATCTCTCAAAGAAATGTTGAATCACTCAAGGGACAATTTTACGTTGATCATGGGTTTGAACAAAATCCACTATGAAGACTTCCGGTACCATCAAATCGCTTGTTTGTACCTTTAGTGTCAGATGGTGTCAGTATCATGTCTTCGGATCTTCCCGTGACAGTTCTTAGAAAATTCTGAGACTTGACCAAAGATCTTGGGTATCACCAATTTGTTTGTCTGTGCCAGTAATATCAGATGGTGTCAGTATCAGGTCTTTGGTTTCTTCCACAACAGTCTTAGAAAATATCCCTAGAAAGTTCAGGGCTACTAGAAATGTGATCAAAATCTCAAACGTCGAGGTGCACCAGATTAACTCTAAGGGTAAACTGGCTCTCACATATAAAAGGTCATGTGTGACCAAGCAAACATTTTTTGGCATTACTATAAAACTCACTACTATAGACAGTGACAAATCCCCACAAAATACCCTTCATAAGGTGATCCCCGGTGAAGTCGTCAGAGTCACAAGGCTATCCCCGATAAGTGCAGAAACATCTTTAAACAAAAATTGGGCATCCTCCAGCCGATGACATAGTCGAACTCGCCAGCAAATAGAGGAGTTTTAATCTTCTCCCAACAAACGCATACATCACACTAGTTCCCAAACAGAGGATACATTTCTCTTGCAGATACGGTTCAAATACGATCCAGATATGGATATCATTCTAATACTCATTCAATATCTCCTCAGATACCATCAAAGCTTGGAATCATTCTGACATTCCCCAGCTGAGCTGGTCTTAATTGAGTTAAATGCCTCATGGAGTTTTTGTCTGAAGTGCCCTTACGGCAGATTGGCGACAGGGTTTATTTCTCCAAAAGGCAAGATTACCCAATTTGAATTTGCTTCCCAGACTATCATAAATCAAGGGACCACAACTCCTCTTCCCCAGTAGGATTTCACAAATTCCACAAGCAATGCACGATGTTTCCCTTCCCCAATAGAGTCTATTTCTCTAATAATGGAAACTCATCCATCCATGCTTCAACTTCAACAAAATATGAAGACTTACACTCCTCATTCCTAGCAGTACTTGGGGATTTATTTTCCCTGAGTCCAGTAACATTTCAGCAGAATAATTAATATGTTCATACATTGCATTCATACGTCATGGCATTGACAACACAAATGCATATAGCGCAATCTCATGCCATGCATTTCATACATCATGGCATCACATACAACTAACCCTTCACCTTTTCAGGAAAAAAATCAATCAACGGGAAATTATCATCAAATTTCCGACAGGATAACTATTTATGGACAAATCAATTATAGATCAATTCCCGAGAAAGGACTGGTTGACCATCTACATAACAAATATTTCCTTCAGACCTCTGCTGGTTCAACTTAAATCTCTCAACGGTTTATCCTGATTCTTCCCTGCATAATTATTATCAAGCAGAGTCTCTCCCTAGCAGAAATAAAAGAACCACGATTTTTTACAACAATCGGGAATGCTATTTCCAATACTCTCCAGTAGCAGTCATGGATTTATTTTCCCAGACTCGGGTCCAAAATTAGCTCCTGAAACTAAACAGAGTAATCATTTGTGCGGCCAAATACAGCTTCACATGGATTTATCTTGAAAAATCTTACACAGGTTCCTTCTCATAGCCCTGTGACTCAGGCTTTCATTTCGAAGTAACCCTACTACCCAGGTTCCTTCTCATAGCCCTACGACCCAGGCTTTCATTTCGAAGTAACCTTACGACCCAGGTTCCTTCTCATAGCCCTACGACCCAGGCTTTCATTTCGAAGTAGCCCTACGACCCAGGCTTTCATTCTGAAGTAACCCTACTAC
Source organism: Vicia faba (assembly GCA_948472305.1). Lineage (NCBI taxonomy): Eukaryota > Viridiplantae > Streptophyta > Magnoliopsida > Fabales > Fabaceae > Vicia > Vicia faba. The sequence continues at coordinate 1,552,333,126 of OX451735.1, read as the reverse complement.
CCAGGTTCCTTCTCATAGCCCTACAACCCATGCTTTCATTTCGAAGTAACCCTACGACCCAGGTTCCTTCTCATAGCCCTACGACCCAGGCTTTCATTTCAAAGTAACCCTACGACCCAGGTTCCTTCTCATAGACCTACTACCCAGGCTTTCATTTCGAAGTAACCCTACTACCCAGGTTCTCATAACCTCACTATCCAGACCCCTGCTGGTTCAGTTTAAATCTCTCAACGGTTTATCCTGATTCTTCCCCACCGAAAATTTTCTCTGGTTCAGATAAATTGCACCAAGATTTATTCTGATGCTTTCAGTTAAGATTAATTCAAGATATCTTTTGGTTCAGTTTAAAATCGCTCTAAAAGATATTCTGATTCTTTCCAACAAACATTCAAGACTTCTACTAACTCCAGTTTAAATCGACCAAAGGTTTATTCTGATTTATGTTAAAGTCAAAGTTCAGACTTCGTCCACTTCTGTCAACAATCACCTTTGGATGGCATCTATAATCCCATCTCCGACAACTCTCCATCATTTCTCTAAATGGCATCTTTAAGCCCATTCCCTACACAATCAACCAGCGCATCATCAAGTGCAAATTTCTGGGCACTCTAGTGTTCAATCATCTTCCACTTTCAAGCCACGGATGACAAACACGTCGATCTCACTTTTCAAGTTTAAGAAGATTGAACAGGGGCAGCTGTTGTACCCTAAAATTTTCCCTCCCATTTTTCACTCAAGATGCTATCCCAGGATTTCTCAAACACTCAATTTGGCACAAGATTTGATCTTACAGGTTCTCTTCCTAAGCTTTGAGTCAACAGCTAGGGTTTGGTATTTCTTAAGCAAAATTGAGTTTCAAAAGTTTCAAATGGTCTTTATGGTCCTTCATGTGTTCTCAAGGATGTTTATGCCAAGTTTCAAGCCTCGCATCATGAGTTTGCTCAGTCAATGGTCCAGATGACTAAAAATCAACTACAAAAGTCGACCTTTTCAGTATCAAGTTCAAATGATTGTAACTTCTTCATTATTCAATATTTTTGAACGGTTCTTTTTACGTATGACTATCCTTGATGTCATCTCCATTTTCTCTTCACAAATCAAGAGTTGGTTATGCGTGAAAGATCACCAAAATTCGAATACGTTAGAAGTCGCATCATGGATTTTGACCTAATCTCAAGTAACTATGCCTGATTTTTAAGAATTGTAATTTCCTCAGTTTTCAAGATCTTGAGGCGATTATTCTTTCACATTGTCATAAGCAATGCCATCTACAATTTCTATTCAAGGATCAAAGAAAATTTTTGGTTTGAAGACCTTGAAAATTATCGAATCGTCATAGGTCATCTGCTTGATTCTGAATGCTCTTAACTCCTAGGCTTTGTTCATGTCGTAATCATTTTTCTCAAAGAAAATTGATTCTTATGTCGGGATAATTCATGAAAATGGAAAGTTTGACTCGAAAATTCATTAATCATTTTGATGCTAGCATTGTGAATCATTGACGTCGAAACAATGATGATTATTGGATCGATGTTGGACATGTTTAAGCTCATAAGACATTCGCTTTATTCAGAGATTTGATTTAAGATTAAAGGATGGAAAATAATATGGTTGAATTACTTAGAAGCCAAGATACAAAGCTCAAGTCCATTATGATTTCAAAGGCTCATTCAAGAATCAAGGCACTCAAATGTTCATGTGCATTCATCATTCAAAGTTCATCATTTCACGATGCAAATTCAAGACATCAAGGGTTTAAGATCCATTTTGATTCGAAGTTCTCTTCACAAAATCATTCAAAAGTTCATATTCATTCAATTTAATTCAAGTTGACAAAATATAAATTTAATTCATGTTTTCCAAGCTTCAAATTACAAGTTACAAGAAAATTACACAAGTTTTTGTACATAGAAACCTAAAGTCCTCCCTAAGCATATGCTAACTTGCTTCTAAAATCTTCCATGCTTCATTTCGTTTCCAACCATGGCTTTTTTATTTTTAATTCTTCATGTTTCTTTGAACCTAGAATCAATCTTCAACCTTGCCTTGTCTTCTTCATCTCCAAGTCAACATTCATCACATGAAAGAACAAAAAAAAAGTGTTAGCAACATGAGACTTTAAGCATAAAATCAAATTTTTCAAGAAACTTCTCATCATGACGATTTACATTTGGAATCAGTCTAAAAGGGTTTGTTTTTTTATCATGATCCAATCTTCTCCTATTTTTTGTAAAACACAAGGTTTGGGCCTTGGTTCACAAAAAAGAAAAAATTGCCCAAAGCTGCCCAGTCCAAAACTGTCAAACAATAACCCAAGGCTGCCCAGTCCAAAAGCTGCCAAGCACACAATACAACAAGGACAAACAGCAGCATAAACAAAATCAGAAACAAGCAAAGGTAGCAGAAACATAGGCTGCTAAAAAATACAAAGGCAAAAAATGTAGCAGCAATAGCATAGCAATGCTAGCTCATGGTATGCACCATGTCAGCATTTTCCGAAAATGGAAATCCTTCAGAAAGTTAAAGAAATAAGCAAAAGCTGCTTTTGTTTCATAGAAAGAGGAAAGAGGAAAGAAGATAGGGACAAGTTAAAAAAGTATCACCTAAGCCAAAACTGTCCAAAAACTTGCCATGACCAGCCTGCATTACAGTCCAAAATCTGCACCAAAACTTGCACTAAAATGGCAAAACCTAACCTACACTCAAAGTGTTCAAGGCCAGCATACCATAATGGTTCAAAATCCTCAAAACTTTCCCTCTAATTCTTACTTCTCAGCTAATATATCACAAAGAACAAGCAGCATATCAAGGACAGGGGCGAGGATATCACAAAAAAGAAGCGAATATCACAAAAACCAGAAGCCAAAAAACCAGAAAATATCACAAAAACCAGAAGCCAAAAGAACCAGAAAATATCACAAAAACCAGAAGCCAAAAGAACCAGAAAATATCACAAAACCAGAAACTAATACATTTGATAACTCACAAACCAATACCTCCAACACCCTATAAACAAATTTGTTCCTTGCAACTTGTAAATCACTTCAAAACCATAATGATACTGTTTTACCTGCAACCCCCATGCCACAATAGCAATACAGCATTCATCACAACCAAGATACAATCAACAGCAAGCTTCCTCAACCTTCAGAAAAAAACAAAAAATTTGAAAAGAGAAGAAGATGTAGTAAAAATGCTGTCAAAACAGCAACAATTCTTCTCCCAAATTGCCATCAAGGATTCATGTAATAAACCTTGCATAAATTCAAAACACCACAGAACCTACAAATCCGACACAAATACAGCCTCACCATTTCCATTCACATCAATAATAATACAACCTACAGAAACAAATTCAAGCATCAATGTCAACAAGCAAGTTTCTCCAACACAAAAAATTAACAAGACTAAATCAAGACATAACATCATACAAACACCGATGCAGAATCAAACCTGCAATTGAAACTTCAACAATAATTTCACTCAACTTGCATTATTTCCAATTGTTACTAAACGCAGCAAGCGACCAGGCTGGGTCCATGCAAACAACAATTTCCCTTCTGACTATTCGCCGCTCACCTCCAAAATTAGATCGAGAGAGGAAGACTTTGGTGGAAAATGAAAACAAAGAGATTTCGTTAGAAAGCAGTAAGAAGAAGAGAGGAATGGCAATCGGTTTGAAGCAGAGACCATGAGAGATTGAAATTTGAAATGTGATTTCGTTGAGGATACGTTTGGTTGTTGTGTTGATTTGGGAACAGATCGCACAATGTGAACAGGAACAAGGTTAGCTTCTATTTTTCTTTTAGGGTTTTCAACCCATTCCAGCTTGCAATCTGATGGGTTGGGACCTCTCTGACCCGGTCCGACCCAATCTATTTTTTTAAAACTTATTTTATCTTTGTTTTACAATAAGATATTTTGGGCCTTGCAGATTTGCTATCCCTTCTAAGCCCATACGAATTTCATATGTTTACCCCTCATAATTTCTGAGGGCACCCTTTATTTTGGTTTTAATAATTTTCTTTGTTTATTTGATTTAGCCTAATTTTCTTTTTTTTACCAATTAAGTAATGATACAATTTTTTTCCTTAACTAAATGATTTTATTAATGAGCTTAGTTTTAAAATTAGTTTAAGAAATTTTTGTGAATAAATCAATTTTGTTAGTTATTTATTTTATTCTATTTTTATTTGATTTCTTCTAATTGTCTTATTTTCTTCATGATAAACAAAAAATCCAAAAAAATAGAGTAGGTCTTTATTTTCTTTTCAAATTTTCTCACAAACAAAATGCCACAAATATTATTTAGAATTTTAATTTTTCAATTTTCGTTCATAGCTTTTTATTTGATTTAATTCCCTGCTTGATAAAATCATAAAAAACAATTTCCCTTTTCTTTCTATTTTCGTATAGTTTACTATTTTTGCATTCTTTCGATTATTGTAATTGCTTATGGATTGTAATAGTTTAACTAGCCTTTTACTTCATCCCCATTCATAAATTTGTACCCCCATTCCCGAATCTCTGTAATAGCGTATAATTTCAATTTCCGCATTTTATTGTTTTACTTATTACTGTATAGTAATTAGGCGTGTATGGAAAAGATTTTAAAATCAAACGCTAGATAACCCTAATTTCAAAGATAAAATTAACTTGAATCAAACACACTTTTTCACACGCGCCCCTCTAGGGTAACCTCACTTGTTGCCTCGGAAATAGAGTCATGTCCCTCGAACATGGGACGTTTTAGCAAAGACCCTTCGATAAAAAAAGATCGTAGTCCCTCGATGACCCTCGATGTTGCCTCCGGTAAAACGATCTCGTCCCTTACAAAAATTGCTAAAGCGTCTCATAAGTTGCTTTCGATGACTGTAAAATTGACCCGCGCCCATCCCTTCACATCCAACGATGGGGCTTCTTACCAAATCAATGGTAAGATAGCAACATCTAAAGGAGAAAGAAAAGAATATTTAAGACCTTTCGAGTAGGTAGATTTTCTCCTAGTTGCTCGCTTGCTCACGACAAAAACATTTTACACCAACACTTTCATCTCAAAACATTTTCAAAAGACAAATCCTTTTGTATACATTCTTATAGAGACGAGAACCATTGCAAAACAACTTTTCAAAACACTTTCCAAAGACACAATCTACAAACACGTCTTTGAACCATCTTTTAAAACAAAACTTTGTACGCGTTCTTATGGAAACGAGAGCCATCACAAAGAGATGTTTTAAAACACTTTTAAAGCCCACACCACAAGCACACTGTCAAAAACAAAAGCAAGTGATCTAAACGAGTAACTAAGAGCCCATGGAAAACCATGGATGAAAAGGGTGCTAATACCTTCCCTTTTCATAATCTACCCCCCGAACCCGAGAAATAATCTCGAAAGGTCTTTCCTGTGCTTTTTTACCTTTCCTTTTGGATAAAAGAAAAGTCGGTGGCGACTCTTGCTATCCGCACAAATGTGATCAAAACGCAAAACACCAAGTCAGTTCTCCCACCGTATCACACCCTTATTCAAGATAAAAGATACAAACCAATCTTATTTGTTTGTGCGCCTCTTGGCATTATTTTTAAACCTGGTTTACCGATGTTTCGCCATCGTACACTTGTTTGAAGCTGATGTTTCGCCATCGCACATGTTTGTTATCCTACTTTGATTCTCAATATCATTGTTAGGTGTGATGTTTTATCATCTGTTTTATCGATGTTTCGCCATCTTTACCATGATAACTTACTACCTTTTAGCCGATGTTCCGCCATCGCACATTTGTTTGTAGCCGATGTTTCGCCATCGCACATGTTTATTATCCTACTTTGATTCTCAATATCATTGTTAGGTGTGATGTTTTGTCATCCATTTTATCTATGTTTCGCTATCTTTGCCATGATATCTTGTTATCTTTTAGCTGATGTTTTGCCATCACACATTTGTTTGGAGCCGATGTTTCGCCATCGCACATGTTTGTTATCCTACTTTGATTCTCAATATCATTGTTAGGTGTGATGTTTTGTCATCCGTTTTATTGATGTTTTGCCATCTTTACCATGATATCTTACTACCTTTTAGCCGATGTTTCGCCATCGCACATTTGTTTGAAGCTGATGTTTCGCCATCGCACATGTTTGTTATCCTACTTTGATTCTCAATATCATTGTTAGGTGTGATATTTTGTCATCTGTTTTATCGATGTTTAGCCATCTTTACTATGATATCTTACTACCTTTTAGCCGATGTTTCGCCATAACACATTTGTTTGAAGCCGATGTTTCGCCATCGCACATGTTTTTTATCCTACTTTGATTCTCAATATCATTGTTAGGTGTGATGTTTTGTCATCCATTTTATCGATGTTTTGCCATCTTTGACGTGTTACTTTATTCTTATCTAGCCGATTGTTTTACCATCTCATTTGTTTGTTGTTTTATTTGATATTTTGCCATCTTAATTGTTTTTTGTTGTCTTAACTAAAAAACACAAACCAACCAAAATATATAAGCCGAACTACGGCTGCTCTGATTCCTTAAAAGGGATACGTAGGCAAAGGGGTAGGGCCCAACCGAGCACAGTTTTTATTTTCCCTACATTTTTTTCTTTTGTTTTTTTCCGCATGCATTCCCTTTTCAGCTTTAAGCCATAGACATAGGTTTTGACCACACCCATTAGATTAGACAACAAGAGTGGATATCATAGAGTACTACGGGCGTGTGGGGTGCTAATACCTTCCCCTCACGTAACAGACTCCCTTACCCAATCTCTCGGTTGAAAGACCGTGATTTCTCCCTTTTCAGGTTTTCTCGATGTTTACCTTTCCCTTTCGGCGGGATAAAAGACATTTGGTGGCGACTTCATTGATGTTTCATTACATCCAGATGACAGTTACGGCCTGGTTGGTTCAATAGGATGCTACATTTTTCAACTTGAAATCAAACTTCATTTAATCGCATATAAAAAAGATACATATTCAACTTCAATTCACTTAACATATTTATTCAATAACAACATGTCTTATTCTTTAAAATCAAACAACTTTTTATTGATAAGCAGCGAAATATACATATTCAACTTCAATTCACTTAACATAGTTATTCAACTAAAACAACTTCAAGACAACAATTACTTCATGTAAACAACTTAAAAATTCAGCAACAGAAATAATAATCAACAACTAAACATCAAGCGTTTATCCCCTCGAGTGCTATGTATCAGAGTGACAACACCAACTCTAACTAACGAGGTAATAACTATCCTTCTTGATTACCTGGACGTTACCAACAGAGGATAACATTCAAATAGAAGGGGTGAGATATCAAACTATATAATTAGTCATATGATAAATAATATATTAAATCAGATCATATAAAATCACCACTTCATAACTTACAAACAACTTTAATCACAATAAAACATCAACACGACATAACTACTAAATTCACAGCTTTTAAATAATACTTATCACAACAAGTCAACAACATAAAGCAACAACGAATCTATCTTCACCACAACTCAAGATGTAACATTAAATGTGACTCAATCACAATGCACATGCATGTGGTACCATTGGAGCAGAACTCCCTACTTTAAATTTGCCAATTGATAGAGGCATCAACAAGGCATAAGCCTTCTTCACAGTTTTCTAATACAGGTGTGATATGGTGGGAGAACTGACTTGAGGTTTTGCATTTGTGTTTGCAATTGTGCAGTTTAGCAAGAGTCGCCACCGACATTTTATTTTATCCTAAGGAAAGGTCAAAAAGCACAGGAAAGACCTTTGAGATGTTTTTTTGGGTTTGGGGGGTAGATTATGAAAAGGGAAGGTGCGAGCACCCTTTTCATCCATGGTTATCCATGGGCTCTTAGTTACTTGTGTAGATCATTTGCTTTTGCTTTTCAATTGTTTGAAATGGTGCTTTGTGTGTGTGGTTTTGAAAATGCTTTGAAAAAGAGGCCACCATTGTGGCAACCTTTGTAATGATTCTTGTTTGAATATATACAAAGGTGTTTGTCTTTTTGAAAAGATATTTCAATGTTTGAATGTTTGTTTTTGGGAAATGTTTTGAATTGTGTTGTGAAGTGTGTTTGAAAATAGCAAGGATGTTTTTCATGCTTTGATCAAGTAACTGAGAGTTGTCTACCCTATTTTACTCAAAGATCTTTCCTATATGTTTTTAACCCTTTTGACAATGTTATTTCACCATTGCATTTGGTGAACAACCTTGTATTAGGATGTTAAACGGGACAGGCGCGGGTCATCGCATACAATCATTGAAAGCAACTTGTGAGACGCTCTAGCAATTTTGTAAGGGACGATATCATTTTATCGAAGGCAACATTGAGGGTCATCGAGGGACTACGATCTTTGTTTATCAAAGGGGAATTTTCTAGAGTGTCTCATATTCGAGGGACATGATTGCATTTTTCGAAGCAACAAGCGAGGTTACCCTAGAGGTGCAAGTGTGCATTGTGTTTGTCGTTTTCATGCATTTGGATCTTGTATTAGGTTATCTAGCGATTGATTTTGAATCTTGCCATACACGCCTAATTACTATACAGTATATTGAAAGCAATAAATTGCGGGAATTAAAAGTCTAAGTTATTACAGAAGTATCCAGGGATGGGGGTACAATTATTTACAAATGGGGATGATCTCATAATAATAGCAATGTCCAAATATCAAGTGTTACAACCAAATCGAATTGTCGAGATTCAATATAAAGTTATAACAAATTATAAGATAAAGAAAATCAATCAATTATGAAATGCATGTATTTATTTAAAAATAAACAAATAAAAATCTATTCTAAAAAAGAAATATTAAGTATTATATTATTATTATTCTTTTTTTGTATTTTATTAATCATGTAAATAAAAAGTTAAAAGGAACAAAATTTAATTAAATTAATGTTTCTATTATTTTTGGTGTTTTCATTAAAAATAATTTTAAAAAAAGAGTTTAAAGAAACAAAATTAATTAAATCAAATTAAATGTTTTTGGTATTTTCATCAAATGAAACAAAATTAATTAATAAAAGAAGAAAATAAAATTAATTTAAGAAAATAAATATTATTAGTGTTATTATTAATAAAAGAAAAGAAAACAAATTAATTTTAAATGAAATAATTAAAAAAACATGTATTTGTTAATTAAAAGAAAGAAGAATGGGCTTAGAATTTGAGAATTGGGCCCAAATGAAAATGGAAAAAGAACAAAAAGGTCAAAATGGAGAAAAGAGGGGGGGTACGCTGGCCAAATATTATGGGCTTAAGGGATGTTTGGGCGAACAGGCCCAAGGGCGAGTTTTTGTACAATTGTTAGGGGTTTGAAAAATTAGGGTTCAGAAACTTAGGGTTCATTGTGTATCCCAGCAGCGTCGTTTCTTCATCTTTCCTCTTCATCTTTCTCAATCTTACACGCTGATTCTTCCTCCTCTCAAGCCACCGGAGTGCCACCTCCCTCTCTTACCCTCACAATGGTCAAAGGCTCTATTTGTAAACGGTACGGTTTATTTTGTTTTGATTTTACAGTTTCATGTTTGTTTAAGCTTTGTTCATTTTACTTGCATGTTCAGTTTCATTTTTAATCTATGGTATTATGTCTGAGATGCAGCAAGGGTTTGAGAAAAAACGTACCTTGGAGATTTTTCTGGAAAATGGAGGGAGAGAGATTAGATTGGCGGTGCTTCCTTGGTGGCCGGAGATACGAGGAAGAGATGATGGTCACGCCTTTTGGTAACTTCTGAGATTTTATTATTGTTTTTTGATTTGTTGAACTGAGTTTGTTGGACAATGGTTTATGATGATGCTTCTGAAACTGCTTCTTGTTGCTTCTGAAACTTTTGATTTTTTTGTTGATTTATAGCTTCTAAAACTCTTCTTCCCTCTTGATTTTAAATGTTATGAGGAACTCTTGATGATTATTGTTGAACTGAGTTTGTTGGCTTTTGAAACTCTTTTCCTCTCTCTTTATTTATTGATGATGGTGATTCTGAAACTTTGCTATGTCTTGAAACTTTTGATTTTTGTCGATGATGATTTGATAATCTGAGACTCCTTTGTTGCTTCTTATTGAAACTTGGTTGATTGGTTTGGATTTGTTTATGATGGTGATTCTGAAACTTTGTTATTGGTTCTGAAACTCCTTTGTTGATGTTTTTCTTAAACTTTCTTCCTTTCTCTTGAATGTTGATGATGATAAAAGTTCTGAAACTTTGTTTGTATGCTTCTGAAATTCTCTTCCTCTTTCTTGGCTTTGAAGGTTAATGATGATGTATTTCTAAAACTTGTTATTGATGGTTTGGAAACTTGGGAAGTTTGGTTCTGTAGTTTGGTTATACCGTTTTTTGTGATTGTGGTTGTTTTGCAGTTTGGTAACAGGTTTGGATACCTGTTTGGCCAGCTAGCTTTGTGGTTTGGCAGATTGTTGCAGGTTTTTTGGTTTTTTGGTTTGCAGTTTGGATTTGGTTGTGCACAGTTTGGCCAAACAGGTTTACAGTTTGATAGCAGGTTGGCAGTTTTGGCCAGCTTTGCAGTTTGTAGAGTTTTTGTGATGGCTTGAAACTGTTTGGTTGTTTGTTACAGTTTGTTAACAGGTTTGTAGAGTTTGATAGCAGGTTGGCAGTTTGGTTAACTTGCAGTTTTGGTAGGCTTGGCAAGCTTGCAGTTTGACAGGCTTGGAGCTTGTGCAGGTTTTGAGGTTGTTGTAGTGTGGCTTATTGCAGTTTCAAGCTGATTCTGCAAGTTTGTAGTTTGTAGGGTTTTTGACAAAGTGTTTTTCTCCTCCTTAAAGTTGTTATGCAGTCTTGAGTTTTATATCTTTCTTAGCTTTTTGTTAACTTGTGACAGCCTGTTCTTGTCAAACTGTAAAACTCTCACCAAGGGTGACATCTTTCTCTCTTTCTCTCTCCATGAAAAAAAATCATTTTTGATTTTTATTTTATTTTCTGAAAAGTTGCCTATGCCTGGAAAATGATGATAGCTTTTGACAAGCTTTGACTTGTAAATTGGTTTTCCTGCTGCATTTGCCTGTTGTACTTTCTATACTTGTATAATTTGCATCTAGTTGGCTTGTAACTCAGTTTGCTTAGTACAGTTTACTTTGCTTACAATGTTTAGACAGTTTGCATCTAGTTTGCTTAGCTTGCAATGTTTAGACAGTTTGCATCTAGTTTACTTTTAGTTGTTGCATTGTTTGGTTATGCAGATTTGTACAGTTTGCTGCAAGTTTACTTTGTACAACATATTTCAGTTTGGCCCATGTTTGCATTTGAACCAATTGCTTTTTCATGCTTGCATTTGCACTTTTATTTTTCTCTTTGTGAACCAAGAAGAGCAATCTTCTTGTGATTTGCAAAGAGAAAAATAAAAACATGATGAACAATAGCATTCTGATTCCGGACAGCAAACTTTAATGATGAATTTTTCCTTTCTTTTTTCATTTGAAAATTCTTTTCAATTAACTGATTGCACTAATCTTTTTTCCTTGTCTTTTTCATGTTAGTGCAACTTGGATGGCGACAAAGCAGTAGAAGCCGGAGACTTTGAGCATAGGAGCGATGGAGTAATGGAGAAATGGGGACTTAGGCTTAGATTAGATAGCTTTTCCATTAATTGTAACAATTTACTTTCCAATAGCTATAAGTTGTAAAAACCTTAAAGCATATGAATAATAATTTATCTTTGTAATCACATTTGGAATGAATGAAAAATCTTTTCTCAGTAAAACTCTTCTACTGTCTATAATTTGCAACTCTCTCTCTGCATCTTCACTTAACCCTTTAAGATTCTCAGATAAAAATAATTGAAATTGCATTCCAATATTTTTAATACAGATAACTTAAATTCCAAGTAATCCCAAGAACTTTTCAATCTCATAACTTTGCAACAGCATTCTAATCATAAAACGCATTGTATTCCAATAAACAAGCAAGCATCTCATTCCATTAACAAGCAAACATTTCATTCCATTAACAAGCAAACTTTCATTCCATTAACAAGCAAACATTCATTCCATTAACAAGCAGATGTCTTAACAGACGCACATTATCTGGTTAACCCGGATCAGATAAAACCTGAATATTCCAAATGACAGTCTCAGCTCCTATTTTTTTTTGTCCCAGATGAACAGACCTTGAAAACAATCAGTAAACTTGAACAAGTGTGAAAACATGTAGCAGCTAATTGAATTTCTGAGAATTATGTTTCTTCTGAGAAATGCGAGAGAAAACCCTAGTTTTTGATCTGTTTCCAAAGAAAAGTCTGTTTGATCAATTCCTGAGCCAATCTTAAAAATCAGAGAAAACCCTAGGGTTGTGATTTCTTGTGAAAAGGGGAGGGAAAATTTTGGGGTACAACAGTTGCCCATGTTCAATCTTCTTGAACCTGAAGAGTTAGATTGGTGAGTTCGTCATTCTCGACTCGAAGGTAAAAGATTATTGGACACTAGAGTGCCCATAAATTTGCACTCATCAAAGCATAGTTTGAGGGAATGGGCTTAAAGATGCCATTTGGAGATGCGACAGAATCTTGTCGGAGATGGGCTTAAAGATGCCATCCAAGAATGTTTATTGAATTGTATGTTGTAGGTGAAAGAATGAGTATCAGAAAGGTATCCATATCTGGAACGTCTCTGAGCTAGGGGTTTGAATAAGCAATAGATTAGCATCCGTGTTTGGAGAATCCGTACACTGTTTTCATGAGCTGAATCTGAATAAGCAATAGATTAACATCCATGTTTGGAAGCGGCCGTAAACTATTTTCAAAAGTTGAATATGAACAAGCGATAGATTGACATCCGTGTTGGGAAGCATCTGTAAACTGTTTTCATGATCCTGGAGTTGAACAAGCAATAGATTAACATCTGTGTTTGGAGTATCCGTAAATTGTTTTCAAAAGTTGAATCTGAACAAGCGATAGATTGACATCCGTGTTTAGAAGCACCCGTAAACTGTTTTCAATGAGCTGAATCTGAACAAGCGATAGATTAACATCCATGTTGGGAAGCATCAGTAAACTGTTTTCATGATCCTGGAGTTGAACAAGCAATAGATTAATATTCGTGTTTGGTGCATCCGTAAACTGTTTTCAAAAGTTGAATCTGAACAAGCGATTGATTGACATCCGTGTTTGGAAGCACCCGTAAACTGTTTTCAATAAGCTGAATATGAACAAGCGATAGATTAACATCCATGTTGGGAAGCATCCGTAAACTGTTTTCATGATCCTGGAGTTGAACAAGCAATAGATTAACATCTGTGTTTGGTGCATCCGTAAACTGTTTTCAAAAGTTGAATCTGAACAAGCGATAGATTGACATCTGTGTTTGGAAGCACCCGTAAACTATTTTCATGAGCTGAATCTGAACAAGAGATAGATTAACATCTATGTTTGGAAGCATCCGTAAACTATTTTCATGATCCTGGATTTAAACAAGCAATAGATTAACATCCGTGTTTGGTGCATCCGTAAACTGTTTTCAAAAGTTGAATCTGAACAATCGGTAGATTGATATCCGTGTTTGGAAGCACCCGTAAACTGTTTTCAATGAGCTGAATCTAAACAAGCCATAAATTAACATCCATGTTGGGAAGCATCCGTAAACTGTTTTCATGATCCTGGAGTTGAACAAGCAATAGATTAACATCCGTGTTTGGTGCATCCGTAAACTGTTTTCAAAAGTTGAATCTGAACAAGCAATAGATTGACATCCGTGTTTGGAAGCACCCGTAAACTATTTTCATGATTCTGGAGTTCGAAGCTTACTAATCTTATCCTGAAAAGGGTAAAATATTAGTTGAAACACAAAGTTATGTTGCATGAAATGTATGATGCAATATATGTGTTATATCAATGTTTATGATATATGAATGCAATGTATGCGCATGTAAGCTGATGAGCTGTCTTGCTGAGGAAGGTAAATCCTGAATAGTTTGAGATAATAAAATCTCTGAGCGTTGTTGGGGAAGATAAATCCTGGACCACTGTTGAAGAGTATGTGTGTCTTCAAGTTTTTTGACAACCTCTGTGGGGAGAAGCTATACTGCTGGGGAAATCAGGAGTTTGGGTTGTATGCCAATCTACTGGGGATTCCTGTTTTGTTGTTTGAGGAGAACTCCGTTGGGGAATATTTGAAAACTCTGTGGAGAATTGAGAATGAGAATCTTTATTCTGCTAGGGCAATTTGTGCTGAGGAGTCAAGAACGAGAATCTTCAATCTGCATGGGATTAAAAACTCTGACAAATTATGTTGAGAGTAAAGAAGGCTCTGGCAACTTCGCTGGAGAATCAAGGATGAGAATCTTGATTTTTTTGGGGAGTAAAAACTCTGACAAATTATGCTGAGAGTAAAGAAGGCTCAGGCAACTTCACTGGAGAATCAGGGATGAGAATCCTGATTTTGTTGGGGAGTAAAAACTCTGTGGGGAATAGCCATACTGCTGAAGAGTAGCTATCCTGCTGGAGAGTAAGCTCAAGACTCTGGGAAAAGCTTGTTCCTACTTGGAAGAAGTTCATGAGCTTAGGTTGTATGCCACTTTGAGAATGAGAATCCTTATTCTGTCGGGAATATCAGGTTATATGCCACTTTGAGAATGAGAATCTTCATTCTGTCGGGAATATCAGGAATTCAAGTTATATACCACTTTGAGAATGAGAATCTTCATTTTATCGGGAATATCAGGAGCTCGGGTTATATGCCACTTTGAGAATGAGAATCTTCATTCTGTCGGGAATATCAGGAGCTCGGGTTATATGCCACTTTGAGAATGAGAATCCTTATTCTGTCGGGAATATCAGGTTATATGCCACTTTGAGAATGAGAATCCTCATTCTGTCGGGAATATCAGGAATTCAGGTTATATACCACTTTGAGAATGAGAATCTTCATTCTGTCGGGAATATCAGGAGCTCGGTTATATGCCACTTTGAGAATGAGAATCTTCATTCTGTCGGGAATATCAGGAGCTTGGGTGTGTTCCAATCTACTAGGGAAGCAAGAATGAGAATCTTCATTCAGGCATTTGGGTCAGGAGGTTGGGAGTATGCCAATCTTCTGGGGAAGCAAGAATGATAATCTGCATTCAGGCGTTTGGGTCAGGAGGTTGGGAGTATGCCAATCTTCTGAGGTTTTAAGGATGAGAATCTTCATTCTTGGGAGAAACATAATTTTAGGAGCTCCAGTTGTCCATTATTCTGTTGGGGAATCATCTCTATTGAATTTTGGGAACCTCGATCGTCCGTTATTCCGTTGAGAAATCATCTTTGTTGAATTTAAAAGTTGGATGCGCTACTATCTGGTCATGGTCCAGGCTTCACGATGTATCATACCATTATCTGGTCGAATCCAGGCTTCAGGGCGTTCGAAGATATCAAGATATTATCCAGTCAAATCCAAGCTTCATAACTTGTATTAAAGATATACCACTATCTGGTCGTCTCCATGCTTCGTAGTATTCTTGGCTGCTATCTGGTCGTAATCCAGGCTTCATAGAAACTTGTTGGGGATTAGACTATTATCCGGTCGAATCTGGGCTTCATAGCTTGCTTTTAAGAGATACCACTATCTGGTCGTAATCCAGGCTTCGCGGTAAACTGGTATTGTTATCTGGTCATAATCCGGGCTTCACAATATGCTGTAGAGATCAAGATACTATCGGTCGTACCCGGGCTTTATAACTTGAATTTTGTGAGAATTTGATTGCATTTTTTTCTGAAAGGTAAAGGTTAGTGGCATATATCAAACAATGACGTTCTCAAAATAGACGAGATTGCATTGTATGATGTCCTGATGTACGGATGTGTAATGTTTTTCAAGACCACCTCTCACTGGGGAAAATAAATCCCAAATTGGTGATGGAGAAAAGAGTTGGATTCTTCGTCTCTGATAGTGAAAAATCTGGAAGTGAATCAGAATAAATCGTTGAGAGATTTATCTGAAATAACAAAATCCAGAGTATCTTCCATTGGAATGAGAATCGGGGAGATCTTAGTGTCGATCTGACTGAGCCAGAGAAGGTCTTGGATTAACTTTGACTCAACCGGATGATGAAGGAATCTTTGACGACTGCTACCCCAGAAAGTAATGAAGGAATCTTTGACGACTACAACTCCAAAAGGTAATGAAGGAATCTTTGACGACTACAACTCCAAAAGGTAATAATAACCTTTACTTGTCGATCAATCTGCATATGTTATGAATTTTGTTGAAATGTAATTTCGTTTTGGAGAATAAATCCTTGACAAGTGTTGGGGAAATAAACCTATGACTACTGGTCTGCTAGAGAGGTGATGAACTTCTCGAGGATTCTTGAATTTCTTTTCAGAAGGATTTTGGAGAGATTCGTCATTGCTCCTAGTGTCAAATGTTTGTGGCACTGCCAGGAAACTTGGACTGTACGTAGCCCTTTAATGAGATTGACGTTTAATTCCTCAAGTGATGGTGATGGAGACTTGCCCCGGGTTATTCTGCAATTGAGAGATTTCTTGAAATCTTAACTGGACTGCCCCAGGTTTACTGGACTTTGAGAGATTTGTTGAAATCTTGACTGGACTGCCCCAGGTTTATTGGACTTTGAGAGATTTGTTGAAATCTTGACTGGACTGCCCCAGGTTTACTGGACAATGCCATACCAAGTCCCCTTTTGTTGATAGGAGATTTTTGCAACGGGAGTATTATCCCACCTGAAGTGATTTTGTTCACTGAGAGAGCTTTCGTTCATCCGAACATTCACTGTGTGAATTTCTTCGCTGTCAAACAAATAGCCATGTGCAAACAATGATATTCAAATAATGCAAAGTTTATGCTTGTCTTGAAATTTTTTGAAAAATGCGTTTTTTAGCAGAAAGCTTTTATAAGACAAATTTAACACAAGATTTAGAGCAAAACCTTACAGGAGTCAGGATACCTTTTGTGACAGTATGCTTTCGAACTAACCCATGCTTCAATTAGGACTTTCGAAGGGTCGTAACGTGGCTTGGTTCACGGTTTAAGAAACAAAGGATAAAGGCTCAAAGTATATTTGTACCCACCCCCTCTTCGTGATGTTCTTCAATCCTAAACTCAGTTAATTGTGCGTTGAACTCTAAATGAGTCTTGGAACAACGTTTTGGTGATGGCTCACACAAGTTGAATTTGTTGGAAGACAGTCATCATCATTTTTTTGCAACATTTTTCATGTTGTTGAGGATTTGTAATGACCTCTTTCTTTTTTCTTTTGTTACCCCTGATTTTTGCCTGACTGTTCCTACTTTCGAGATTACAATCAGCGGGATGCCCCAGCTTTCTTAAGTCTCCTTGATAAGTTTCGGCTCAGTGGGCTTTTCTTTTTGAGAGGTAATGATTGTCTATGAGATAAGGAGCCATCACTGTCTTTTGGTTCCAAAGGAATGTTTTTTATCATTCGTTGTATTACAAAATGAGAGTTTGCGGCTAAACGCACATTTTGACTTAACTGAGAGACTACCCTGCCCTAGGTTTGATTAAAAGGTTTCAATTTGTGTTAAAACAGAAAACTTCTACTTCTTTGGCTCGAAGGGGTTGACTAGGGATTATCTTCCTTATAACTCCAGTGTTTAGGATTTGAAAGAAACTCCTGTACATCGTCAGCAAGGTCTGTCCAAAAGCATATTGTTTTAGATTATGGCATTGTTTTCGTCATTCTCCTTCTAAAGGCTTGTAACTTTTAGCAAGAGTTAAATGTCATAAAGAAAGTAGAAAGCATAGTTCAAGAATAGTGAAAATGAATGGATGAATTCAAGACAAACATATGCAATGCATTAATGAAATAGAGTTTGACATCAACAGATAATTGTTTGAATAACAAAAGAAATTACAACTTGAAAATTCAAATGAAACAAAAGCCTCTTAGTTCGAACTTGTCATTTCAGGTGGAGAATCCTCAGTGAAAGATTTTCCACTGACCATCCTGTGTGAATTCCAGCACTCCTCTGTCAATCAAGTCTTGGGTCTTGTTTTTCAAAGCCTAATAGTCGTCGGTGTCATGTCTAGGACTATAGGAGTGGTATGCACAGAATGCATTGGGATGATAGCTAGGAGCAGAGGTATTGGGATTCCGAAGAGGATCCTTTAATACAGTCAGATTGACCTCCAACAAGTGTTCCATTACTTGTGATAATGGGATATTAATCTCAGTGAAGGGCCTTCCAGATGTATTTTGCTTACGCCGATTACCCCGTTGATGTTGGTGAGGTAGTTGTTGGGCTTGTGACCCTGAAGCAAGCTGGGGAGACTTTCCCTTGGCTTCTGGTCTCAAAGGAGGCTGAATGGTGACTTGATCCTCAACCCTAGTTATTTGCCCAACTTGGTTACATCTATCTTGAAGCAGTTTGTTGATGAGGACCTTTAGCTCCTCTTGTCCTTGAGCCAGGTTTTGTATGAGAGCCATCTGGCCCACCAATTGTCCCATCATCTGGATTTTCATCGTTGCCAACTCAATCTGTAGCCTTTCCAACTAATCATTCCTGATGCCCCCTGGATTTCCTAGGACCATGCCCCTTGTGAGGAGAGCTTTCACTTCTTCCTGCCCCTTGGACAGGTTTAAGAACATATCTTGAAGTTGAGCATTTTGAGCTTAGATATCTTTGACAGTCCTCTCTAGAGCCATCTCTACTGAAATAAACAGTAGGAAAATAAGGAGACCTGAAAAGGGAAAATCTGTCATGATACG
This sequence comes from Vicia faba, assembly GCA_948472305.1. NCBI lineage: Eukaryota > Viridiplantae > Streptophyta > Magnoliopsida > Fabales > Fabaceae > Vicia > Vicia faba. The sequence continues at coordinate 1,552,314,436 of OX451735.1, read as the reverse complement.
ATGCATGATATGTGGATGCATGTTTTCAAGGATCTCGCGGGGTAAACACAAGAAAATGTTAGAGGTTTGAACTTCGATCAACATCTTTGATTGGAGAACTTTGTATCGGTAGATGTCTTTCCACGAAAATCAAGCTCACCGTGTCAAGTGGGTCATAGCCCTCGATTCAAGTTGTTGTACTTGATCTTTAACGGTGTTTGTTTAGAGGAAAATCCGCTTGCCCTTTGGTAGACGTCTGGTTCAATGTGACCCTGCATCAAAGACCCTCGGGATCCTTGAAATGGTTATTGAAAATGCTATGGTATGATGTTATGATGTTATGTACAAGTATGCAAAAGTAAGCAAGTGTATATGCATACAATCACATTCACACAAAGCAGACAAGTCCTTAAGTTCAGGCTTGCATGGAGTTTGTAGGTAAGTACCCTCTTGAAGTTAGTTGCCTCAACCTATCCTAGAAATAGTAATCAGGTTTTAACGAGCTCAATATCACCAGATTAGTTTATTTGTTCATCGTTTCAGTTTAGCCACTTTACTGGCGACCGAAATATTCCAAGAAAACAATCCTCAATGAGTGTAGTATCGAGTATCTACCAACTTTGGACTGCACCAAAGTCGGTCATCTCACTACCCCTAATAAGGCCAGGATGGTCAAGTAAGGTTCTAAGAGTTCATTAGTGCTTTATGACATCACTCAGCGGCCTCGTATTCTCTTTGATTGAATCAAAGGCTACCGGTACCCACAAATATGTCGCACTAACGTAGCCACTGCTTCAACCATGTCGGTATACCCCGCACAGTTCCCTCGCAGTTTATTGCTACTTACTTAAAAGGTGCCCCCAAATCCGGGTGTAGGATTTAAAATAAACCCCAAACAAGGAACCCAAAAGTAAACCAATCAAAGCAAACAAAGTAAGCATGTAAAGGTGATCTAAACCCTAAGGTAACCCCACTTTTTTTAAAATAATTCCCCAGCAGAGTCGCCAGTTCTGTGATACGGTGGGAGAACTGACTTGAGGTTTAGCGTTTGTGTTCGCAATTGTGCGGTTTAGCAAGAGTCGCCACTGACTTTTTATTTTATCCTAAGGAAAGGTCAAAAAGCACAGGAAAGACCTTTGAGATGTTTTCTTGGGTTTGGGGGGTAGATTATGAAAAGGGAAGGTGCAAGCACCCTTTTTATCCATGGTTATCCATGGGCTCTTAGTTACTTGTTTAGATCACTTGCTTTTTCTTTTCAATTGTTTGAAATGGTGCTTTGTGTGTGTGGTTTTGAAAATGCTTTGAAAAAGAGGCAATCGTTGTCGCAACCTTTGTAATGATTCTTGTTTGAATATATACAAAGGTGTTTGTCTTTTTGAAAAGATATTTCAATGTTTGAAAGTTTGTTTTTGGGAAATGTTTTGAATTGTGTTGTGAAGTGTTTTTGAAAATAGCAAGGATGTTTTGCAATCTTTGATCAAGTAACTAAGAGGTGTCTACCCTATTTTACTCAAAGATCTTTCCTATATGTTTTTAACCCTTTTGACAGTGTTATTTCACCATTGCATTTGGTGAACAACCTTGTATTAGGATGTTAAACGGGACAGGCGCGGGTCATCGCATACAATCATTGAAAGCAACTTGTGAGACGCTCTAGCAATTTTGTAAGGGACGAGATCGTTTTATCGAAGGCAACATTGAGGGTCATCGAGGGACTACGATCTTTGTTTATCGAAGGGGAATTTTCTAGAGTGTCTCGTATTCGAGGGACATGATTGCATTTTCCGAAGCAACAAACGAGGTTACCCTAGAGGTGCAAGTGTGCATTGTGTTTGTTGTTTTCATGCATTTGGATCTTGTATTAGGTCATCTAGAGATTGATTTTGAATCTTGCCATACACGCTTAATTACTATACAGTATATTGAAAGCAATAAATTGTGGGAATTAAAAGTCTAAGTTATTACATAAGTATCCGGGGATGGGGGTACAATTATTTACAAATGGGGATGAGTCTCATAAGAATAGCAATGTCCAAATATCAAGTGTTACAACCAAATCGAATTGTCGAGATTCAATATAAAGTTATAACAAATTATAAGATAAAGAAAATCAATCAATTATAAAATGCATGTATTTATTTAAAAATAAACAAATAAAAATCTATTCTAAAAAAGAAAGATTAAGTATTATATTATTATTATTCTTTTTTTTTGTATTTTATTAATCATGTAAATAAAAAGTTAAAAGGAAGAAAATTTAATTAAATTAATGTTTCTATTATTTTTGGTGTTTTCATTAAAAATAATTTTTAAAAAAGAGTTTAAAGAAACAAAATTAATTAAATCAAATTAAATGTTTTTGGTATTTTCATCAAATGAAACAAAATTAATTAATAAAAGAAGAAAATAAAATTAATTTAAGAAAATAAATATTATTAGTGTTATTATTAATAAAAGAAAAGAAAACAAATTAATTTTAAATGAAATAATTAAAAAAACATGTATTTGTTAATTAAAAGAAAGAAGAATGGGCTTAGAATTTGAGAATTGGGCCCAAATAAAAATGGAAAAAGAACAAAAAGGTCAAAATGGAGAAAGGAGGGGGGGGGGTACGCTGGCCAAATAATATGGGCTTAAGGGATGTTTGGGCGAACAGGCCTGAGGGCGAGTTTTTGTACAATTGTTAGGGGTTTGAACAATTAGGGTTCAGAAACTTAGGGTTCATTGTGTATCCCAGCGGTGCCGTTTCTTCATCTTTTCCTCTTCATCTTTCTCAATCGTACGCGGTGATTCTTCCTCCTCTCATGCCATCGGAGTGCCACCTCCCTCTCTTATCCTCACAATGGTCAAAGGCTCTGTTTATAAACGGTACGGTTTATTTTGTTTTGATTTTACAGTTTCATGTTTGTTTAAGCTTTGTTCATGTTACTTGCATGTTCAGTTTCATTTTTTAATCTATGGTATTATGTCTGAGATGCAACAAGGGTTTGAGAAAAAATGTACCTTGGAGATTTTTCTGGAAAATGGGGGGAGAGAGATTGGATTGGCGGTGCTTCCTTGGTGGCCTGAGATACGAGGAAGAGATGATGGTCATGTCTTTTGGTAACTTCTGAGATTTTATTATTGTTTGTTGATTTGTTGAACTGAGTTTGTTGGACAATGGTTTATGATGATGCTTCTGAAACTGCTTCTTGTTGCTTCTGAAACTTTTGATTTTTTTGTTGATTGATAGCTTCTGAAACTCTTCTTCCCTCTGGATTTTTAATGTGATGAGGAAACCTTGATGATTATTGTTGAGCTGAGTTTGTTGGCTTTTGAAACTCTTTTCCTCTCTCTTGAACTGTTTGGCCCATGTTTGCATTTGAACCAATTGCTTTTGCATGCTCGCATTTGCACTTTTATGTTTCTCTTTGTGAACCAAGAAGAGCAATCTTCTTGTGATTTGCAAAGAGAAAGATAAAAACATGATAAACAATAGCATTCTGATTCCGGACGGCAAACTTTAATGATGAATTTTTCCTTTATTTTTTCATTTGAAAATTCTTTTCAATTAACTGATTGCACTAATCTTTTTTCCTTATCTTTTTCATGTGAGTGCAACTTGGATGGCGACAAAGCAGTAGAAGCTGGAGACTTTGAGCATAGGAGCAATGGAGTAATGGAGCAATGGGGACTTAGGCTTAGATTAGATAGCTTTTTCATTAATTGTAACAATTTACTTTCCAATAACTATAAGTTGTAAAAACCTTAAAGCATATGAATAATAATTATCTTTGTAATCACATTTAGAATGAATGAAAAATCTTTTCTCAGTAAAACTCTTCTACTGTCTATAATTTGCAACTCTCTCTCTCTGCATATTCACTTAACCCTTTAAGATTCTCAGATAAAAATAATTGAAATTGCATTCCAATATTTTTAATACAGATAACTTAAATTCCAAGTAATCCCAAGAACTTTGCAATCTCATAACTTTGCAACAACATTATAATCATAATACGCATTGTATTCCAATAAACAAGCAAGCATCTCATTCCATTAACAAGCAAACATTTCATTCCATTAACAAGCAAACGCTCACTCCATTAACAAGCAAACGTTCATTCCATTAACAAGCAAATGTCTTAACATACGCACATTATCTGGTTAACCCGGATCAGATAAAACCTGAATATTCCAAATGACAGTCTCAGCTCCTATTTTTTGTCCAAGATGAACAGACCTTGAGAACAACCAGTAAACTTGAACAAGTGTGAAAACACGTAGCAGCTAATTGAATTTCTGAGAATTGTGTTTCTTCTGAGAAATGAGAGAGAAAACCCTAGTTCTTGATCTGTTGCCAAAGAAAAGTCTGTTTGATCAATTCCTGAGCTAATCTTAAAAATCAGAGAAAACCTTAGGGTTATGATTTCTTGTGAAAAAGGGAGGAAAAATTTTGGGGTACAACAACAGGCCTTCACAAAATCCACCAATACATGCCATCACAAAGTATGCAAATGTATGTAACTAAATGAATTCACCATCACATACTAATAACAATCATCATTCATCACAAGGCATAAGCCTACATCACCATTATTACCAGTAAATAGAGGTAATTCATCATCATCTAAAATCTCTTCAACTTCACATTATCAACAAGAATTCAGAGACAATCACAACAACACAACATCTCAACATTGGCCATAGGCCTATAACATAATATTTCCCATAAATAGAGGCAATTCAACCAAATTCATCATCACTTGCAATTTCATATTTTTCAGCAAGGTATACAACACAATTCCATAAACCGAAACCATTCAACTTAATCCGCCTTCACCTGCATATCAACTTTATTCTACATAATTCTAACAAAAAAACCAACTAAAAATACATGTATGTATATACGACTCACTCCGGCAATTTCAACTAATTCCGGTTAACTACTTTTACCGCCTAAATCTACAAATTCGGCTAATCGGTATTGTTTTATATGTTGTTATTACTACTATTTATTTATACAGCTACTAATCAATTTATTCTACTAAATTATGCTACCTCTGTTATTTAGCTTACTGCTATTATTGGTCTCCGCCAAAACTACTTGTTTTCTATCTACAACTTCTATTACTACAACTTCCTGCCAGTGACAAATATTAGTTATAAAACAAAACCAATTTCAACTTATTCATCCTGTTACTGAAATTCTCTGTAATACTTTATGTATGATAATTTGCAATTTCTACATCTACTGATACTTCCTAACAACGCTCAGCTAAATTAGTCCATACACTATTATTTCTGCTACTCTTACATATACATCCTGCTATTCATTTGACTAAAACATTACAATTTATTCCTGCAACTTCTTTAATCCAATCTGATATTAAATTATTTTACTAATCATATTAACTTATTAATAATATAATATATGACATAGTCTTTCCACCACGCCTATATGTTCTTTCGAGTCTCATCCCAGGACAACAATTCAATAATAGTGTTGTACCCCAAAATTTGCCCTCTCATTCATTAGGAAATCATCCTGGATTCTCAAAGTTCTCTCTTAAATAAATCCAAGCCTTGAATTATCATTTCTTTCCAAAGCAAGCCATTTACAAGGGCAAAGTGGTCATTTGCAAGCTCAAAAGTCAAATTTTACCTGGAAAAGTTAAATTCTAAGTACTTAGATTTTTTTCTAAAATATTTAAGACAAAATGACACTTCAGAACTTCTGAACCAACCTCCAGGCCGAAACAGTCAGAAGCTGCAAACTGGCCTCAGCATATAAACATTCAGTCAGAATGTTGCTCTTCAGCAGCTACGCCAACTCAGTCAGAAGTTGCAAACTTGGCTCAGCACATAACATTCAGTCAGAATATGGCTCTTCAGCAGCTACGTCAACTCAGTTAGAAGTAGTAAACGTGGTTCAACATGTAATCTTCAAACAGAATGTGGCTCTTCAGCAGCTACGCCAACTCAGTTAGAAGTTGTAAATCTGGTTCAACATGTAATCTTCAAACAGAACATGGCTCTTTCAGCAGTTACGCAAGTTCAGTCAGAGTTTGCTAGAGGAATGCAAAGAAAGCAAAGAAGCCTGAAAACTCCTTCAGAACATGCTGGAATCAGAAGACGAAGGGCTCAGAAGAGTGGGTGTCACACTGAAACAGAATCTCTAAGTCCAGAATTTTCAGAAGCAAATCCAAAGAACATGCTAGAAAGTCTGGAGAACCCTCAGAATTTGCTGAGGCAGCAGGATACTAAGATCAGAGTTTGAGTTCATTGTATGCTGAAGTAGGAACTGCTGGCTCAGATATAAGTAATGATGTAAATATCACGTTACAAGATTTCTTAGTCTTGACCAATCTCATCACCATTTAATGCTCATTAATGCTCACAACTACTTTTGAACATTTGTCCAAAGGGTCTCTCCACGTGCAGCATAACAACGTTCCTATGCAGATTTAGGTATGGGTTCATGCGCTACTTTTCGCTCATGGGTGTCACTTTTCCTTAATCCTCGCTTACTAACCCAGCCTAGGCTCAAAGCTGTCAATCATCACAACTTTTTATGAACCTTTCTTCAAGAATAAGTCGGCATCTAATGCATGATATTGGCGCCACTTAACGTTTAAAAAACCCACAAAGCTTTGCCTATAAATAGAGCACCATTGTCCATTGGAAAAGAGGGAACATCAGAAAAAATTTCTAGAAAAGAAACATAAATTTTTTTAGCAAGAAAACACCTTGAAACTCTGTCAAATTCCTAGTGTTTCAAGAGCCTTAAACACAGCTTTGAATCTCCTGCCTCAAAACATCATTTGCACCCAATTTGTTTCTCGACAAAAGAACGCCCATACAGTTTCTGACCACATATATACTCTCCATCCACCCATACCAAGAACCTATCCAGAACACTATCAGAGTTTAGATTAACTCCAGTTCACAAAATTTCTTCTAATATCAAGGTAAGCCCCTGCTAACTCTCACCACATTGTTTAAGCATCATCAGATTTGCATGCTCAAGAAACACAATGTAGATATCATGTTGCTGCTGCTGTACATGTTTTGAGATTTTCACGCCTCTGTATGTTTAAGTAGGAAGTGAATCAGTATAGAACTTGCTTGTGACCTTTTTGGTTATGTCTTCTGAAATGCTATAACACTTGCTGAGACTGTCCTAGGCATGCCTTTTGTTTTGTGGAAAAATAATCAAACTACATATGTTCTGATTAGCACAGGGGGAAACCAAGCTCTGACTTTGACGCCAGCATTTCTGAGGCCTGTCTTGTTATCAATAATATCAGAACTTCTGAAAATTATTGTGTTCCTAGCAGGGTCAGAACTTCTGACCCCCCTCCCACTAACAGATTTCTATTTTGCAGCGCACTAGGGTCAGAACTTCTGACCTCCCCACTAACATGTTTCTATTTTGCAGCGCGCCAGGGTCAGAAGTTATGACTTATACATTTTCACTAACAGGTTGATATCCTGCAGCAGGCCAGAGTCAGAACTTCTGACTTCCTCTCAGCAGCGCGCTGACCCCCTCCTTCTTTTTTTGTCTTCCCCTTGTTATTTTTCTTTATTTTTCTCGCTGGATTCCCTATTCATAAGTGTGTACCCCCACCCCCTAAATATTGTAATAGTGTAGGACTTTACATTTCCGCATTTTTATCACTTTCAATTGTAAATGCTAGCAATTAGGATATGTATGGAAAGATAAAATCAATGAAATAGAAAATCCTAATTCAAGATAAAATCATGCATGCAATAAAACACACTTTCACACAAACACCCTTAAGGTTTCTCTACTTGGTTGCCTTATATGAAAATAGCCATATTCCGCATGCAAAGTATCTTGGTAAAACAAATAAAATCGAAAGATCATAGTCCCTCGATGACGCAATTCTAAGTTGCCTTATAAAATGATCTTAGTCCCTCAAAAATGCTAAGATACTTTGCAACATTGCTAATCATGGTTATACGATGACCCGCGCCCGTCCCGTTTACATCCAAAGATAGGGTTGCTTACCAAAATAAATGGTAAGTCAACAATGTCAAAGGAATAGAAAATGTACAAGAAAGACATTTGAGTAGGTAGATAGCTTCTAAGTTACTTGCTCCATTTAAAACAATCCTTGATATTTTCAAAACAAACACACACACGTTTCAAAACATCTTACAAAATATTGAAAACATTTTTAAAAGACAAACATCTTTGTATACATTCTTACGAACGAGAATCATTACAATAGATTGCCTAAACGAATGGCCTCTTTTACAAAATTATTTCAAAAAACCACATCGAACACCATTTCAAATAAACCAAAGCAAGTGATCTAAGCACGTAACTAAGAGCCCATGGAAAACCATGGATAGAAAGGGTGCTAATACCTTCCCTTTTCATAATCTACCCCCTGAACTCAAGAAAACATCTCAAAGGTCTTTCCTGTGCTTTTTCACCTTTCCTTTTGGATAAAAGAAAAGTCGGTGGTGACTCTTGCTAACTGCGACATTTGTGATAAAACACAAAACCTTCAAGTCAGTTCTCCCACCGTATCACAGAACTGGCGACTCTGCTGGGGAGAATTATAAAAGTGGGGTTACCTTAGGGTTTAGATCACATTTATTTGCTTGCAATTGTTTGACTTGCTTGCTTTACATTATGGTTCTTTGTTTGGGTTTGAATCCTCCACCCGGATTTGGGAAACATTATAGGTAAATAGCAATACATTGTGGAAACTGTGCGGTGTATACCGACATGGTCTAAGCAATAGTTATGTTAGTGTGACATATTTGTGGGTACCGGTAGCATTTGAGTCAATCAAATAAAATACGGGGCCGTTGAGTGATGTCATGAAGCACTAATGAACTTCTAGAACCCTTTACTTGACCAACTTGGCCTTTTAGGATGTAGTGAGATGACCGGCTTTGGTGCAGTCTGAAGTTGGTAGATACTCGATACTACACTCATTGAGGGTTGGTTTCTTGGGATATTTCGGTCTCCATTAAAGAGGCTTGACTGAAACAATGACCAAGGAAACAATCCAGTGATATTGAGCTCCTTAGAACCCGATTACTATTGTTAGGACAAGTTGAGCCAACTAAACTTTAAGAGGGTACTTACCTATGAAACCCCATGCAAGCCTAAATTAAGAACTTGCTTGATTTATATGGATACTTGTGCAAAACATCATGGACATCATGAACATCATATGCATTCACTAACCATTTCAAGGATTTTGGAGATTCATCTTTGATCTTGTTTTGTAGGTTATGGATTCACTTCGCAGGAAAACTATCCAAATGAACCTTGTAAGAATTCCTCCACAACTCAAGGAGATAGCTTCAAGGATCCCTGAGAACTCTCCATTCACCGAGAGACATGGTCGTCTACTCAACTTGGTCACTTCCAACACATAGGAGGATATGATGAAGGTTCTCTTCCAGTTCTTTGACCCTTTGCATCATTGTTTCGTATTTCCTGACTATCAACTTGTGCCCACTTTGAAAGAATTCTCTCAAATCTTGAGGATTCTTATTTTCAATCAACTACCCTTCAAAGGTACGGAAAGAGATCCAAAGCCAGAAGAGATTGCTCAAGCCATGCACTTGCGCTCATCTGATGTCACAACTCATTGGGAAACTAGAAGTGGTGTCAAAGGCTTCTTGGCAAAGTTTCTGTTTGAGAAGGCCCAAAGCTATTGGAATTCCCTAGACTTGCAAGCTTTTGAGGAGATTGTAGCTCTTCTCATCTATGGGATGGTCTTGTTCCCCAATTCTGACCAACTCATAGATGTGAGCGCTGTCAAAATATTCATGTCTCGCAACCCAGTGCCTACATTGCTTGGGGATATCCTACACTCTTTTCACATTCGTACAATGAGGAAAAGAGGTGTTCTTATGTGCTGCACTCCTCTCCTGGAAAGATGGTTTATTTCTCATCTTCCCCAATGAGTCTTAAAGAATGAGCAAGGTTTGAGGTGGTCATAAAGGTTAACGACACTTAAACATTTAGATATTCATTGGTGCTCTCGATCCAAAGAGAATGTTATCATTGTTGACCGTTGTGGGGAATTCCCCAATGTCCCTCTACTTGGCATTAGGGGAGGCATCACCTACAACCCGTGCTTGGCTCTAAGACGGTTTGGTTATGCCCGAAGGGATGGCCCACATGATATACTGGTTCAAGGCTTGGTTTTCGACTACGACAACGACAATCAAGGACTTCGCCAGAGATTCATCCGAGCTTGGAGGATGCTAAACAAGGTGGATAGCAAGACTTTGGGACACAAGAATTCCATCCCTCTTGAGCCTTACCTCAAGTGGGTACGAACCCGCGTTGAAAGTCTTATGATGCCTTATCCCTCCATTCTCCCAGTGATTATTGAGCCTGTTAAGGAGGGAGAATTTCCATACACTATCCTACATCCTGACATGCCGACATCACTCGAAGACCTACAAAGGGATTGGATACAGCTCAAAGGAGAGCGCAATACTTTCGAAGCCCAATTCTACGCAAGCGAGAAGAAGGTTTTGGAACTCACTCGGCTACTTCATGAAGAGCAGACTCTCAATACCTACATTTCACCAAAGAGGATGCACAATGTCTTTTTACCTTAGAATTTTGTATTATTTTTCCCAAGGGGCATTGATGTACTCAAATTCTATCTTATTAATATGACGTGTGTTTCTTTTTTTTAAAACAAATTTGAATTTTTAAATCCTTGAAAGCATTGCATGAATACATATCATTCATCATAAACATAAACAGGTCTTTGCAACAAGTTTCCTCATCTCTCTACTATTTATTTCAGTAGGATGGATCTCGAACAAACGGTCAAAGATCTGCAAGCTCAAAATACGCAATTTAAAAAGTTACTCGTGACCTTAGCCAAGGGGCAAGAAGAGCTGAAGACTCTGTTAGAAAAATAAAAAGAGAAAAAGAAGAAGAAGCCAGCTGGTGTGGTAATCATGGGCAGAAGGTTTCAGGGACAAGCTAGAAGGACCTTAGATTTTCCAACAACATCTGATGAAGGGGAAAGGAAGGGAAAAGAAACGGCAGTACCATCAGATTCTGAAAAAGAGGAGGAAGAGGAGGACTACTCTGAACAACAATACCCTCCGGCTGATGACAAGTACAAACACCTGGAAGAACGTTTAAGCGCTATGGAAATCCAGAGATTACCGGGGCTAGATTTCGAAGAGTTGGGGCTGGTGTCAGGAATTGTGATCCCACCAAAATTTAAAGTGCCACTATTTTCCAAGTATGATGGGGTGTCTTGTCCTAAAATTCGCCTTCGATCGTATGTCAGGAAGATTCAGCCACATTCTGCTGACAAAGACTTATGGGTCCACTTTTTCCAAGACAGTTTATCAGGAACGCAACTTGATTGGTTCTACCAGTTGGAGAGGGCCGACGTCCATAATTGGGAAGACTTGGCAGCAACTTTCTATAAACAATATCATTACAAACCGATTTGGCGCCTACCCGTACTCAACTCCAGAGTATGGATATGGTTTCCAATGAGGGCTTCAAATATTACACGCAAAAGTGGAGAGATATAGTCGGAAGGGTGCAACCCCCTCTGTCTGAAAGGGAGTTGGTGGACATGTTCTTGGGAACTCTATCAGGCCTTTTCTTCAATCATTTGACTGGGAGTTCCTCTACAGGGTTTACTGAATTGATTTTAACCGGCGAAAGGGTGGAAGCTGGTATAAGAAGTGGGAAGATTCAGAAGGATGCGTCTGCCTCTACAGCTGTAAAAAAAATCCTTCACTGGGAGGAAGGAAGTGTCTGCTGTTTATTCATAGAGGAATCAGGGAAGATCTGAACACCGACCAACGGCGGGGGCCGTTATGACTCCAAAGCCTGCATCAGACCAGCCAAGAAATAACCAGCAAAGGGTAGAAAGGCCAGTCTGACAATTCACCAAGATTAACATGACTCCAGCCATGTTCTACCACATCTTCTGAAATTGAATCTGGCAACCTTAAGAGAGGCCCCAAAGAATCCCAATACTGTGTCTCTTCACTACCATCCGAATGCCAGATGCGCATACCATTCTGAAAGTCCAGGGCACGACACCAACAATTGTTGGGCTCTGAAGAACAAAATTCAAGACCTGATAGATGCGAAGGAAGTCGAGTTTGAAGCACCTGAGAAACCAAATGTTATTTCCGCTCTAATTCCTAGGCATGGTCACAATGCCAATGCTATCGAAGAAGATTTGTTTGTTGCTACCGTGGATGAACTATTGACTTCTCTCCCGATTATTAAGTTGAATTTGTTGAAAGCTAGTATATTCCCAGGTTGTGACAAAGACTGCCATGTTTGCCTATCCTCATCATTTGACTGCCTCTGTTGAAAAAAGGTATCTAACGACTGATTGATAACCGAGAAATTCTGTTCGAGAATGCTCCTGTTTCACCCATTCCAGTTAAAGACATTTCAATTATAACCATCTACACCAATCCTTCCAGGGCCCCTAAAAGACCTGTTAGGATTACACCTACTCCAAAGACTACTCCACTCAAGATTACAATGCCCGGGCCGGTCCTATACAAATCAAATCAAATAGTACCATGGAATTACGGTGGAGAAATCTACTACCATGGTATTAAACAAGACGAACTGACTGCCGAAGAAAAAAAGCTTTGAAGAGGACAATTTCGACATTAGCAATATTGTCGGAACTAGCAAGATTACCCGCAGTGGTAGAATCTTCTCTCCAGAGATTTCCTCTCCAAAGGCAGTCTTTGGACCCGTGGCTGTTCCGAAGATTACCTCTGCACCAGTGATTATACCTACAAGCGTACCTACCGACAAAGACAACACAATCCATATCCCTACTTCCACTACAAAGAATAAAGGAAAAAAATGTTCAAGAGGAGCCTGTCCTGACGAAGGCTCAATCACTAGCTATTCCCGAAACATCCAAGAAGGAAATGGAAGAAATCCTGAGGATAATAAAGAAAAGTGATTATGATGTGGTTGAACAGTTGGGGAAAACCCCTTCCAAGATCTCTATGCTAGCACTGCTACTGTGCTCTGAAGCACATGCAAAAGCTCTGGTAAAATTTCTGAAGACAGCTCATGTGCCGCAAGAAACGACTGCTGACCAATTCCAGGATTGTGTGGCAAGTTTAACAACTGATAATGGCTTGGGTTTCTCCGATGTTGATTTGAAATCCAGAGGGAGAAAACACAACGAGGCATTACATGTCTCAGTGGAGTGTATAGGGACAACCCTAGCCCATGTCTTGGTGGACACGGGATCATCTTTGAACGTCTTACCGAAAAAAGCCCTTGACAGATTGGATTGCGAATGGCTGACTTTAAAACCCAGTAACATAATGGTGAGAGCATTTGATGGTTCGAAGAGGATGGTCCATGGGGAAGTGGATATCCCAATAAAGGCGGGAACTCAGGTTTTCAACTCAACCTTCTATGTGATGGACATCCGTCCTTCTTATTCCTGTTTGTTAGGACGCCCCTGGATCCACAATGCTGGTGCTGTCACCCCCACATTGCATTAGATGCTGAAGTACCCGGTCCAAGGAAAGATCATAATTGTCCATGGGGAGGAGGAGTATTTGATTAGTCATCTTAATTCTTTCCGATATATGGAGTTGGATGGCAAGTTCATTGAAACCCCTTTCCAACATTTTGAAGAAGTCTCTCCAGAAGTAGCGGCAACCAAGGCGGTATCCTCGATTCCTAAGATCACAAGACCTCCACTTCGGATGTCATCTTTAAAGGATGCAAAGGCAGTAGTGGAAGAGGGTGGATGCACCATCTGGGGGCAGCTTCCAGACTTTCCCTACAAATCAGACAAGTTTGGCTTGGGGTTTACTTCGACTGCTCAAAAGGTTGTGTGTCGTACCCGTGCTGGGGGGCCACCTGTGAAGATAAGCAATCAAGGGGTCAATGCAGTAGAAGACAATGAAGAGGATGGAAGCTTGGAAGATTGGATATCTCCTACTGTCAGTGGTGGACTTCACAACTGGGAAGCTAGAGAATTCGTTCCAATAACTTTCATCTCTTAGTAATTTACCTTTTACATTTTTGTTGGACTTGTAATATTCACGAACAATTCGCACTTTAAAAACCTTATGTCTTACCCGAGGCATAATGGTCCATTTGTAAGGGTTTTTATTTCATCTTCATATGACATTCAATGAATCATGGACGCTTTTTCGTATATAAACCTTTTGTGCTCATTGTCTTTCTTTTACATTTTATTATTTTAAGATGGCTATACCCTTACACACACCCACACTCACAAATGCAGGTACCCTTCCATTCCGGATCCCATGGGTAACGATGTTGCTATAGCCTTCAGTGACTCTTAAGATCTGATCTACCAAGCCGAATATGAAGGTGAGGAAGATTGCGAGGTGTCAGGGGAATTGGCCAGACTACTATAACAAGAGGAAAGAGTTATTCAGCCTCATGAGGAGCTGTTGGATACAATCAATTTGGGTACCGAGGAAGATAAAAAGGAAATCAAAGTGGGTATCGATCTAGAGTCGAGTGTCAAAGAGCGCCTAATTTAGTTGTTGCATGATTATGTTGAGATCTTTGCCTGGTCATACGAAGACATGTCGGGACTCGATACAGACATTGTGGTACACCGTCTACCCACAAGAGAATACTGGCTACCAGTGAAGCAAAAAGTCTGCCGCATGAGACCTGACATGTCAGAAAAGATCAAAGCAGAAGTTATGAAACAGTTCAACGCTGGATTTCTAGCTGTTACTTCCTATCCTCAATGGGTAGCCAACATTGTTCCCGTGCCTAAAAAGGACGGCAAAGTGAGAATGTGCATGGATTATAGAGATTTAAACAGGGCAAGCCCTAAAGATGATTTTCCATACATCGACATCCTGGTTGACAATACAGCCCAGCACAAAGTATTTTCTTTCATGGATGGATTCTCAGGCTATAACCATATCAAAATGGCGTCTGAGGACATGGAGAAAACTACATTTGTCACACAGTAGGGTACGTTCTGCTACAAAGTGATGTCATTCAGACTGAAGAATGTCGGGGAAACCTATCAACGCGCCATGGTAGCTTTATTTCATGATATGATACATCATGAGATAGAGGTCTACGTAGATGACATGATAGCCCAATCACAAACTGAAGAAGAACACCTTGATCACTTGCAAGAGTTGTCTGTGAGATTGAAGGAGTACAAACTAAGGTTAAACCCGAACAAGTGCACATTTTGGGTCCGGTCCGGTAAACTCTTAGGTTTCGTTGTCAGCAACAAAGGCATCGAGGTTGATCATGCCAAGGTTAAAGCAATACAAGAAATGCCTGCTCCTCGCATTGAGAAGGAAGTTAGAGGATTCTTGGGACGCCTGAACTATATTGCCAGATTCATTTCTCACCTAACATCTACTTGTGAACCAATCTTCAAACTCTTGAAGAAAGATCAAGTAGTCAAATGGAATGATGAGTGTCAGATTGCTTTTGAAAAAATCAAAGAGTATTTACAAGAGCCTCCTGTCTTGATGCCACCAGTCGAGGGAAGACCACTAATCATGTATCTGACCGTTTTAGAGAACTCAATGAGGTATGTATTGGGGCAGCATGACGAGTCTAGCCGAAAAGAGCACGTTATTTACTACCTGTGCAAAAATTTTACCGACTGTGAAACCAGATATTCACTGCTCGAGAAAACTTGATACGCTCTGGTATGGGCTGCTCGCCGGCTGAGACAGTATATGTTGACTCATACCACTTTGCTGATATCTAAGATGGATCCGATAAAGTACATCTTTGAGAAGCCTGCTCTGTCTGGGAGGATAGCTAGATGGCAGATGATCCTAACAGAATATGACATATAGTACATGACCCAAAAAGCTATAAAGGGCAGTGTGCTAGCTGATCATCTTGCTCATCAAGCTGTAGAGGATTATCAGTCCATGAAGTTTGAATTCCCGGATGAAGACATCATGACATTAGACAACTGTGAAGAAATCAGACCATATTACGGACCTGGACAAGGATCCCGATTGACCCTGTTCTTTGATGGGGCATCCAATGCACTTGGTAATCGTATCGGTGTTGTACTCAAATCTCCAGAAGGGTGTCATACTCCTTTTACTGCCAGACTTTGCTTCAACTGTACAAACAACATGGCAGAATATGAAGCATGCATCTTCGGTCTCAAGGCTTTCATAGACTTGGGAATCAAATCTTTATATGTGTTTTGAGATTCAGCTTTGGTCATCAGTCAGATCAAAGGAGAATGGGACATTAAGCATCCAAACCTTATCCCTTACAAAGAACATGTTTTGACATTGTTACCACATTTCGAGCAGATTACCTTCGAGCACTTCCCGCGAGAAGAAAATCAGCTAGCAGATGCTCTATCCATAATTTCATCTATGTTTAAACTTAATTGGGATAACGAGGCTCCCCAGATCACCATTGAACGAATGGACGAACCGACACACTGTCACGAGATTAATATTGAAGAAGTAGTGGACCAGCCTTGGTTTCATGAAGTCAAAAGGTATCTAGAGGCTCAAGAATTTCCAGAAGGAGCTTCAATCAATGAGAAAAAGTTCTTAAGGAGATTCTCAGCTAAGTTCTTCCTAAGTAATGGCATCCTGTACAAATTTAATCATGATTCTATTCTGCTCCGTTGTATGGATAAGGCTGAGGCTGAAAAGATCATGGCTGAATTGCATGAAGGTAACTTTGGCACTCACTCTAGTGGGCATACTGTTGTACCCCAAAATTTTCCCTCACATATTTCTCAAAACATTGCAAGAAAAATCTCCAAGTTGCTCAAGGTTGCTCAAGAGTTGGTCAGACAAGCTATCTCCTAAGGCAGTCAACCCCAAATTAGGGTTTTATGTTGCATCAAGATCCTTGAGTCCAAATGAACTCAAGTGCTCCCCAATGTACTAATATGTTCTCAAGGTCATCCATGTCAAATTTCAAGCCTTGCAGAGGAAGTTTGCTCAGTCAATTGCTCAAAAGGTCCAAAAATCGATTGTGTTAGGGCAAAAGTCAATTGTGACCTATAAACAGTCAAACTTCAATATTTTTTGTCAACATTCTCATTTTGAAGGATATTTCATCATTTGATCAAGGGTTGATCACGATTCATCAAGGATTGCTCAAAATTCATCAAGACTCAAAAGTTGCTAAATTAGGGTTTTGTAGGAAAAGTCAACTCAAATTTAACCAAGCATAACTTTCTCATACTTTATGAGAAATGACCCATCCAAAGCTCATTTTGAATAGGATGAAATTCCCTACAATCCATATTCATACCCCAATATCAAAAAATGCACTCACAAGAAGTTATGAATTTGGATATTATAGGTCATTTTTGAAAGTCAACAAAAATACCTTTTTTTCCAAAGCTTATAACTTGAGCATGGAATATCAAAATGAAATGATACCAAAAGGGTTGGTTAGAGGACATCTCAAGATTTCTAAAAAGTCCAAGAAAACCTCCAAAAGTTCGAAATTGAAGAAGTTATGCATTGTTGAAGTTGGACTTTTTTGCAAAATTGCCAAAAGTCAACTATCCCTAAAACTTCAAATTTTGTCAAATGGGCCCATTCTTTTTCACTTGATTTGAGTTTTCATCATTGCCCACGTGCCCTAGCTTCAGCCATGTGTCCATATTTCATTTTTATTATTTAATTTGATTTTTAATTGAATTTATTCATTTTAAATCAAATAAAATCATAGAAAATCCAAGGCATTGATAACTCATGATCTCTTGGCTATTTCAGGCTCCACGTTCAGCAATTATCATCATCAAATTCGTATCAAATCAAATCATGTTCAAAAAGATCCAAATCAAATCAAATTTGGAAGGTTTTCAATGGAGATCAAATCACATTCATGTGCATTGATATGAAGGGATTTGGTCCATGTTTCTTACCCTAATGCAAAGCACATTACATAAGGAAGCAAAAGCATACGAAATCAGGGTTGGAAACTGTGGAGAGAGGCAGAACAAGAATTGAAAAATTCACAAAAAAGTGAGAGATCAAAGTCCAAGTTAGAGGCAGTTCCAGGCCATGAGACTTGTTCCAATCGCTTCCTGGGCATTCACACAAGCCATTCCAATCAAAACCAAGCATTTTCAGACGCCATAACGCACTGTAAGTCGCACGTAACACAACTATGTTCTTGATTTCGATTTGAAGCATTCTGGCATCCATTGAACAAACTAATGGTATATTCGTGATCACAAGAACATGTTTAAACTTTTTGCATTGTTTAATTTCATTCATGTACTCTGTATGAAGAAACACCATTGCTAGGGTTTGGCTCGTGGTTTTGGGGGTTTTTGTTTCAGGCACAATTGAGACACAAGAAGCACATGGTTTTAATCAGGAGGCCACGACGAGGCAAACCATGTTCTTGGAATGGATATATATGGCCTGAAGAAGATTTTAGCATAGGCATGCGCTTTTAGATGCGGATTCAAATCCGCGGGTATTTTTGTTACAGGTTTAAGGACAGGGACGATGAAGTGTCCCCCGTCCATTGGTGGATTCAAATAATCGCGCGCGTTTTTTTTGTTTTCTGGCAATGATTTTGTTTTTTATATAATATATATCTTTTGTATTATTATAACAAATCCAGCAGTGTGTCCCAGTGGTCAACAAGTCAGCTTCCAAGGCAATAGGGGCTGGAGGTCAGAGGTTCGATCCCTGCCTCCATCACTTTGTATTTTCTTGTTTCTTTTCAGGTTATCACATGCATATGTTGGCTTGCAGTACACCATACTCCCTCACGCATCCAAGAGCCAGATGGCCAATGGCTAGATCTGATGGCTATGGATTGAAGGACCACCAAAACGTTGGTCAATGCATGCGCACCATATCCAAAAAAGTCAAAAAGGTCAACACTAATGGGCCTTCAAATTGCTACCAACACCACCTAATCAGGCCCAAACTCCTCTCTTTATTTATTTTGTTTGTTTTATTAATTATTTTATTTTATTTATTTAATATTTCTAACCAATCAAAATTCTATTTTTTTAGTAAAACAAAATCACAAAAAATATATTTTATTTCAATCAAATTTTTAACTTTTATTTTTCTTAATAAATTTATTAATTAACTAGGTTTTTAATTAGAAAACTTTAATTTGTTTTTGTAAATAATTTTAATCAATTAGATTTAATTAGATATTAACCACTAATTTAATGTTTTTTAATTTCTTTCCTAAATAATCAAAAACTCCAAAAATAATTTATTTTTCATTTAATTAATTTATTTAATTTAATTTAGTAATTAATTTAGGTTTAATTTCTTTCTTAATTTAAAAACAACAAAAACCAAAAAAGACACATTTTCTTTCAAAAAGGGTCAAAACCCTAAAATTCGCACTCAATCTAATTTTGCGTCGCGATTTACTTTTTTATCCAATAATGTACTTGCTTCCGGATTGTAATAGTTAAATAGGACATTTAATTATTTCTATCGCTTTACTTTATTTTTCAAAGGGTTTGTCTTTGGCGATGTAAATACCCGACGCCTTGTAATTTAAATTCTGCATTTTATTTCTGCAAATTATAACTGTTAGATGTTTGATAATAGGGTTGCATGACAAGACTAAATGTTAATCTTAAAATCAAATTAGATCACCTTTAACATGTACAAAGATAAAAATAACTGAAAACGACACACTCACACATGCGCACTCTTAGGGTACACCCCACTTGGTTGCCTTCGTACACGGTCATTGAGTATAGGTCGCTTTAGAGGTCGCCCTCTTGTCTAAAAGATCATAATTGCCTCGAAACGGTTGCCTCGGATATTGTTGCCTCAAACAAATGATCTAATACATTAGGGTTACCGCTAAGGCGTCCTAACATTGCTTTAGTGACCGTATGTCCCTATTCGAATTGACCCTCAAACTCCAACGATGGTGCTACCCACTCATTAATAGTGGGATAGCATAGTCTAAAGGAAATTAGCATAGAACGATTCCTTTTTCGAGTAGGTAGATAAATATTAGATACTTGCTCTTTCAAAAAAAAACAAAATCTTTTTCACACTTACACTCCTTTCCAAACAAAGCTTTCAAAACACTTTATACGCTCTTGAGGACAGAAGCAAGAGTTAAATCGAAGTTTCAAAACAAAAACTTTTTTCAAACCCACAAGCACAAAGAAAGTAATTTTGAAAACAATTGAGCAAGTACCTAAGAGCCTGTAGATAATTACGGATAGAAAGGGTGCTAATACCTTCCCTTTCTATAATCTACCCCCCGTACTCAGAAATAATCTCAAAAAAGGAATTTTTCTGTGCTTTTTTCCTTTTCTTGTTGGATAAAATAAAAGTCGGTGGCGACTCTTGCTTACCACGACATTTTGCGAAAACAAACGCAAAACGCGAACCAGCATTCCAAAAACAGTCAGTTTTTCCCACCGTATCACAGAACTGGCGACTCTGCTGGGGACTCTTATAAGTGGGGTGTACCTTAGGAATAGTTCATATTGTTTTCAATTGCTTGACTTGTATGATTTATCTTTGTGGGCTTGTATCAGAGTTACTATAGATCCTAACCCGGATCTGGGGGATACCCTTTAGGTAAGTAGCAATAAACTGTGAGGGAACTGTACAGCGTAGACCGATACGGTTGAAGTAGTAGCTATGTTGGTGTGACACTTTAGTTTGTACCGATATCCCTTGTGGCACAACAAGGAGAATATGGGTCTGCTAAGGGGTCATTAAGCACCAACTGACCTTAGAACCTTTAATTGACCAACTTGGCCATAAAATAGTAGCAGTATGCTACACTCATTGAGACTAAACTCTCGCGATGATTCTGGCCGCAAGAAAAGGTTGCTAAACTGGAATTATGACCGATCGAGGGTGGTTAGTGATATTGAGATCCTCTAGAACCCAGTTACTATTTTAGGACATGTTTGAACCAACTAAACTGAAAGAGGGTAATACGTAAACTCCTTGCCAGCCTGAAATTTAAGGGCTATCTATGTGACTTGTGTGCCCTTACCATGTTTGCTATTTGTGGATACTTGTGATATATTTATATCATGACATCATGCATCATGACATTGCATGCATATTGCATTGGACTGACCTATTTCAAAGACAGAGGGGATTCATCTTTGTTCTGTTTTGTAGGTCATGGCACCCATGCGTAGAAACACTATTCGGATCAACTTTGTCCAGATTCCCACTCAGCTTAAGGAATTGGTTGCAAAGATGCTAGATACTTCTTCCTTTATCGGAAGACATGGGCACCTCCTTGGTTTGGTCACCTCCAAGATGGATGAACAGATGATGAGTGTCTTAGTCCAGTTCTTTGATCCACTGTACCATTGCTTTACTTTTTTGGACTACCAGTTGGTCCCTACCTTGGAAGAGTTCTCTGATCTACTTGGTATCTCTATTTTGGAGCAGACCCTGTTCAGAGGTTGGGAGAAAGTCCTTATGCCAGAAGAGATTGCTTCAGCCCTCCATCTGATAAAGGTTGTGGTAATGTCTAATTGGGAGACTAGAAGTGGGACAAAAGGCTTCTTGACTAAGTTTTTGGTTGGTAAGGCTAATCAGTTCTGGGACAATTTAGACTTTCAGGCGTTCGAGGATATCCTGGCTCTTCTTATTTATGGTTTGGTTCTGTTTCCAAACTCAGATGCTTTCGTCGACGTAAACGCATTGAAGATTTTCATATCTGGTAATCATGTGCCCACTCTCTTGGGGGACATCCTGCACTCTTTTTATGCCTGTACTGCTCGGAAACGGGGAACCCTTATGTGTTGTGCACCATTGCTGGCGAGGTGGTTTATTTCTCACCTCTCCAAATCAGTTTTGAAGAACAAGGAAGGCATGGGTTGGGCCTACAGAGTTATGTCTCTCTCTCATAATGACATCATTTGGACTATTAAGGGTATGGAAGATGTGGCTATTATTGATTGCTGTGGGGAGTACCCCAATGTTCCACTACTAGGAACCAATGGAGGAATCACTTATAATCCGTGTTTGGCCTTACGTCAGTTTGGGCGAGCTAGGAGGGAAGGACCTCATGAGTTACTGATGCCGAGCATTGTCTTTGACTTCCAAGGGGATAGTGACGAGCAACGCCGCAGGTTCATATGAGCTTGGGATAGAGTACACAGGTCTGATCCGCACAAGTTAGGTGTGAAGACTTCTCTTCTAATGGAGCCATATCTCTGATGGGTTCGAATCCGTTCCCAAAAGTTGGGAATGCCGTACGAAGCCGTCTTGCCTGTGATTGTTGAGGTTGCGGATGAAGAAGGGGTTCCACCTACCATCCTCCATCCACACATGCCTACTGACATTGGGGCACTAAAGAGATCTTGGATGCAGCTGAGAGAAGAGCGGGATACTTATAGGGAAAAGTATCATGAGCAAGAGCAAAAGATTCAAAAGTTGACAAGGCAATTGGAGTATGAGCAGATCCTCAATGATTATGTCAGCACCAAAGGCAAATGACCATGGGAGCGCTGATGTCTTTTGATTATTTATAGTTTTGATTTACTTTTTATTTTCTCTTTCTTGTAACGCCTTAAGGGCATTTGTCAAACATTTGTTTCAAGTTTATCTAATAAAAGTGTGTTTCATTTTTGGTTTAGGAATTTGAATCTCCAAAGTCTTTGAAATCATATCATACGCATTTCATTCCATGCACCTCATCACATGTACCCATTACAGGTTTCTTATCTTCTTCGTTGTTTATTTCAGCATCATGTCTTCTGAAACATCAACTAAACAAGCAATCAAGGCTCTACAAGCTCAAAACGCTCAATTTCAGGAAATGTTCATGAATTTGGCTAAGGGTTAGCAAGATCTGAAGACCCTTATCTTGAAGGATAAAAAGAAGAAGAAGAAGAAGAAGAAGAAGACCGTCCTCCTGATCATGGGTCACAGGTTTGGAAACAGGCTACAAGATGAAGTCAATCTATCCCACACATCTGGAGGGGGAGAAAACCAAGAAGAAAGGAGGGTCCCTAGACTTGTGGTATCTGACCACGAGACTGACTTTGACGAAGATTAATATCCTCCTATCGAGGATAAATATAAACAGCTTGAAGACCGATTAAGTGTGACGGAGATTCAAAAGGTCCCTGGATTGGACTTTGGTGATCTAGGCTTGTCATCTGGGGTGGTGATTCCCCACAAGTTTAAAGCACCAGCCTTTGCGAAATACGACGGGGTTTCTTGCCCAAAGTTGCACCTCTGATCGTATTTTAGGAAGATTCAGCCATACGCTGACAAGAACCTCTGGATCCACTTCTTTCAAGACAGTCTCTCAGGGACTCAGCTTGAATGGTTTTACCAGCTGGAAGGAGCTAGTATCCGTAATTAGGAAGATTTGGTTGCTGCTTTCTATAAGCAGTACCAATACAATGCCGACCTCGCTCCCACGCGTACCCAACTCCAAGGTATATTTATGGGTGCGAGCGAAGGTTTCAAAGACTACGCTCAGAAATGGAGGGACCTTGCTGGAAGAGTTCAACCACCCTTGGCTGATAGGGAGCTAGTGGATATGTTTCTGGGGACCTTGTCTGGTCCGTATTTCAACCATCTGATTGGAAATTCATCGTCTGGGTTTACAGAGCTGATTATGACCGGGGAAAGAATTGAGGTCGGTATCAAGAGCGGTAAAATACAGAAGGGTGCTTCATCAGGCACCGAGAAGAAACCTTTTAAGAAGGAATCCAACGCTGTTTACAATTCAAAAAGCCAGAATAGATCTGAACGCTACCAAGCAGTCAATGCGGTGGTTATATCAAGACCTGTTGTTGCTCCTCAGTGCAACAATCAGCCAAGGGCCGAGAGGACGTGAAGACAATTCACTCAGCTCAACATGACTCTATCCCAAATTCTGCCACAATTATTGAAGACCAACTTGGTGATTCCGAAGGAGGCCCCGAAGATTCCCAACACAACATCACCGATGTACGATGCGAATGCCCGCTGTGCTTTTCACTCTGATAGCCCGGGGCATGACACGGATAACTGCTGGGTATTGAAGAATAAGGTACAAAACTTGATTGATGCTAAGGAGATTGAGTTCGAAGCACTCGAAAGACCTAATGTTGTGACTGCTCCTATGCCCAGGCATGGGGTGAATGCTATAGATGAAGACTCATTTGTGGTTTTTATGAAAGACATCGTTACTCCATTGATGACTGTAAAGAAGAACCTTCTGTTAGTTGGTTTATTTTCTGGCTATGATGAAGGTTGTCGTATGTGTGACGTCCTACCTACCGGTTTCCATCTTTTAAAGTCAGGTGTCCAACGCCTGATGGATAATAAAGAAATTTTGTTTGAGAAGACTGTTTTCCCTTTGGTTCCTACTGAAGAAGTTGCCATAATCACCATTTTCGAAAATTCTTCTAAGGCTTCCTCGAGAAAGCCTGTTAGAATTACATTTGTTCCGAGAATTTCACCCTTGATCATCACTATTCCTCGGCTTATCCCATATACGTCAGATAAAGTTGTCCTTTGGCACTACGGGGCTGACGTATACTATCACGGAGTTAAACAAGACTTGAGTTCTGAAGAGGCTGATACTGCCGTCAGCAATATTGTTGGACCTGCCAAAGTCACCCGCAACAGAAGGCTTTTCTCCCCTGAGATCACTCCACCGGTTGTTCGGAAACCTGTTGTTATTACACCTGCCAGTGCACCTGCTACTGTTCCTGTTCAAATTCCCATTCTTACCCATGTCGCCGAGTCATCTGACACTCGGGGCAAAGGGATCACCGGTGAGCCTGCCCAGACGGAGGCACCAAAGAAGATTACTGTTGAAGCCTCTAGACAAGAGATGGAAGAAATTTTGAAGATCATTAAAAAGAGCGATTACAACTATTGTACCCCAAAATTTGCCCTCTCAATTCTCAAGGCCTTTCTCACAAGGATTCTCAAGGTTCAAGCTTGCACAAGTACTTTGGAATTTTCCAGTACCAAAATTAAAAGGAAACTGTCAAAAAGGGAGAAAACAGATAAAAATAACATTTTGACAAATTTGGAGGAAAACATGTCTCTTTCGATTTAGCACCCTTCGACTAACTCTAAGCCTCCTTCGAATGAAAGTTTAGGTACATCCTTCGTTTGGATTTGAAACCTCCTTCGAATGCAAGTTTAGGTACATCCTTCGTTCGGATTTGAAACCTCCTTCGAATGCAAGTTTAGGTACATCCTTCATTTGGATTGGAAACATCCTTCGAATGCAACTTGGATATGTCCTTCATGTTGAACTCTAAGCCTCCTTCGAATGCAAGTTTAGGTACATCCTTCGTTTTGAGCAGGAGCCTCCTTCGAATGCAACTTGGGAATACCCTTCGACTCAGAAGCCAGGAACCTCACTCACGCTAAAAGGCAATGACTCCCTTTATATTTGTTTCGATCCACATGCTTCGATTGGGCAACATTACTTCCTTCGAACACGGACTTTCGATTGGGAAATATGTTTGCTTCGACCCAGGCTTCGATTGGGCAATATGCTTCCCTCGAGCATGAGCTTTCGATTGGGCAATATGCTTCCTTCGAGCATGAGCTTTCGATTGGGCAATAGCTTCCTTCGAGTTAGCTTGTTTCGACCACAAGCTTCGACTGAGGCAAAGGCTTCCTTCAAACAGGTGTGCTTCGATCTCACTCTTGCATTCGACTCAAGACCAAATCTCGTTTGCCAGGCTATGTTGCATCCAAATCTTTACATAATCAGAAGTTTGTACAAGGGTTTTAAACTTTGTCTTTTTTTAGATACTACTATTCTTGGTTAAAGGCTACATACTCCTTCTTTTCATAGAGAGTACTTTATCACAAAAGTAGCTTTCAACCTGAATTTGGTCTGAGCACAAGCAACGTCAAAGGCCTAAGTCACATCTTCTGCACCCCAACTGCCAAGAGGCCCCCCACATGTACTTTCATGTTACCTATTATTTTATTATTTTGCAAGGCTGGCTGTTGAAAACATGTCCATTCTTTTTCTCTATAAATAGAGGAATTTATGCAAAGCTAAGGGAGGATCTTTGGACCAGAGGAACGAATCCCCCGAATTTTCTCAAACACAACAAAACTCTCAAGTTCATCAACACTTGAGAAATCAAAAAAACCCAGAATCCCAAACACTCACCTCTTTCGATTCTGAAGAACACCCCACACATAGAAGTTTGTTCAAACTCAAAGACAACCTTCTGTGACAACTCTTCGAACCAAAAGCAAACCCCCTGTGACTACTCTTCGAATTCCAGAAACGTCCAGGTAGCAGTTCAAGTTCGAATCCCATATCCATTCAAGGCCTGAAGCAAGGTAAGTTATTCTTACCTTTGAACTTTTCGTTCCATGGCATAGTAATTTTCCCTTTCGTTTGAAACATGTACATACCATTGTTCCTTTCGTTTCCACCCTTTTTAACATATTTTTTAGAGCTAAGCCTTTCGTTTTGCTTTCTGTTTACATGAAATTGCTTTAACTATTAAACTGTTTACAAGACAAATACTAGCATGGCCTCAGGCCATGTTGCCATTTAATGCTTGAAATAAAAGAAACAGGAAACAGGAAATAGGAAACGAAGCTTCTAGCTTCTACCCTCTTTCTCCAGGTCAAACAAAAGAGACAACTAGGAGGAAAACCGTGTTGACTTCTAGGCCCAAACGAAAAGCATGCCTTCACTGACTTCCAGGCTCAGTCGAAAGGCATTCCCTCACTGCTTTCGACCTCCAGTCGAAGAAGAAAACAAGGCAGAACCAGAAGGCTTCGCCACACATTGACTTCCAGGCCAATCGAAGGACAGAACCTCACTGGTGCTAGCCCCAATTGAAGGAGGCCAGCAGAATGCAAATCGAAGGGTGCTACTGCCTGGGTCAAAAGACACTCATTTTTCTTACTTTTATCTTTATTTTTTCATATTTTTTATGCCTTTCGATATGGTTGTAATAGCGTAGGATTTTATCTTTCTGCATTTTATTTACTTTGTACAAATGCTAGTAATTAGGCGTGTATGGTAAGATAAAATCAACAAGTAGACAACCTAAAAATCAAAGACAAATGCATGCAATAAAACACACTTTGCACACATGCACCCTTAGGGTAATTCCACTTGTTGCCTTCAAAAATGGGCCATGGTATGCATGTCAAGTACTTTGGCAAAACAAAAAGATCATAGTCCCTCAATGACGCTGTCTTGGTTGCCTAAACAAAATGATCAAGTCCCTCAAGAAAATTGCCAAAAATACTTGACACAATTGCTATCATGGTCTATACAATGACTCGTGCCTGTCCCGTTCAAACATCCTAACGCAAGGTTGTTCATCAAACACAGTGGTGAAACAACACTGTTAAAAGGGTTAAAAACATGAGAAAGATCTTTGAGTAAAATTAGGGTAGATAGCTCTTAGTTACTTGATCAAACTTGCAAAACATCCTTGCCATTTTTCAAACACACATCACAACACAACTTCAAAACAACTTTCAAAAACATTGAATTATCTTTTCAAAAAGACAAACACCTTTGTAAAACATTCAAATAAGAATTGTTACAAAGGTTGCCTAGACAAGGCATCTTTTTCAAAACATTTTCAAAACCACACACACAAAACACCATTTCAAACAATTAAAAAGCAAAGGCAAGTGATCTAAAACAAGTAACTAAGAGCCCATGGATAACCATGGATGAAAAGGGTGCTAGCACCTTCCCTTTTCATAATCTACCCCCCGAACCCACGAAAACATCTCAAAGGTCTTTCCTGTGCTTTTTGACCTTTCCTTAGGATAAAATAAAAAGTCGATGGCGACTCTTGCTAAACCGAACATTTGCGCACACAAACGCAAAACCTCAAGTCAGTTCTCCCACCATATCACAGAACTGGCGACTCTGCTGGGGATTTTTCTAAAAGTGGGGTTACCTTAGGGTTTTAGATCACCTTTACATGCTTGCTTTGATTGCTTTGATTGCTTTACTTTTTGGGTTCCTTGTTTGGGTTTGTTGTAAATCCTACACCCGGATTTGGGGGCACCTTTTTAGGTAAATAGCAATAAACTGTGAGGGAACTGTGCGGGGTATACCGACATGGTTGAAGCAGTAGCTATGTTAGTGTGACATATTTGTGGGTACCGGTAGCCCTTGAGTAGTCAAGGAGAATACGGGGCCGCTGAGTGATGTCATGAAGCACTAACGAACTCTTAGAACCTTACTTGACCATCTTGGCCTTTTTTTAGGGGTAGTGAGATGACCGACTTTGGTGCAGTCCGAAGTTGGTGGATACTCGATACTACACTCATTGAGGATTGTTTTCTTGGAATATTTTGGTCGCCAGTTAAGTGGCTAAACCAAAATAATGAACACATAAAATAATCCAGTGATATTGAGCTCCTTAGAACCCAGTTACTATTTATAGGACAGGTTGAGCCAACTAACTTCAAGAGGGTACTTACCTACAAACCCCATGAAAGCCTAAACCTAAGGACTTGTTTGCTTTGGGTGAATATGACTGTCTGTATATACACTTGCCTACTTTTGCATACATGTACATAACATCATACCATAGCATTTTCAATAACCATTTCAAGGATATTGAGGGTCTTTTGATGCAGGGTCACGTCTACCAAAGGGTAAGAGGCTTCATTTTCCTCTAAACAAAGACCGTCAAAGATCAAGTGCAACAACTTGAATCAGGGGCTATGACCCACTTGACATGGTGAGCTTGATTCTCGTGGAAAGACATCCACCGATACAAAGTTCTCCAATCAAAGATGTTGATCAAAATTCGACCTCTAACATTTTCTTGTGTTTACCCTACGAGATTCTTGAAAACATGCATTCACATATCATGCATTGCATCATAACAGGTTCTCCTTTTCAGGTTTCCTTATTCTCCTACTGTTTATTTCAGTAGAGATGGCTCTAGAGAGGACTGCCAAAGATATCCAGGATCGAAATGCTCAACTCCAAGAAATGTTCTTGAACCTATCCAAGGGGCAAGAAGAAGTGAAAGCTCTCCTCACTAGGGGCATGATCATGGGGAATCCTGAGGGCAATAAAAATGACCAGTTGGAGCGGCTACAAACCGAGTTGGCTGTAATGAAAGTCCAGATGATGGGACAACTGGTAGGCCAAATGGCTCTTATCCAAAACTTCGCTCAAGGACAAGAGGAGCTGAGGGTTCTCATCAACAAGCTTCGTCAAGATGGATGTAACCAAATGGGGAAAACATCTAGAATTGGGGATCAAGTCATCATTCAGCCTCCCATGATACAAGAAGTCGGTTTAAGGGAGAGAAAACCTTCTCACTTTGCTTCCATGCCACGAGCCCAAAAATGACTTCGTCAACGTCAACCGGAAAATCAGCAAAGGCAAAGCGATCCCAAAAGATAGTTTACCAACATCAACATACCATTGTCCCAAGCTTTGTAACACATGCTGAGGATGAATCTGATTACACCAATAAGACCTCATCCAAATCCCAAAACTTTTTATCCCAGCTACAATCCAGATGCCAGATGTGCCTATCATTCTGATAGTCCTGGACATGATACAAACGATTGTTGGGCATTGAAGTACAAGATTCAAAACCTGATCGACGAAGGAATGTTGGAGTTCACACAAGATGGCCATACTGAATTCTTCTTACGTCCCTCAAAGGTTCACCACCTAAAGTGACAAGTTTAGACAAAGAGGCTTCTGTTCATTTTGAATTTTCAAGTTGTAATCTCTTTGTTATTCAAACAATTATCTATTAATGTCAAACTTTGTTTCATTAATGCATTGCATATGTTTGTCTTGATTTGATCCACTCATTTTCATTACATT
This sequence comes from Vicia faba, assembly GCA_948472305.1. Taxonomy (NCBI): domain Eukaryota; kingdom Viridiplantae; phylum Streptophyta; class Magnoliopsida; order Fabales; family Fabaceae; genus Vicia; species Vicia faba. The sequence goes on along the minus strand of OX451735.1, from coordinate 1,552,284,672 downwards.
TAAACTATGATTTTTACCTTCTTTATGACATTCAACTCTTGCTAAAAGTTACAAGCCTTTAGAGGGAGGATGACGAAACAATACCATAATCTCATACAGTATGCTTTTGAACAGACCTTGTAGATGATGTACAGCCATTTCTTTCAAATCCTAAACACCAGAGTTATAAGGAAGATAATCCCTAGTCAACCCCTTCAAGCCAAAGAAGTAGAAGTTTTCTGTTTTAAACACAAATTGAAACCTTTAATTTAAACCTGGGGCAGGGTAGTCACTCAGTTAATTCAAAAGATGCGCATTGAAGTCGCAAAACTCTCAGTTCATAATACAACGAACGACATCAAAAGCATTCCTCTGGAATCAAAAGACAGTGGTGGTTCCTTATCTCATAGGCAGTCAATCTCTCAAAAGAGAAAAGCCCACTGAGCCAAAACCTATAAAGGAGGCTTAAGAAAGCTGGGGCATCCCGCTGACTGTAATCTCGAAAACAGGAACAGTCAGGCAAAAGTTAGGGATAACAAATCAAAAGAACGAGGTCGCTACAAATCCTCAACAACATGAAAAATGTTGCAAAAATGACTTCCTTCCAACAAATTCAACTTGTGTGAACCATCACCAAAAACGTCGTTCCAGACTCATTTAGAGTTCAAATGCACAATTAACTGAGTTTAGGATTGAAGAACATCATAAAGAGCGGGTGGGTACAAATATACTTTGAGCCTTTATCCTTTGTTTCTTAAACCGTGAACCAAGCCACGTTACAACCCTTCAAAAGTCCTAATTGAAGCATGGGTTAGTTCGAAAGCATACGGTTACAAAAGGTATCCTGACTCTTGTAAGGCTTAGCCCTAAATCTTGTGTTGAATTTGTCTTATAAAAAGTTTTCTACTAAAAAACGCATTTTTCAAAAAAACTTCAAAACAAACATAAACTTTGCATTACTTGAATATCATTGTTTGCATTTGGCTATTTGTTTGATAGCGGAGAAATTCACACAACGAATATCCGATGAACGAAAGCCCTCTCAGTGAATAAAATCACTTAAAAAAGGATGACACTTCCATTGACAAATATCCTATCAACAAGGGGGCATGACATGTCACTATCCAGCACACCTGGGGCAGTCCAGTCAAGATTCCAGGAAATCTTTCAAAGAAGTGCAGAGTAACCAAGGGCAGGTCTCCATCTCCGTCACTTGGGACATTGAGCGTCAATCCTAACAAAGGGTTACGTACAATTAAACATTTTCTGGCAATGTCACAAACACTTGCTACTATGGGCAATGACAAATCTCCCCAAAATCCTTCTCATAGGTTGATTTCCCAGCAAGAGTATATCTCTGACCCCCTTTTCCCAACTGAATCAACCTCAAGAATCCTCGAGGACTTCCCCCAACGAAGATGTCACCTCTCTAGAGGACTGACGACAGGGTTTATTTCCCCAACAACACCAGGATTCCCCAGCTTGAGTTTGCCTCTCCGACTACTACAAATCAAAGGACCACAACTCCTCTTCCCCAGTAGACTACTCTACAATCCCCAATAAGTTACTGCGAAACCTAGACCCGACCAGATATCAGTTCAACTTCGGCTCCCCAATAAAGCAACAGACGACTAAGACTCCTAAACTCTTTTCCCAAGCAGAAATAAACATACTCCCCACAGAGTTTTCAACTTCCCCAATGGAGTTTTCCTCAACAAAACAGGAACCCCCGATGGAAATATTCTAAGCAAAGTTTGAAGACACACCTACTCTTCAACAACAATCCGGGATTTAATAACTCCCCAACACTTGTCAAGGATTTATTTTCCCAGACAAAAATACATTCATTAACATTTCACATTTCATACATCCTATTTACATACATGATAAGTGCATACAACACAATCTCATTTACTTTTGAGAACATCATGACATTATGCATTTCATGCATCATGACATTGCATACAACTAACTCTTTACCTTTTCAAGAAAGATCGATCAACAAATAAAGGTTATCATTACCTTTTGAGGTAGTAATCGTCCAAGATTCCTTCGTTATCCTACTGAGGTAGTAATCATCCAAGATTCCTTCATCATCCCGCTGAGGTTGTAGTCATTCAAGATTCCTTCATCATCTTGCTGAGGTTGTAGTCATCCAAGATTCCTTTATCATCCTGATGAGGTTGTAGTCATCCAAGATTCCTTCATCATCCTGTTGAGGTTGTAGTCATCCAAGATTCCTTCATCATCCTGCTGAGGTTGTAGTCATCCAAGATTCCTTCATCATCCTGCTGAGGTTGTAGTCATCCAAGATTCCTTCATTATCCTGCTGAGGTTGTAGTCATCCAAGATTCCTTCATCATCCTGCTGAGGTTGTAGTCATCCAAGATTCCTTCATCATCCTGCTGAGGTTATAGTCATCCAAGATTCCTTCATCATCCTTCTGAGGTTGTAGTCATCCAAGATTCCTTCATCTTCCTGCTGAGGTTGTAGTCATCCAAGATTCCTTCATCATTCTGCTGAGGTTGTAGTCATCCAAGATTCCTTCATCATCCTGCTGAGGTTGTAGTCATCCAAGATTCCTTCATCATCCTACTGAGGTTGTAGTCATCCAAGATTCCTTCATCATCCTGCTAAGGTTGTAGTCATCCAAGATTCCTTCATCATCCTGCTGAGGTTGTAGTCATTCAAGATTCCTTCATCATCCTGCTGAGGTTGTAGTCATTCAAGATTCATTCATTATCCTGTTGAGGTTGTAGTCATCCAAGATTCCTTCATCATCCTGCTGAGGTTGTAGTCATCCAAGATTCCTTCATCATCCTGCTGAGGTTGTAGTCATTCAAGATTCCTTCATCATACTGCTGAGGTTGTAGTCATCCAAGATTCCTTCATCATCCTGCTGAGGTTGTAGTCATCCAAGATTCCTTCATCATCCTGCTGAGGTTGTAGTCATCCAAGATTCCTTCATCATCCTTCTGAGGTTATAGTCATCCAAGATTCCTTCATCATCCTGCTGAGGTTGTAGTCATCCAAGATTCCTTCATCATCCTGCTGAGGTTGTAGTCATCCAAGATTCCTTCATCATCCTACTGAGGTTGTAGTCATTTAAGATTCCTTCATCATCCTGCTGAGGTTGTAGTCATATAATATTCCTTCATCATCCTGCTGAGGTTGTAGTCATCCAAGATTCCTTCATCATCCTGCTGAGGTTGTAGTCATTCAAGATTCCTTCATCATCCTGCTGAGGTTGTAGTCATTCAAGATTCCTTCATTATCCTGTTGAGGTTGTAGTTATCCAAGATTCCTTCACCATCCTGCTGAGGTTGTAGTCATCCAAGATTCCTTCATCATCCTGCTGAGGTTGTAGTCATTCGAGATTCCTTCATCATCCTGTTGAGGTTGTAGTCATCCAAGATTCCTTCATCATCCTGCTGAGGTTGTAGTCATCCAAGATTCCTTCATCATCCTGCTGAGGTTGTAGTCATCCAAGATTCCTTCATCATCCTGTTGAGGTTGTAGTCATCCAAGATTCCTTCATCATCCTGCTGAGGTTGTAGTCATTCAATATTCCTTCATCATCCTGCTGAGGTTGTAGTCATCCAAGATTCCTTCATCATCCTGCTGAGGTTGTAGTCATCCAAGATTCCTTCATCATCCTGCTAAGGTTTTAGTCATCCAAGATTCCTTCATCATCCTATTGAGGTTGTAGTCATCCAAGATTCCTTCATTATCCTGCTGAGGTTATAGTCATCCAAGATTCCTTCATCATCCTGCTGAGGTTGTAGTCATCCAAGATTCCTTCATCATCCTGCTGAGGTTGTAGTCATCCAAGATTCCTTCATCATCTTGTTGAGGTTGTAGTCATCCAAGATTCCTTCATCATCCTGCTGAGGTAGTAATCGTCCAAGATTCCTTCATCATCTATTTGGAGTAGCAATCATTTCCAGATGGCATCTTTAAGCCCATCCCCGACAAGATTCTGTCACATCTCCAGATGGCATCAATAAGCCCATCCTCCTACCAACAATCTCCAAATGGCATCTGTAAGCCCATTCCCGACATCACAATGTTGATACTACATCTTCGAGTGCAAATTTTATGGGCACTCTAGTGTTCAATCATCTTCCACCTTCAAGTCATGAATGGTAGAATTACCAATCTAAATCTTCAGGTGTAAGAAGTTTGAACAGGGGCAGCTGTTGTACCCCAAAATTTGCCCTCTCAATTCTCAAGGCCTTTCTCACAAGGGTTCTCAAGGTTCAAACTTGCACAAGTACTTTGGAATTTTCCAGTACCAAAATTAAAAGGAACTGTCAAAAAGGGAGAAAACAGATAAAAATAAAATTTTGACAAATTTGGAGGAAACCATGTCTCTTTCGATTTAGCACCCTTCGACTGACTCTAAGCCTCCTTCGAATGCAAGTTTAGGTACATCCTTCGTTTGGATTTGAAACCTCCTTCGAATGCAAGTTTAGGTACATCCTTCATTTGGATTTGAAACCTCCTTCGAATGCAAGTTAAGGTACATCCTTCGTTTGGATTGGAAACATCCTTCGAATGCAACTTGGATATGTCCTTCATGTTGAACTATAAGCCTCCTTTGAATGCAAGTTTAGGTACATCCTTCGTTTTGAGCAGGAGCCTCCTTCGAATGCAACTTGGGAATACCCTTCGACTCAGAAGCCAGGAACCTCCCTCACGCTAAAAGGAAATGACTCCCTTTATGTTTGTTTCGATCCACATGCTTCGATTGGGCAACATTACTTCCTTCGAACACGGACTTTCGATTGGGAAATATGTTTGCTTCGACCCAGGCTTCGATTGGGCAATATGCTTCCTTCGAGCACGAGCTTTCGATTGGGCAATATGCTTCCTTCGAGCATGAGCTTTCGATTGGGCAATAGCTTCCTTCGAGTTAGCTTGTTTCGACCACAAGCTTCGACTGAGGCAAAGGCTTCCTTCAAACAGGTGTGCTTCGATCTCACTATTGCATTCGAATCAAGACCAAATCTCGTTTTCCAGGCTATGTTGCGTCCAAATCTTTACATAATCAGAAGTTTGTACATGGGTTTTAAACTTTGTCTTTTAGATACTACTATATCATAAAAGCAGCTTTCAACCTGAATTTGGTCTGAGCACAAGCAACGTCAGAGGCCTAAGTCACATCTTCTGCACCCCAACTGCCAAGAGGCCCCCCACATGTACTTTCACGTTACCTATTATTTTATTATTTTGCAAGGCTGGCTGTTGAAAACATGTCCATTCTTTTTCTCTATAAATAGAGGAATTTATGCAAAGCTAAGGGAGGATCTTTGGACCAGAGGAACGAATCCCCCGAATTTTCTCAAACACAACAAAACTCTCAAGTTCATCAACACTTGAGAAATCAAAAAAACCCAGAATCCCAAACACTCACCTCTTTCGATTCTGAAGAACACCCCACACATAGAAGTTTGTTCAAACTCAAAGACAACCTTCTGTGACAACTCTTCGAACCAAAAGCAAACCCCCTGTGACTACTCTTCGAATTCCAGAAACGTCCAGGTAGCAGTTCAAGTTCGAATCCCATATCCATTCAAGGCCTGAAGCAAGGTAAGTTATTCTTACCTTTGAACTTTTCGTTCCATGGCATAGTAATTTTCCCTTTCGTTTGAAACATGTACATACCATTGTTCCTTTCGTTTCCACCCTTTTTAACATATTTTTTAGAGCTAAGCCTTTCGTTTTGCTTTCTGTTTACATGAAATTGCTTTAACTATTAAACTGTTTACAAGACAAATACTAGCATGGCCTCAGGCCATGTTGCCATTTAATGCTTGAAATAAAAGAAACAGGAAACAGGAAATAGGAAACGAAGCTTCTAGCTTCTACCCTCTTTCTCCAGGTCAAACAAAAGAGACAACTAGGAGGAAAACCGTGTTGACTTCTAGGCCCAAACGAAAAGCATGCCTTCACTGACTTCCAGGCTCAGTCGAAAGGCATTCCCTCACTGCTTTCGACCTCCAGTCGAAGAAGAAAACAAGGCAGAACCAGAAGGCTTCGCCACACATTGACTTCCAGGCCAATCGAAGGACAGAACCTCACTGGTGCTAGCCCCAATTGAAGGAGGCCAGCAGAATGCAAATCGAAGGGTGCTACTGCCTGGGTCAAAAGACACTCATTTTTCTTACTTTTATCTTTATTTTTTCATATTTTTTATGCCTTTCGATATGGTTGTAATAGCGTAGGATTTTATCTTTCTGCATTTTATTTACTTTGTACAAATGCTAGTAATTAGGCGTGTATGGTAAGATAAAATCAACAAGTAGACAACCTAAAAATCAAAGACAAATGCATGCAATAAAACACACTTTGCACACATGCACCCTTAGGGTAATTCCACTTGTTGCCTTCAAAAATGGGCCATGGTATGCATGTCAAGTACTTTGGCAAAACAAAAAGATCATAGTCCCTCAATGACGCTGTCTTGGTTGCCTAAACAAAATGATCAAGTCCCTCAAGAAAATTGCCAAAAATACTTGACACAATTGCTATCATGGTCTATACAATGACTCGTGCCTGTCCCGTTCAAACATCCTAACGCAAGGTTGTTCATCAAACACAGTGGTGAAACAACACTGTTAAAAGGGTTAAAAACATGAGAAAGATCTTTGAGTAAAATTAGGGTAGATAGCTCTTAGTTACTTGATCAAACTTGCAAAACATCCTTGCCATTTTTCAAACACACATCACAACACAACTTCAAAACAACTTTCAAAAACATTGAATTATCTTTTCAAAAAGACAAACACCTTTGTAAAACATTCAAATAAGAATTGTTACAAAGGTTGCCTAGACAAGGCATCTTTTTCAAAACATTTTCAAAACCACACACACAAAACACCATTTCAAACAATTAAAAAGCAAAGGCAAGTGATCTAAAACAAGTAACTAAGAGCCCATGGATAACCATGGATGAAAAGGGTGCTAGCACCTTCCCTTTTCATAATCTACCCCCCGAACCCACGAAAACATCTCAAAGGTCTTTCCTGTGCTTTTTGACCTTTCCTTAGGATAAAATAAAAAGTCGATGGCGACTCTTGCTAAACCGAACATTTGCGCACACAAACGCAAAACCTCAAGTAAGTTCTCCCACCGTATCACAACAACATAGTCGAGCACCTGGGGCAAACCCCGTCCAAAATCTCTATGTTGTCTCTGTTGCTTTGCTCAGAAGCCCGTGCCAATACTCTGATTGCTTTCCTGAAGACTGCACACGTACCGCAAGAAACATCAGTTGATCAGTTTAAAGATTGCGTGGCTAGTCTGATTGCTGATAATGGGTTTGGTTTCTCCGACGCCGACTTGACTGCTAAGGGGAAGAATCACAATGACGCCCTGCATGTCTCCATTGAATGCAAGGGTACTACTCTTGCTCACGTATTGGTGGATACTGGGTCATCACTGAATGTTTTACCTAACAAAGCTCTAGACCGGTTAGACTATGAAGGGTTGGAGGTGAATCTGAGTAACATTATAGTCAGGGCCTTTGATGGGTCCAAGAGAATGGTACACTGAGAAGTGGATATTCCGATTAATGTTGGTTCTCAGGTTTTCGCATCTACATTCTATGTGATGGACATTCGGCCATCTTATTCTTGTTTACTGGGTCGCCTGTGGATCCACAAAGCTGGGGCAGTAACCTCAACGCTCCACCAGAAGCTAAAGTACCAAGTGAAAGGAAAAATTGTGACAGTACAAGGAGAAGAGGAGTACATGGTGAGCCACCTCAACTCTTTCCGATATGTAGAGATGGATGGGGAGTTCATTGAAACCCCGTTTCAACATTTTGAAGAAGTTCCCCAGACGCTGGCATCAACTGAAACTGTTACTGAAGATCCTCCCATGAAGATGGCTTCCTTCAAGGATGCCCAAGCTGTTGTTGAGAAAGGTGGGTGGGCGAATTGGGGCCAACTCCCTGATTTTGAACATAAGACTAACAAGTTTGGTTTGGGTTTCACTGCAGAAGCTCAAAGGGTTGTTCAGAGTGCAAGGACTGGAAGACCTCCCCTATTTATCAGCAATTCAAGAGTGAATGCCATTGAAGACGATGTTTAAGAATCTGAGTTCAACAGTTGGATCTACCCAACTACTGATGATGGACTAAGCAACTGGACAGCAAAGGACTTCATCCCAATTTCTTTTGTTACCCACTAATGAGACTTTTGTTTTGTATTTGTAACAGGCAATGTTTTAAACTATACGGCCCAGTGTCTTACCCGGGGAACCGTGGCTTTGTTTGTGAGGGCTTTATGTGCGTCATCTACATATATCATTAATAAAAGCATTGGACGTTTCTTGCATTTCAAATTTTGCGCTCCTTGTTTTTATTTTATTATATATTGCAAAACAACTATTTTACACACACTCACATATACAGGTATACATCCACTCTGGATCCCAATGATAACGACTCTGCTACTGCCGGTTATGACTTTGAAAGTCCGATCAACTTAGCCGAAGACGAAGGTGAAGATGATTGCAACGTGCCTGGTGAACTTGCTAGACTGTTACTTCAGGAAGAGAGGGCCATACAGCCACATGAAGAGCTAGTGGAAACAATAAATCTGGGTACAGAGATGGACAAGAAAGAGGTCAAGATTGGTGCAAATCTGGAAGCTAGTGTTAAACAATGGTTGATTCAGATGTTGCGTGACTATGTTGAGATCTTCGTCTGGTCTTATGAAGATATGCCTGGGTTGGATACCGATATTGTGGTTCGCCGATTGCCTACCAAGGAAGACTGTCCTCCAGTGAAGCAGAAAGTCCGCCGAATGCGCCTGGAGATGTCTGATAAAATCAAGGCTGAAGTGATGAAGCAGTTTGATGCCGGTTTTCTAGCAATTACTTCTTACCCGCAGTGGGTGTCCAATGTGGTTCATGTGCCGAAGAAGGATGGTAAAGTTCGAATGTGTGTTGACTATAGGGATCTGAACAGGGCAAGCCCCAAGGATGATTTCCCTCAGCCTCATATCGACGTTCTGGTTGACAACACCGCACATCATAAGGTCTTCTCCTTTATGGATGGTTTCTCCGGTTATAATCAGATTAAAATGGCTCCCGGAGATATGGAGAAGACAACCTTTGTTACTCAATAGGGTACCTTTTGCTACAAGGTTATGCCTTTCGGATTGAAGAATGTTGGGGCAACGTATCAGCGCGCCATGGTCGCTTTGTTCCACGACATGATCTGTCATGAGATTGAGGTATATGTTGACGATATGATTGCAAGATCTCAGACTGAAGAAGAACATCTGGACTACCTTCAGAATCTATTTGACAGGTTGAAGTTGTACAAGCTGAGGTTAAACCCGAACAAGTGCACCTTCGGAGTGAGATCTGGTAAATTGCTGGGTTTCGTTGTAAGTGATAAAGGTATTCAAGTGGATCCTACAAAGGTGAAGGCCATACAGGAAATGCCAGCTCCCCGAACAGAAAAAGAAGTCAGAGGCTTTCTGGGACATCTGAACTATATTGCCCGATTCATCTCACACTTGACTGCTACTTGTGAGCCAATCTTCAAGCTACTGAAGAAAGATCAAGTGGTAAGATGGAACGATGAATGTCAGGCCGCCTTCGAAAGGATCAAATAATATCTCCAAGAGCCACCTATTATGATGCCTCCAGTTGAAGGGAGACCTCTGATCTTATACTTAACAGTACTCGATAATTAAATGGGGTGTGTGCTGGGGCAGCATGACGAGTCTGGCCGAAAAGAGCATGTTATTTATTACCTTAGCAAAAAGTTTACCGACTGCGAGAACCGATACTCGTTGCTTGAGAAAACTTGTTGCACTTTGGCATGGGCTGCTTGCCGGCTGAGACAGTATATGCTGACTCACACTACTCTATTGATATCAAAGATGGATCTAATCAAGTATATCTTCGAAAAGCCTGCTTTGTCCGGAAGAATAGCAAGATGGCAAATGATTTTGACTGAGCATGACATCCAGTACACGACCCAGAAGGCGATCAAGGGAAGTGTGTTGGCAGATCATTTGGCACATCAAGCAGTGGATGATTACCAGTCTATGAACTTCGAATTTCCGAATGAGAATATCATGATAGTAACCGACTGTGAGACACCTGGACCGGATGAAAGACCTGAGGAGGGATCTTGATGGTCCGTGTACTTTGATGGAGCTTCAAACGCTTTGGGTAATGGCATTGGTGCCGTGATCATATCTCCTGAAGGCTCTCATACTCCATTCACCGCCCGACTATGTTTCAACTGCACCAATAACATGGCGGAGTACGAAGCATGCATTATGGGTCTTCGAGCAGCTATTGACCTAAGGATTAAGTTTCTAAGTGTTTTCGGAGATTCCTCTCTCATGATCAGTCAGATCAAAGGCGAGTAGGATACGAAACATCCTAATCTTATTCCTTATAAGGAGTATGTGTTGACATTGCTTCCGCATTTCGAGGAGATAACTTTTGAACACTTCCCTAGAGAGGAGAATCAGTTAGCGGACGCGCTGGCTACGATACCTTCTATGTTCAAAGTCAATTGGGACAACGAGGCTCCCTGGATTATCATTGAAAGGTTGGACGAACCTGCACATTGCTGTGACGTTGAGACTGAAGAGGTAACAGATAAACCCTGGTTCCACGAGGTGAAGAGGTATTTAGAAGTTCAGGAGTACCCCGAGGGTGCATCTGTTAATGATAAGAAGTTTTTGAGGAGGTTCGCGGCGAAGTTCTTCATCAGCAATGGTATACTTTACAAGTGTAACCATGATTCAACCTTACTGCATTGTATGGATAAGAACGAGGCAGAAAGGATCATGGTAGATCTACATGAAGGTACTTTCGGGACTCATTCCAGTGGACACACCATGGCGAAGAAAATCCTTCGGGCAGGATATTATTGGTCCACCATGGAAGCCGACTGTTATCAGCATTCTCGGACCTATCACAAGTGCCAAGTCTATGCTGATAAGGTGCACATACCTCCAGTACCTCTAAACGTCTTGACAGCTCCGTGGCCTTTTGTAATGTGGTGCATTGACATAATCGGCAAGATCAGACCTACGGCATCTAACGGGCATCGTTTCATCCTGGTAGCTATTGATTACTTTACAAAGTGGGTCGAAGCGGCTTCCTTTGCTACCGTAACCAAGAATGTCGTGGCGCGGTTTATTCGGCACAATTTGATCTGTCGATATGGCATACCAAAGAGGATCATTACGGACAATGGTACAAACCTCAATAATAAGATGATCACCGAGCTCTGCAAGCAGTTCAAGATACAGGATCACAACTCTTCTCCCTATCTCCCGAAGATGAATGGAGTTGTAGAAGCGGCTAATAAGAACATTAAGAAGATTGTGCAGAAGATGACGGTGACATACAAAGATTGGCACGAGATGTTACTGTTTGCTCTTCATGGGTACCGTACCTCAGCACGAACGTCAACAGGGGCAACACCATATTCCTTGGTATATGACATGGAGGCTGTCTTGCCCATTGAAGTTCAGATACCCTCTCTTCGGATTATGAAGGATGCAGGTTTGAGCGAAGATGACTGGATTCAGACCCGGCTTGACTAGCTGAACTTAATCAACGAAAAGAGACTTACTGTTATTTGTCATGGTCAAACGTATCAAAAACGGATGATCAAGGCATTTAACAAAAAAGTTATACGACAAGAATATCAAGTTGGGGACCTAGTTATCAAGCACATCATACTACCTCAAGGTGATCCCAGGGGCAAATGGACCCCTACCTACGAAGGGCCATTTGTGGTTAAGAATATCTTCTCAGGAGGAGCTATGATTCTAACCACCATGGATGGTGACGACCTTCCTCACCCCGTCAATGCAGACATAGTGAAAAAATACTATGCATGATCAAAGACCCGCTAGGGTGACTGGACAAGGAAAAAATAAGGGCTTCCCGGTGAACCAAAAGGGTTCGGGCAAAAATAAGGGATGAAAATGAAAAAACTGTACACCCGGTAAGTCAAAAACCTGAAAGGGCGGCTTAGGCAAAAAAAGGGTATCCCGGTGGACTGAAAACCCGAAAGGGCGGTCCAGGCAAAAATTAGGGATCAAAGTGTAACACTATGTCTCATTGGATCACCTTGCAACCAGACTTCGGTATCAACTATCAAGCTCGGACGACACTAATCAATATGATTCATCTTCAACCAAGTAGCAAAGTGATGAGATGCTCGAGAACATAAAGGAAATAGCAGAGTTGGAACCCAGTGGGATTATTCACATAGCTGTTTTGTTTATCTTTTCACAAATTGTGTAAATTCTATTATTCGGCGGTGTTCTCTTACTAGGACGTCAACCTCTTATACAAAACGCCTATTTACAGGCCAAACTTCAATATAATTCATTTTCAGAGAAATTTCAAACGGTTTTTCCTTTATCTATTTTATTTTGCAAAGAACGTCCAATGTTCATTTTTGATATATGCATTTGACATTAATTGCTACTCATGAATATTTACATGCGAAACAAAAGACCATTACTTGTAATATCAAAAACAGGGGCAATAAGAATTGTCTAAACTGTACAGTTGCTCTGTCCACCAGGTACAAGGTAAATTTAGCTGAAGAATATGGTTGAAATACTTTCACTCCATGCAGAGTAAGAAAAGGCAGTAATGTTAGCTCTCCCCAGCTGAGACTTGCAACTGTGAATGAATCAGTAATACTCTCCCCAAGCAGAATTTATCTACCATCAGCACTGAAAGGTCTTAATATTCCCCAACGGAGTATAAGAATATTCCCCGGCAGAGTACAAAATATCCCCAGTGGAGTTCAAATTTTTTACAGCGCAGCCTGAAAAAGCTTCCCTAGTGGAGTTGGAGAATCATCCCCAGTAGACTATGGAAGATTGTCCCCATAAAAGCCTAAAAGGTTATCCCCAGTGAAGTCGCAACTAAAAGATCATCCCCAGCGGAGTTCTTTCCTTTCACAAACAAGAAGTCAATCCCCAACAGGATTTGGTATCACCAGCAACGGTAATTCATCCCCAGCGGAATTTATCGGCGGAATCCTCAGCATAACATCTCTTCCCCACAAAGTAATCTCCTCATCAGTTTATTCCCCAACAGAGTTATCCTCTCCTGCAGGTTTATTCTCACAATCATCTTTGTTCGCCATCCCTGGCGGAAACGAAGAATTCAACTCTTTTCTCCAGCAGCTATACGGGATTTATTTTCCCCAGCTAAAACATTACATTTCCATACATCATGATACATGCATATACGCATCATACAACACAATCTCATTTATTTTGAGAACATCATTGTTTGATACATATCATGTATTCCATACAGCTAACCTTTACTTTTCAGGAAGGATGCAGATAAGTTCTCAGCTATGAAGCTTTTACCCAAGTCGAAGTACTGACCGGTTCTTAAATCTCAACAGAACTATCCTCTGTTGAATTACAAATAAGGTTCTAAATCTCGACAACTTTCCTCCATCGAATTACAGACAGTTCTTAAATCTCAACAGAATTATCCTCCGTTAAATTACAGACAAGTCTTAAATCTCGATGAAGATGTTTCCCTCATTCGAAGTACGGACCGATACTTAAATCTCAACGGAACTATCCTCAGTTGAATTACAGATAAGGTCCTAAATCTCGACAAGTTTCTCCGTCAAATTACTGACAGTTCTTAAATCTCAACAGAATTATCCTCCATTGAATTACAGACAAGTCCTAAATCTAGATGAAGATGTTTCCCTCAGTCGAAGTACTGACCGGTTCTTAAATCTCAACCGAATTATCCTTAGTTGAATTACAGATAAGGTTCTAAATCTCGGCAAAGTTTCTCCGTCGAATTACTGACAGTTCTTAAATCCCAACAGAATTTCCTCCGTTGAATTAAAGACAAGTCCTAAATCTCGATGAAGATGTTTCCCTCAGTCGAAGTACTGATCGGTTCTTAAATCTCAACCGAATTATCCTCAGTTGAATTATAGATAAGGTTCTAAATCTTGACAAAGTTCCTCCGTCGAATTACAGACAGTTCCTAAATCTCAGCAGAGTTTTCTCAGTTGAATTACGAGCAAGTTATTAAATCTTGACGAAGATGTTTCCCCCAGTTGAATTACAGACAAGTTCTTAAAACTCAGCGGATATGTTCTCTCATCTAAAGTACAGGCAAGTTCCTAAATCTCAACGAAGATCGGGCTTCCCCAGCGGAATCTTCCACAATAACAAGTATGCAAGTTCTCGCTAAAGAATCTCTTATGCGATCGACACTCCTTCATATGGCATATTTAAGCCCATCCTCCCTCCAGCAACCTCCAAATGGCATCCGTAAGCCCATTCCCGACATCACAAGGCTGATACCACTTCATGCGAGTGCAAATTTCTGGGCACTATAGTGTTCAATCATCTTCCACCTTCATATCACGAAAGGCATGAAAGCCAATCTACATCCTCAGGTTTAAGAAGATTGAACAGGGGCAGATGTTGTACCCCAAAATTTTCCCTCCCATATTTCTCAAAACATTTCCAGAAAAATCTCCAAGTTGCTCAAGGTTGCTCAAGAGTTGGTCAGACAAGCTATCTCTTAAGGCAGTCAACCACAAATTAGGGTTTTGTGTTGTATTAAGATCCTTGAGTCCAAATGAACTCAAGTGCTCCCCAATGTCATAATATGTTCTCAAGGTCATCCATGTCAAATTTCAAGCCTCGCAGAGGAAGTTTGCTCAGTCAACTGCTTAAAAGGTCCAAAAATCGACTGTGCTAGGGCAAAAGTCAATTGTGACCTATAAACAGTCAAACTTCAAGATTTTTGTCGGCATTCTCATTTTTAAGGATATTTCATCATTTTATCAAGGGTTGATCAAGGGTTGATCATGATTCATCAAGGATTGCTCAAAATTCATCAAGACTCAAAATTTGCTAAATTAGGGTTTTGTAGGAAAAGTCAACTCAACTTTGACCAAGCATAACTTTCTCATACTTTATGAGAAATGACCCATCAAAAGCTCATTTTGAAGAGGATTAAATTCCCTACAATCCATATTCATTCCCCAAGATCAAAAAATGCACTTACAAGAAGTTATGAATTTAGACGTTATAGGTCATTTTTGAAAGTCAACAAAAACACATTTTTTTCCAAAGCTTATAACTTGAGAATGGAATATCAAAATTCCATGATACCAAAAGGGTTGCTTATAGGACATCTCAAGCTTTCTAAAAAGTCCAATAACACCTCCAAAAGTTCAAAATTGAAGAAGTTATGCATTGTTGAAGTTGGACTTTTTTGCAAAATTGCCAAAAGTCAACTATCCCCAAAACTTCAAATTTTGTCAAATGGGCCCATTCGTTTTCACTTGATTTGAGTTTGCATCATTGCCCACGTGCCCTAGCTTCATCCATGTGTCCATATTTCATTTTTATTATTTAATTTGATTTTTAATTGAATTTATTCATTTTAAATCAAATAAAATCATAGAAAATCCAAGGCATTGATAACTCATGATCTCTTGCCTATTTCAGGCTCCACGTTCAGCAATTATCATCATCAAATTCGTATCAAATCAAATCATGTGCAAAGAGATCCAAATCAAATCAAATTTGGAAGGTTTTCAATGGAGATCAAATCACATTCATGTGCATTGATATGAAGGGATTTGGTCCATGTTTCTTACCCTAATGCAAAGCACATTACATAAGGAAGCAAAAGCATACGAAATCAGGGTTGGAAACTGTGGAGAGAGGCAGAACAAGAATTGAAAAATTCACAAAAAAGTGAGAGATCAAAGTCCAAGTTAGAGGCAGTTCCAGGCCATGAGACTCGTTCCAATCGCTTCCTGGGCATTCACACGGGCCATTCCAATCAAAACCAAGCATTTTCAGACGCCCTAACGCACTGTAAGTCGCACGTAACACAACTTTGTTCTTGATTTTGATTTGAAGCATTCTGGCATCCATTGAACAAACTAATGGTATATTCGTGATCACAAGAACATGTTTAAACTTTTTGCATTGTTTAATTTCATTCATGTACTCTGTATGAAGAAACACCATTGCTAGGGTTTGGCTCGTGGTTTTGGGGGTTTTTGTTTCAGGCACAATTGAGACACAAGAAGCACATGGTTTTAATCAGGAGGCCACGACGAGGTAAACCATGTTCTTGGAATGGATATATATGGCCTGAAGAAGATTTTAGCATAGGCCTGCGCTTTTAGCTGCGGATTCAAATCTACAGGTATTTTTGTTACAGGTTTAAGGACAGGGACGATGAGGTGTCCCCCGTCTATTGGTAAATTCAAATAACCGCGTGCATTTTTTTTGTTTTCTGGCAATGATTTTGTTTTTTATATAATATATATCTTTTGTATTATTATAACAAATCCAACAGCGTATCCCAGTGGTCAACAAGTCAGTTTCCAAGGCGTTAGGGGCTGGAGGTCAGAGGTTCGATCCCTGCCTCCAGCACTTTATATTTTCTTGTTTCTTTTCAGGTTATCACATGCATACGCTGGCTTGCAGTACACCATACTCCCTCACGCATCCAAGAGCCAGATGGCCAATGGCCAGATCTGATGGCTAGGGATTGAAGGACCACCAAAACGCTGGTCAATGCATGCGCACCATATCCAAAAAAGTCAAAAAGGCCAACACTAATGGGCCTTCAAATTTCTACCAACACCACCTAATCAGGCCCAAACTCCTCTCTTTATTTATTTTGTTTGTTTTATTAATTATTTTATTTTATTTATTTAATATTTCTAACCAATCAAAATTCTGTTTTTTTAGTTAAAAAAATCACAAAAAATATATTTTATTTCAATCAAATTTTTAACTTTTTTTTTTCTTAATAAATTTATTAATTAACTAGGTTTTTAATTAGAAAACTTTAATTTATTTTTGTAAATAATTTTAATCAATTAGATTTAATTAGATAGTAACCACTAATTTAATCTTTTTTAATTTCTTTCCTAAATAATTAAAAACTCCAAAAATAATTTATTTTTCATTTAATTAATTTATTTTATTTAATTTAGTAATTAATTTAGGTTTAATTTCTTTCTTAATTTAAAAACAACAAAAACCAAAAAAGACACATTTTCTTTCAAAAAGGGTCAAAACCCTAAAATTCGCACTCAATCTAATTTTGCGTCGCGATTTACTTTTTTATCCAATAATGTACTTGCTTCCGGATTATAATAGTTAAATAGGACATTTAATTATTTCTATCGCTTTACTTTATTTTTCAAAGGGTTTGTCTTTGGCGATGTAAATACCCGACGCCTTGTAATTTAAATTCCGCATTTTATTTCTGCAAATTATAACTGTTAGATGTTTGATAATAGGGTTGCATGACAAGACTAAATGTTAATAATAAAATCAAATTAGATCACCTTTAACATGTATAAAGATAAAAATAACTGAAAACGACACACTCGCACATGCGCACTCTTAGGGTACACCCCACTTGGTTGCCTTCGTACACGGCCATTGAGTATAGGTCGCTTTAGAGGTCGCCCTCTTGTCTAAAAGATCATAATTGCCTCAAAACGGTTGCCTCGGATATTGTTGCCTCAAACAAATGATCTAAGACATTAGGGTTACCGCTAAGGTGTCCTAACATTGCTTTAGTGACTGTATGTCCCTATTTGAATTGACCCTCAAACTCCAACGACGGTGATACCCATTCATTAATAGTGGGATAGCATAGTCTAAAGGAAATTAGCATAGAACGATTTCTTTTTCGAGTAGGTAGATAGCTCTTAGATACTTGCTCTTTGAAAAAAAAATCTTTTTCACACTTACACTCCTTTCCAAACAAAGTTTTCAAAACACTTCATACGCTCTTGAGGACGGAAGCAAGAGTTAAATCGAAGTTTCAAAACAAAAACTTTTTTCAAACCCACAAGCACAAAGAAAGAAATTTTGAAAACAATTGAGCAAGTACCTAAGAGCCTGTAGATAACTACGGATAGAAAGGGTGCTAATACCTTCCCTTTCTATAATCTACCCCCCCCCCCCCCCCCCGTACTCAAAAATAATCTCAAAAAAGGAATTTTTCTGTGCTTTTTTCCTTTCCTTGTTGGATAAAATAAAAGTCGGTGGCGACTCTTGCTTACCGCGACATTTTGCGAAAACAAACGCAAAACGCGAACCAGCATTCCAAAAACAGCCAGTTCTTCCCACCGTATCACACATACGATGGCAAAGAAAATTCTACGGGCAGGCTATTATTGGTCTACCATGGAAGCAGACTGCTATCAACACTCCCGGACCTGTCATAAGTGTCAAATCTATGTAGACAAGGTGCACGTACCTCTGATTCCTCTAAATGTCTTAACAGCTCCTTGGCCCTTTGCTATATGGGGAATCGATATAATTGGGGAGATCAAGCCGACAGCCTCCAATGGGCACCGCTTCATTCTAGTGGCCATTGACTATTTCACCAAGTGGGTCAAAGCAGCTTCCTTCGCATCCGTTACTAAGAATGTTGTTTCCCGCTTCATCAAGCAGAATCTCATTTGCTGGTACGGTATCCCAGAAAGGATAATCACTGATAACGGTACAAACCTTAACAATACTATGATCACCGCCTTGTGTGAGCAGTTCAAGATTCAACATCATAATTTATCCCCCTATCGGCCAAAGATGAATGGTGTCGTCGAAGCTGCGAATAAAAATATTAAAAAGATCATAGAAAAAATGACAGTCACCTACAAGGACTGGCATGAGATGATACTGTTTGCTCTCCATGGATATCATACCACGGCTCACACATTAACTAGGGCAACACCCTATTCTTTGGTTTATGGCATGGAGGTTGTTTTACCTATTGAGGTTCAGATCCCCTCTTTGAGAATCATGAAGGATGCAGGTTTGAGTGATGACGATTGGATCCAGACCCGGCTTGATCAACTGAACTTAATTGACGAAAAGAGACTTATTATTGTTTTCCATGGTCAGATGTATCAAAAACGGATGATCAAGGCCTTCAACAAGAAAGTCAGACGCCAGGTATATCAAGTTGGAGATTTGGTGATCAAGCGCATCATCTTGCGACAAAGTGATCCCAGGGGAAAATGGACTCCTACCTATGAAGGACCATTTGTAATCAAGAACATCTTTTCTGGTGGGGCAATAATCTTAACCACCATGGACGGTGATGACCTACCATACCCTGCAAACACAGACATAGTCAAAAGATATTATGCATAAGAGACCCGCTAGGTTAACACACCTAGGCAAAACAAGGGCATCCCGACGAACCAAAAGGTTTGGGTAAAAATTAGGGATAAAATAAAAAATTTGTACACCCGGCAAGTTGAAAACCCGAAAGGGAGACTTGGGCAAAAAAGGGTTTCCTGGTGGATTGAAAACCCAAAAGGGAGGTCCAGGCAAAAGTTAGGGAATTAAAGCGTATGACTATGTCTCTTCGGATCACTTTGAGGACAACTTCAACCTCTTCACTGACAAACTCGGAGTTCTGATCAATTCAATCATCTTCAAACGAAGCAACGGATAAACGAGATATTCAGAGATACGGAGGCTATAGCAGAATGGGAACCCCATGGGATTATCACATATAGCTATCTTTGTATAAATTTTTCTTATTTTTATGACACCGTCCTCTTACTAGGATGTCTGTCTCTTTTGTATAAAATACTTATTCAAAGTGAATACAAAGATATCTCTTTCAAAGTACAGAAAACTATTTACCTTTTTCTTTACACTTGTGTTTTTATTTGCAAAAACGTCCAATGATTCATTAATTAACATATGCATTTGAACATAATTACTGTTTACAAATAAGCAAATGAAAAATAACAATTACTGACAGGTTGAAAGAATAGGAAAACGTATTTAGGCTATTCCATGAGCAATCCCTACAGTACGTCATTAAGATCCCCAGCGGAGCTGAAAACTTCCAACTATTAATCCCCGATGGAAACCATCCAGTTTCTCCAAGTTCTCAAGCAAGTTGTCTTGAAGTCTGAAAAGCAACCAGATAACAGTTAACTTTTGATTCTCCCTAACCTATGATAAATCCCCAGTAGAGTGGCAGATGACCAAAACACCTGAACCTTTTCCCAAACAAGAATAAGCTTTTTCCGCATAAAGTTTTCTTTGCTCCCCAACAGAACAAGGAGTCCCATTGTTAGATCCCTAGTAGAAGTCATCAAAATTCTCTGGATTCCCCAAGCCGATTACTCAAGCCATATATGGCATTGCTCACAAACAATTTTTTTTGTTAATACTCCAACTTCAAGACATGAAGAATCCACATATCCTCAGCAGCAATCAAGGATTTATTTTCCTCCGCAATACAGTGAATCAGCTTACATGCGCATACATTACATCCAAATATCATAAACATTAACAAAGCACATATATTGCATCATACATTTCACGCAACATAACTTTGTGTTTCAGCTAACATTTTACCCCTTTTCAGGATAAGATTAACAGCTACCATTAACAATGTTCAAAGATTTCAGATACAGTTCAGATACGCTCTAGACAAGGATGCCATTCTGATATTCATTCAGATCTCAACTTCAAATACAGTTCAGATACGCTCCAAACATGGATGTCATTCTATTACTCATTCAGATTCAATCTAGATACAGTTCGGATATGCTCCAGACACGGAAGCCATTTTGTTACTCATTTAGATTCATCTTTCAGATTCCCAAAGTACAGATACGCTCCAAACACGAAAGCCATTCTGTTACTCATTCAGATTCATCTTTCAGATTCCCAAAGTACAGATACGCTCCAAACACTGATGCCGTTCTGTTACTCATTCAGATTCAACTTTCAGATACAATTCAGATACGCTCCAGACTCGGTTGCCATTCTGATACTCATTCAGATTTCAAGTTCAGATACAACTCAGATACGTTCCAAATGCGGACACCATTCTAACATTCATTCTTTCAGCTTACAATTTACAATCCAACAGACATTCTTGGATGGTGTGATACGGTGGGAAGAACTTACTGTTTTTGGAATGTTGGTTTGTGTTTTGCGTTTGTTTTTGCAAAATGTCGCGGTAAGCAAGAGTCGCCACCGTCTTTTATTTTATCCAACAAGGAAAGGAAAAAAGCACAGAAAAATTCCTTTTTCGAGATATTTCTGAGTACGGGGTAGATTATAGAAAGGGAAGGTATTAGCACCCTTTCTATCTGTAGTTATCTACGGGCTCTTAGGTACTTGCTCATCATTTTCAAAATTGTTTTCTTTGTGCTTGTGGGTTTTGAAATTTTTTTGTTTTAACTTTGATTTAACTCTTGCGTCTGTCTTCAAGAGTGTAATGAAGTGTTTTTGAAAACTTTGTTTATAAAGGAGTGTAAGTGTGAAAAAAGGTTTTGTTTTGGATGAGCAAGTATCTAAGAACTAATCTACCTACTCGAAAAAGGAATCATTCTATGCTAATTCCCTTTAGACAATGTTATCCCACTATTAGTGAGTAGGTAGCATCGTCGTTGGAGTTTGAGGGTCAATTCGAAAGGGACGTACGGTCACTAAAGCAATGTTAGGACGTCTTAGTAGTAACCCTAATGTCTTAGATCATTTATCTGAGGCAACAATATCCGAGGCAACCTTTCCGAGGCAACTTGATCTTTGGACAAAAGGATGACCACTAAAGCATCCTATACTCAAAGACCGTGTACGAAGGCAACCAAGTGGGAGTGTACCCTAGGAGTGCGCATGTGCGAGTGTGTTGATTTCAGTTATTTTTATCTTTGCACATGTTTAGGGTGATCTAACTGTTTTTAAATTAGACATTCATTCTTGTCATGCAAACCCTATTACCAAACATCTAGCAGTTGAATATTTGCAGAAATTAAAGGTGTGGAATTTAAACTAAATTATTACAAGGCGTCGGATATTTACATCGCCAAAAGCAAATCCTTTGAAATTTAAAAGCGGTAAAAGTACATGTCCTAATTAATTATTACAAACCGGGAGCAGATACAATTAATTGAATAAAAAAATAAAGCGTGCAATAAAATTGAATCGAATGCGAAACTAGGGTTTTGACCGTCCTAATTAAAAGAAAATATTTTTTGTTGTTTTTTAATGTTTTATTTTAAGAAAAGAAATTAATTCCTAAAATTAAAATGCTAAATTAAATAGTTAATTAAGTTAATAAATGAAAAATAATTTAAGTGACATATTTTTGGAGTTTTGTTGACTTAGGAAAGAAAATAAAATAATTAAATTAATATTAAAACCTAATTATTTTAATTGATTTTTAATTATTTGCAAAATAAATTAAAGTTACCTAATTAATCAACCTAATTATTTTAATTGATTTATTGATGGAAAATAAGTTTCTGAAATTTAATTGGGTAGAAATATTTTTTGGTGATTTTTTGATAAAAAAGAAAATTATTTTGTTGGTTAATAAATAGATAAGAATAATTAAATGGAATAAATAAAATAAAGAAAAGATGAGAAATGGGCCTGAGATAAGGGGTGTAGAAGGCAAGAAATTTGGCCCAATTGAGGAGATCCAATTTGACTTTTGCAATCCAGCGCGTATGCATTGACTTGGTCTTTTGGTGCACCCTCAGGGGTAGCCACCAGATCTGGCCATCTGGCCATCTAACGTGTGGGTGATGAATGTCCATGGTGGATCTCCTGGCCTCGCTTGCACTGGATCATCTGAAATAATAAGGAAAAATAACAAATGCTGGAGGCAGGGATCGAACCTCTGACCTCCAGCCTTCAACGCCTTGAACACACATCTGTTAACCACTACGCCATTTGCTTCATATTGTTAATATAATATAAACTAATAATAATATAACAAACAAAAGAAAATTGTAAAAACAAAATAAAAAACGCGCGCTCGTTTAAACAAGCCAATGGTGGGGTGACACGCCTTCATCCATGTTCTTGAACCGTGGCTAAAAGTTGAGCCACTTATACCTACGGACAAATGTTCGTCGCTACAAACGGGGTTCATACAAAATCTCCTATAGGCCATGGAAATGATATCTAAGACCATGGTTGAGGTCGTCTCATCCTCCTGATTGCAACCATGCCCATTATGAAGGCTAATTATTCCTGAAACAAAAAGCCCTAAAACCAAATACGAAACCCTAACAATGGTGGATTTCGTTACAAACCATTAAAATGCAATTGGGTAATGTCAAAAGCTTGCAAATGATTCATAGGTTAAGAATATGCAATTGATTTAGGTTAATAGAGCATAAATTCCAAGATACAAATTCAAGAACAGAGCGGGGTTATGAATGACTTACAGCGCGATTAAGGACAGGAATGGACCAGTTCTGGATTGCTTTAGCTTTTAGAGAGTGCCAGGAAGCGATTGGAATCAATATAAAGCTTTGAGAATGCCTCTAATGGTGATTTCGAATTCACACTTTTTTGGTATTTTTTCAGATTTTGTTTGCTCTATAGCGCCTGTCTCCAACCCCTGTTTTGATCTGCACGCAACCCTTATGTATTGCACAATGCATTAGGGTTAATTCTTGTGTCCAAATCCCTCTCCATCAATGCTTTGAATATTGGTTTGATTTGCTTTGAAGATCTTTCCAAAATTGGTCCAAATCCAATCTCTTTGTACACATATGCCTTGATACGATTTTGATTGACCCTAGCTGTGTAATAAGACCTGAAATAATCACAAGATCATTGGTTTTCAATATTTTTGATTTTATTTGATTTGTTTTGATTTAATTTGAAATAATTCAAACAAAAAACAAAATAAATAATAAAAATAAAATATGGACAAGTGGCAAAGGCTAGAGCACGTGGGCTATGATGCCAACTCAAAACAAGTGAAAAAGAATGGGCCCATTTGGCAAAATTTGAAGTTTTGGGCATAGTTGACTTTTGACAATTTTGCAAAAAAGTCCAACTTCAACAATGCATAACATCCTCAATTTTGACTCTTTGGAGGTGCTCTTGGACTTTTTAGAAAGCTTGAGATGTACTATAATCAACCCTTTTGGTATCATCTCATTTTGATATTCCATGCTCATGTATGAAGCTTTGACAAAAAAAAGTGTTTTTGTTGACTTTTCAAAATGACCTATAATGTCCAAATTCATAACTTCTTGTGAGTGCATATTTTGATCTTGGGAGACGAAGATGGATTGTAGGGAATTTCATCCTATTTAAAATGAGCTTAGAATGGTTCATTTCTCATAAAGTATGAGAAAGTTATGCTTGGTCAAAGTTAAGTTGACTTTTCCTGCAAAACCCTAATTTAGCAACTTTTGAATCTTGATGAATTTTAAGCAATACTTGATGAATCATGATCAACCCTTGATAAAATGATGAAATAAACTTAAAAATGAGAATGTTGACCAAAAATCTTGAGGTTTGACTGTTTGTAGGTCACAGTTGACTTTTGCCCTAGCAAAGTCGATTTTTGGACCTTTGAGCAATTGACTGAGCAAAATTCCTCTGCAAGGCTTGAAACTTGACATGGATGATCTTGAGAACATATTAGGACATTGGTGAGAATTTAGGACCACTTGTACTCAAGGATCTTGATGCAACATGAAACCCTAATTTGGGGTAGACTGCCTTAGGAGAGATCTTGTTTGGCCAACCCTTGGGCTACCTTGAGCAACTTGGAGATCTTTCTTGACATATTTTGAGAAATATGGGAGGGAAAATTTTGGGGTACAACAGCTGCCCCTGTTCAATTTTCTTAAACCTGGGGATGTAGATTGGCTTTCGTGCCTTTTGTGATCCGAAGGTGGAATAGGATTGAACACTAGAGTGCCCAGAAATTTGCACTCGCATGAAGTGATAATTGTCTTGTGATGCCGGGAATGGGCTTATAGATGCCATTTGGAAGAGTATTGATCACATAAGATATTCCTTAGCGAGAACTTGTATACCTGTTGCTGAGGAAGATTCCGCTGGGGAAGTCTGATCTTTGTTGAGAGAAGTAGAATTTTATGAGCTTTGGTCGTCCATTATTCTGCTGGTGAGTCGTCTTTGTTGATATTTTGGAAATTTTGTCGTCCGTACTCAACTGGGGAATCATCTTTGCTGAGATTTAGGAGCTTGTCCGTAATTCAACTAAGAAACCATCTCTCCTGAGATTTGGGAACTCGTTCGTAATTCAACTGAGGAACATATATGTCGAGATTTAGGAACTCATTCGTAATTCGACTGATGAAACATCTCTACTGAGATTTAGGAGCTCGTCCGTAATTCAACTGAGGAAATATTTGTCGAGATTTAGGAACTCGTCCATAATTCGACTGAGGAAATATTTTTGTCGAGATTTAGGAACTTGTCCGTAATTCGACTGAAGAAACATCTTCGCTGAGATTTAGGAGCTCGTCTGTAATTCAACTAAGAAACCATCTCTGCTGAGATTTAGGAACTCGTTCGTAATTCAACTGAGGAACATATCTGTCGAGATTTAGGAACTCATCCGTAATTCGACCGATGAAACATCTCTGCTGAGATTTAGGAGCTCGTATGTAATTCAACTAAGAAACCATCTCTGCTGAGATTTAGGAACTCATCCGTAATTCAACCGAGGAAACATCTCTGCTAAGATTTAGGAGCTTGTCCGTAATTCAACCTGAGAAATATCTTTGTTGAGATTTAGGAACTTGTCCGTAATTCGACTGAGGTAACATCTGCTGAGATTTAGGAACTCGTCCGTAATTCAACGATCTTTGTTGAGATTTAGGAACTTGTCTGTAATTCAACTGGGAAAATATCTGTCAAGATTTAGGAGCTCGTCCGTAATTCAACAACTTTGCTGAGATTTAAGAGCTCGTCCGTAATTCAACCGGGGGAATATTTATGTTGAGATTTAGGAACTTGTCCGTAATTCAACTGGAGATATATCTCTGTTGAGATTTAGGAACATCGTCCGTAATTCAACCGAGAGAACATCTGTCGAGATTTAGGAGCTCATCCATAATTTAACTGAGGAACCTATCTGTCGAGATTTAGGAACTCGTCTGTAATTCAAAAACTTTGTTGAGATTTAGGAGCTCGTCCGTAATTCAACTGAGAAAATGACTTTGTTGAGATTTAGGAGCTCGTCCGTAATTCAACTGCTTTGCTGAGATTTAGGAACTTGTCCGTAATTCAACTGAGGAAACATTTGTCGAGATTTAGGAGCTTGCCCGTAATTCGACTGAGGTAGAAGCTTCATAGCTTGAATTTTGTGAGAATTTAACTGTATCCTTCCTGAAAGATAAAGGTTAGTTGTATGTAATGCATGATATGTATCAGGCAATGATGTTCTCAAAATAAATAAGACTGTGTTATATGATGTGTATGCATATTATGACGTATGAAAATGTGATGTTTTGAGCTGGGGAAAATAAATCCCGGACTGCTGCTAGAGAAAAGAATTGAATGCTTCGTTTCTGCTGGAGATAGTGGATGAAGATGATTGCGAGAATAAACCTGTAGGAGAAGATAATTCCGCTGGGGAATAAATAGATGAGAGAATGACTATGTGGGGAAGAGATGCTCTATTAAGGATATCTTTATACTCCACTGGGGATATCTTTATACTCCACTGGGGATGATAAGACTTTTCAGCGTTGATGATAGATAAACTCTGCTTGGGGAGTATATTACCGACTAATTCACGGTTGGGAGCCTCAGCTGGGGAGAGCCAACACCATTATCCTTCTCTTACTCTGCGGGGAATGAATGTACTTTCAATCGTTTCCTCCAGCTAGGTCTATCCCTATACCTGGTGAACAGAGCAACTGTATGGTTTGGACATTTTTGTTTGCCCATGTTTCTGATATTACAAGTAATCGTCTTTTGTTTCGCATGTAAGTTTTTATGAGCAGCAATCAATGTCAAATGCATATATCAAAAATGAACATTGGAAGTTCTTGCAAAACAAAACATAAAAAGAAAAACATTTTGAAATTTCTTTGTAAAAATGACTTGTATTGATTTTGAAGTTTAGCCTGTAAATAGGCATTTTTGTACAAGAGGCTGACGTCCTAGTAAGAGAACACCGCCGAACAATAGAGTTTATACAATTTGTGAAAACAAAGAAAAACAGATATGTGAACAATCCCAATGGGTTCCAACTCTGCTATTGTCTTTATATCCTCGGGCATCTCATCACTTTGCTACTTGGTTGAAGGTGGATCAGACTGATTAGCGTCGTCTGAGCTTGATAGTCGATACCGAAGTCTGGTTGCAAGGTGATCCAATGAGACATAGTGTTACGCTTTAATCCCTAACTTTTTCCTGGACCTCCCTTTCTGGTTTTCAGTCCACCGGGATACCCTTTTTTGCCCAAGCCGCCTTTTTAGGTTTTCGACTTGCCGGGTGTACAAATTTTTTATTTTCATCCCTTATTTTTGCCCTAACCCTTTTGGTTCGCCGGGAAGCCCTTATTTTTGCCTAGGCCAGTCAACCTAGCGGGTCTTTGATTATGCGTAGTATTTTTTCACTATGTCTGCATTGACGGGGTGAGGAAGGTCGTCACCATCCATGGTGGTTAGAATCATAGCTCCTTCTGAGAAAATGTTCTTAACCACAAATGACCCTTCGTAGGTAGGGGTCTATTTACCCCGGGGATCATCTTGTGGCAGGATGATGCGCTTGATAACCAGGTTCCCAACTCGATACTCTTGTCGTCTGACTTTCTTGTTAAACGCCTTAATCATCTGTTTTTGATACGTTTGACCATGGCAAATAGCAGTAAGTATCTTTTCGTCGATTAAGTTCAGCTGATCAAGCCGGGTCTGAATCCAGTCATCTTTGCTCAAACCTGCATCCTTCATAATTCGAAGAGAGGGTATCTGCACTTCAATGGGCAAGACGGCCTCCATGCCATAAACCAAGGAATAGGGTGTTGCCCCTGTTGACGTCCGCATTGAGGTACGGTACCCATAAAGAGCAAATGGTAACATTTCGTGCCAATCTTTATATGTCACCGTCATCTTCTGCATAATTTTCTTGATATTCTTATTAGCCGCTTCTACAGCCTCATTCAGCTTCGGCCGGTAAGGAGAAGAATTGTGATGCTGTATCTTGAACTGCTTGCAGAGCTCAATGATCATCTTATTGTTGAGATTTGTACCATTGTCCGTAATGATCCTCTCTAGTACACCATATCGAAAAATCAGATTGTGCCAAATGAATCGTGCCACGATGTTCTTGGTTACAGTAGCAAATGAAGCTGCTTCAACGCATTTCGTAAAGTAATCAATCGCTACCAGAATTAAACAATGCCAGTTAGATGTTGTAGGTCTGATCTCGCCGATCATATCGATGCCCCACATTGCAAAAGGCCACGGGGCTGTCAAGACATTCAGAGGTACTGGAGGTATATGCACCTTATCAGTATAGACTTGGCATTTGTGACAGGTCTGAGAATGCTGATAACAGTCGGCTTCCATCGTGGACCAATAGTATCCTGCCCGTAGGATTTTCTTCGCCATGGTGTGTCCACTGGAATGAGTTCCGAAAGTACCTTCATGTAACTCTACCATAATCCTTTTTGCTTCGTTCTTATCCACACATCGCAGTAGGGTTGAATCATGGTTACGCTTGTAAAGGATGTCATTGATGATGAAGAACTTCGCCGCGAATCTTCTCAGAAACTTCTTGTCATTAACAGATGCACCCTCGGGGTACTCTTGAGCTTCAAGATACCTCTTTACCTCATGAAACCAGGGTTTATCTGTTACCTCTTCAGTCTCAATGTCACGATAATGTGCAGGTTCGTCCAACCTCTCAATGGTAATTCGGGGAGCCTCGTTGTCCCATCTGACCTTGAACATAGAATACATCATAGCCAGCACGTCCGCTAACTGATTCTCCTCTCTAGGGAAGTGTTCAAAGGTTATCTCCTCGAAGTGCGGAAGCAACGTCAACACATACTCCTTGTAAGGAATAAGATTTGGGTGTTTCATATACCATTCGCCTTTGATCTGACTGATCACGAGAGCGGAATCTCCGAATACACTTAAAAACTTAATCCTTAGGTCAATTGCTGCTCGAAGACCCATAATGCATGCCTCATACTCCACCATGTTGTTGGTGCAGTTGAAACATAGTCGGGCGATGAACGGAGTATGAGAGCCTTCAAGAGATATGATCACGGCGCCAATGCCATTACCCAAAGCGTTTGAAGCTCCATCAAAGTACATAGACCATCGGGATCCTTCCTCAGGTCCTTCATCCGGTCCAGGTGTTTCATAGTCAGTCACCAACATGATGTTCTCATCCGGGAACTCAATATTCATAGACTGATAATCATCCACTTCCTGATGTGCTAGATGATCTGTTAACACACTTCCCTTGATTTCTTTCTGGGTCGTGTATTGAATGTCATACTCAGTCAAGATCATCTGCCATCTTGCTATTCTTCCGGACAAGGCAGGCTTCTCGAAGATATACTTGATTGGATCCATCTTTGATATCAATAGAGTAGTGTGAGTCAGCATATACTGTCTCAGCCGGCGAGCAGCCCATGCCAAAGCGCAGAAAGTTTTCTCAATCAACGAGTATCGGGTCTCGCAGTTGGTAAAATTTTTGCTAAGGTAATAAATAGCATGCTCTTTTTGGCCAGACTCGTCATGCTGCCCCAACACACTCCCCATTGAATTATCGAGTACTGTCAAGTATAAGATCAAAGGTCTCCCTTCAACTAGAGGCATCATAATAGGTGGTTCTTGGAGATATTCTTTGATCCTTTCGAAAGCGGTTTGACATTCATCATTCCATCTTACCACTTGATCTTTCTTCGGTAACTTGAAGATCGGTTCACAAGTAGCAGTCATGTGCGAGATGAATCGGGCAATATAGTTCAAACGTCTCAGAAAGCCTCTGACTTCTTTTTCTGTTCGGGGAGCTGGCATTTCTCGTATAGCCTTCACCTTTGCAGGATCCACTTGAATACCTTTATCACTTATGACGAAACCCATCAGTTTACCAGATCTCACTCTAAAGGTGCATTTGTTCGGGTTTAACCTCAGCTTGTACAACTTCAACCTGTCAAAAAGCTTCTGAAGATGGTCAAGGTGTTCTTCCTCGGTCTGGGACCTTGCAATCATATCATCAACATATACCTCAATCTCATGATGGATCATGTCGTGGAACAAAGCGACCATGGCACACTGATATGTTGCCCCAACATTCTTTAATCCGAAAGGCATGACTTTGTAGCAAAAGGTACCCCATTGAGTAATAAAGGTTGTCTTCTCCATGTCTTCGGGAGCCATTTTAATCTGATTATAACCGGAGAAACCATCCATAAAGGAGAAGACCTTATGTTGTGCGGTGTTGTCAACCAGAACATCAATATGAGGCAGAGGGAAATCATCCTTGGGGCTTGCCCTGTTCAAATCTATATACTCAACACACATTCGAACTTTACCATCCTTTTTCGGCACTGGAACCACGTTGGCAACCCACTGTGGGTAAGAAGTAACTGCTAGAAAACCGGCATCAAACTGTTTCATAACTTCGGCCTTGATTTTCTCAGACATCTCTGGGCGCATTCGGCGGACTTTCTATTTCACTGGAGGACAGTCTTCCTTAGTTGGCAAGCAATGAACCACGATATCAGTATTCAACCCAGGCATATCTTTATAAGACCAGGCAAAGATCTCAACATAGTCACGCAACATCTGAATCAACCGTTGTTTCACATTAGACTCCAGATTTGCACCGATCTTGACTTCTTTCTTGTCTACCTCTGTACCCAGATTTACTATTTCCACTGGCTCTTCATGCGGCTGTATGGCCCTCTCTTCCTGTAGTAACAATCTAGCAAGTTCACCAGGCACTTTTCAATTATCCTCGCCTTCGTACGCGGCTTGGTTGATCGGACTTTCGAAGTCATAATTGGCAGTAGAAGAGTCGTTATTAGTGGGATCCAAAGTGGATGTAGACCTATATATGTGAGTGTGTGTAAAATAGCTATTTTGCAAGCAAAAAAAAACAAGGAGCGCAAAATTTGTAAGGCAAGAAAACGGCCAATGTTTTTATTAATGATATATGGAAATGACACACAATAAGCCCTCAAACCAAGCCACGGTGTCTCGGGTAAGGCACCGGGCCGTAAGGTTTAAAATTGTCTATTACAAATTCAAAACAAAAGTCTTATTACTGTGTAACAAAAGAAATTGGCACGAAGTCCTTTGTCGTCCAATTGCTTAGTCCGCCGTTAGTAGTCGGGTAAATCTAACTATCAATATCAAACTCTTCATCATCATCCCTAATTGCATTTACTCCTGCGTCATGTTTTGGCATAGGAGCGGTTATGACATTAGGCTTTTCTAGCGCTTCAAACTCGATCTCCTTAGCATCAATCAAATCCTGTACCTTATTCTTCAAAACCCAGCAATTATTCGTATCATGCCCCGGGCTATCGGAGTGAAAAGCACAGCAGGTGTTTGGATTATACAACGGTGATGTGGTATTGGGATTCTTCGGGGCTTCCCTCAGAGTCACCAAATTGGTCTTCAACAACTGCGGCAGAATTTGAGATAAAGCCATGCTGAGTCGAGTAAACTGTCTTTGAGGCCTCTCTGCCCTTGGCTGATTGTTGCGTTGTGGGGCAACAGTTGGTCTTGAAATAACTACCGCATTAACTGCTTGGCGGTGCTCAGGTTGGTTCTGGCTCTTAGAGCTGTAAACTGCGTTAGACTCCTTCTTGAAAGGCTTCTTCTCTGTGCTTGACGAAGCACCCTTCTGTATTTTGCCGCTCTTAATATCGGCTTCAACCCTCTCCCCAATCATAATTAACTCAGTAAAACCTTACGATGAACTCTAGATCAAATTGTTGAAATACGGACCAGGCAAGGTCCCCAGAAACATATCCACCAACTCCTTGTCAGCCAGAGGGGGTTGGACTCTACCAGCAAGATCTCTCCACTTCTGAGCATAATCTTTAAAACCTTTGCTCGCACCCATAGACATACCCTGAAGTTGGGTACGCGTGGGAGCGAGGTCGGCGTTATATTGGCACTGCTTGTAAAAAGCAGCAGCAAGGTCCTCCTAATTACAGACATTAGCTCCTTCTAGCTGATAAAACCACTCAAGTTGAATCCCTGAAAGACTATCTTGAAAGAAGTGGATCCAGAGGTTCTTGTCAGCAGTATATAGTTGTATCTTTCTAACATACGAGCGGAGGTGTAGCTTTGGGCAGGAGACCCTGTCGTACTTAGCAAATACAGGAGCTTTGAACTTGTGGGGAATCACCACCCCAGACGCAAAACCTAACTCTCCAAAATCCAACCCATGTATCTTCTGGATCTCTATCGCGCTTAACCGGTCTTCAAGTTGCTTATACCTGTCTTCGGCAGGAGGATACTGGTCTTCGTCAAAGTCAGTCTCATTATCATAAACCACGGGGCTAGGAGCCCTCCTTTCTTCATGATTCTCTCCCCCTCCAGATGAGTGAGACAAATCAACTTCCTCTCGATACCTGTTTCCAAACCTGTGACCCATGTTCAGGAGGACTGTCTTTTTCTTCTTCTTCTTCTTATCCTTCAAGATAAGAGTCTTCAGATCTTTCTGCCCCTTGGCCAGGTTCATGAACATTTCCTAGAACTGAGCGTTTTAAGCTTGTAGAGCCTTAATAGCTTGATCAGTGGATGTTTCAGCAGTCATGATGCTGAAATAAACAGCGAAGAAGATAAGAGACCTGTAAGAGTACATGTGATGAGGTGCATGAGAATGGAATGCATATGATATGTTTTCAAAGACTTTAGGGATTCAAATTCGTAAATCAAAAGGAAACACACTTTTATTAGATTAAAAACTTGAAACAATGTTTGACAAATGCCTTTAAGGCGTTACAAAGAGAAAAACTAAAAAGTAAATTAAAACTAGAAATAACAAAAGACATCAACGCTCCCATGGTCGTTTTCCTCCCGTGACGACATAGTCGTTGAGGATCTTCTCATTCTCCAGCTGCCTTGTAAGCTTCAGGATCTTCCGCTCTTGCTCATGATACTTTTCTCTGTAAGTATCCCGCTCTTCTCTTAGCTGGATCCACGACCTCTTTAATGCCCCAATGTCAGTAGGCATGTATGGGTGGAGGACAGTATGAGGAACCCCTTCTTCATCAACACTTTCAACAATTACCGGTAAGACAACTTCGTACGGCATCCCTAGCTTTTGGGCACAGGCCCGAACCCACCGGAGATACGGTTCCATTTGAAGAGAAGTCTTCACTCCTAGCTCATGCGGATCAGACCTGTTAACCCTATTCCAAGCTTGTATGAACTTGCGGCGATGTCCCTCATAATCCCCTTGGAAGTCAAAGACAATACTCAGAATCAGCAACTCATGAGGACCGTCCTTTCTAGCTCGCCCAAACTGTCGCAAGGACAAACAAGGATTATAGGTGATTCCTCCCCTAATTCCAAGCAAAGTAACATTGGGGTATTCTCCGCACCGGTCAATAACAGCTAATTCTTCCATGTCTTTAGTAGTCTAAATGATGTCCGTATGAGCAAGGGACATAACTCTGTAGGCCCAGCCCATACCTTCCTTGTTCTTCAAAACATATTTGGGGAGGTGAGAAATAAACCACCTCGCCAACAATGGTGCACAACACATAAGGGTTCCCCGTTTCTGAGCAGTACAGGCATAAAGAGCATGCAGAATGTCACCTAAGAGAGTAGGCACCGGATTGCAGGACATGAAAATCTTCACTGCATTCACGTCGACAAAATAATCTGAATTAGGTAACAGAACCAGGCCATATATGAGAAGAGTCAGGATGTCTTCGAATGCTTGAAAATCCAAACTGTCCCAAAACTGATTAGCCTGATCAACCAAGAACTTAGCTAAGAAGCCTTTCACCCCACTCCGAGTCTCCCAGTTAGACATTACTTCAGCCTTTATTAGATGTAAGGATGTAGCAACATCCTCTAGCCTAAGAGTTATCTCCCAACCTGTAAATGGCGTTTGCTCTAGAATAGAAATACCAAGTAGATCAGAGAACTCCTCCAAAGTAGGGACCGACTGATAGTCCGGGAAGGTGAAGCATTGGTGCAACAGGTCGAAAAACTGGAATAAGACACTCATCATCTGCTCATCCATCTTATAAGTGACCAAACCAAGGAGGTGACCATGTCTTCTGACAAAAGACGAAGTGTCAGGAACCTTGGAAACCAAATCTCTAAGCTGAGTAGGAATCTGTACAAAGCTGATCCAAATAGTGTTTCTACACATAGATGCCATAACCTACAAAACAGAGCAAAGATGAATCCCCTTGGTCTTTGAAATGGGTTAGTCTGATGAAATATGCATGCAATGTCATGATGCATGATGTTATGATAGAAACACATCACACGTATTCACAGATAACAAACATGGTAAGGGCAAACAAGTCACATAGTAACCCCTAAATTTCAGGCTGGCATGGATTTTAGTTATTACCCTCTTTCAGTTTAGTTGGTTCAACCTGTCCTAGTAATAGTAATCGGGTTCTAGAGGATCTCAATATCACTGATCACCCTCGATCGGTCATAATTCTAGTTTAGCAACCTTTTCTTGCGGCTGAAATCATCGCGAGAGTTTGGTCTCAATGAGTGTAGCATACTGCTACTTTTCTATGGCCAAGTTGGTCAATTATAGGTTCTAAGGCCAGTCGGTGCTTAATGACCCCTTAGCAGCCCCATATTCTCCTTGTTCCACCACAAGGGATATCAGTACAAACTAAAGTGCCACACCAACATAGCTACTGCTTCAACCGTATCAGTCTATGTCGTACAGTTCCCTCATAGTCTATTGCTACTTACCTAAAAGGTATCCCCAGATCCGGATTAGGATCTATAGTAACTCCGATTCAAACCCACAAAGATAAAGCATACAAATCAAGCAATTGAAAACATTATGATAAACTAATCCTAAGGTACACCCCACTTATTAATTCCCCAGCAGAGTCGCCAGTTCTGTGATACGGTGGGAAGAACTGACTGTTTTTGGAATGCTGGTTTGCGTTTTGCGTTTGTTTTTGCAAAATATCGCGGTAAGCAAGAGTCGCCACCGTCTTTTATTTTATCCAACAAGGAAAGGAAAAAAGCACAGAAAAAATTCCTTTTTCGAGATGTTTCTGAGTACGGGGGGTAGATTATAGAAAGGGAAGGTATTAGCACCCTTTCTATTCGTAGTTATCTACGGGCTCTTAGGTACTTGCTCATCATTTTCAAAATTGTTTTCTTTGTGCTTGTGGGTTTTGAAAAGTTTTTGTTTTAACTTCGATTTAACTCTTGCGTCTGTCTTCAAGAGTGTAGTGAAGTGTTTTTGAAAACTTTGTTTATAAATGAGTGTAAGTGTGAAAAAAGGTTTTGTTTTGGATGAGCAAGTATCTAAGAACTAATCTACCTACTCAAAAAAGGAATCGTTCTATGCTAATTTCCTTTAGACAATGTTATCCCACTATTAGTGAGTAGGTAGCATCGTCGTTGGAGTTTGAGGGTCAATTCGAAAGGGACGTGTAAGTCTCAGAGTGCCTAAGAGGGGGGGGGGGGTGAATCAGGTCTTATAAAATTTATTCGGTTTAATGAGAATACTTGAAGAACTTTTTTGGTTAAGTGTTTGAAGGTTTTGATTATATCTTTATCTTTTCCTGATTATGGTGATGAAAGCGATAAATGCGGAAAAGTAAAGAACACGGTGATATATCCTGGTTCCCCTCACAATCCGAGAGTACTCCAGTCCCCTTTCCAACACGAAAGAGATTTCACTATAGTTAGAATGATTGTACAGCCTATGCTTACTATCTAACCTATAGGGTGATCAAAGGTTCTTAACACCTTTAAGACCAAACAAACACTAATGTGAATGAAGAACAATCCTCTTCAAATCACAACACTTACTTCCAACAATCCTGGATAGTAAGGGAATAAATTCTTTAAGTAATATAATGATTGATTTGAAATAGATGGATAGCACTATCAATCTTCAATTGATCTTCTTCTTCAAGATGAAAACAATTCTCAAACAATGTATATAATAAATGTTCACAATGTATGTATGAAACTTGTAATGATTTAATGAAAGTGTATACGGCAAGTTTCACAAAATTTATGAACACATGAAAGTTTATGTGCAAATTTGAATGAATGAGAAAATTGTTTATTGAAGAAGGTTTTTGTTGTATGAAAATGTTATTGTATTCTTGTTCTTTAAATCTGAAAATCTGCATTTTATAAAGTCACAAGAACCTCTTCATTCATGCCAATTCATATGAAAAGTTGCAATGCATTCATGAAAAGATACCACTTGAAAAATGTTCAAAAACCAAAAGAAAAGTTGCACTGGTTCGCTAGGAACCGGTTCCGACACTGACAGAACCCGGTTCTTAGTGAACGTTACAAGTTAGATTTCAAAAAATATTACGCAGGAACCGGTTCCCCTATTGGTACAACCCGGTTCCTGGTACAAATTCCAGGGACATGTTTTTTGACCAAGTTTGGAACCCGGTTCCCTGTTAGGGAGGAACCGGTTCCTGAAAGGTTATTTTCAAAAGTTCTTTTTGAAAAAGATTTTAAACATAGTTTTTCTTTAATGTAAACATGTGGGATATGTATATGATTATGAATGCATTTTTTTGTGAACATCTATATTCAAGATTAAGAATTATTTATACCATTTGACATTTGATGATTCTTCAATAATTCTTCTATAATCTTCAAGACTTTTATATGATGTTGATAAGCTTTTTGCACATCCTTTGAGTGTTGATATCCATGTTGTCTTCATCAAAACAAATGCTTTAAATATGACTTGAGAAGCTTGCAATTACATTCTCCCCCTTTTTGATGATGACAACCAAGTCTTGAAAACGATTCTTGAATTGTTTATGTTGTTTTGTGTAGCAAACATGTTGAGCAAATGCAAGGCTCCCCCTAAATTGTATGTTCCCCCTAAGTGCATGATTCCTTGAATTTTGGAGTGAGTATAATAGATATTTGGGCCTGCAATTTCTTTGAAAACAAAACAACACATATGCATATTCTTCTCCCCCTTTGTTAACATCAAAAAGGATGGGGGAAAAGAGTGAAACAAATACATATAAAAGAATAAGACGATAAAAACATATAAAAGAAGGAGTAGAAGCAGAGTGTACTGAAACATAAAAAATCTTATGAGTTGGTTATGAGAAACCTTTAGATATCACCTTCATCCAAAATACCAAGTTCTTTTCGAAGCTTTTTGTTCTTGATGGACCAAAGAGATCCATGTGTAACAATTGTAGTGGTCTTGTAGTAGACACCACATTCTTAGATTTGAAAGTTGTTTTGGTCTGTTTGCCCTTTTGGCAAGCGCTACACAATTTGTCTTTGATGAACTTCATCTTTGGTAGACCAATAACCAAGTCATGCTTAATCAATTTGTTCAAGTGCTCCATGTGAATGTGAGCAATCCTCTTGTGCCATAACCAAGCGTCATTGTTTTTTACCATAAGACATTGTACCTTCATAGACAAATCATCTAGAGTAATCATAAAAATATTGTTAGTTCTTATACCTTTGAGTTTTACCTCATTGGTTGCCTCATCCATAATAAGGCATTCATCTTTTTTGAATTTTATCTTGAACCCTCTATCGCAAAGTTGACTTATGCTAAGAAGATTGTGCTTTAATCCTTCAACATAGAGAACATCCTCAATTTGAATGGATGGAGGTGTGCCAACTATTCCAACGCCAAGAATCTTTCCTTTGGTGTTGTCTCCATAGGTGACATACCCTTTGGCTTTATGTACTAGATATGAAAATTGGTGTACATCTCCTGTCATATGCTTTGAACATCCACTATCAAGATACCAAACATTTGATGTGGATTTCAAGCATACCTACAAAAACAAATTATTATTTGTTAGGTACCCAAGTTGCCTTGGGTCCTTCATAGTTAGTTCCCTTTTTCACCCACACATAATGCCCACTTGCTATACTGAAGTTTCTAACATAGCAAGCATTAGGTGTATGGCCTTTAATATCACAATAAAAACAAGTAGGTTCAAAGTTACTTCTATATCTAGAAGGATAAGTTTTCTTCTTAGGAAATGTTTTCTTTTTCGATACATTAGCCTTTTTTTTATGATTATGAACAACTTGCTTCTTTTCTACTTTCTTGGGATTGGAACTATTACTAGCCTTTACAAAAACAGTGGGATTGTTACTTGGTTTCTTAGTATTCACATAACCAAGACCTCTTTTATCATTTGGATAACGTTGTTGACTTAGTAATCCTTCCAATCCTATTTGTCCTTTTTCATATCGTTCAATGACTCTTTTCAATTGAACAATTTGAAAGACATTTGATTCACACTTGGAGCATGCAAAGTTTTCCTTTTCTTTAATAAAATTTTGTTTTTGAAGATCAAAATCTTTAGTCATGGTGTCAATTTTTTCTAGACAAATTAAAAGTTCTTTTTCTTGATTTGACACCTTTTTGTATAAACTTTTGCATTCTCCCAAGAGTTCATCAATAGCACCTTGAACATCATCATCAAAAAGATTAAATTCATTACTAACCTCTTCTTCATCGTCGGAGTGATGTGAAGCCATCAATGCTAGATTTGCACATTCGTCGCTTTCCGAATCAGATGAAGAACTTATCTCATTATCTTCCCATGCAACATAAGCCTTTTTGTTCTTGAACTCCTTTTTGCCTTTGAATCCATTTTTCTTGGAGAGTTTTGGACAATCCGGCTTTATGTGACCTTGCTTTCCATATTCATAGCATGTGACATCTTGTGTTGATGTGAAGGCTTCTTTGTCTTTATGCTTATAGAATTTCTTTCTTTTGACAAAGTTAGCATTATGAAGATTATTTTTATGACCAAAATATTTTCCTAACCTTTTTACAAGAAGCAAGAGATTTTCATCTTCCTCCGATGCATCTTTATCTTGACTTTCTTTTGAATCAACTTTCAAAGCAATGCCTTTGGATTTCTTCTCATTATTCTCATGTTTTTCAAGTCTTCCAAGTTCCGTCTCATATTCTTGAAGCTTTCCGAAAAGTGTTGCGGAAGTCATAGTTGCTAGGCTTTTATTTTCGGATATTGCCGTCACTTTTGGTTGCCATTCCCTTGTTAAAGATCTAAGCACTTTAAGATTTAATTCATCGTTTGATAAAGTCTTACCAAGTGCCTTCAAATGGTTTGTCAGGTGAACGAATCTCTTTTGCAAGTCAAGGATGGATTCTCCGGGCAGCATTCTGAATAATTCATATTCTTGACTCAAAGTGTTCAATCTAGACCTTTTTACTTTGGAGGTTCCTTCATGAGTTTCTACAAGAGTGTCCCAAATTTCCTTTGCCGTTGTACATGCCGATACTCGGAAAAATTCATCCATACTAAGAGCACTTTGGAGAATATTGATTGCCTTTTTGTCAAAGAGAACTTTTTTCTTGTCATCGTCATCCCATGATGCTTTAGGCTTTGATGACCCAACACCATTGACAACACACACCGGAGTAAATGGACCATTCTCAACAGCATTCCATATTTCTTCTCCTTGCGCTTCAAGATGAGCCTTCATGCGAATTTTCCAAAAGTCGAAGTATTCACCACAAAACAGTGGAGGCTTGTTGTTACTACCACCATCTTTGAAAACCGAATTTTGATTTGGATTTGTGGAAGCCATTCTGGATCTTTAGGAACAAGTTACCTATAACTTGCTCTGATGCCAATTGTAAGTCTCAGAGTGCCTAAGAGGGGGGG
Organism: Vicia faba; assembly: GCA_948472305.1. NCBI lineage: Eukaryota > Viridiplantae > Streptophyta > Magnoliopsida > Fabales > Fabaceae > Vicia > Vicia faba. The sequence continues at coordinate 1,552,245,012 of OX451735.1, read as the reverse complement.
GGGGTGAATTAGGTCTTATAAAATTTATTCAGTTTTATGAGAATACTTGAAGAACTTTTTTGGTTAAGTGTTTGAAGGTTTTGATTATATCTTTATCTTTTCCTGATTATGGTGATGAAAGCGATAAATGTGGAAAAGTAAAGAACACGGTGATATATCCTGGTTCCCCTTATAATTCGAGAGTACTCCATTCCCTTTTCCAACACGAAAGAGATTTCACTATAGTTAGAATGATTGTACATCCTATGCTTACTATCTAACCTATAGGGTGATCAAAGGTTCTTAACACCTTTAAGACCAAACAAACACTAATGTGAATGAAGAACAATCCTCTTCAAATCACAACACTTACTTCCAACAATCCTGGATAGTAATGGAATAAATTCTTTAAGTAATACAATGATTGATTTGAAATAGATGGATAGCACTATCAATCTTCAATTGATCTTCTTCTTCAAGATGAAAACAATTCTCAAACAATATATATAAATGTTCACAATGTATGTATGAAACTTGTAATGATTTAATGAAAGTGTATATGGCAAGTTTCACAAAATTTATGAACACATGAAAGTTTATGTGCAAATTTGAATGAATGAGAAAATTATTTATTGAAGAAGGTTTTTGTTGTATGAAAATGTTATTGTATTCTTGTTCTTTAAATCTGAAAATCTGCATTTTATAAAGTCACAAGAACCTCTTCATTCATGCCAATTCATATGAAAAGTTGCAATGCATTCATGAAAAGATACCACTTGAAAAATGTTCAAAAACCAAAAGAAAAGCTGCACTGGTTCGCTAGGAACCGGTTCCGACACTGACAGAACCCGGTTCTTAGTGAACGTTACAAGTCAGATTTCAAAAAATATTACGCAGGAATCGGTTCCCCTATTGGTACAACCCGGTTCCTGGTACAAATTCCAGGGACATGTTTTTTGACCAAGTTTGGAACCCGGTTCCCTATTAGGGAGGAACCGGTTCCTGAAAGGTTATTTTCAAAAATTCTTTTTGAAAAAGATTTTAAACATAGTTTTTCTTTAATGTAAACATGTGGGATATGTATATGATTATGAATGCATTTTTTTGTGAACATCTATATTCAAAATTAAGAATTATTTATACCATTTGACATTTGATGATTCTTCAATAATTCTTCTATAATCTTCAAGACTTTTATATGATGTTGATAAGCTTTTTGCACATCCTTTGAGTGTTGATATCCATGTTGTCTTCATCAAAACAAATGCTTTAAATATGACTTGAGAAGCTTGCAATTACAGGACGTACGATCACTAAAGTAATGTTAGGATGTCTTAGTAGTAACCCTAATGTCTTAGATCATTTATCCGAGGCAACAATATCCGAGGCAACCTTTCCGAGGCAAGTTGATCTTTGGACAAAAGGACGACCACTAAAGCATCATATACTCAATGACCGTGTACGAAGGCAACCAAGTGGGAGTGTGCCCTAGGAGTGCGAGTGTGTTGATTTCAGTTATTTTTATCTTTGCACATGTTTAGGGTGATTTAACTATTTTTAAATTAGACATTCATTCTTGTCATGCAAACCCTATTACCAAACATCTAGCATTGAATATTTGCAGAAGAAATTAAAGGTGCGGAATTTAAACTAAATTATTACAAGGCGTCAGGTATTTACATCGCCAAAAGAAAACCTTTTGAAATTTAAAAGCGGTAAAAGTAAATGTCCTAATTAATTATTACAAACTGGGAGCAGATATAGTTAATTGAACAAAAAAAATAAAGCGCGCGATAAAATTGAATCGAATGCGAAACTAGGGTTTTGACCCTTCTAATTAAAAGAAAATATTTTTTGTTTTTTTTAATGTTTTTTTTAAGAAAAGAAATTAATTCCTAAAATTAAAATGCTAAATTAAATAGTTAATTAAGTTAATAAATGAAAAATAATTTAAGTGACATATTTTTGGAGTTTTGTTGACTTAGGAAAGAAAATAAAATAATTAAATTAATATTAAAACCTAATTATTCTAATTGATTTTTAATTATTTGCAAAATAAATTAAAGTTACCTAATTAATCAACCTAATTATTTTAATTGATTTATTGATGAAAAATAAATTTTTTAAATTTAATTGGGTAAAAATATTTTTTGGTGATTTTTTGATAAAAAAGAAAATTATTTTGTTGGTTAATAAATAAATAAGAATAATTAAATGGAATAAATAAAATAAAGAAAAGATGAGAAATGGGCCTGAGATAAGGGGTGTAGAAGGCAAGAAATTTGGCCCAATTGAGGAGATCCAATTTGACTTTTGCAATCCAGCGCGTATGCATTGACTTGGTCTTTTGGTGCACCCTCAAGGGTAGCCACCAGATCTGGCCATCTGGCCATATGACGCGTGGGTGATGAATGTCTATAGTGGATCTCCTGGCCTCGCTTGCACTGGATCATCTGAAATAATAAGGAAAAATAACGAATGTTGGAGGCAGGGATCGAACCCCTGACCTTCAACCTTCAACGCCTTGAACACACACCTGTTAACCACTACACCATTTGCTTCCTATTGTTAATATGTATATATAAAACAAAAGAAAAGAAAATTGGAAAAACAAAATAAAAAATGCATGCTCGCTTAATCAAGCCAATGGTGGGGTGACACGCCTTCATCCCTGTTCTTGAACCGTGGCTAAAAGTTGAGCCACTTATACCTACGGACAAATGTCCGTTGCTACAAACAGGGGTTCATCCAAAATCTCCTACAGGCCATAGAAATGATATCTAAGACCATGGTTGAGGTCGTCTCATCCTCCTGATTGCAACCATGCACATTATGAAGGCTAATTATTCCTGAAACAAAAAGCCCTAAAACCAAATACGAAACCCTAATAATGGTGGATTTCGTTACAGACCATTAAAATGCAATTGGGTAATGTCAAAAGCTTGCAAATGATTCATAGGTTAAGAATATGCAATTGATTTAGGTTAACAATGCGTAAATTCCAAGATACAAATTCAAGAATAGAGCATGGTTATGAATGACTTACAGCGTGATTAAGGACTGGAATGGACCGGTTCTGGATTGCTTTAGCTTATAGAGAGTGCCAGGAAGCGATTGGAATCAATAGAAAGCTTTGAGAATGCCTTTAATGGTGATTTCGAACTCACACTTTTTTGGTATTTTTTCAGATTTTGTTTGCTCTATAGCGCCTGTCTCCAACCCCTGTTTTGATCTGCATGCAACCCTTATGTATTGCACAATGCATTAGGGTTAATTCTTGTGTCCAAATCCCTCTCCATCAATGCTTTAAATATTGGTTTGATTTGCTTTGAAGATCTTTCCAAAATTGGTCCAAATCCAATCTCTTTGTACACGTATTCCTTGATACGATTTTGATTGACCCTAGCTGTGTAATAAGACCTGATATAATCACAAGATCCTTGGTTTTCAATATTTTTGATTTTATTTGATTTGTTTTGATTTAATTTGAAATAATTCAAACAAAAAACAAAATAAATAATAAAAATAAAATATGGACAAGTGGAAAAGGCTAGAGCACGTGGGCTATGATTCCAACTCAAAACAAGTGAAAAAGAATGGGCCCATTTGGCAAAATTTGAAGTTTTGGGCATAGTTGACTTTTGGTAATTTTGCAAAAAAGTCCAACTTCAACAATGCATAACTTCCTAAATTTTGACTCTTTGGAGGTGCTCTTTGACTTTTTAGAAAGCTTGAGATGTCCACTAAGAAACCCTTTTGGTCTCATATCATTTTGATATTCCATGCTCATGTATGAAGCTTTGACAAAAAAGGTGTTTTTGTTGACTTTTCAAAATGACCTATAATGTCCAAATTCATAACTTCTCGTGAGTGCATATTTTGATCTTGGGAGCTGAAGATGGATTGTAGGTAATTGCATCCTCTTCAAAATGAGCTTTGAATGGGTCATTTATCGTAAAGTATGAGAAAGTTATGCTTGGTCAAAGTTGAGTTAACTTTTCTGGCAAAACCCTAATTTAACAACTTTTGAATCTTGATGAATTATGAGCAATCCTTGATGAATCATGATCAAACCTTGATAAAATGATGAAATAAACTTCAAAATGATGATGTTGAACAAAAATCTTGAGGTTTGACTGTTTGTAGGTCACAGTTGACTTTTGCCCTAACACAGTCGATTTTTGGACCTTTGAGCAATTGACTGAGCAAAATTCCTCTGCAAGGCTTGAAACTTGACATGGATGATCTTGAGAACATATTAGGACATTTGTGATAATTTAGGACCACTTGGACTCAAGGATCTTGATGCAACATGAAACCCTAATTTGGGGTAGACTGCCTTAGGAGAGAGCTTGTCTGGCCAACCCTTGGGCTACCTTGAGCAACTTGGAGATCTTTCTTGACATATTTTAAGAAATATGGGAGGGAAAATTTTGGGGTACAACAGATGGAATCTACAAGCCCATCTCCAATGAGATTCTATCTCTTCTCCAAATGGCATCTTTAAGCCCATTCCTCCTATCACCACCGAGCGCAAATTTCTGGGCATTCTAATGTCCAATCATCTTCCACCTTCGAGTTGCGAATGACAAATCTCGCCAATCTAACTCCTTAGGTCAAAGAAGATTAAACAGGGGCAGCTGTTGTACCCCAAAATTTGCCCTCTTATTCTTCAGAAAATCATCCTAGATTCTCAAAGTTCTCTCTTAAATAAATCCAAGCCTTGAATTATCATTTATTTCCAAAGCAAGCCATTTACAAGGGCAAAGTGGTCATTTGCGAGCTCAAAAGTCAAATTTTACCTGGAAAAGTTAAATTCTAAGTACTTAGATTTTTTTCTAAAATATTTAAGACAAAATGACACTTCTGAACTTCTGAACCAATCTCCAGGCAGAAACAGTCAAAAGCTGCAAACTGGCCTCAACATATAAACATTCAGTCAGAATGTGGCTCTTCAACAGCTACGCCAACTCAGTCAAAAGTTGCAAACTTGGCTCAGCACATAACATTCAGTCAGAATGTGGCTCTTCAGCAGCTACGCCAACTCAGTTAGAAGTTATAAATGTGGTTCAGCATGTAATCTTCAAACAGAATGTGGCTCTTCAGCAGCTACGCCAACTTAGTTAGAAGTTGTAAACGTGGTTCAACATGTAATCTTCAAACAGAACGTGGCTCTTTCAGTAGTTACGCAAGTTCAGTCAGAGTTTGCTAGAGGAATGCAAAGAAAGTAAATAAGCCTGAAAACTCCTTCAGAACATGCTGGAATCAGAAGACGAAGGGGTCAGAAGAGTGGGTGTCACACTGAAACAGAATCTCTAAGTCCAGAATTTTCAGAAGCAAATCCAAAGAACATGCTAGAAAGTCTGGAGAACCCTCAGAATTTGCTGAGGCAGCAGGATACTAAGATCAGAGTTTAAGTGCGTTGTATGCTGAAGTAGGAAATGCTGGCTCAGATATAAGTAATGATGCAAATCTCACGTTACAAGATTTCTTAGTCTTGACCAATCTCATCACCATTTAATGCTCATTAATGCTCACAACTACTTTTGAACATTTATCCAAAGGGTCTCTCCACGTGCAGCATAACAATGTTCCTGTGCAGATTTAGGTATGGGTTCATGTGCTACTTTTTGCTCATGGGTGTCACTTTTCCTTAATCCTCGCTTACTAACCCAGCCTAGGCTCAAAGCTGTCAATCATCACAACTTTTTATGAACCTTTCTTCAAGAATAAGTCAGCATCTAATGCATGATATTTACGCCACTTAACATATAAAAAACCCACAAAGCTTTGCCTATAAATAGAGCACCATTGTCCATTGGAAAAGGGGGAACATCAGAAAAAATTGCTAGAAAAGAACCAAAAAATTTTTTAGCAAGAAAACACCTTGAAACTCTGTCAAATTCCTAGTGTTTCAAGAGCCTTAAACACAGCTTTGAATCTCCTGCCTCAAAACTTCATTTGCACCCAATTTGTTTCTCGACAAAAGAACGCCCATACAGTTTCTGACCACATATATGCTCTCTATCCACCCATACCAAGAACCTGTCCAGAATACTATCAGAGTTTAGATTAACTCCAGTTCACAGAATTTCTTCCAATAGCAAGGTAAGCCCCTACTGACTCTCACCACACTGTTTAAGCATCATCAGATTTGCATGCTCAAGAAACACAATGTAGATATCATGTTGCTGCTGTACATGTTTTGAGATTTTCATGCCTCTGTATGTTTAAGTAGAAAGTGAATCAGTACAGAACTTGCATGTGACCTTTTTGGTCCTGTCTTCTGAAACGCTATGACACTTGCTGAGACTGTCCTAGGCATGCCTTTTGTTTTATGGAAAAATAATCAAACTGCAGATGTTTTAATTAGCACAGGGGGAAACCAAGCTCTGACTTTGACGCCAACACTTCAGAGGCCTGTCTTGTTATCAGTAATATCAGAACTTCTGAAAATTACTGTGTTCCTAGCAGGGTCAGAACTTCTGACCCCCTCCCACTAACAGATTTCTATTTTGCAGCGCACTAGGGTCAAAACTTCTGACCTCCCCACTAACAGGTTTTTGTTTTGCAGCGCACCAGGGTCAGAAGTTCTGACCTATACATTTTCACTAACAGGTTGATATCCTGCAGCAGGCCAGAGTCAGAACTTCTGACTTCCTCTCAGCAGCGCGCTGACCCCCTCCTTCTTTTTTTTGTCTTCCCCTTGTTATTTTTCTTTATTTTTCTCGCTGGATTCCCTATTCATAAGTGTGTACCCCCACCCCCTAAATATTGTAATAGTGTAGGACTTTACATTTCCGCATTTTTATCGCTTTCAATTGTAAATGCTAGCAATTAGGATATGTATGGCAAGATAAAATCAATGAAATAGAAAATCCTAATTCAAGATAAAATCATGCATGCAATAAAACACACTTGCACACAAACACCCTTAAGGTTTCTCTACTTGGTTGCCTTATACGAAAATAGCCATATTACGCATGCAAAGTATCTTGGTAAAACAAACAAAATCGAAAGATCATAGTCCCTCGATGACGCAATTCTAAGTTGCCTTATAAAATGATCTTAGTCCCTCAAAAATGCTAAGATACTTTGCAACATTGCTAATCATGGTTATACGATGACCCGCATCCGTCCCGTTTACATCCAAAGATAGGGTTGCTTACCAAAATCAATGGTAAGTCAACAATGTCAAAGGAATAGAAAATGTACAAGAAAGACATTTGAGTAGGTAGATAGCTTCTAAGTTACTTGCTCCATTTCAAACAATCCTTGCTATTTTCAAAACAAACACACACACACGTTTCAAAACATATTACAAAACATTGAAAACATTTTTAAAAGACAAACATCTTTGTATACATTCTTACGAATGAGAATCATTACAAAAGATTGAAGAAGTGAAAAACACAAGAAGGGGGGTTGAATTGTAAAACTGAAAATCAATTGCAATGAACACGATATTTTTATCCTGGTTCGTTTGATCTCAAACTACTCCAGTCCACCCGTCAAGGTGATTTCGCCTCTCTCCAACGAGGTCTTAATCCACTATATTCAACTGAATATTACAATCTGCTTTAGCAACTGCTAGAGCCTTCTTGAGTCAAACCACAACCCGGTTTCTCAAGGAATCACTTTCTTACAAAGAATTGAAATCTAGGTGTGTGAATGTTTTCTACAAAACTGTTTATCACAACTGTGATACTACACAACTTAAGCTTATGGAAACTAGATTGCTAAAGTAATTGAGTAAGGAATTTTGGAGCTTTTAGCAAACTGAGAGAAGGAAGATGATGATTAGCTTTTAAGCGTGTAAATTGATGTAGAGCATTAGCCAATTCAATCTTCATTGTCTTGTTTATATAGCATTGGAATTGGTGAACGTTGGAGCAATAATCTTGATTCAATGCCAATAACAAACTTTCCTTATTAAGCAGATCTTGTCTGGAATGATGCTGTTAGTAATAAATCGTCTTGAATGCACAATACCGTTGCTACTTAAAGCGTGTTCTGGCTTTGGCTCATTCTGACGCTGCTTAAGTGCTGATGAACTGTTGTTGTCTTTATCAGAGATCAGAGTGTTGAGCGCAGTTCTGTTCCTCAAGCTTCAGCATAAGCGTGAGTTGTTCTTCTGATTATGGTATTCTGATATAGCAACTTCTGATGTTGATGTTGATATCCAATTTTCTGATGCTGATTAAGATGTACTCTTGCTGATACCCATCAGAGTTTCTGTAGAACAGAAAGTAATTTTTAGGTAGCAAATAGTTCTTTACATTAATCACATAATTAATATATCTTAGCATTTTGTTATCATCAAAACTTAAACTTATGGTAGTAGATTCAAACTTTGTTCTAACAATCTCCCCCTTTTTGATGATGACAAAAACTAGATATCTTTTAATTGAAAATAGCGTGAAAAGAATCAGAGATAACTAAATGAAAAGTTGTATCAGAATTAAATAAGGATTTATCAAAGATAAGGGATAGAGGAGTTGGGGTCGGAGATGCTCCCCCTGAATTTATTACTTCCCTTTTTAATTCCAAGAGTTCTTCAGGATCAGATCTTTATTGACTTTCTGAACATCAGAGTGTTAGAGATTCAGATCAGAATATCCGAGCTTTGACTGTCAGAACTTCAGATCAGAATATCATAGCTTTGCTTTGGGCTTCAGTGTATCAGAGAGCATTCTTGTACCTGTAGACTTAAGCAAAAACAGACAACATTCAAGTATGTCAGAGTGTTAGAATGTTTGAGACTTTTTGTCTCAGTAATCCGTTATGAAAAATATCATCCTTGTTCTCCCCCTTTTTGTCAGCAATCAAAAAGTGTAAGTGATGTGCTAAAACGATAAGAGCAGAAAAACTTGTTATATTAAAATATTCAAAGCCAGACAAAACAGTACAGAAGATATGCAAAGAAAACATGAAAATAGCATGAATCAAAATCTAAGGTTGGGGAGGAAAGCGTGTGAACAGAGTCTCCAGCATAGCCTTAATCTGATCAGAAGTTTCAGTCTGCTTGTGCACCATGCTGACTACTATATCTATCTTGTTGTCCTGCACATCCATCCTTTCCTTCATCTTCTGATCATTTTCATCCATTCTTTGCTGCAGACGAATATCATTCAGCTTCAGCTCTTCCAGAGTCTGCCTGTCCAAGGCAGCTTGAGAAACATCAGAAGCAGGGAGCTTCTGAGAGCTTTTTGCAACATCTTCAGCTTGACTGACTTCAGCTTGAATGGTCTGATCTTCTTCTGGCTGCACTTTTGAAGCTTGACGCTTCTCAGAACATGGCTCACTATCCAGAAGGAGCACGTCTTCTTTCAGCAGCTGACTTCCAACTTCGTTCAGAAGCTTGCTGAAATTCTGCTGTGCTTGCTCATAATTGATGTCTTGCAATTTGAGAGCTTTAGTACGTACCCAGATTCTAAATCGTGTCCAGAGCTGGTCTGAGGCAGCATGATCAATCATTCCAGGACAGACTTGCTTCAGAGAAGCAATCCACTGCTGCAAACCTGTTTCAAAATTCACAATGCCAGAGCCAACATCTGGCTGTTTTGGTTTTGGAATGGCTATTTTATTTTTAAGATCAGCAAGACGGTCAAGGATTGTTAAATCTATGAAGGTCCTGCTGGGGTCTTCTGTGGTTTGTTTGGGAGATGTTTGTTTGGGAGATGGAGTGGGAGAATCAGAAATAATAATTGGACTGTTGGGAGTTTTTGGAGTATTGGAAGGGGTAGATTCTGGCGAGGATGGCAGCTGGGCCATTGTTACAGTTGTTCCACATGGCAGCTGAATTGCCAGAGGTTGTGGCTCAGAGGATTGAGGAGAATGAGGTTCAGGAGATGGAGTTTCAGAATGATGAAACTCAGGTTGAGGAGGTGATGGTTGAGGTGATGGTGGATGAATTTCTGGTTGAGGAGATGGAGGAGGAATTGCTGGTTGTGGAGAAGGAGGAGGAATTTCTGGTTGTTCAGGAATATGTGGTTCTTCTGGTATGGGTGAGAGAGGTTGTTCTGGTTGAGGAGAGTGGGCAATTTCTTGTTCAGTGTTTGGATTAGTTGAGAGATGATCAGAAACACGTTGATCAATGTCAGACAGAACTTTGTCAAGTTCTGATGTTGTTGAAGTTGTGGGTTTAGGATGTTTGGTGCGGGGTCTTCTGAGAGTCAGTGCCTCAGAAGGGTCATCTTCTGGTTCGGTTTCATCTATAGTTGGTATGGGGATTGGAATTTCATGTGAAGCTGGAGTTGGGATTGATGTTGGAATAGCAGAAGAATTTAAAACAGAAGCAGCAGATAAATTACCTCTTTTCTTGGGAGTCTGCTGGGATGATCCTTCTGAAGTGGCCTTCCTTTTCTTCGTCTTCTTCAGAGAAACTTCTGGTTGTTGTTGGTGCAGATCTTTGATATTCAGTTTGGGATCTGTACCGTCAGCCTTGCACGCGTCCAAGTATCTGAGAACCACCACTGATTTAGATTCTATCTCAGAAAATAACGGAAAGTCGTCCAGAGGGACTCTTCTGCTGGTGATGTCAGCAAGAGGAGTGACGCTGGGCTCCTTTCTGATATTCTCTATCAGTTTCATTTTCTTCAGATTCTTGGTGTTCAGAGGCTTGCCAACAGTTGGTTCAATAGTGCTTAACTCCTGAGCTTCTAAAAGGTGCTCTATCAGCCTATTCTCAGTCAGAATATCTGATATTAACCTGCCAAAGGGTATCCAATCCCTCTTTGTTCTTTCTTCTTCCCTGGTCTCCTTCACGCTGGTCCTGAGGTGATTAAACAGAAGATGAGCCAAGTTGATTTTTACCTTCTGATTAATAAAATAGATCAGAAACTGCTGATCTATATTTATATAATCAGGGGAGCTAGTTGGCTTCCTGTGATTAAAACACCCCAGAATGATCTTTGCCCAAACTCTGTGGTGATCCTTTAGGTCTCTGATTTTGCTGCTGGGCACCCCAAGGGTGAAAATCTGTTCTGCTATGACACCAACATCAGAGCATCTTTCAGCCATATCAATACAGCGGACGCCACCGCCACTGTAACCAATCAATTTTGCTATGTGATCCTCAGTGATCACAATCTTCTTTCCCATTATGTAAGAGGTGACTTGATGCGTTGAAGAGGACGCATGAATCCAGAACTCCTTGACCAAAACTGGGAACGTTGGTCCAACCAACCTGTCAAAATATCTCTCCCATTTCTGTGCCCTAACTTCTTCTGTCAAGTCAAAATCATTCTCTTTCAGACTGGAGAAGTCAATAATCAGTTTAGACAACACTTCTAAATTCTTTACTGGTGTAAGGAGTGTTCTGAATGGAACTTGGTACTGTTCAGAGGAAGCTTTCTTCTGAGAACCTGCAGAAGCACTGCTGGAGGTTGCCATGTTCACACTTAGGGTTTTTCTGAGAAAACTGAAAAATGGGTTTCTTGAGAGAGAAGAACACACAGAGAAAATGCAGAAAATATTTGAGAGATTATGAGAAACGGTAAAGGATTAATGTGAGAAGTTAAAGTGCTTAAATAGATTTCAAAATACTTTTTGAAAATGTAAACGGTTTCAAGAAAGAGAAAATAAAATCATTATTACATTTTAAAACATGATTACTTTCATTTAATGCTTGCTGATTTTGGGGGATTTGAGAAAGATACTTGAAACGGTTACCAGACATGTGTCTCAATGCACCCAATCAGTGTTTTGCCTTCTCATAAGCGTGCATGCGTGTTCTGCTTCAGAGATTTTCTAATGATTGGATGACACTTGTTTGATTTAGTGATCAGCACGTCTATCCTTGAGCTGAAACGCTCAGATCTTTAAGACTAGCATCTGATACAATCTGCATGTTCTTTCTTTCTGAAAAGAGATTGATCAGAAGTTCACAGTAAAACAAATACATTATGAAGGATAATATATAAACTTAAAACATTATCGTTCTGGGCAGAGTTTCATGCTGAGATGTTTCAGAATGAAATTGAACCTATCTTCAGAAAGGGGTTTGGTGAAGATATCAGCCCATTGATGGTCTGTATCAATAAATTTTAAGTTCAAAATTCCTTTCTGAATATAGTCCCTAATGAAATGATGTTTTATTTCTATATGCTTAGCCCTAGAATGTAAAATAGGATTCTTACTTAAGCAAATAGCAGAAGTATTGTCACAAAGTATATGGATGTTACTCTCAAAAATCTGGAAGTCTTCAAGCTGACTTTTCATCCAGAGCATTTGTGTGCTACATCCTGCTGCTGCTATGTACTCAACTTCTGTTGTTGATAGCGCAATTGTGGATTGCCTTTTGCTGGACCAAGGGATCAGATTTTCTCCCAGAAACTGGAAGCTTCCAGAAGTACTTTTACGCTCTACTCTGTCTCCAGCAAAGTCAGCATCGCAGTAGCCTACTAAGCTGTAATCACTAGATTTTCTATAAAATAAACCTAGATTAGTAGTACCTTTCAGATACTTGAAAATTCGCTTAACAGCTGTTAAGTGAGATTCTTTAGGATCTGATTGGAATCTAGCACAAATACATACGCTGAATAAGATATCAGGTCTTGAAGCTGTCAGATAAAGGAGAGAACCAATCATACCTCTGTAGACCTTCTGTTCTACCTTTTTGCTTACCTCTTCTCTTTCCAGAATGTACGTGGGATGCATTGGAATCTTTGATGGCTTACATTCTGAGAGGTCAAATTTCTTCATAAGATCTCTGACATATTTTCTCTGATGAATGTAAGTTCCCTCTGGAGTTTGATTGATCTGAATTCCTAGAAAGAATTTCAGTTCCCCCATGAGGCTCATCTCAAATTCTGCCTGCATACACTTAGCAAATTTTCTTCCAAGAGAAGGATTAGTAGATCCAAAAATAATATCATCAACATAAATTTGACAGACTAAGATGTCATTCTTAACTGACTTACATAATAAGGTAGTGTCCACCTTCCCTCTGGTGAATTCGTTTTCTAACAGAAAGTTACTTAGTATTTCATACCAAGCTCTGGGAGCTTGTTTCAGACCATATAGTGACTTCTTTAGTTTGAAAACATGTTCTGGATGTTTTGTATTTTCAAAACCAGGGGGTTGGTGCACATAAACCTCTTCTTCTATATAACCATTTAAGAATGCACTCTTGACATCCACCTGATACAGAGTGATGCCTCTATTAACAGCAAATGAAATTAAAAGTCTGATAGATTCTAACCTGGAGACTGGAGCAAAAGTTTCTGTATAGTCTATCCCCTCTTGCTGACTATAACCTTGTGCTACCAGTCGTGCTTTGTTTCTGATAACTTCACCTTGTTCATTCAGCTTGTTTCTGAACACCCATCTTGTTCCAATGACGTTGAATCCTTTTGGTCTGGGAACAAGATCCCATACGTCATTTCTGGTGAATTGATTCAGCTCTTCTTGCATTGCTAGAATCCAGTCGTTGTCCAGAAGTGCTTCATCAATAGAAGAAGATTCAATCAGAGACACAAGTCCCATAAGGGTTTCTTCAGAGTTTCTGAAGCTTGCTCTTGTTCTGATTGGATCTTCCTTTCTTCCTAAGATAATTTCTTCTGGGTGATCCAAGCTGCTTCTGGGTAATCTATTCTGAGGTTGATCAGCAGCTATTGTAGGATTGCTAGCAGTGCTTCTTTCAGATGTTGAAGGAGTGTCTGTGTTGAGAGCTTCTGATGTCTTGTCTTCAGAACCTGTAAATTCAATTTCCATACCTGCAAAAACTTCATTCTGCTTTGACTTTTCAGAGTCAAGCTTATCATCAAAACGAACACTGATTGATTCTTCCACAATCTGTGTTTCTGTATTGTATACTTTGTACCCTCTTGAGCGTTCAGAGTATCCTAACATAATACACTTCTGTGCTTTAGAGTCAAACTTGTTCAAATAATTATTTGTATTTAATATAAAACAGGTACATCTAAATGGATGAAAATATGAAATGTTGGGCTTTCTGTTCTTCCACAATTCATATGGAGTCTTTTCCAGAATAGGTCTTATTGAGATTCTATTCTGAATGTAGCACAATGTGTTTATTGCCTCTGCCCAGAAGATCTTAGAAACGTTTGTCTCATTGATCATGGTTCTGGCCATTTCTTGCAATGTTCTGTTCTTTCGTTCTACAACTCCATTTTGTTGGGGAGTTCTAGGACAAGAGAAATCATGCAGAATGCCTCTGTCATTAAAGAATGACTCAAACTCTTTGTTTTCAAACTCTCCACCATGATCACTTCTGACTTTAACGATTCTAAGATCCTTTTCATTCTGAACTTGGTTACAGAAGGTAACAAACACAGAGTGTGACTCGTCTTTGTGTCTTAAGAACTTTACCCATGTCCATCTGCTATAGTCATCTATGATTACTAACCCATACTTCTTGCCACTGACTGAAGCAGTTTTAACTGGTCCAAATAAGTCAATGTGCAGAAGTTCTAATGGCTTAGAGGTAGAAACAACATTTTTGGATTTGAAAGAAGTTTTTGCAAACTTGCCTTTCTGACATGCTTCACACAGAGCATTTGAATTGAACTTCAAATTAGGAAGTCCTCTGACCAGATTGAGTTTGTTAATCTGAGATATTCTTCTCATACTAACATGCCCCAATCTTCTATGCCAGATCCACTGCTCGTTGTTAACAGACAGAAGACACTTTACATTCTGACTTTTCAGTTCAGAAAGTTTGATTTTATAGATGTTGTTTTTCCTCTTTCCATTAAACAGGATAGTCTCATCTTTCTGACTAACAGCTTTACATGATTTTTGATTAAAGATTATATCATAACCGTTATCACTTAATTGACTTATGGATAACAGATTATGCATTAATCCATCTACTAGCAGAACATTATTAATAGAGGGAATATTTCCATTACCTACAGTTCCAGAGCCAATTATCTTTCCCCTTTGATTGCCTCCAAAGCCAACGTGGCCTCCAGGCTTAAGTTCCAGGCTTTGAAACATATGCCTTCTTCCCATCATGTGTCGCGAGCAGCCAGAGTCCAGGTACCATCACTGGTGTTTCTGATTTGCTGCTAAAGATATCTGCAACATGTATTATTTTATCCTTAGGTACCCAGATTTTCTTGGGTCCTGATTTGTTAGATTTACCAAAACTCTGGTTGAATTTTGGTTTCACATAATACTTACTGCTAGTGTATTTAATATCATGTGTGTGACCATACACAAAATGTGAATTCAGAGGAGTGTGTTTAATGGTTAAATCCATGACATTCTTTGGTGTAGGAACCTTACCTTGGTATCCTATTCCCTTCCTGCCGTTTCTGCTAACTCCATAGATCATTGAAGCCATTTTGCTTCTATCTATGCTTTTAGCAAGGAACTTATGGAAACTGTGATCATACTCCTTGATGATCTCATCAGCACTGCTGGGAGTTTCAGAAATTGGTTCCTTCTGAGAGTTTTGTAGAGAATTTTCTAATTTTGAAATTTTATTTCTCAGCTCAGAATTTTCCAATTTAAGACTCTCAGTCTTATCAGAGTCAGATTCAAGATTCCTTTTCAGGTTTCTGAATTTAACTCTAATCTACTGTTACCTTTCCAGAATTTCATTAAGGCTTTCAACAAGTTCAGCCTTAGTAAAATTAATTGCAAAGTTAGGAAATACCTCTTCAGTATCTGATTCTGAGTCTGATTCAGAAGCTTCACTATCTTCTGAAATGTTGGCCATAAGAGCTATGTTTGCTCTCTCATCATCTGATTCTGAGTCAGCTTCAGACGAGTCAGAGTCATCCCATGTAGCCATGATACTCTTCTTCTTTTCTCTTCCAAACTTCTTTTTGGGCTTTTCCCTCTGAAGCTTTAGGCAGTCACTTTTGTAGTGTCCTTGCTCATTGCACTCATAGCAGATGATGTCCTTGGTGTTTGGCTTTCTGCTTCCTGAGGAACCTTCAGATCTTCTGTATCCAGAGGAAGAATCTGTCCTTCTGTATCTGGAAGAAGACTCGTTCTGATCAGATCTTCTGGGATTCCTAAACTTCCTTTGCCTCTGCTTCCACAGTTGATTCACTCTTCTGGAGAGGAGATAAAGTTCGTCTTCTTCTGATGAGGATCCATCAGATGTTTCTTCAACTGCCTGCAAAACTTTAGACTCAGATTTTTTGTTAGATTTTAATGCTAAAGGATTACCTTGTTTCTGAGGTTCATCAGCTTCTAGCTCTATCTCATGACTTCTGAGGGAGCTGATAAGTTCCTCTAGAGAAATTTTGTTGAGATCTTTTGCTAGCTTCAGAGCTGTAACCATTGGCCTCCACTGCTTTGGTAAGCTTCTGATGATCTTCTTGACGTGATCAGCAGTAGAGTATCCTTTGTCCAGAACCTTGAGACCAGCCACCAGAATTTGGAATCTCGAGAACATTGTTTCAATGGATTCACTTTCTTCCATTTTGAATGCCTCATACTTCTGAATGAGCGCAAGAGCTTTAGTTTCTTTGACCTGAACGTTGCCTTCATGCGTCATTCTGAGTGAGTCAAACATGTTCTTTGTTGTGTCTCTGTTAGAGATCTTTTCATATTCAACATAAGAGATGGCGCTGAGGAGGATGGTTCTGGCCTTGTGGTGATTTTTGAAGTCACGCTTTTGTTGGTCAGACATTGCTTTCCTATCAATCTTCTGACCGTTTGCATTCACAGGGTGCGTGTATCCATCTGTCACCATGTCCCACAGATCATCATCATGTGCCAGAAAGAAGCTTTCAATTCTGTCTTTCCAGTAATCAAAATTTTCTCCATCAAAGACTGGAGGTTTGCCGCTGAATCTGTCTTTGTCTTCATTGTTGTCATTGCTGGTGTGAGAATAAGTTCCTGCCATTGTGTTTTTCTGACGTTGGATCTTGTACTGACACAGTTTAGTGTTTTAGCTCAGAACCAGGCTCTCTGATACCAATTGAAGAAGTGAAAAACACAAGAAGGGGGGTTGAATTGTAAAACTGAAAATCAATTGCAATGAACACGATATTTTTATCCTGGTTCGTTTGATCTCAAACTACTCCAGTCCACCCGTCAAGGTGATTTCGCCTCTCTCCAACGAGGTCTTAATCCACTATATTCAACTGAATATTACAATCTTCTTTAGCAACTGCTAGAGCCTTCTTGAGTCAAACCACAACCCGGTTTCTCAAGGAATCACTTTCTTACAAAGAATTGAAATCTAGGTGTGTGAATGTTTTCTACAAAACTGTTTATCACAACTGTGATACTACACAACTTAAGCTTATGGAAACTAGATTGCTAAAGTAATTGAGTAAGGAATTTTGGAGCTTTTAGCAAACTGAGAGAAGGAAGATGATGATTAGCTTTTAAGCGTGTAAATTGATGTAGAGCATTAGCCAATTCAATCTTCATTGTCTTGTTTATATAGCATTGGAATTGGTGAACGTTGGAGCAATAATCTTGATTCAATGCCAATAACAAACTTTCCTTATTAAGCAGATCTTGTCTGGAATGATGCTGTTAGTAATAAATCGTCTTGAATGCACAGTACCGTTGCTACTTAAAGCGTGTTCTGGCTTTGGCTCATTCTGACGCTGCTTAAGTGCTGATGAACTGTTGTTGTCTTTATCAGAGATCAGAGTGTTGAGCGCAGTTCTGTTCATCAAGCTTCAGCATAAGCGTGAGTTGTTCTTCTGATTCTGGTATTCTGATATAGCAACTTCTGATGCTGATGTTGATATCCAATTTTCTGATGCTGATTAAGATGTACTCTTGCTGATACCCATCAGAGTTTCTGTAGAACAGAAAGTAATTTTTAGGTAGCAAATAGTTCTTTACATGAATCACATAATTAATATATCTTAGCATTTTGTTATCATCAAAACTTAAACTTAGGGTAGTAGATTCAAACTTTGTTCTAACAAAGATTGCCTAAACGAATGGCCTCTTTTACAAAATACTTTCAAAAAACCACATCGAACACCATTACAAATAAACCAAATCAAGTGATCTAAGCAAGTAACTAAGAGCCCATGGAAAACCATAGATAAAAAGGGTGATAATACCTTCCCTTTTCATAATCTACCCCTTGAACTCGAGAAAACATCTCAAAGGTCTTTCCTGTGCTTTTTCACCTTTCCTTTTGGATAAAAGAAAAGTCGGTGGTGACTCTTGCTAACCGCGACATTTGCGATAAAACGCAAAACCTTCAAGTCAGTTTTCCCACCGTATCACAAATAACCATAACAACATCATAACATAAATATGATTTAAATAAATTGCAGAACAACTTCATCAAGATATTATGAACATTCACTGACAACTAAAATTGCAGGACTGATAATCTTCACAGAATCACAATATAACCGAATCGACAACAATTCATAGCATAAATTTATACAACCCAACTCCATATACGGTTTATCATATACTCAGTTATAGAGATTGAACCCCACCCTTACCTGGTTTGGATTGAAGATAACTCTAAGGGTCTCCGATTGAATCTCCTCTTGGCCACACGGTGTAACTTCCACGTATCCCTCTTATTCTCCTCAAAACCCTTATTTTTCTCTTCTCTGCAACTTCTCTTGTACTAAAACCTTCCAATATTTTTTTCTCTAGATCAGAATCAAAGCTGAAAATTTACCCAAATATGCAGCTACAGTGCGATGATGATATCTCCCAACTCGGACCTTATTTTGAAGATCCCAACGGTCAAAAGTTAGATGTAGGTGTTGCGAACCTACCCTCAAAATTTGAGCATGATCCAACAGTTAACGAATCGGGAATTACCGATCTAGTGAGACTCCTGCAATAAAAACGGGAATGAGTTTCTCCCATCTATTCTCTCACTTTTTTTATCAATTAACCTAATTCCTTTTATATCCACTTAACCTTGTAATTCTAGTAATTCTTATTGGACCAATATCCACACTCCTATATTTACTACATGACATCACTTAAATAAGCCCAACAATTAATCTTATAATGCTCCAATATATTTAATATTATTAAACCACCATTTAATCAAATAATATCATAAAGCAACTTAACAATAATTCACAATATTGCTCAACTCCAACTAATAATTTTTAATTAAATAATTAATTAAATTATCGGGGAGTTACACTATTCATGATATGTGTGATGGGTGAATGCTAATAATTGCATTGTTGTTAAAGATAACATGACAAATGTATGTTTTGTGCAATGGTGAGATAATTCATTTTGATGGATTATTGTGATATGCAATATGATTAAGGTTTGGTGACAATCTTAATTTACATATATTTGGTTATGTTTTCACATGCATACATGGGGAGATTGAACTTTAGTCGGTTGCTTTGATCCTTCTGTGAAAATAGAAGCGGTGGACTATATGTTCATAATGATGGACTTTGATCTTGTCTGGATCGGAAGCGTGGCTCTGATTCTAGATATGGAATTGAGAGTGAGGTGAGCTTGATGTTTACGATGGTACCACATGCATGAGTCGCATTGGAGTCACCTTTGTTGTTATGTAATGTTTTGCTTTGATGCGTAATATATGTGATAATTGGTTTGATCGTGACATTTGTGATGTTTGTAATATATGTGATATTTGAATTATTTATTACATTGATGTTACTTCGGTGGAAATTGTGCTATATGCGATGATTGTGTGAATTGTTCTACTTGGTATACTTGTAATGTTTGGATATAATTGTTTTGGTACTTGGAATGGTAAATCCATGTTGTATAGATAATTATATGAAGTGTTATAAATTCTTTGGATGTGTGTGTGTTATACATTGTTTACATTTTATATATTCATAATGATGTGAATTCTCACCCTTCTGTTGGAATGGTGTTCTATGCGACATCGCTCAGGTACCGAAGATAGTGATGCTTCGCACGAGGATAGTTGAGGAGCTTAGCTTGGTTTATCCGTTTTTCCTAGGTAGTGAGTCAATGCTCTGGTCATGTAACACAGAGGATATTTGAACTCATATTTGTTGTGAAGATATTTTGTTATATTCTCTTATTTTGTTTGTATTTTGAGATAATATGTTGGGTGGTCTTAATGCCCAATATTTTGGATTCGTATGACTTGTTATGTGTGAATTGTTGCTATCTTGGTATATGATTATAGTATGGAATATAATCATTTGATAAAATTTTGAGTAAAAAAATATTCCGCTGTGATTGCATAGTTGTGGAAACATGAAGTTTGAATATGTGTTATGTATTATGATCAAGTGCATGTTGATGAATTTTTGTTGGTTTTCTATGTTTTGGAAAACGACACGTGACTCCCTTTGAATATTATGCATGTTATCTTACTTTGTTTTATATTATATTTGCTTAGGGTTAGAAAGGGGTGTTACATATATCGTGGAACTCAAACACCATATGCCATAGAGGTATATGCTATTGCATGGTGATGCGAAACCATGAATTAAACCAAGGATGATTGGTGAAGAATAACAATGATGTGTATATCGTGGAACTCAAACACCATATGCCGAGAGGTATATGCTATTGCATGGTGATACGAATGCCGAGAGGTATGTACACTGATCAAATTATTTTAAATAAAAATCGAACTCGGTATTCTCTAAACCTTCGTTCTTAAGTAGAAACTTATTTACCACTCAAGCCCAAGTATTTAATTAATTTAATTTGAATTCTAGTTTAATTTAGATTTTGATAGGAACAATAAACACTTCTAGTTGGGTTACTCTAGACTTTGTCGGCTCTAAATGAATCCTCGACTAAGGGATACCAAGTATTTAAAAAAATGAATTTTTTCTTTACACCTAGTAGTGGTGATTTTCACCACTGAAAACCTGAAAAATACCCTTCACAAGTGCACTTGCAAAGTCATCTCGCAGTAGGTTTCGCATGTGCACATGCGAATAAACCATTTTTTTTTACATATTTAGAGGTTGTTTCGCAAGTGCACATGCGAAACCTGCTGCGAGGTGACTTCGCAAGTGC
Organism: Vicia faba; assembly: GCA_948472305.1. Classification (NCBI taxonomy): domain Eukaryota; kingdom Viridiplantae; phylum Streptophyta; class Magnoliopsida; order Fabales; family Fabaceae; genus Vicia; species Vicia faba. The sequence goes on along the minus strand of OX451735.1, from coordinate 1,552,224,102 downwards.
ACTTGCGAAACTTCCTCTGTTTGTGTCATTTTTGTTTAAAACTACATCAATTCCACTATTTCACAATCGGACAATTTTTCTACAATTTTATCAAAAATATAAAACGAACATAACAATACGGTTAAAATAGATGTTCATACATAATTTTATACATAAATTGTTTGGAAAGTAAGTATGGTCAAAATATTATAACAAAAAAAAAACATAACACAGGCTACTGCATATGCCTAATCTTAACTCCCTACGCCCTCATATTCCTGTTGTACACGATGCACCAGATGCCTCTCTGACCATCCTCTCAACTATGTCAACCGCCTCAGCACTACCCGTCTCGATAATCCCTCTATCAAAAGTCTCCTGCCCAAGTAGGTGGATCTGCTGATAGATCGGCAATAGATCAACGACATGGTCATCCTCAACCTGCTGGTTCTTTAAGAGCTCCTTATGAGCTAGCCTAGGTGGGCGTCCAGGACCATCCAATGTCATGAGAAGGTGTGACACGTTAAAGAACCATGTCACATAACCCTCTACACAGGGCCAACTCTGGGATGCCAGCATCATCCGATACTCCAGTGGCACCAAAGAATTCTCCCAATTCTAGAAGATGCCATTGAGATCCCGCCGTACCATGGTGTATGAAGCATCTTGAAAAGGAGATCTAGGTATCATCTGCACATATCCAAATTGGCAGATACATCGCTCTAGAAGATATCTGACCATAATATTCGACCCACATGCTAGCCACCCCGAGTATAAGGAGATGGGATCGAATGCCATAACCCCTATGTAATCCTCAAACAGCGTCCAATTGATGTCATCATGGTTGGTGCGATCAAGATACACCTGGTACATCGCCATTTTATGGTTCCCTCTATGGAGAATATACTTGGCATCCCTTGGCATGTTGTCAGTATATTCCTCATCTGGTTCAAAACCACGAATGCGGTGGAAATGAGATATTATCCAGCTCTATGAAAATAATAACATAATATGTAAGTACAAATTAATCTAAATAAATTAAAGTTAATAGTTGAAATAAAAGGTACCGTGAGGAGTGTGCATGAGCCAGTGAGCGCTATCGTCCTCCAATTTGAAACTTCATTCAGCTTCTGGTAGAGGTATACCAAAATAGCGCCCCCAACTTCACTCATAAACTTTAGTCAGGTCCATAAAATACCGCAGGTAGGTCACATCGGTATAGGTTCCACTTTTATCTACAAAGACGAATGTGTCGATCAAGAACATAAAGTAACACCGCAAAGCATAATCTCGGTGATACTGAATAAAAACACCAACCTCTTCTTCCTGGGCACTTGGTGCTGCAACCATGTGCTCCTCATACAAATCATTCAGATGGGAGAACTTTATATGTGCCCCATTAGTGGCTCTGCAGTCCTCATATGTTCTATCTGAATTAGCTTCCAGATACTCAACCATCCACTCAATCGCCTCAGCTCGTGATATCTTGTAATGATTAAGTAACCTACCTTTGATAGGTAGGTGGAACAAGCAGGCAACATCATCAAGGATGATGGTCATCTCCCAACATGAAAGTGGAAAGACGACGTCTCTTTGTGCCACCTCTCAGCAAAAGCCCCCAGCATGCCGTGGCTTATAGTGTTGTAACATGTACAACATAATTTGGAAAGACCAGATCCAATCACAACATCATGGAACCACCCAGTCGCAGGTATGAACAACTCAAAAATTTTATGCGAGTGATTCACATGCTTTATGGGCAATCGTTCCTGAAACAAAAAAAGTAATAATTATTACAATCATATTTTTGAGTAAAAAATATAAAATGAAAAAGTACGACAAAAAATATACCTCTCCTTCCAAAACATGGCGAGCAATATGATCATAATAGTAAATCAAGAGGGAGGTGTCAAATGGCCCTCCCGGATAGCCCTGCTCTGCCTGCTCAGGTACTAGAACATGCTCGGGTACCTCATCCCCTCAGGCACCGCGAACTCTTCTGCCGCCTCCGGCTTATCAGGTACCTGCTCATGCGCGCAAGAGGTAGACGCCTGATGCATACGACTCTTTGGTGCAGAAGGGAAAACTACATCCAATTGCTCCCTTTGTATTCGACCACGTCCTCGAGGCCGGTTACCCTGCTGCTTAGTTCTCTCTCGACGAGCCGAGGCAGTCTGGATTGGATTGCCTTGTTGTCTTAACCGCCTGCTTGGGTCCTGATTGTCAGCCATGTTCCTGAAGTAAATAATTATAATTGTTAGATTTTAAATATAAAACAACCCAGACAAGAATTCACAAGTGCACTTGCGAAACTAGTCCAGGATGACTTTGCAAGTGCACTTGCGAAACCCCCTGCGCATAGCCATTTTCAAAGCTGCTTCTTCTTGACCTAAAACACCTAAATCTCAATTTTTTATCACCCAAGCAACTAAATTTACCTATTCTAACACCAACATACACAATGTAATTGTTACAAACTAACCTAATAAACTATTATAAGATTTCATTGTGAATCATAATAAATTGAAGAAAACTTACACAAATTTGAAAACTTAGAGATGATTTTGGGATGACTTGAAATAAATTGAAATGGAGAGATGAATAAAAATGAATGAGTTTGGGTAGTAAAAATGTTAGAATTTAGAGTAGAAAGTGAAAAGTTTTGGTGTTTTGATAAAAAAGGGCTTGAGGATCTATTCTATTCGTTTTGTTAAAACAGTTCACAAAGTTCGTAAATGCACTTGTGAAATAAGAAATTATGAATTACTTAGCAAACTCACGAGCGAAATCATCCTATTTTTGATAATAGGTGGGAAAAGAAATTCCCTTGAATAAAATGCGGACCTGAACGCTATAGTATTATATATATTAAAGAAAATTGGCACCCAGAGAAACGAAACGCTTCCGCGTGTTGGCCACTCCACTGGCCACATTCATTGCTCCAAACGATAATAATTCTGCTCATTTTCTTTCCATCTTTTCTTAATCCATTTCTACCACCTTACATCTCTGAGTATAATTTTTTTAAATCAATTTCCCGTCTAAACCGAAATCAAAACCTAAACCCACGCCCGTTCTTAATTAAAAACCGGTTCTCTTACCTCACATCAACATATAACCTAAAATTCTGTCTCCTCTTTTGTTGTTTGTCTGGTTTTGCGATTCTCAAACATCATGGCTGATAAACAGGTCATTGTCGTTGTCGAAAGTACAGCCGCTATGGGCCCCTTACTGGGACACCCTTCAAATGGATTATCTAGATAAAATTGTCAGGTTCAGTTTTTCTCTCTTTACTTTCTATGCATCCATATTAATATCCTATTTCATTCAGTTCTACCAAAATTAGGGTTTTCTTTTTAGTTTTTCTGGTTATTATGTCTGCCGTGCTCAAATGTGTTGATTGTTTTTGACTATAAAGTGAAAATGTATTTCGGATATAAAGGAGATAAGCGGTTGATTATGTTTATTTTGTAAACTCAAAAGTGTGTTATATGCATTGCCAGTCCCCAAGTTTGTTGTGTTTTGTGACATACAATATTTCATACGCGATCCAAATTGTTTCTTACAGATACTTTACAACATTTTGGTTTAAATCATTTCTTATCTCAAAAACTAAAAAACCTTTTCCTGAATCAAAGTGAACTCCTTTATATGCATCTATTATTACCAAGCCATGAAGCACACACACCTTTGAAAAGACCTCGACACTGACATGAAGCACACACCTCTGAAAAGACCTCGACAAACGTAATCACAAATGTCTCACAAGTGTCAATGCAGGTGTTCGATACCGACACAGACACGGCGACACCGGTAATAATTTGAAAAAAAGAATAAATTGAACGTAATCACAAGTGTCTACAAGTGTCGGTGCATGTGTCCGATACCGCGACAGACACATACCCTTTTTTCAGAGGTGTCGGTGCTACGTAGTTACACAAGTAAACAACTTGTAGTATCATATTGAGAACCAAGACAACACATTGGCGATTGGGATTCAACATAAGTCTAAGCTTAGCATAAATAGTCCTTTGCGTACCAGATTTATACCTTGGCACTTATAAAAGCCAATGTATCGGCCAATTATGCTTAAATGTTGAACACTTTAATTTATATATCTATATCTATATCTATGTATGTATGTATGTAAGTATGTAAGCAAATTTCAGTTATTCCGTCTTATCGCAAGTGTCAAGCTGTATTAAAGGCCATAACATCGTATAGATAATATTATGATCCACATGTTTTAACCTATTGTGGTATTCTTACAGGAGCATTAGTGGGAATGAGTCAACTGGGCAGGTATTACATTTTCTTACTCCGGTGAAAATTTCATTCTTTGAAAAAAAATGAAAGAAAGTATTAGTATCTATCACTTGAACACTTTTGATTTGGCTTATATTGTATTTAGTGAATATATATAGTTATTTTCATTGGTTTTGGATAAAAATCTTTCTCTTTCCCAATGGCTTGACATCTTAAATAGGTTGTTTTAGCTCAAAGTTTTTCTTCTGTTTGGGAGTTGGTTTTTGGGAGTTGTTTTAAATATTTTGAAAAATATCAAACACTTGTCAAAATATAGACGCCACCAAAGCTTTTCATTCCAAAAATCAACTCGCAAACAGACCCTTAAAGAATGCTATTATATATCATTCCCCTAACTCCCATTCTCAACATATCTTGGTAAAGATATTATTGCTAGTGTTTTTAATGCAAAAATTTCCTAAAATCAGTAACCTAAACATCACTAGAAAACATCAGCATGTTGTTTTCTCTTCATTGCCTAGGTTTTATAACCTATATTTAGGTGATATCTCTCGCAATTGTGAGACTTGATTTTTTTTCCAGATGTCTTTCAAATGTCTCTGTTTTTTATTCAATGTTCATTAGGGAATCAAATTGATGTTGCGGAAGAATATTCCAGCATGTCTTGTATGGGTGTTTTTGGCTTCACTGGAGCAATTGAAATTCTACCAGTGATAAAAAAATCTCTGATATCTTGATATTAATTATTACCAATTAGTTAGAATTGGAGAAATTGAGAGATTCATGAAAACTGCTGTTGTGTAATTTAAATGTTGAAGATGTACAAAAGTATGTATATATAGATACACAGAAGAAGGGCTTCTAATTATCGACAAAGACAATTTAACCTATGTTGTTAAACTCAGATAACAGCATGGCGCGACCATCTAGAAAAATGGAACGGACGGGAATCTGGAATAGAACTGTCGTTATTTTAGTAACGCGGATACATACTAATATATTTAATATTAACACATATTTGTTAAAAACTAAATAATTACTCAAGGGTAAAGGAAAAAACAATTTTAAAAAATAAAATATCAATTCTGAAAGATAAATCATTTGAATGAAAAAGAGATAACAGGGATAAAAATGAAAAAAAAAGAAAATAATATAAAAACCGTAAATGAAAAAAAATTAAAAAGAACTCTATCAAATATAAGTAAGAAGGAATAGTATAAAAAAATAAAGAATATAAGGAGAAAGAAAAAAGAAAATAGTAAAGAAGTAAAGAGAGATAAAAACCAGACAAGGCAGTGTCGGCCGTTCCAAGGCGAGTCACCACCGTTCTGCGCCGTTTCTGTTACCAATTTCTCAGTCCTTGCAGCCGCGTCACCCCGAATTTGTCATTCCGGCGTGGGTCTGATGCATTTTGTTGTCCGTCGCCACTTCGTGCTGATATATCGGGCCGGAACGGCTGAGTTTAACAGCTTAGAATCTAAAAGAAAGGGACAACTAGCATGTATCTCTCATAACCGATTAGAGATCCTAATTTATATGCTATGCACATGAGCAATGTCAATTATTGACAATATTGGGAAAACTTAAGTGTTGCATAGACTAGGGATAAGGTGTAAAAATAGTTTATATTGAATAGCCATTCCTCATCTTATAAGTCGTTATATGAGATTAAGTTAGACCCAACCTAAAAATCAAAGACATTATTAGAATCTATCCAAGATCCATCTGCTTGTCCACTATATTATCCACACACCAAGCCCATAGTGCTGGGTGTGAGTTGATGTATTTGGAAAAATTCAAATCCCCCACATTGACTAGAGACTTGTAAATAGTTTATAAATAATTAATATTCATCAATGTAAGAACCACATTTGTGGTGTTCAGTACCTAAAAATCTAAGACAAAAACGAAAAGTTGTTTTGGTAACTCATTACTTAGAAAGATCAGACGTGTATTTGTTTGAATCATACTAGTAAAAATGTGTAATCTCTCTGCCTTATGATTTACCTATTGATTTTATCATTTTACCTTTCTTTTGCAGAAGCCTTCTGTTTTCAACGTTGAGTTTGCCCTAGTCACTTATAATACTCATGGGTGTTATTCAGGTATGATTTTGCTAATTTTCTTATTTTCTACTCTGAATCATTGCTTTGTTAAAGCTGTTCATGCCATAATTTTTGCACAGCCTTACAATTAACTTCTTGCTGCTATCCATGCTAGTTGATTTATTTTTAACCTATACCAGTTTCCATATTTAAATATAAAAATGACTAAACTTATTTGAACCGATAAAATTTCCACAGTTTGATCACACATATGAGTGTGAGATGTTAAACTATAAAACAGACAAGGTTTTTTACTATCGAAACGACAGTCTCTAGGATTTTAGGATGCTTGAATTCTATCTATCTTCTTTTACAATAGCAAGTGTGTGTTCCAAGTGTGGAAAGTTAGACTATAGTGATTTCACCTTCCGTATCATAATCTCTTGGACTTCAAGGATTCTTGAAATCTGCCCAACTCCTTTTACACTAGCAAATTTATTTGCAATGGACAAATCTATTGAGTATTTTTACTTAACTTAGCATCATTGAATGCAGGTATCCTTGTGCAACGCACTGGTTGGACAAGAGACCCTGATGTTTTCTTACAGTGGCTATCATCTATACCCTTTTCTGTGGCGGTTTTAATGATGCAGCAATTGCTGAAGGACTTGCTGAAGCTCTGATGGTACACCATATTTCATGTTTATTCTTTCAACTTTTAAACGATATATGTTGATCCTGGTTCCTTCATAATGTTTCCTTTTAATCCTCTATTATCTGTATCCATATTATTGTGTAGTAGGTAAAAAAGATGTCTTAGTAAGTCCTTCTATAATTCTACGAAATGATCTTCATATTTTCAAATTGTCCACATGCCTAATTTCCATGCAAAAATCCGACAAAAGATCTATCATGTAATATTTTTTT